>JAKOOJ010000001.1:230838440-232041440 GCA_022577455.1 Arizona elegans | reverse complement strand
TTTGTGCTGAAATTCAAGGAAAAAAAAACATAAGCAATGAGTGTGGGGTGCTTGGTACTCTCTGAACTTGCTTGTTTTATGAGTATTTCAAGATATTTACAGGCACTTGATGGATTCATTTTACACTCTTATCAAAGTGAGGACAGATAACCTTGTCAACCATACACTTTTTGAAAACACTTTGCGCATTAACTTCTATCTTAAAAAAAGAATCAGTCTTGGGCTTTTGAAAATGAATAGCACTAGGTTCAACTCAAGGAAATAAAACCACTAACTACTTATATTAAATTGTAGAAAATCTGCCAGTACTTTCCTATTATATTTGCTCTCAACTCAAATCATCTCTTTCTTTAATATGGGGCTAAATGCTTTAGTACAGAAATCCTGTATCCTTTAAAAATGATTCAAATAATATTTAAAAGCAAATTTTCAAAAATTCTTTTGACAACAGCATGAGCCTCCGATTTCTGACATCTACATAGCTTCATTCTAATTTTTGATCACCATTCAAACAGTTCAATTGCATGTCAAAATGTAGGAAGGAAGCATTTTCCTCTGCCCCAATATTATAACTTTCAGGAAATGGCATGACAGTTCTCTCTACAAAGGAAACATTTTCTTTTGGAACTTAAGTACCATAAGTAAGTACCATAATTTACTTATGTACCATCAAGTCAGTGTTGATTTTTAGCAATTGCATAAATATTTTTTCTGTGTGATTCATTTCAGTGGGGATATTATAATTTTTTGGCAATGTGCTACTCTCCTAGAGAGTCCTGAAGCTTTTTCAGCATCCCAGTTAGTTTATGAGACTTGATTATAAAAGGAACACAATTTTCAATAAATTCATCAAAAGAAAATAGCAATTCTCTTTTTTCTCTCCAGTTAGGGTTTGCACAGCAAGATAGCAACCCTACTTCTAACGTCCCTCTATTTTAACTGTGGCTTCAGAAGATATGGGTACACACATGTCATGTCAGGTAGCTACATATTTTTTTCCTACCACACATATATTGCTGAAACACTGAGAGATGTGATGACTGGTCCCAGCTCCCTTAAGTGTTTCTGTGGTGTGTATGTGGTGAGAAAAGAAGACATGTAGGCCTCTTCATATTCACCAGTTTAATACACACCTGCTTTTGCTATGATGTGTGAAGTGGTTTCTAGTTTTAAGCTTTAAGAAAAGATACACTGAGGATGCGGTATTGTAATTAAAACTAAAAATAAAAGCCTTTTCAATTAGCACAAAATTTTCCCAAATTTTATGAAAATTTATTTAATTATTTATACCTTTATTAAAAAAGGTATAAAGTACAAAGTAGCAAAGAAAAAAAAGAGTTAAAAAGAAAGGAAAAGGAGTAAGAAAAAAGCAAGATTGGGAGTTGCAAACAACAAGGAAAAAACTATTTAAAATTTTTATTTCTTTGATGCAGATAAAAATCTAAAAATCAATTATCTTTTGAATAGAGTAAACCATAACAAATAGTACTTCTATCATCATAGACAAATCTAATCATCAAATCCCAAGGTTAAAATTTAATTTCTTTCAATTTCAAACAAAAAATCCAAGAATGGTTTCAAAGTAGAAAGTCTTTTCTTTAATCAAAGCAGTCAATTTCAAGGTTGACTCAGCCTTCCATCCTTTCGAGGTAGGTAAAATGAGGACCCGGTTTGTGGGGGCAATAAGCTGACTTTGTATAAAATAGAACACCGCTTGAGGGGGGCAAAAAGCCCTATTAAGCAGGTATATACAAAAGTATGAAGGCTATTGCTTAATGCATTGTAAGCCCTGAGTCTCCGGAGAAGGGCAGCATATATAAATTGAACTAATAAATAAATAAATAAAATAAATTTCACTATCTATGCCAACTCCATTAATTTCATAATCCATTCTTCCCTTGTGGCTGGCTATATGTGAATTCTTCCATCTCTGAGCCTACATAAAACTTGCTGTTATGGCCACATATAAAAACAAAGTTTTTCATCAAACCCAGGAGAAACACCCCTGGCTTCAATAGTACATTCAATTTAAGAATTCTCTGAATGTCTTGGGATCCAAAATGGATGCTTCATTTATAAGTTTCCTGGTTTTTGTTCCAAAGATTGTTGTCCTTAGAAGTACCTGAACACAACAAATAGTATGGTGTTTTGTTATGGAAGAACCTGTACCAGTGCATTGTGTCTTGCAACAACATATAAGGGAGTATCTTTTATTTATTTATTTATTTCCTCACTTTTTATACAAGAGCTCAAAGTAACATATAGAGGAGCCTTCCTCCTATTTTTTTTCCTCAAACAGCAATGTTGTGAGCTATGTTAGGCTGGAAGAGAAAGTGACTTGCCCCAAGTCTTCCAGTGACCTTCCATGGCTGAGGATAGAGAAGAACCTGTGTCTCTTTATTCCTAGCCTATTACCTCAACTACTTCAACATGCTGATTGTTGGAACTGAAACTGAAGAAACCTGCTCAATGATTGGCATCCCTTTTCTGTTGCCCTTTACATGGTCCCTAAGGCTGCTGTCCTGGACTTGTGTAAGTCTCCCTGGGCAGTTACATATACATGTAACTTTCTTTAACTGCTGAAGAAGAAATTTAGGGTTCTTTTTTTATCTTGAATGTTTAATTATAGAGTTTTTTTGAATGCATCACACACAAGAATTCTAAAAGTATGTGCCATATTTTCCAGTTCAGTAAGAATTTGGGATTGGCTGCCTGGCATGTATTTCTTGGCATATGCAGCTAACTTCTTAGAAAGTTGTAAACTAGCTTCTACCTCTTCTGAACTTGAATTCTCCTATCCATTGGCCATGTTGGTAGAGGCTGGCAGGAACTGTAATTCCTAATATCTTCAAGTCATGAAGCTGCCCTCTCTGCATTAGTCCATTTCCCTAGAGGCTCCTTTCTTTTCATAGTTTCTTTCAGTTGATTGGCACTTCATTCAAAATAAAAAAACTAGGAGTGACCAAATACATGGGAGAAAAAAAAATAAAGTAGAGAACTACTAAATATTACTTTATTCTACTCTTTTGTTATTTTTGTAGATCTAATACTAATGGCAAGAGAAAAGATAATGCTATTTGATAAATCATAGGAAGCTGAGGAAAATACTACTGGTCTCAAACTGGCCTAGTCTGCATACTTTTTAGAAACTGAAATATAGAAGTTCTACATGGATTCCATGTAGAAAAGACTACACATTCTATTTGGCCTCATATGGATTTTTATCTCTCTGAACATAACTTTGACTCACAAAATTTATTTGATCTCCTTTTGACGGTGAGCAGATTGGAAAATCAGATTCATATGCCAGTTCTGATTTTTGTGGGGGGAAATAAGTCTACAATTCATTCAAGCATCTCCTTGCACATAAACTCTAATACAAGGTATTAGAAATACAGAAACTGAATTAAAATCATCATATTCGTGAATGGCATTTTCTTGGCAAAAATGTACTAAATAAATTCAATCTATATATCCATCAGAAATTAAAGACAACTTCTTGTACTAACCTACATATATAGTATATAGACATAAATTACTAATAATATGACAAAAAATGATGTCAGTGTAGTCATGCATTGGTCAGTGAAAAAAGAAATACAAATAAAGAGTAAATTATGTTCTCCTCAAATCTAGTTGCAAAAACCTTCTAATTTGTAATGCTGTTAGCTGCCTGAGACATTTTAATTCTTTCCCCTGAAACCTTAAAAATAGCTGTGGGTGTATAGTGTCATTTCCAGAGTAAATGCTGATCAACATTTTGAGTGATTAATTTTAATAATGCTGATTCACATTTTTGTTCTAAATAAAATGGCTGTTTTGCCAGAAGAGAACCTCAGAGTTCTACTTCCCCCCCAACAGATGCTAGAATGAAAGCTATTATTTAAAATGTCATTAGTTCAAATTTTATTTCTAAATGTGTCACATATTATTGAGAAGATCTTTATTAGGCCATAAGAATGAAAAGATTTTCTGCTGTTCCTTCCCAGAAAGTGACAGATTCACAAATATGTTGGTCCTCCATTAATACATATATTAAATCCTTTTAAAATAAATCTAAGTTAATGACAACCACATCTTATGCCAGAGATTTCTATAAATTAATTGTATGTTATATAATGAAATGTGCTTTTTTATTCCGAATCTACTGCTAATCAATTTCATCAGTTACACTTTAGTTCTGTTTATAAAAAAAGATTTTAAGCTACAGAATTTAGTGTTGACATGCTTACTATTATAAATCTCTGTAATATTTCCTCTGCTCAAACCTTAGCTGATTCCTCATAACCTAAGCACTCCTTGGTTTGAACTTGGATGACAAATTACCTATTAACCTCAGGGCTGCAAGAAGTCAAAAGAAAAAAAAAGATATCCCAGAAGATAACAAAGAAAACTGCATCTATATTATCACCAAGAAAACCTATATGTACCTTTTTACTTAGGTGATTATTTTCCTAAATGTCATGTCACTTTAATTTTTTCTCAAAATTAAAATGAAGCAAACTCCTAATCATTTTCTCTAATTATTTGTGGAATACATGACAAGCTCAACCATGCATCTTTTTTTTTTTACTACAGCAGCCAGAAATCCAGTGTTTTTGACATCAAAAATTTATATAAAAGGCATTATAAGTACAAGGTTTATAATTGCAAGTAACTGAAGAACCTGGGGTTTTCAACATGAATCTGAACTTTCTCCGTTATTTGGGGACACAATTAATAGGACTGTGTAACATGTCAAGTTGAATCAATTAAAATATTTAGTTGACTTTTACGGATATCTATATATACATTTATCAATTAATTCTTTTCAAAGTAAAATGTCAACTCAACCTTTTGCTTTGAATCTCAGACTCAAAAATCAGACTGTGACTTATTCACATCCTCTAGCATTTAAAATTGACTTATTGCATGTGTAGGCCCTGCTATATTATGATTCCTATGATACTTTATTGAATTTGTGGAGCAAAGGTGATAAGCAACATGATTCAGGAAGAGTCTACTTCAGTGGTGAAATCCAAATTTTTTTACTACCGGTTCTGTGGGCCTGACTTGGTGGGCGGGGCAGGGGAAGGATACTGCAAAATCTCCATTCCCTCCCTACTCCTGGGGGAAGGATATTGCAAAATCTCCATCCCACCCCACCCCACTCTGGGGCCAGCCAGAGGTGGTATTTGCCAGTTCTCCGAACTACTCAAAATTTCCGCTACCGGTTCTCCGAACTACTCAAAATTTCCACTACCAGATCTCCAGAACCTGTCAGAACCTGCTGGATTTCACCTCTGGTCTACTTGTGTCTAAATTATCTTTCATGCATATTTTAAAATTTCCAAGAATAATGTTTTTCAACCAATTTCTTTGGTTGTTGGAGCAGCATTATACATATTCATTTATTTACTATACTACATTAAGAAAAAAAGAATGTATTTTTAATTGGTGCCAACTTCCTAAGTAAGCAAGTATTTCCTTTTTCCTTGAAGTGAGTTCCACTGCACTCTTCTAGGATTATTTTTTATTTCCTAGTTTATTCTATAGCCCCAGTATCTCCTTGTACAGGAAGTCCTCACTTAGAGACTATAGTTGGAACTGGCAAATTGGTTGCTAAGTGATATGGTTGCTAAATAATGGAAGTAAAAGTATTTCCATTGAACCAGCACTGAAACCAAATTCTACCTGCACAGTTTGAAAATATTAACAAACCAATCCTATACATGTCTACTCAGCAGTAAGTCCTACCACATTCAGTGAAATTCATTTCACCTCAGATTGTGGTGAATATTTTTTTTTTGTTAATACTTGAAAATATTTGGTGTTTTTTTGTTAAGACAGCAATTTATAAAATTTTGTGATATAAAGTAATAATAACATAAAAATATAAATGGATGTGAATTCAGGAGATTACAAAAAAATTATGTGAAGTGAAAGCACTGTTTTTTTTCCATAAAAGAATTATATCAGCTCCTTCAAACATTAGGTGAATTATCTGAGCAAATAAATCAACCATGAAAATTATGAAAAACTACCAGTCTTGTAATAATATGCCTATAAGTCTCCCCAGAAACTTGAATTCCTACCATTAAAATTTTGGAATGGCATTCTTTTCTTTCTCATTTTTCACCTGTGGCTTTATCATGAAGTTGGGTTTTCCTCTTCCCACATGGTAGGTCAGGGTTATTAGTATAAACATAATCTCAACAACAGTACGTGAATGTTCAGATTAAGTTTTGAAACAGCCTCATAACAGGATGTTCAGCCTACAGTATAACTACATTTTTGTCTCCTAAAATGGGGTTATGCTGAGTTGTGTTGTTTTTAATTAAGAAAAGAACGTTTCCTGTTTAAGATGTCTTCTCCTGCAATCATATTTGAACCCCGAGGTTCATCATTCATATGATGATTCATACCAATGATCAACATTCCAGTGACAAAAGATATTTCTTTACAAGGGAGTAAATCTAAATTACTTACTATTCAACATTACCAAGTCTCCAGTGGAAGGATAATGCAATCTATCTGCAAAGTCCTGACAATACCAGACAAGCAACTCCTGGCCAGGAGGAATAGGCTTGATGGTATAGAAATAGATGTTCATGCCATTCTGACATGCAGCCAAGTTCTGCTCCTGAACGGAGTGGGCCGGATTTACATAACGCATCCAATTGCTTTTTTCTTCATTAAACCCATCAATGAAATGGAGAAATTCACCACCAGAATAGATCTACAGGAAAGGAAGGATATATATTTATGGAATATAGAAACGACAAAGCCCTAATGATAGTTTAAAAAATTATTTATTTAAAAAAATCCTCTTCCCATATATATAAGATTATCACAAATATAGGAAACAAAATACCCTGAACAGTCCAAATTAAATGCTTTTTTATCCTTTTGTAATTATTGCTTAGTTTTGTTGTGGAGTTTTCAATTACACTCTATAATCATTCAATGTTTCTGATTTAAAATGCTACCTAAATCTGGTCAAAAAAGTATTCACTTAAAGTTGATATCTCTGTAGAGATGCTACGAGTCACTGTTGCAAAGGCATATTTTTCTTATCTTTTCTGCCTTTTTCTTTGTGACTTCCCATCACCACAGATTTAAGAAACACCAAATTTATTTAGATACACCCTCCCCCCAACAAGTCCTAAAATAGCACCAGATCATGTTTAGAAGGCAACTCTTTTGTACAAAAACTGGGTGGGGTAAACTGAATTATAATACGGTAGTAGGTGTATAACTGAAAGGAAATCTGGAGGCAAGTCTGATCTAATTGTTAAGTGAAATGTTTTCTTCTTTAAATAAGAATGTTTAGGAAAATTTAATTCTACAGCAGGTGGCAGAACAAATAATGGGACTTGAGGCATGCTTCTTTTCAAAGTGCCTCTGAGATTACAAAAATGAGCAAAGAAAGCTCCTGTTGAAACTTAAGCCATACACTGAATAACTGTTCCTCTCTGAAGTAATTATTTGAAAGTTACAACTGGGGGTGGGGAAGGTTGTTAACTGGAACCAAAAAGATTTTTATGTATTTCCATTCAGAAATACTTCACTCTTTTTTATCTTGTTCCCATGGGCTTTGGGCAAATGGCAAGTATATACTTCTGGTTTCATTTTTACCTCAACTGTTAGGTCTGAGGTAAATTAATCAGGTGATTTCCAGAAGGACACTCAGTTGAAATGTCATGGCTAAGAAAGGATTTGAGTTTGGGTTTGTACATGTCAAAATGTCAAAACTGCTCTAAATCTTTGTGTGCTTCTTTTACAGGCATTTTTGTTTGAATGCTATTTGATGTAAGAATATACTGATAAGTCATTAAAAAAAAAACCAAAGTAGCAACAAAGCCGGCCTTTTAACACACACAGTAAACACCAGAATCACTTTCTTACTTCCTGTCATTTGAGGCTGAGGAAATACATGTGGCCTCATCAAAGAAGCCTGAGAGATTTTGCGGTGTTTTTGTTATGAGAAAGATGGAGCAAAGACTCAAGAATTATTCTCCCTCTCTCTCTCTCGCTCTCTCTCTCTCTCTCTCTCTCAAAAAAAAAAAAAAAAAAAAAAAGCTTGTTAGCTCCGATTTGCAAACTTCCAGGAACTCAGGAGTTCCAGTGATATGCACCAACGTTACAGGGAAGACCTCATTTTTCAAATTTAAAAGAAAGGTCTTCCAGTCACATTCCAAAGCTAACATAATTTATTGTATGCTTCATCACTACACACATGCTGTGCAGTGAGACTGCTGTGAAACTTCATTCTGCTGCCTCATCTAATCGTCATGAATTAAACAAGGTTAAAATGTGCTGAGTCATACTGCCACAATTACAAGAAATGACATCATCTTGGTGCTTGCACAACATATTTGTTCTTTTTCTTTCTAAAAGGTATCAACTTTAGGGAACCCAAATGAGATATTTCTTTTCCTGCCAGACATGCCTTTTCACATGACATGCTGGAAATTATCTTCCAGTTTCCTTTGCATCTACAGGGTTGTTTTCAGGCACCGAGGAAAGAACCTTTTCTAAGAATCCCAGGCACTGTGAATCAGAAGATTCAACCCCAGTACTTATCAAGATTTTTCAAAATGCAAGTACTGTAATGTGTGTAACGTGTGTGATGTTAGCTGTGTCACATCCTGTTAGGTAGTCAGAATTCTTTTCCATGAGTTGCTGAATAATTGCAAAGCTCAACTGCAAGTTTTCCTAATCTGTTTCCCTGCAGATGTGTCAGACTAATTGTCCATTGTTGCCAGCCAAAATGGATCAAAGAAATTGGAATCTGATATATCTAGACCTGGGCTGTCCTCTTCCCTAACAATTAATCGGAAGAGGAACATGTTTATTTTTCTTCCATGGTGAGAATTTGAAAAATAATCAATATACAGATTCGACTAAGAAAATCAATTATATCTAGACTGATGACACATCTGCCTTATTGAACAACTAAAAGTGAATGAGAACAAATGGCCCAAACAGATGTTTCTACTCTGTCTTCCAAATGGATAACTTACATAGGAAAGCAAAGACATGGCCTTAAGTTGCAAGCTTCATCTCTGTTATTCTGTTTTTGTAATGCAGTATTGCAATGAAGCTAGCAGTCACTGAGGCACACCCACAGTTGATCATTTTTTGCTGAATCCTGAGCTAGATGTCTTATGCATACCTGTACCATAATAAAACTTAGGCAAGATGAAATCTCACAGCTTCAATTCTTCATTTGAGCAACAAAATTGATTCTTCCCATATGGTTGCTGTAAGAGAACACACAATTAATATCATAAAGGATTTTTTCCCCTAGTGCTATGCTAATTAGAGATCCAGTTTGGTCTAGTGGTTAAGGTACTAGGCTAGAAACTAGGAGGTGTATTAGATATGTTCCCTGCCTTGATTTATCAAAAATTAATAAAGGCAGGGTGTAAATAAATAATGAACACAGTATTCCTCTCTATATAAGGGATTAAGATATAATTGAAATTAGGGAAGAAAAAGTCAATGATACAATGTATCATGTCCAAGTAACAAAGTCTTCTTCCTTCCAAATCTCATACTTTATGACAAAATTAGTTCATTTTATCTCATCCAATATTGATACTTCAGGATTAGGGTGCAAGAAATTTATTTAGCTTAAATTATTGGATGGTGGTAAGGTGGGAGTAGGATGCATGGTCTCTTAGTTTCTAGCCTGGTGCCTTGACCACTAGACCAAGCTGGATCTCTAATTAGCATAGCATTAGAAAAAAAACAAAATCCTATATCATATTAATTCTGTATTCTCTTACAGCAACCATATGGGAAGAATCACTTTTGTTTCTCAAATGAAGAATTGAAGCTGTGAGATTTCATCTTGCCTAAGTTTTATTATGGTACAAGGTATGCATAAGACATACAGGATTCAGCAAAAAACGATCAACTAGCAAAAATACTCATAATATCAACAACCTAGGTTTTTTTTTTTAAATCTTTTTCACATACTTGCCTTATAAAATAATCAAGAAGATTTGTTCTCTTCATTTTGTTAGTTAACACTGTAGTAACTCAGTTACTATAAGCGCTAATTTAAGTATTTATCTTAAATTCCCTCCATCCTGTGAGCAAAAGGAATAGTATCACATTTGTGAAATTAATATCCTGATTTTGACAGCAACCATCACATTTTAGAGGAGGATGTCTGAGAGAAACTGCTCTATAATATGTATCCCAGTTTTAATCTTTCCTCCTGAAAGTTGGTGGATCAGAGTAACCAAGATGCAAATGTTCTATTCTCCTAAGAATGGGACTATAGCCACATGATTAATAAATAGGACTATACTAATACATCAATTTAGCTCATGCAGTTCAAATAATGACAATATTTGTTTCATCTATACAGGGATGAAATCTACTTACCTTTTCAACCGGTTCAGAAGTGCACATGCCGCACGGACCCTCTGTGCATGTGCAAACCCTTCTGCGCATACGCAGAGGGTAAAAAACTGGTTACTTCCTGGTTAAAACCAGGAAGTAATGATGACCAGGCGGGTGGGTGGAGCCTCGCATCACCATCATTACCAGTTCTCCAAACTACCAGCCGCCATCACTACTGGTTCAGCTGAATCAATCCAAACCGGGATCATTTCACCCCTGCACCTATAACGCCGTTAATATTTTGTAATACTTTATAAAAAGTTATTTTTCTTGCTTACCCTCCAGAAATATTTTCTGTTTGCATCCTTAGGAACGCTGTCACTGGTATAGATTTCACCAACCAATGGTCCAAAGCGTGTTCCTTTGGGGATAATATCTTTGCTAATAACTCCAATAACCTGAAAGAAAAGGAGTTGGATTATGTTAAGAATAAATGCATTGAAAAATGCATGGTTTAAAACAATACACTGGTATAAAATACTGTGATTCAAAAAGCAATTATACATATTGTTTGCCTATTCACTGTCTTACTATGAACCACATATGTTCCCTTCTTCTGTATTTAGAATAACACATTTCAGCAATGACTTGACACTTACTGTTGTAGAACGAAGTACTTAAAATATGAATAATATTCATAAAGTTTAACTTGCTCTGTTTTTGTGGAAATATTTAGATATAGCTGTATAGTTGTTACAATTTAGTTGTAATTCATATCACATTACAATTAATTCACTTTGAAAAATGCACCATAAAGCCAGTTTGGTCCAGCAGCTTAGAACAGTGATGGCGAACCTTTTAGGCACTGAGTGCCCGAACTGCGCATGTGTATGCCCAAACTGAAAGGTGAGTGCACGCACGTGAATGTGTGGACATGTAGGGACATGCACGCGCACAGAGACCCGAAGATCAGCTGGTCAGTGGGAGGCGGGCCATCCCAACACCAGCAGCACAGCAAGAGGTGAGATCTTTTTCTTTTGTGAGCTTCTGTTTTGTCGTTTGCAGGGAAACAGAAGCTCACAAAAGAAACGCCACGGAGATCTGACCTGGGGCGACAGTGCACATGCCAGCAGAGAGGGCTCTGAGTGCCACCATAAGTTCGCTTGCCATAGGTTCGCTATCACGGGGCTAGAAACTGAGAAACCGTGAGTTCTAGTTCTTGCTTAATGACTGCTTGGAATTACGATGTTGTGTCATGACTTCAGGGAGGGGGAGAACCTTCATGCAATTGACCAGATAAATGTGGACAGCACATGGCATTTGGAGAGGGGCTTCCAGGGGTGTTGGGCAGGAATACACATATCATGAAAGCCACATTTTGGGAACAATAAATTTACAGTGAGGCTTGTAGAGGTTGTCCTCAACTTACAACCATCCATTTAGTGATTGCTCAAAATAACAGTAGCACTGAAAAAAATGACTTATGAACGTTTTTCACACTTACAACCGTTGCAGCATCCCCACAGTCATCTGGTCAAAATTCAGTTGTTAAGTGAAGCATGCAGTCATTAAATGAATCCTGCTCCCCCCATTGACGTTACTTGCTGGGTTGCAAAGGGTGTTCGCATGACCCCATGTTGCTGCAGCTGTCATAAATACATGCCAAGCATCCAAATTCTGATCATGTGACTGTGGGGATGCAGTGATAGTCTTGAATGTGTAAGTCACTTTTTTTCAGTGCTGTGGTGACTTCGAATGGTTGCTAAATGGATGCTTGTAAGTTGAGACTATTTGTACCTTACTAGCTTACATTAGAATCATTGTATTTTACTATCCTACTCAGGGAGACAGATGTACGTTATAATCTGAAACAGTACTTATTAAGGGACAACCACTTATAAAATCTCTCATATGCTTCTTGTGGATTTAACCAAGGACCCACAGCTTTACAGTGTAAAATATATTGGCTGTACAAGTTCCTCTTTGCCACTAATTATATCATGGACTATTTGAGTATCTCGTTACATACTGGGGATTTCCTCCCTTCCTCTTGCCTCCTCCACTAAGTCTGCTAAATTTTAATTTGCTTTGAATATTATATAAACAGAAGAGTAACTTTGTAAACCAGGAACCATGAATAAGGACTTTTTGAAACTGATGTCTGTAACTTAAATGGAAAGTGGGGGATGAAAAGAAATCGTTTGTTCCACAGACTTAGTAAACATTCGTGTTCAAGCTAATGAGTCATGCTATTCTCACACTATTGACTAGTTTCATTATACTTAATAAAATAATAAAAGGATATAACTGCATTATGGATCCATTGCACTTAACTTTGAAAATAAGGGTAATCATTAAATCAAAACACCACAGTACCTCCTTCCTTTTCTCAAGTTTATATACAGTATATTGTAGAACTTCATTAATATCTAGTATAATATTACTTGCGTTTAAGAGGGAAAGGATTATTGATTCAAGTTAGGGTATGAGTGAGATTTAACTTTTATTCCCATCATTATAAGTAAGCTATTGGACAGCAGTACTTGGTCTGTTCTGTGGCTGTTTGGATGCTTTAGGGGTGGGGAATTTGTGGTGGGTGGGGGTGTGTTAGGGATTGTTATGTGTGTTGGATCTGGTCTTTGGGTGTTAAATGAATTTTGTTGTATGGGTATACTGTGTATACACGTACAATGACAATAAAGTTATTATTATATTATAAACATCTGATTTTTGCTGTCCATCTTTTAGAAGAAACGCATATTAGCATTCCATCTATGTTCTATCCGGAAGATTTTTAAAAATGTACCCTATTTTCTCCAAAATAAGACATCCCCTGATAATAAGCCCAATCGGGCTTTTGAGATCATGGCAATAAGGCCAAGCACTTATTTCAGGGTTCAAAAAATATAAGACAAGGTCTTATTTTCGGAGAAACACGGTGTCTGCTAGTGGGATCTACAATGAACACTTCTGATTCGATCAAATTTTGTCAGTCCTGAATAGAGCAGTTTCTCAGTACTGAAATAATGAAAATTAAATGCTCTATCTAGTATAAGATTCTAGAGACTAAGAGAGAAAAAAGTTTCACTTGAACACAGCCAATTTTCTCATCACTACAGCTTTATCTCTTGACCAGTTTGCAGGATTATTTTTTTTTTTTGAAAACAGTAGGTTCCACAGCGTGAAAAAGTTTGAAACCCCATACTATACCAAATAAAGCTTTTCATGACTACTCTCAAAGATTCCTAAGAGTTGCAGTTTTCTAATGTGTTGAAACTTCACAGAAAACTACAATTTCCAATATTATTTGTAGCATAAAAGAATGGATGCTAAACTAGTTTAAATCTGCAAGAGGAAGAAAAAAATACTGACAAAGTAGTAGCACAAATACCTAAGATTTGGTTTGGTATGAATTTTTTTGATGACTCTGAAGCAATTCTTTGACATTTCCCCCTAAACTTTAACAAATTCAAACCAGTTGTGTATCTTTTAAAAACAAGTAGAAACAAATAGGGACATGCCTAATGGCAGTGTTTATTTTTACCACTCTTAAGCATTTTTCATAGAGGTGAAAAAGGCAGATGTTCTTCTGGCTTTCCCCCATCTGACTTAATTTACATTCTGTTACAGTTTCAAGAGAAGTTTATAGCCAGTATCTGAATTATACTGAAGTTTGGCTGTTTTTGCTTTTCATAGTTATAAGAGATGCACTCTCCCTTACATTTTAATTTAAACATATGTTGAAGTTTTCAAAGAGTCTAAGAATCATTATGATTTGGCATTTGTCAAATGAAAACAATTGGGGGATTTTTGTACAATAATTCAAAGCATGCCCAAACAATATTTTGAGCAAGGTCTTTAGAAAGAATTTAGTATGATATATTAGATATCCTCATTAAGTGTGTGTGTGTGTGTATGGATGGGCTGGGTAAATGTGGGAGGGGAGTGAAATGGGTTTGTTTAATGGTATAAGGGACGCAAACAACAGAGGGGAATGTTTGCAATATTTAACCAAGCTGTAACGTAATATTTGTTAATTCCTGTGATTTCATTCGGCTAAGTTTCATATTCAGATAATGGTTAAGAAAAATTACACAGAGTTTCCAGGTATTTTTTAAACACTGCATGAAAGTTTTACAATTTGCAAGTTACTATTAGAAGAGAAAAGGGGAGAATGAGAGAGCAAAACTGGCACATGCTGCTTGCTATTGTCCATCATAATTAACAACTTTCAAGTCTTTGTTGGAACATTAAATTTCTGTAAAAACTGCCATGTTAGTCTGTATCAGAAAAACAAAACATAGCCTTCTGGCACTTTAAAAAATAAATGGATGCCAAAGTTTTCATATACACCTCATTAGATGCATGAAGTATCATCCTGAATAAATTACAGCTATTATCAAGCATTGGATACACTGGAAGAATCACATTCTTTGAGGAGGAAAAGATAAGTGCAATCAGGGTTGAGAATATATGCACCGGAATTGCAGTTGTTTAGGCTTCCCCATACATATAACTAGCCTTTGTTGAATTAATATTTTCCATAGAAAGGATCTTAGTGGCTATTTTCTTAGTGTTAGTTACGTTTACATTTATTCTAAAGAGCATATTAATTTTCTGAATGTGTGAATGATATATTAAGCTAAGTTACCAATAATTATTTATTGTAGAATGGTTGCACAAAAGTTATATTTTCAGGATTTAACTATAATGTCCCCAGATAATGTGATATATTATGGAGAAACTCTATAGAAATCCAGCTTTGAGCCACAACAAAGAAATAGAGTTTCATTATACTTTCATAAAGAAGATGTATCATTATGAACTGGCAACACAGCATTTTTTTAAAATGACCATAATATTAAAATATACACAACTTTAAAAAATACAACTACAAATCAAAAAGGAATGTAAATTAAGCCTTGTTGAATTTTGAAAGACACAAAGTGATGTTTCAGATTTGTCCACTAGGTGTCCTTAAGCACATCTGCTTTGGAATAATGCTGTCCCAATACTACAAATTCTCCACTAACTAATGGGAATGGCAGCAGAACTTCTGAACAGTAAAAAAACATCCTTGACAAAGAAACTGTGATGACAAAGGAATGTAATGCCTGTGCTTTAAAACTGAATAGGAAAGTTTCTTCAGAAAACTGAATAGGAAAGGTGCTATGATAAGTACAATTGTTAGACAGACTCCACCCCCTTAAGTTGTAACAATTATAGAAAGTATTTAATTTACAACATTACTAGTTCTGCTATTAGTATATGGATATTACGTATGAAATATAAAATATAGTCATGTGCCACTGAAGGATAAGACCCTTCTACTTCTTGTTCATATAAAATCCTGAAATTGGCCTACTGAAGACGAACTGTTGGAAAACAAGACACAGGAAAGTGTCTCTTTCTACATTATTAAAAAAAAGCAAGATTACAAGTATTACAATACATTCTTATTTATTAAAATACAATTGCAATGTGTTACTAGTGCTTTAGGTATAAAGTTACAGAATTGTTTCTATATTATGCTACTCTGGTGTGTTCCTTAAACTTCAGATTTTGGGCTGAACCGTTAATTGTTTTACAATCAGCTGCTTCTGATGGAAGCAACTTTGTTTTTCTTCATAGGAATGCACGCTAGAATTTGACAGTGGGAACTTAGTCCTATTACCCTGTTTTCCCCAAAATAAGACTTCTCCTGATAATAAGCCCAATTGGGCTTTTGAAAAAGCATATGGCAATAAGGCCAAGCGCTTATTTCAGGGTTCAAAAAAATATAAGACAAGGTCTTATTTTCGGGGAAACACGGCAATTCTCCTGAACTTTAGTAATATCCTGAACAGGCTAATAGCTTTCCTGAATTAAATAAAAATAAATTAAAAGGAAACTCTTTTTTTAAAAAAAGAGTTCCAATTGTTGGAACTGAGCCACTGTATCACTTATATAAACATTTTTATTGAAATATATTTCCCCTTTCATGTTTTATCTGTATATAGAAGCCACTTCTTTTGATTCTTTCTGGCATCAGCACCTTTTCCGTGTAACATTCTATTTGTCACTTGATACAGCCCATGCAGATTTTATGTAAGTACCAGTACTCTATATCTATTTCTAATCTTTATTATTAACTTATTAAAGTGACCCTTCATAAGGCACAGGCTGAATGTAGATAAAAGATACAAGCTATTATTTTTTTAATGGGCACTGATATCACTAGCACATATAACTTAATCAAATAATAACAACAACCGAATAACAGAGTTGGAAGGGACCTTGGAGGTCTTCTAGGTTAACATCTGCTCAAGCAGGACACCTGTACCATTCCAGACAAGTGGCTGACCAGTCTCTTCTTAAAAGCCTTCAGTGATGGAGCACCCACAATTTTTGAAGTAATAATGAATAAAAAACAAACTGAACCTGGATTGATGTCCATGGGAAATAATTATTAGAAATGCTTAGTTAGCTTAACCTCCACTTCCCTACTTCCTTGATGTCTTGTTCATTTAAGCTTTTGTCTGGAACAATATCCAATTTCTTTTGTTTTCGACAACACTGGGAGAATAGTGCACTGAAGAGGGCTTACATCCTATAATTTATTCTTTTTTAAAAGGGTGGAGTGAGAGATAATGTTTGCCTGTTGCTTCCTTCTTACATGAACATAGCAACAATGTTTGCAAGATATTTAAGTGATAAATATCTATTTACTGGGTTAGTATACAATTTGGTTAAATGTTTAGTTTGATTTTTCTTTGAACTACCATAATCTTCTTATTGGCTGGAAAGGTGGCTTAATTCTAAAAGAGCAAACCAATAAACGTCAAAGTATAATTCTCTTCAAGCGCAGCTAATAAAGAGCAGTATCTTTTGTGGGTCTAAGTACCTGTCAGTATAAAAATACAACATCTAGATTACTTCCTGGAATCAGTCCTATAGAACACAACCACCTTTTTAAAAATATTATTTTCTGAAATCAAAAGTTTTTGATCTGTAATCTCTAAAAAAGCGGAGACTAGGCTATCATAAAAGCACATTTTCCTTCCCACAAGCCTACATAGAAATTAAAGTCTGCAGTGGAGATTCTTCTGTAGATCCCTACCAAAGGAGCTTGACATGGCCTCCTCTGCTGTGATTGGCTGCAGTAGAAAGGACACTTCCCTGGTCCTAACCTTTTTATCTGGCCAGTGTGTATTCTAGTGCCAATTTATATGTGGATATTTGAGGGGTTTTAAAAAATAATCTGATGGGTTTTTAAAAATTATTGCCTATTATTTTAAAGGAGCCTAATTTGAGAATTTTAATTAAAAGGAGTGTCCATCAAAAAAAAATCTACTTGTCCACACCGAAAAAAATAGAAAATACTACATCACGAATGTCCAGATAAATAATATTGTGAAGTTTCCGAAAGATGCCCTAATTAATTCATGAGCCTTTGAACATTAAAAATTAAAGTTGCTTTAAGATGCCCATACGCTTACTAATGGAAACCATACAATGAAAAACAGCTCCATAAAGTAATCCCCAACAAAGGTCAACCATATGACATGTCTTTCCATTTCAATAAAAGGTGGAGTTCCAGGATTAGTAAAGCAATGAGAAATAAACAAAAACAAGACACACACAGGTGCACGTACAAAACACAGGAGTATCTGTAGGCTCTAGAAATATTACCCTAAATACAGTTCCTTAATGACAGCATTAACATTTCATAAGCATATTTTTCTCCATAAAAACAGCTCACTTCTTGCATCATTGTATGTGATCATGTCTGAGTAATCCATCCCTGAAAAATAGCAAGGCCGTTGTCTGCCAAAAGCTACAACCAAAAGCCTATATATATATAAGATCCAGTTCCTTTAGATTATTTTTTTGCATACAATATTTTGCAGAATGCCCTAAAACCAAGTTTATCAATGAACATAATATGCTATGATAATAAATATATTTTCATTGCATTTGTGTTTGTGAATGGGTGTAAATGGTTCAAGATCTAGAACACGAAGATATTTGGGTTCTGCACTCTGGTTCTCTCTCCTCTGCCACCAAATTGTTCATAAACTCTAATAACAATTAACCTGATATTCTGCTAAATTGACCACAGAGCTGATATAATAATTACAAAGCCAGCTAAATCTGAGTCAGCATATTATGAACAACATACAGATATTGTATCTTAAATGGTACGTGGGACTGAGTACAGTAGTGCAATTTCTCTCTATTTTTTAGATAGCTAAGGAAACTAGAATGAAAAAAAGTTAAAGATATTGTCTAGCACTAACCTCCTCTGTAAAGACCCATGGAATTACATTTTATGAAAAACAACTACAAATTTTGTAGTTTCCTAAACTATTATTCAATATAATGGTTTAAAAATGACTCACAAATGTATGAATGTTTGCCAGCCTAAAGCAAACATTGCTTAGCGCATTGTAAGCCGCCCTGAGTCTCCGGAGAAGGGTGGCATATAAATCAAATTAAAAAAAAAAAAAAGCAAGGCAGTATTTTTTTTAAAAAAACTGCCTGCAATGAAACAAGAAGATTAAGACAACAAAATGGGTTTTACAATGGATTTGATTTTCAGGCCAATCAGCTAAATTCTGAATATATTAGTCAAAGTTTTACCATTTTATTACCTAACTCAAGGGCCTAATATATAAAGGGAATACTAAAAACTTCAGTTGTTCCAGCTCATCATTCAGTTCAGAGAAGAGAAGAGCAGCACCAAGAATTAAACTACAGAGATAATAGGGTGCCGCCCAATTTCTGAATAATGTTAATAAATTACAATTTATATCAGTTCAGGTTCTGATCCTGTTTTTGAATACAAGAGTTTCCATGCTGTTTGTTTTAAGAAGAATCTTTTTAATAACTAGAAAGGAATGAATGTACACCCTTCCCTGAGCTCTGTGGTCAGTTTATTTAGCCACAGTAGCAACACAGGTTATAGCTGTTCCACCACAAGTCACAGGAGAGGGACAAAAAAAATGATGGGCTGGCCCTTCCATTATTAGCCAGCTGAACATCACGCCTAACTATAATAGCTACTCTATATGAAAGAATAAACAGGCAGCCAATTGCTCATCTAGGCTGATTTTTTTTCTCTGCCCTTCTGAAACAACAACAAAGAATGCACCCACTCAAGAGACATGGACTAAAATATACCTGTATGTCCAGCTACCAAAAAAGTTCCTGTCCTAGATAAACAAGTCATTTAAACACAGGGTATTTAAATGATTTCACTGATCTGACATAATTTTATTGTTTCAGAACAAAAGGGTCACTTATAAGCAATGTATATCCTGTGTTTTACAGATGTATGTGTTTTACGACTATGCAAAACAACTCATTCTAAACTGGTCAGGGATACAAGTCTGGAATTGTCGCTAGTCTGCTAACCCACATCTTACACGCAAATTCCATATATACATCAGCACATGTAGGATACATAGAAATACAGGTCAGGAAGTGTTTGTTCTTTTTGATGCAGTAAAATAGGAATGATACAATGATATTAAAAGGGAGACATTTCTTCAAGCCTTTTCTGTACTTCAAGAAAAGAAAAATTGATAATGCCTATTTCAAAAACAAACAGAAATCAAAAGGGCATTTCGGGTTGTTGTGATCATTCCTAGTAAACTTGTTCTTACCTCTTTGCAATTTCCTGCATATTTGAAAATCAAGTTCCTTGGCAAAGATGATTCGGCCTGAGTTATGGTGCAACCTTCTGCAGAGCTGGGTTCTGTCGGATGATCATTTACAATGTAGGTACACTTGTCTTCAAATTCAGCTTCTGTCCATAGAGTCATATCAGCATCCTTCATGTCCATTTTCATTATCAATATTGTCCCTTTGTTCTGTCTCTTGGAATTCACAATATATGGGCTACACTGTGCTGCAGCCTGGAAAAAAAAATATATATATATACACATTTGTCATTCTCTTTTTAGTACTGCTGGCAAATAGATCTAAATGGTTATCTGGGAAAACACTGAGGACATGAGTAGGACAGCTAAAAGTTGCACTTTGGGGCTGACTTCCTTGACACACTATGTTCAATAGCTAAAGCTAGTGGAGGGAAAAGAGAAACCATCCACATCTCTTTCAGACTTGTTTCTTTATTATCTGAATGGGGGATCAGAAAGCCAAAAATCTGTGCACAACACAGCTTGTTGGAAAACTGCACTAAGAAAGTGTCATAAACAAGGAAAGGAAAAGGAAGGAACTGCTGTCTGCGTCTGAAAGAGCTAAAAATGGAAAGTGCAGGCTGGAAGAGCGGAACCTGGCTTGCTTTTTCCAAATGAGGAAGACTGAACTTTCCCACAACTTCCAATATATGAACAACTTTTAAAAACAACATCCCCCCTCCCTACCCTGTATTGACTTCCTCTTATCCTCTGGTGTAGAAAGCTGAAGAAGGCTGCATCCTGTCGCTATCACTCCAGAAACAATCCAAAGTAACTAGAAATACTACTTGATTAGCATATTCTTACATATTCTAAAAAGTCTGTAAAACAAAACTGAACTATGCTGAAAATAATTCATGGCTTAAAAGATGGACCAAAATGCTTTTATTTCAAATAGTGCTACACAGTCACAAAATTCAGAGGCAAGATATTGCCTTTCATCTTAGTTCCACATCTATGGTACAGGTACAATATTAAAGGCTATCTTACAAAGTTTGAATATTATTATTGCACAAAGTATTATTTGTCTGTCATTCTTTTAAAAAGTATCACACTTTAAACACAGGAGAGTAGTACTATTATAGAATATATCATTACAGGTATATAATAATTCAATTGTAACATTTAGCTTTACAACTATCCCTATAGTAGAAATAGCAAACTAATTTGCATAGTAAAAACAAGTTAACTTACCATTCTGTTTCCCCCATGTAAAAAGACAATGGATTAGACTATAGCTTTTCCATAAGAAAAACTTGAAGCTCCAGAATTATACTACTAATCCTCTGGACTGAGATCAAGTAGGTCATATTCCCAATTCAAAGAAATATTTTGAAAAAGGCAAAAAAAAACAAACAAAAAAAAACCCTGCTTCATTCTGTATTTTCTCACAGAATTCAACTCTGGCAAGTTTAATAGTTCTTCAGATAAATGCTGATAGGACCGATTCCAGAGACTCTAGCACCGTATTTAAAAAAGCTTCACACTTTACACACTAGGAGAGCGAAGTAATAGTGAAACTCAACTGACAGTTGCTAGTAGCAGTGAAATAATTAATCATCATAAAAACAAAGATCCCTTGAACTTTAAGGCACCTTAGAAAGAGCACTTTCAAGAAAAAAAAAAAAAGACTTGCCATTGTCACCGTGCTTCTCGCTAGATATCATTCAAAAAACCCTCTCAAGCGATCTGAAAAAAAGTTGCTTACCAAGGTACAGTCCACAAATACTTCCAGCTGGCAGCCTGGCGTTTCAGGTAAGTCTCACACATATCTAAAGAGTAAACATTTTCTCTGCCTTCCACTTGGCCCGTGGAAGTAAGACTGACTCATGCCTCGAGATTTAACTCTTGTTGCTTGGGCTGGCCTCTTGCTCACGAGTTTTCTCTCCCTGTCACAGGTGCTGCTGTTCTTAGGCTTTAACTTCTTTGAAAGACTGGAGGGCTGACTGTTTCAGTCTCTACCAGCGAAACAGACTCTTCCTTTCTCCTCCCTGCTACAAGTTTCCAATGAGCCAGTCATTTCTGATTTACACTCAGAGCTGTCAAGAGAAGGGGGTGGGGCTACACCTGATTATCCAAGTCAGTCAGAAGGAATTTTTCCTTTCTGAAAATCACAGCAATGCAGATTTTCCAATTAACACGTAAGCTGATTAATAGGCTGGTGGCACTGGAATTATCTTCCAAGGGAAGGGGAAATGTTTGATGGTGAAAAATAATATACGGTGGTTATACATTGTGTAGGAACCCAGTATGAAGAATTAGATGTAAAACAGAACATTATTTCTCTGTTCCTTACTTCTATCTCTAAACTTAAACTTTCCAGGAACATCAAAAACCCAATTAAATTTCTGTCGATGATTTTATAACAGATGTACAAAAGAGCAAATTTTTTTTGCTGTTATGCAATTTGATCTGTTATAAGCTTTTAAATTAAAAACAACACCCAAATTTTCTATACAACATACATAGCCCCCTCTTCTTTTTTAACATCTCTTATTAAGATTAATAGAACTTTTACTCAGGGGAAAGTGAGCCCAGGGCTGCAGCCTTACCTTTGTACTATTTTAAAATAGCATCAGTTAAAGAAGAAACAACACAGCATTGCCCTGCAGGTGTTTTTGTAGAGAGTAGTTCAAATGCTAACGTAGTCCAGAAAGAAAATCTGCATTATTAAAATTTGTAATAGACACAATCACTTAAAGAGCGTGTCACTAATGAAATAAGTGTTTGTGTGTAATAATTACACAGGCATGTGTTCTTGCCATTTCTTTTCCTTCTTTCCATATTAATGTGCTGCCTTGAAGGAAGGACATCCTGTGATGATGGCATACAATGTCCTGTTTGTCTATTATGAAGTACATTAAACCTCACATTCCTATTTCTCATTACCAAACAAACCAGATGCATAACTTCCTTTAGTGGTCCTGGCCCTTCAGTGTGGAATCCTTCAGCTCACAACAATTGTGAGGTCGCATAGCTCTATGCACAATCACACATAGTATCAAAAATACCAAGCCGGTTCAACAAAGGACAAGTCTCCTACTTTTCCTTTTTACCTCGCATCTTCAGACATGTTTATTTTTCTCTGCCTTTCCTCTTGCGTAGGAAGGAACCTGTTTTGACTTGTTTTAAAAATACAAGTGAGTGTATGTGTGAGGATTTTTATTATTCAGGGAACCAATCTCTGATTTTGTTCTAGCATACAGGCCATACGGCAGATTTCTTGAAGTCCTTGAAGTTCTGAAGATGGGCGGGATTATTTGTTTGTCTAGATCAGGGGTCTCCAACCTTGGCAACTTTAAGCCTGGCGGACTTCAACTCCCAGAATATCCCAGCCAGAGAGTAGCATTTATTTGTGTAAAGACCTCTGACCTATTCTAATCAAATATTCATAGATCACTGGGCATTACTAAGACATAGTATCAGACAAGTACTTGATAAGTCAACAAAAGAATTTACAGAAGTTATGCAAATTATCGAATATGCAATCGAAACAAACATTCAAAATAAAAGAATATAGCTGCCTTGATTTTGATAATTGATGATATATCAGAAGATTGCTACTAACTCAGTGTTTTGTATTGAAATATAAAACTGTGGCTTCTATATATAAGATAACTTGCGCCTTACTACCTTCCTGTAACTACAAGTAATCGTCATATCAACACTTCAACAGTTAATTTAGTGACCGTTCGAAGTTATAACAGCACTGAAAAGTGACTTATGATCATTTTTCACACTTTTGACCATTGCAGCATCCCCATGGTCATGTGATTTATATTTGTATGCTTGACAACTGATTCATATTTATGATAGTAAATGGTATCATGGTGGTATCATGTGATGACCTTTTGCAAACTTCTGACAAGCAAAGTCAACCAGATTTAAGTGAATTTAAGATTCACTTAACAAACGTATTACTAACTTCACAACTTCAGTGATTCAGTTAACAAATGTGGCAAGAAAAGTCATAAAGTGGAGCAAAACTCACTTAACAAATCTCTCACTTAGCAACATAAATTTGGGGCTCAATTGTGGTCGTAAGTCGAGGACTACTATACTCCAAACTCTGTGGATGTGTGAAAACTGGATAAACCAAACAGAAGCTACAGATAATCTTTTTTCCATATTACCATAATAAATATAATAGTCAATGTGGTTATTTGATTCTAATCTTGTGGAACAGCACAAGCAAGAGGGCTATTTCTGCATACTGCTTTCTAACAGGTATGGATCATGTGTGGCCAATATGATTTCACATGGAAGCATTACAGATCCCAATGGAACAGTATAATCTGAAACTGCTTTGGTGTAGGAAATAGCTATGCTTCCCAACCCACACATGTTCCTTTTAACATGAATAACCTGACTCACTTTATTATACAGAATATATTATATTATAATACAGAATATTAAAGAGTATACAGATATTCTTCATTCAGCAACTACAAATGGTTCTGGCAATTTGGTTGTTAAATAAAGCAGTCACTTAGTGAAAATCATGGAACTGCAACTGTGCTTACGAGCCTTGATAGTACAGTGGTTTAAGCACCCTGTTATTAACACAGCTGCCTGCAATTACTGCTGGTTCGAATCTCTCCAAGGCTCAAGGTTGACTCAGCCTTCCATCCTTTCTAAGGTAGGTGAAATGAGGATCCAGTTTGTGGGAGCAATAAGCTGACTTTGTATAAATATACAAAAGTATGAAGGCTATTGCTTAACGCATTGTAAGCCGCCCTGAGTCTCCGGAGAAGGGCGGCATATAAATCAAATTAAAAAAAAACAAAAAAACTGTGCTTATAATTTTACTTCAGCTTTTCTTTGCCTCTTACTACTTCCTTCAGCTGAACTGGGTTCTTCCTCTTTCTCTTTGGGTATATCTTGGTGTAGGGTAAATAAGCAAGTAAAAATAAGAATGAGTTGTCATTAATCTGTGTGTCGATGCTTAATTTAGAATTTGCAGGATGGATTCCAAAAAATGAGATCAGTAAAAGATATGTCAGGACTGTAATGAAACTTGAAAAAGATTAAGAAATTGTCTCTGAATATATTTATCATGTCAGAAGGATATGATCTCAAACAGCTGGGTAAGCCCAAATGGCAGGGAAGGTTTCAAATCACGACAAATACAGGGAAAAGGGCAAATCTTACAAGGCCTTTTCCTGAAAAAAAGGACATGGTGGCTTTAAGAACTGCATGACACATTGCAGAGGCAATTAAGTATTCTAATCAGGGCTAGCTTTCCCTTAGCAATATTGGATACTATGAAAAACAGCATAATTAAATAAAAATTATTCCATTTGCCTACTGCCTTAATTGAGAAAGCAACTCCAAGTAAGGTACATAAAAAGGTTAAAAAACAGTAATACAATAATAATCAATTGTAAACTGTCTGCACATTGGAAAAGTAAAACAAGACCTAGTAACTCAAATTCCCCCTAACAATACCTATTTGCTACATTTTGGCAGCAGCCAGGCCCTCAATGCCTCTCCTCAATTAGAGACTGCCATCTACATGGGACATGGAAACAGATCTTTTCAGATGCAGCTCTCCTCTTCTAGAATAGGAGGATATTCAAATGGCTTCTTTCTAGTTTTGAAAAAAAAATAGTGAAAATTTAGTTATTCCATCAAGTCTTGATGGTTGGGACTACTCTTTAAGATAATGCATTAGTTTGATGGAGCAACTCATAAGCCCTCTAAATAAATGAAATTAATCAGTCCATGGAATAGATCACAATCTATTCTGCCTGAGGGCTTGTTTAAAGAGCCAAGTAACAGGGGCAGAACCACATGGGCTTGAAGAGAGGGTGGGGGAATGCTGGCGCATGAGGCAGGTATAGTAATAGAAAAGTTTATTTCCTAATTTCCACAAAATGACATTGCTTTACAGAAAACAAATCAATTTTGCCAGATCTTACTGAATAGACAGAAGTAGCTGGGGAGATGGTTTCATCAGTACCCAGGTCCTAATTCATGAAAGTCTTTATATGGAACAATTAAATATCTTCAATATTTGAATTGTTTCCAGAAGTAACTCAGTAAAAATAGTCCTCATTTAACAACACTAATAAGAAACTTCATGATTGAGCAATATGGTGGTAAGCCAAAAAAAACATGTGACTACACTAGGTAGTGACAATAGTTCTGGCAGTCCTGGTTGCTGTTGTTAAACAAGGAACACCAGGTTTGTTAAGCAAGAATTTCACATGACAACTTCCTGTTGGTTTCTCCATTGACTTTGCTTGTGAAAAGCTGGCAAGGAAGGCCCCAAATTGTGATCAGGTGACTATGGGATGTTACAACAGCCATAAATTCAGTTGTAACTCCTGTTCAGCCTATCCTAAATTTTAAAAGTTGCTGAACAAGTGGTCGTTAAATGAGGACCATTTGTACTTTGAACTATGTCCATAACTGGTAACCAGTGCAACTTGCAGAATAGAGAATAGCGACTCGCAGAACGAGTGCAACATATGCAAAATGTAGTAGTATCCATAACTACTCACACTATTGCATTTTAGACCAGCTACAAATTCTGATCAGCCAAGAGTAGTCCAATGTAGAGCACACTGCAGTATTGGGAGGAGGTGGGAGGAGGTATCTAGAGCACGAATGATTGCAAGAATAGCTAACTGATCCAGGAACCGTCATAGATGGCGCACAAATATATGTGGGAAAGGCCTGCCTGGCTATGGTTGATACTTCTCACAGGACAGGAGCCAAGAATCAGGAGGACCTTCAAAATATATGCTATTTTTATTCGGGGGAGTGTACTCCTACTCGAATTAAAGATGGTAAATCGAAAAAAGCAGAAAGCCATTCAGTGTTGCTAGGGTTGAACCTAGCCCTCTGCAAACCTTACTTAATGAATTAATGGGTTACTGGATTAATTAATTAATCCATAATTGTTCTATTTTGTATGAGGGATTTTATGCCTCAAGTCCCAAAATGATTTGAGTCCCTACTACACATTTTGACTTCTATAGGTAGTAAACTGCTTTGTGTTTGACAGCAAATTATGTTGATCTGGGCCTGGCTCTGATAATATTTATAGAAAACATGTTACTGCTTGATAAAGTCTTATTTAGCATGGCATATAATATAGAGTATATTACAGTGTATTACTTATGTACAAAGCCATAATACTGAATTATAAAAAGAAATAAGACTTACTTATATTGTTTATATATTAAGGTATCTTTTGACTTCTTGGGTGTTCCGCACAATTTGTCATTCCTGTTTCCCCCATATTAATATTTAGAAATATATTATTTGACTGGCAGTTTGTTGTTTTTACATAGAGTTCACTCATACCATCTGGAATTTGCAAACACAGTGGTGTTCATTTCAGAAAACGCACTTTTTAATCATACTTTTATTGTTCCTTTTCTGTTCAGAGAAAACCTCAATTACCTTATTAGTCAGCATTTCTCAGACAAGAGCTTCTCTCTCTTTCTCTTTGCAGTAGCTTCTAGCCCAACAGCAAATCATCAATGGCTCAAAACTATGCTGACGTCAGAAACTCTGTCTTCACCTTCACCACTTCACTTCCTTTGATGCTGTCATCTCATGCTACTGAAGCTCAGCAGTAAGCAAATGTTACTCAAGCCTCAAAAGTCACTGAAACTGTCTTTCCTCTCCTGCATGCCACTGCTTGAAGGCTATTTTCCCCCACCCCAAAGAGTGATCAGGCAGAACAGCACAATGACTGTGTGAGAAACTGACTTCAACAGATAATCTTGAAGATGCTGTAGGAGCATTAATATAGATCAGAAACTAAAGCAGATTTTTTTTTTCATATTCTCTCTTCTTTATACAAACAAAGCTAGGAACAAATTGACCACATCAATAGAAAGAAGAAAACCTTTTGCTTTCCCGTTCTTCTGTGTAGACCTGGTTCCAGCTCTATACTGTACGTTCAGAGAATAGTTCTGATCTGACTGAAGTCACCTTTTATAGTTAAAGAAACAAATCCTATGAAGGGAAAATCTTTTATTAATTACTAAAAGTCTGAGAAGGCTTTTATCAGTATAAGGCTTTTTATCAATATAAAATTGGCAGAGAAAAGGAGTATATAAGAGAAGATGCAGTTATTTGAATTTTTCTTATGCAATATTGTCTCTGAAAAATTCTACAAATTTTGGAAAAATTACCCTGTGGATTCTAAAGTAAATCTTGTGTTATCAATGATCTTGATAATATCAATACTCCAAAATGTGTTAAATTCTCTCTAGAATAAAAATAAACAAATTTAAATTTGGTTCCAAATTCATGTTTTAAAAGCTCTAATACTTTGGTAAGCTTTGGTAAGCTTCCTAGTTAGAAGGCTTCTCAATTAATTTTCTAAATGTTTATTAAAAATAGATGCCATTCAGTGTAGCTGGACTCCCATGTTTACATGGATCAATCTACATAGTTTTCTTGGCAGCAATTTAGTTTGCTATTAAATTCTTCCAGGATATTTTTTCAACTTTTCAGTTTAACATGGAGTTCTGGATTTCTTAATGATCTCCCCTCCAAGTATTAATTAGATCTGAGCCTTCTATGCTTTTTTAAATTGTCCAAGATTTTCTAGGTGCTTCTATCTTTACTTATAGAGCATACTAGTTTATTAGATTGGCTACCCTTAAAATTGGAGCAATAATTGCAAATGTATCAGCAACACTTCTAGATCTCATGGTATTCATGCCATGCTTGCTGCTTTTAAATGTACATTAATTAATCAATCCAATAAGGTCTTTATGCCATATTTAATTATGCCATTGCTATGTGCTGAAGTTTGAGCATTGATTCTATATGTGTAAATTGTCTTCCATCCATACTCTTATTGTTTTTTTAAACATCTGATGTTAAAGATATTAGAGAAACATTAGCTAGAAATGTCAGCATGTACACATCTATTCAGAAATTTTGCGGAGTTCAATATTTCCCAATATACCAACTGGGTATAACATTCCAGTCTAACCAAAAAGACAAATAATTCATTACTTTAGGTGGCTCTGGTTGGTGATCACTTGCTCTTAAAGCAATTATGTTACCTAACAAAATCAGGCATGTGAGCATTTTTTTATTACACCAAGATATAACTCTCTTTAGTGTAGTGGTAATAGTTGGTTCTTTTAAACTATCAGCTTTACATGAAAGTTCAGACCTTTTTAATGGATCTGAAGATGTACTACTAGCTGTCTTCTCTGGTCTAAATTATGTATAAGTCCCTCTTTGAGGGAGATTGGCGGTCCAGAAATGGGAAAAATGAACAAACAAATAAAATATATGAAGGATGTTTTGAGGAGCTATATTTCTGCAAAGCAAGCTAAAGTGTTCTTCATTAACATCATTAATGACAAATTCTGCTTCTAATAGTCCACAGCACAAGGCAAGCAACTTTCTAACCGAAGGATAACTCAGTTGCACTTCTAATTCATTGATTTTCATATATTTTCTGGGTTTTGCATTAAATTTAGAATGTGTGAAACAGAAGTTAAAACTTCTCAGACCTAGAAATAAACTCGTGGTTGAAGAGGAGTGGCTGCATTCTATTTCAAGAAAAATAGGAGGTAATCTTGAGAGAAAAATAAAAGGTGACCTTGAAAGGAAGGTTTATTGCAGTCCCTTTTCTTGTTTTCAAAGTTCAGGCATGCCTCTTGAAAATTATCAAAACAGTTTCCAAACTGAATTCCAAACAGTATCCAAATTGAATTCTACTTGTACATATTGCTTAGTCTAAAATGTGATCATTAACTTGAAACCAAATGAAACTCATCTAGGCTACACAGAAAATCCTTCACTTTACATTTACATTATAGGTAAATAATCTGCCATTTTGGAGGTATCACTGTAAACCTATCAGTGATGGCCATATCCTTTTCCAATTACAGAAACTGCAAGTCTAAAGAGTCCTCTAGTCTCCTTAAATAGTTCACACCTTCTCCTCTTTCCTGAACCCTATAAAATGTTAGCTCCCTGAAACCTTTACAAAACAATGCGAGCCAAGAGATTCCTCCTCCGCATTCTTACAACTATACGCCCTGACTTTATCAACAGGCTGTATCAACAAGCTATTGTTTCCCAACAGGGTTTATGGAAGAAGGTGGTTAATGTTCAAATAGGTTTTTCTCGGTTCCACTCAAGGGATACAGCTGCTGACAGAAAGTGCCCTAGAGGTTTTTTTTTAACTGCTTCCTTAGGAAGACAATAAATCAAAGAGTAGCATTGACCGTTTTGGAAACACCTGAAGCTGAAACTGGTTTGTTCTTTTTTATTTCCAGAATCAATAACTTTTGAAGAAAGACCCAGCTTCATGAAAGTGATAATCCCACAATGGAGAGTCCATTAAAGGTATTAAAGCATTGGCAGCAGCCTGATCGACAAGAGAAGCTCTGTCCTGACAATAGACAATTAAAGCTGATAAAACTGAACTACTTGTTGCTGTTCTAATTCCATGTAATTATGTGCTCCTTGTCTCTGCCTCCTGTACACAGGGATGAGCCATGCTTCTTTAATCTCCAAAGTACCTGACCTAGTTCCTCTTGTGGTCTTTTCAGGACCTGTTTTATTCCCATCTGGATCTATGTTTCCCCTTCTCTTTCTCTGAACCATTATGGAAAATTAGAAGAAAGGAAAAAGAGAAAGCGTCAACATGCATTTTGTTGATCAACATTTCTTGAGCGCCAAACAATAAATAATGATCAACAAGCTGCAGGTTATCAAATTCAATTATCCTCTTTTTTATTGTTAAATTACTCAATACTCAAAAAGTGAAGTGATACTCTGTGAGAAGTCAAATTATTATATGAAAAGAGGATGCTAAAATGGCATGGTATGCCTCACTTGACATAGACAGACGCATTCATTTGAGCAATCTCATTCTTCTTCACAGTCTCACTGCATTTCAAAGAAAGCTACATAAGTTTTGAGTACATGATTTTTTCCCCTCATAAGCTATATACACTGGAATACCAAACACATTCATGTTAATTATTTTACATCATACTTTTCTTTTAAAAATAATTCAATTGGAGTAGTTCTTGAGTTGTGTTATGTGCAAGTCAGCAAATCAAAACCTGTGCAACTACTTACATATAAGCTTTCACAACAGTAGTAACTATTTACCTCTGTTAATATACGAAGGGAGGAGAATAACCTATCTGTGTATTCTAGATGCAGAACAGAATTTTTAATTCTTGATTAATAATTTCAGAATATTTGGGTTGGCGGCAGAGAAAAACAGAAAAGATTATTGTAGCAATGCTTTCTGCTAGGAAAAAACTATTAAATTATGTGTGTAAGCATCTTACTACTGCAAATTTCACACAAGTGCCATTTTCCTACTTATTATAATTGCAATATGGCTTTTATACTCTATTATGACAGTATGACAAACCAGTAAGATAATCCTTTATTTTCAGACATGTGTAATTTCATTTCACATATTTGTGATATTTTCATTTTTTTTAAATCAGGAACTGCAAGAGTCATGGACTTCTTTATTTAGAACATAGTCACTAAATTGAGCAGACTAAATGATTTATTTGATCCAGTTAATTTTTCCCTAGCTTTGTTTGCTTGTTTCCTGAGTCAGACTGCCTGTCTGATAGGAACCAACACTTCTAATGTTCTACTGATTTCCCATTTGTTTCAAGTGCTGCTTTTTAAAACAGCTTACTAGAATCTCATTTGAGATCCTACATTTTTACAGTTCCAATTTTTCTTGTATAGTATAGCCTTTCAAGTTCCTTCCCAACTAGGCACTATGATGCAACATGTACAAAGTATTTTTTTTTAAAAAGGAGACTGCCAATAAGGATTCTGTAAATGACAACTCATCCTGTATTTCAGCATATTGAGCTGCCACGTGCTTTTCAATGAGCAGAGAGAACAGCTTGCTATAAAGAATGCCCCCAATCTGTTGTTTTCATTTAGGATAACAATTGGGCTTTGCAAAGAAAAGACTACAAGGCAATTTATACTAAATTGGACCTGCCAACTGCAAGTTGGAATATTGCAAATAATTTACTTTCCATGATAAAAGCCAAAACAAACAGCACCCAGCAGGGGCCCAGCTGATAAAACTGTGTCAAAACTCAAACCATTTGTCAAAGGGGAAGGAAAGGAGTGAGCTAAAAGATGGACTCAGGAAGCAGAATTATCTGGTGCAAGACATTAACTAATATAAATACTGACAATGTGGAGGGTGGAGTAAACACATTTACTCAGCAATATCTTGAACTACCCTAGGAAAAACCATTCATGAAACTGTCTTGGCTGTGCCACCCATACATTCATTTGTCACAGCACTGTAGTATTTTCAGCACAGTAGTATTTTCTCCACTGCATATAATCGTATCCCTTTAAAGCATTGTGAGTTACACACGACACAGAAAAAAAACGATTAAGCAAAGATAAAAATGCTTTTCATTTTTATCTCCGGATAACAAAATCTTCCAATCATAAACATACAATGGAACTCCTACAAGTTTCCACCTCTGTTGCGCAATTTTAACCTGATAATCACATCAGAGGAAAATATTGTAATACTATCTTAAATAATGCAAAACTACCTGGTCTTGTATAATGATGGATATGAATTTATCAGTGTAAAATCAAATTGAAAATAAGTGGGTTTTTTTAAAAAAAATGTTTTTATGTTTGCAAACATATCCATTTTAGTAAGTTACCTAAACTATCTACAATAAACTGTGCCACAAAATACATGGCAAATAAGGGCTGTCAAAATAATTGAAAGACATAAGCAAAGTATTTTAGCTCCTTAAACTAAGTGACAGCGAAATATGTCAGAATCATGCTTAAAGTCCATATGCAAAGACAATTATTTAATGCATAAAATGTAAAAGTAATGTTTGAGATGTTTAGCAGTACCTTAGATTAGCCATAGAGGAGAGGCTTCCAGTCTTCATTCACAGACCACTAGTTTTTAGTCCATAGGTGTATCTTCCATAAGTTTCCATGCACCATGAGCCTGCCCCCAACACACACTTGGGCATACAAGAGCACACAACACACATGCTTTCTACTTCTCACTCCAACTCTCATCTAACTCTGCCTACAATGTGACTTGGATTTTAGCATTTCTCCAAGGGAGACTTCCCTCCTCCCTCCCCTTTCCTTCCACTCCTCCCCATTCTGTAATTAGGCTTAACAGGAGCAATTAACAAAATCAACTCTGCTTAGGTTGGTGGTGGGTGATAATTCTGACTGACCTTTGAAAAATAAGCAAAAAAAAAAAGGGGGAAAAAAAAGGAAAATTAAGACATTACCCACCACCACCGTCTGATTTAATCTTTTATTATCTAAACAAGGTAACATTTAAACACAGGGATGTGTTAGTTTGTTTTTAAATCTTTCATCATTAAAAAGATGTCTGATTTTTAGTTAATATAAAAAGATATTTTAAAAAGTTAAACACCATTTCTCAGATCAATAGTATTCTAAAATATGTGTAATGGAAAAAGAAATAGAAATAAATTGATGGAATCAAATTTGGACTACATTTTGCTACTCAATAAATCAGTTGTAATATTAAATGGCAATTGCATTTAAAAATGTAATGGCAAGTACATTTAATTTAAAAAGACCAAAGAAAATATTCACACTGGTTCATGCTTGCAAATATTACTTATGTTGGAACTACTCTCTCAGAGACAGTTCCATAGCTGGAGTTGTGACAGCACTTCATCATTTTAGACTGATTTTGCAATTTGAGGGTCTTTCTTGATTTGATCTGTCTTCTAATGTGTGGGGGCAGCTCTGGCCTGGAGAGCCTTTGCACACGATCATCTTGTGCACTGGTTGCACGTCTTCCTCAACTAGGAAACCCTTCAGACAGTTACTCATGCCCTGGTCACCTCACAACTGGATTACTACAATGCACTCTATAGCGGGCTTGCTTTGAAGACAACCCAGAAACTATAGGTGATACAAAATGCAGCAGTGCAAGCAGTAAAGGGCACCTCATGGAATGCCATGTATCAGCATTGTTATAAAAATTTTATTAGCTAGTGGGACTCCAGGTACATTTAAAGGTACTGGTCATTACATGTAAATCCCTTTATGGCATAGGGCCTGGATAGCTGACAGACTGCCCATCTCCAATTGTTTCTGCCTGGCAGAATGGGTATTCACCAGGTTCTTTCTATTAAATGTTGTAATGTTATGGGACTAAGAAAGCATACCTTCTCTGTAGTGGCCCCTACCCTCTGGAATGGCATCCCTCCAGAAATATGGATGGCAACTGTCCTTCTTAGTTTCTGGAAAGAACTTAAGACCTGACCTTGATTGGTAATGGAGCTGTGGTTGATGTGTTAGGTTTGATTTGTTTTTATTTGTTATTGTTTGTTTTAGTTGAGGGTGCCTGTAAGGTTGTATGGTTTAAACTATTCTTTTTATCATGTTGCATTTCTATTTGTAAGCTGCCCAGAGTCTGTAGGAGTGGACAGTTATAATAAATTTAAATAAATAATAATGATGATAATGTATTTCAGCCAAATGCCCTTTCTCGAGAATTTATTACAACAGCAGAAACTGATGTCTCTGTTGTTGCATAAGCTCATGGATAGTATCAAACTGATCAGAGGAAATATATTTGGATTAAAAAAAAACAATATGGAACCTATTGCTTGTGTTTGCACAATACAATAAATAGTTCCTTTTTGTTTAGTTTTACAGGCAAAAATTATTTTCATTTATATTAATGAAAATAAGTGTTATTTGTTCATGGGCTTGACAAAACCCCCTCAAAAGATAGTCAGCACTTTTTCCGGACTTTCCTGAAAATAATTTGTTGGGAAAAAGGGCAGCTAAACAAATAAAACAAGCCCTCTTCCACCCTGAATGCCCAGCAGATGGTAATAGAAAGGGCATCCATTCTGCTTCTGCTTTATTAAGCACATTTAGCACTGAGCTCAAGAATAGAGTGGAAATATCTCATATTATAATCATAATTGTTTTGAAGTATACACACATTTTTTTACAAAATAAAAAAGAATATGTTGTAGTCAAGGGTGTTTATGTTCTTAGGAAAAACAAGCTTGAATAAAAAGCAAAGGTAAACTGGAAAGGTAGGTAAAGTGAGGTAGGTAAAATGAGGTAGGTAGGTAGGTACCTTCTAAGGTAGGTAAAATGAGGACCCAGATTGTGGAGGCAATAAGCTGACTTTGTATAAAATTATACAAAAGTATGAAGGCTATTGCTTAACACATTGTAAGCCGCCCTGAGTCTCCGGAGAAGGGCGGCATATAAATTAAATTTAAAAAAAAAAGCAGAAAAGAAATCCTAAAGAGAAAATAATAGGAAACTTCCTCCCTAATTTGTGTTCTGGACAATGGTCACAGTCATTACTGTTTTATGAATGGATTAGCTGCTCCCATACTAAGACAACCACTGTGTGGTGATGCACACACAGAATACTTTTAAAATTCCAGGACTTTTGCTGACCCCGCCCCCCACCAAATAAATCACATTATTTTTAAATTGAATTTTATAATCTAAAAGATAGGCCATACAACCAGTTTTTATTTATAGAAGCACCAGACCCCCAAATAGTATTCTGCAGGGTTAAATCATCTTCCATCAATTTCTATTGATAAAAGTCTTTATAAAAATAGCCAATTTAATAATGAGTATCCTGTTGTTTACCTGCTGGCTGTAATGGAAACAGTATTTTCTGGCCCCATAGCCAACACATGACCCATTACTTAATTTCATAACAATGGTTTGCTCTGGGTTGATTTTGTGATGCCCAAAAGCACACTCTCCATGAGAGACATTGACTCTACCAGTTGGATTTCATCTATCTATCATAGTAAACCAGTATTTGATCCTTCCTAGGTGGAGATATGCACAATTTCAAATTTTCTAATATTGAACTAGTACAGTAGTAAGCAACTGTCATCCAACAAAAAGGGGAAGAATTCTTTTTCGCAAGGAGTAATAATGTTAAAAATACAAGTGCAAGCAAATCTATATAAGCCTTCCAGAGTTGCCTTGTGATAAGGTGGGAGGGCAATAAATTTTATAAATAAATAAATAGGCAACTGAACTTTTTTAAAAGAAAGAACCAAAGAATAATGTCAACATAACTCAAAGCAAATTACCAATGAGATTTTAAAGGCAACAATTTATGTGTTACATGCCTCTATAAAAAGAGATCTATTTATGGCATAAAATCAGTAGCATTTGCTATTATGATAGGGCTACAACATTAGTATTATGCATAGTAATTGGTGCTCTGCAAATCCACGTTGATAATCTAGTTATTGCAAAAGAAAAAAGAAAAAAGAAAGAAAAAATGCTATGTTTGTATAGATGAAAATATGGACTGTAAATAAGTGGCATTGGTTTGATTTAAGCTTTTGCGCATAATGTAAGATGTTTACAAGTCTATGATACAGCTTCCAAGATATCTATGACTGGATCATGTGATGATCTTCTGCGCATGCGCAAGATGGCGACTTCCCTGTGACTCTGGTGTTTTCGGGGGAGTGATCATGGCTTCGGGGGGCCTCGGAGGGCTGAATTTTGATTGCTGCAGCCCTGCCCCAGCTGGAGGAGTGTCGGGGGTCTCTGCTGAGGGGTCTCCGGCTTCTTAGAACGTCCTGGAGGCCCGCGGAGGCTCGCAGAGGCTCGCGGCTTGAGGAGATTACAGGACGGCGAGAAGCGGCCCGAAGGAGGAGGGGGTGGCGGCAGACCTCCCATGGTGAAGGCGGCAGAGCCAGGAAGACGGCGTCAGCGCCGCGACGATGGCGGCGGTGCGGCACCCTCGTCGGGATCCTTGCCAGCCCAATCCGCCCTTTGGACATGTGTTAGGGCGGTGAGGGGGGCGAGGTGAGGACGGGGAGGCTGGCAACGGCGGCGGCGGCGATGCTGGCGGCGTGGAAATGGCGGCGGCCGGCTCAAGGAAGGGGCCGCTGCAGTTTTTGGTGTGTGGGAGTGTTGACGATGGTGGCAGCTGCTTACTCGTGGTTTAGATCTCCTGGGTGATCGTGGGGCATTGTTTGGCCCTTGACCGGCCCAGAGGCCTTCATGTTGATTTGTGAAGGCTGGGCGAGATGAACAGCATGATTATAAGGAAGATCTGGAGGGATGGGGGAGAGCTGGACCATGACTGAGGGTTCCCCCCCCTCTGGCGTTTTTTGCCTTGGCTCTCCTCTTCCCCCCCCCCCCATCATCATCTCCTGGACTAGGTATCATCTTGATCTCCCTAGAGTTTTTGACTGCTATGATCTCCACCATTGAGCCTGCCCCGGACTATGTGGACTGACCTGATCCCATTCTTTCCCTCCATTGAATGGAGGTTTACATCTGGGGATTCAAGTCTTGGTGGAGTAGGTTCACAGCTACTGTCTCAACTCCGGTTCTTGGACGATCGTGGTTGACCAGCCGCCGTGAGAGGGGGGCTGGGTCACCCTTTACCGGTTCGAAACAGCATTCTTACTCCTGCCATTGCCGTGAGAGGGCAATGAGGTCCAATGTGTCCCATTGGAATTCTGTTGAAGCCTGGCACTCACTCCTCTTGACTGTGATAACATCAAATTGTCCCCTGGCTATTGGCCATGGACTATCATCTCCCCTTGATGTCCAGATGTATTCGGTGAACGACCTTCGTGCCCTGCGAGATTCCCCCCTCTCGCAGGTTTGGCCCTCTTCGTTATTGAGGGCCTATCTTGATGACGAGCGTTGGAGCCCCGAGAGATGGCATGCAGCAAAGAAGAGTTTGAGGGGTTTTTTAAGTGGGTTTTTTAGTGGGTTTTTAACAAAAATTTTAAGGGGTTCGGGGGGGATTAGGGTGGGTTCTGGGGGAAATCCACCGGGTTCAAGACCAGCCTTAGCGAAGGGCTGCGACATTAGGGATGTAGAACCGGAGGTCGGGGAGGGGGTTGGAGTTCGATTTGAAGAGGGCTGTTCCATCAGCATAGTGAGTGGGAGGGGCAGATATGGCGGAAGCTGGGGACCACATCATGTTCAGGGAATGCGCACTCGCTATCTTAGAGCGATTGCACACTCCGGTCCCCAATGCTTTTCTTGTTCCCCAGGTTGTCCAGATTCTCAGGGCCAGAGTCTTCGGCTGATGTTATGCAACGCCAGGTCCGTTGTTAACAAAGCCCCCCTCATTCACGATCTTATTCAGGAGGGGGAGGCGGACCTGGCGGGCATAACGGAGACCTGGTTGGGCCAGGAGGGGGGAGTTCCCCTCGTGGATATGTGCCCACCAGGCTTCCGTGCATTTCATCAGCCGAGGGCTCAGGGCAGGGGCGGGGGGGGTGGCGGTTATTATAAAGGAAGGTCTGGATCCGAGGGAGACCACTGTTCCACAGATAGCCGGATGTGAGTCCCTCTTTGTGAAGTGGGGTCGTGGAGTACAGATGGGCTTGTTGGTCACGTACTTGGCTCCCTGCCACGTGGCAACGGCCCTGCCCGAGCTGCTTGACGTTATAGCCGAGGTGGCAGTGGACACCCCCAGACTTGTCATCATGGGGGATTTCAACCTGCCATCTATCGGTGAGACGTCTGAAGTGGCTCGAGAGTTCATGGCTTCCATGACGGCCTTGGACCTTACTCAGTTAATTCACGACCCCACTCACATAGGGGGACACACTCTGGACTTAGTTTTTGTCTCTGGTCAGTGGTTGAGTGGCCTTGATATAGGGGATATAGCCATCAAACCCTTGTCATGGTCTGACCACTCGCTCCTTCGACTGGACTTCCTAACCGCTGCACCCCGCCACAGGGAGGCGGGACTGACCAGATGGTTCCGCCCCAGGCGCCTGATGGACCCCAATAGGTTCCAGATGGAGCTTGGGCCATTTCCTGAGACTCTGGCTCATGACTCGGCTGAGGACCTGGTGGCCGCCTGGGATAGTGCGGCTGCCGGGGCCTTGGACCGTGTTGTGCCTTTGCGGCCTCTGACCCGGCACCGAACTCACCTAGCTCCTTGGTTCTCTGAGGAGCTTAGGGAGATGAAGCGCCGGAAAAGACGCCTGGAGAGTAGTTGGAGGACCAGCCGCTCCGAATCCGACCGAACACTGGTGAGGTCTCACATTAAGACCTACCTAGTGGTGATAAAAGCGGCGAAATCTAGTTATTTTGCCGCTCTTATCGCGTCATCAGATAATCGCCCGGCCGCCCTGTTTAGGGTGACCCGCTCCCTCCTCCATCTGGAGGTGCGGGATGACCCCTTGCAGGGCTGAGCTGAGGACTTTGTGCAATATCTGTATGACAAAATCGCTCAGATTCGGGAAGGGCTGGCCTCTGACTGGGTATGTCCGGACGGGATGACTGAGGCAGGTCTTGAGAGTGTTATCTGGGATCCTGTGGCTCCCGAGGACATGGACAGGATCCTGGGACGGCTGAACGCAACCACATGTTTATTGGACCCGTGCCCCTCCTGGCTGGTACTGGCTTCCCGGGAGGTGACACGAGGCTGGCTCCAGAAGATTGTTAACGCTTCTTTGAGTGAGGGGGTCCTGCCGGCCGCTTTGAAAGAAGCGGTTGTGAGGCCCCTCCTCAAGAAGCCTTCTCTGGATCCGGCTATTTTGGCTAACTATCATCCAGTCTCCAACCTTCGCTTTGTTGCGAAGGTTGTTGAGAGTGTGGTTGCGCAACAGCTTCCCCGGTACCTGGATGAAGCTGTCTATCTAGACCCGCTCCAGTCCGGCTTCCGGCCTGGGCACAGCACGGAAACGGCATTGGTCGCGTTGGTGGATGATCTCTGGAGGGCTCGGGATAGGGGTTGTTCCTCTATCCTGGTCCTGTTAGACCTCTCAGCGGCTTTTGATACCATCGACCATGGTATCATGTTGCACCGGTTGGCGGGGCTGGGGGTGGGGGGCACCGTTCTGCGGTGGTTCTCCTCCCTCTCTGACCGGTCGCAATCCATGTTGACAGGGGGGCAGCGGTCGACCCCGAGACACCTTGCTTGTGGGGTGCCACAGGGGTCGGTCCTCTCGCCCCTTCTGTTCAACATTTATGTAAAGCCGCTGGGTGAGATCATCCGTGGCTTCGGGGTGGAGTTCCATCAGTACGCTGACGACACCCAGCTGTACATCTCCACCCCAGGCCACCCCAACGATGCCCTTGAAGTGATGTCCCAGTGCCTGGAGGCCTTGCGGGCCTGGATGGGGAGAAACAGGCTCCGACTCAACCCCTCCAAGACCGAGTGGCTGTGGCTTCCGGCGTCCCGATATAGCCAGCTGACACCATCGCTGGCTATTGGGGGCGAATCACTCGCTCCCACGGAGAGGGCTCGTAACTTGGGCGTCCTCCTGGATGCACAGCTGTCGTTAGAAGATCATATGACGGCCGTGGCCAGGGGGGCTTTTTATCAGGTTCGCCTGATATGCCAGTTGCGCCCCTTTCTAGATCGGGACTCCCTACGCACGGTCACTCAGGCACTCGTCACTTCCCGCCTGGACTACTGCAACGCTCTCTACATGGGGCTCCCCCTGGGGTGCACCCGGAGGCTCCAGCTGGTCCAGAACGCGGCCGCGCGGGGGATTATGGGGGCGATGAGGCGCTCCCATGTAACACCTCTCCTGCGCGAGCTGTACTGGCTCCCGGTGGTCTTCCGGGTGCACTTCAAGGTGTTGGTAACCACCTTTAAAGCGCTCCATGGCTCAGGGCCGGGGTACTTACGAGACCGCCTTCTGCCACCAATAGCCTCCCACCGGCCAGTACGCTCGCACAGAGTGGGCCTCCTCAGGGTGCCGTCCGCCAGACAATGTCGGCTGGCGACCCCCAGGGGGAGAGCCTTCTCTGTGGCAGCGCCTACCCTCTGGAACAACCTCCCCCCAGAGATACGTACAATAACAGACCTCCGGATTTTTCGTCGGGCCCTGAAAACCCATTTATTTCAACTAGCTGGGCTGGCTTGAGTGAATTTTAAATCGTTTTTAAATTGGGGTTCTTTTAATTTTCGGCCAAATATTTAATTATTTTAAACTGCTTTTAAATTTTGTATATATTGTTTTTTACTTTGGCTGTTCGCCGCCCTGAGTCCTATTCTGGAGAAGGGCGGTATAGAAATTTAAAAATAATAATAATAATAATAATAATAATAATAATAATAATAATAATAATAATAATAATACAAAATGCTTAGAAGACTGAAATAGAGTATTGTATGGAGGAGGAAGGCAAGCCAGAGATATCTATCTTAGGGTGTATCTGTATCATCTCTGTTTTTTTGTGTGCAAACATTATTATATTATTATAATATTCAAGAACTACTGATTTATCAGGAACAGATTCAAGAACAACATCTGCCTTGTTGATGGATGTCACCCCTTCAGAACATAGCATATAATACGACACAAAATACGTGCACAAAACACGACAGTTCAGTTTCCTACAAATTTTCACAATTCTAAATTAGAAACTTTGATATTAAGGATGGAATATAAAACTTTTTTTCCAGAATTGGTAGGATGTAGCTCATAGGGTGGTTGTTGCAGATAAAAAAAAAAATAGAAGGAATTTTATGAACTCTAAGTTGAGTCCTTGAGCAGTTTTTGAAACTTGAGTATACTTACATTTGCATAGTCCAGAATCCAGTCCACAGTGAGAAGTCTAAAAAAGGCTATTTCTCAAAAACAACTGGTTAAATGTTCAGCTGGTCAAGTAATCATGCCTATATAGTTCTCTGGATCTTGTGCTTGTGAACCATGAAGTAATTAATTATTAAATTTATATGCCACCCATCTCACTATTGAGTGACTCTGGAAGGCTTACAATACCATAAAAAAAAAAAGAAGAAGAAAACCATCAAAACATTAAAATTAAAAGAAGTTGGGTAAAACTAAGAACCAGTACACAAGTCGGATGAGAGTGGGATCTTCCACTTAGTTCACTAGCCACTTCCAGCATGAAGCATACCTCCAGCATGAAGCACACCCATTGAGGCCCCAAGTCAATTAGCAGAGCCAATATGTATATGTATATGTTCAAACATTTATTTATTTATTTATTTTATGTGATTTGTATGCTGCCCTATCTCCGTAGACTCAGGGCATCTCACAACAATAAAAACAAACCCAATAAAACATAAAATACATACAAAATACATAAATGTATAAATATAAATTTAAAACATATATTAAAACCCATTAAAATAATCAAACCCTCTCAGTCCAGGTTGGGTGATGTAAACAGCCATGTTTTTAATTCACAGCGGAAGGTGCGAAGGTCAGGAGCCAACCGAAGCCCCAGGGGGAGTTGATTCCAAAGAGTGGGCGCACCCACAGAGAAAGCTCTGCCCCTGGGGGTTGCCAGCCGGCATTGTCTAGCTGACGGCACCCGGAGAAGGCCCTCCCTGTGAGAACGTACCGGGCGATGGGAAGCTGTTACTGGCTGCAGATGGTTCAACAAATATCCTGGGCCTAAGCCATATAGGGTTTAGCTATAGGTTAGCTAAACATATGTGGTTGCTTCTAGTACTCTTATTCCTTTTCATGTATAGAAGAAAACTGGTGATAGAATTTTACTTCAACACAGGTAAAAGTATTCACTATCATAATAGAAACCACAGGCTATGGAAAGGGATTGGAGGGAACAGGAGAGGGTGAATGATTTATACAACTTTCTCCTCTAATAGCCAGAGAGTAACTGATTCCCTGCCACGACTGGTCCCCAGCACTTGCTACTTGAAGTAATAGCCTCACTGGCAATATTAGTAGATCTGGGTTGGAGAACACCAGGAGAATTAAGTATTATCTTGGTTCCCTGAAGGTTTGAAAGAAGCCTAGTAAATTTCTCAAAAAGACAAGATGCCAATCTACCCATTCAGCTGTTAGAAAGTAATGCAATAGTGGTGGTTACCAAGTCTCAAGCTTAGTTACCAGTTGGTATAGAAATCTCTGTATTATGAATGCAGGTTGTCCTGGAGTTACAACAGTTCACTTAGTGACCATCTGAAGTTACAATGGACTGAACGTTGCAGCATCCCTATGGTCACGTGATCAAAATCCCAACACTTGGAAATGGACTCATATTTATGACAGTTGTAGTGTTCCAGGATTATGCGATCCATCTTTTATGACTTCCTAACAAGCAAAGTCAATGAGGAAGCCAGATTCACTTAACAACCCTGTTACTAACTTATTACAACTCCAGTGATTCACTTAACAAATGTTGTAAAATGGGGCAAAACTCACTTAACAAATGTCTCAGCAATGGAAATGTTGGGCTCAATTGTGGTCGCAAGCCGAGGACTACCTGTATTAAGTGCTGTGATATAAATAGATCACAGACATGTTTATGAAGTTCATTAAAATATCCTATCTATACAACGTTACTCACTACTTTCAGTTATTTTAAAAACCTATTTTGGATATTATAGGTAAACAAGATTGATTATTCTACATTAATTTTCAAGGCTTCTGTCATACATTAGTTTTAGGAAATGGTTACTTAAATATGCAGACATCAAGAAGGATTACACCATGCTAAAATAAAAGCCGACTCTGCTTTCAATTATAGTTTTGTCAATTAGTAATAACACCTCTATTAATCATTTTAATTAACTATGAATGTTACACGATACTAGCATCATGGTCCATATGTTGTGCTCCAGTCGCCCAAATATTAAAACCCTTTTGATTGATTTATCTAAAGAACATTCAATAGACTGAAGGTGGCATCCAGCCAGGAAATCCCAAAAGAAGATGAAAAAAGGAGGAATGGTGATGCTAAACGTGTTTCTCGGTTTGTTTTTTCTCTTTCTCCTGGACTCACTGCTAATCTAATCATGTCCTGTAAAGCTCCTTTTCAATAATATAAATAAATAGATAAGACAACACATACTTTGGCTCCTGTCCTTCTTGGGAAAGCCCCTCTGCTATAGCCAGTGCTCCTCTCAGAGGGCTGTGTACATCAGTACATTTTTATCCTGCAGAAATATTTAGCTTGGCTACCAGCCAAGGAATTCTGGAAGAATAGAACGTATTAGAGGATTTGCCTTCCACGTGTTTGGCACGCGTCACAGAAAAGTCTGGGGTTTTTTTTTTGGCTTTGCTTTGCTTTCCTTTTCTCTTTCTTTCTCTCTCCCTATCTCTCCTCCCTCCCTCCTTTATCAAATAACAGCTTTGTCAGAAAAAACATAGAACTCATAAGAGCTGGAAATTCTCTATTTTGGCATGGCAATACTATTCCATATAAGGAAGTTTTAAATAATCTATTTACAATATATTCATGATACTTTTTAATTTAAAAAGCACTCCAGGCAATGTTTTAATTTCTTTTGAAAAAAACAGTAAAAATCTTTACAACTAGAAAAGCACAGGATAGCTTAACTGCACTTTATTTTATGGGGACATATTTTAAAGAGATTTTTTTAACATTTGTAAAATCTCTTGACCCAGACTTAAGAACACTGTCATCAAATAAACTTAACTCTATACAATTAGTTATTTTTTCCTTGCTGTTGACTTAAGTGTGTGTTCTGCTTCTTACGCCATTTCCAATTTCTTGACTATTTCTATTGCCAAGTTACAAAAAGAAAATAGCTTAAGAAATACTATTAGGTTTTGCAGCACTCTGGACTGCCAATGACAGTTTAATTTGAGAAGCCAGGGTGATGTTTGGTTCAACAGATGGTGTTACAATAGAAATCTACAAAGATAAAGGAAAGCTTCAATAGCATTAAAAAGGGGAGCTCTTAACCAGCTACATTTAATTCAGTTCAGTGCATGGATCCTTCTTGGAGTCCCTAAAAGAAATAAGATACGAAATAAGGAATAAGAATGGTTATGCTAAAGCATAACCATTATAACAAGTATAGTAAGGTATTTATAGAACTGGTTGCATTTGTCATGAAATGGTAAAATCCAGTTCAGAAAGCACATTTAAGGTTGGTGATAGCGATGAGAGAAAGAGAGATCTGTAGTGCAGTCTTAAAAGTGTTTGGATAACTAATTCTAGAACTCAAAGAATCTAGTGAGCAACAGCAATTAAATTGTCTCTCATGTTTTTATGCTCTATAGGATGACCAGAATGATTTGTAGTATTATTAAACTATCCAATAAGACAAATCAAAATGCTTAACGGAGGTTTCTCAATAACTTCTACTTTGTTCTTAGGTGTAACTCATTTTGCTTACAAAAAGGCCATATCATGGAAGCTTGCCATATTCTTCACTAACTCATTTCCTCCAGATACGTTGTATTTCAATTTCCATCAGCCACAAACACTACTGTGGTGGTTAAAAATCTGACAAGTTGGTAAATTATGGCAGAGGTCTAGTGTTCTCAGAATGTTAGAGGATGGGCATATCCCATTGTAACTCTTGGAATACTGGGTAGAAAAAAGGGATGTTAGAATGGTTAAAATAGCTTCTATTACTAGTAAACATTATTTAAATTATCACATATAGATGTGCCAACGCTGCTGCTGGACATTTGTCTGCGTGTGGTCCAAAACTGTTAACACTACTATGCCAATTTGGTTTAAGTACATATTATAAAATCACAGCCAACAGTTGTGCATTGACTCAACATAGTGTGCGACATGCAGAATGGTAATGTATCAATCAACAATTCTTATGCTGTATAACAAGGATGTCAAAGCAATATGCCAGATTTAATTTTTGAAATGAATATTATTGCATTAATGTATGTTACATCATATTATATTATACGAGCTGTGGTGGTGCACTGGTTAGAATGCAGTATTGCAATTGTGGGCAATATGCTGACTCTGTAAACTGCTTAGAGAGTGCTGTAAAGCACCATGAAGCTGTATTTAAGTCTAAGTGCTATTGCTATTGCCATTATATGTCATTATTCTAAACCTATTTTATGTCTACATTACAAGAAAAAATATCAGTAATCAGGGAAGTGCTTACAGAAGTCTTGCTAGGGATTTCAGAATGGACTTAGTGTTTGAAACATTTCAGCAGCACTGCATGCAATAGTGATTTGTATGTGATTTATGGTAAGGAAAAATTATTAATGAGAATGAGCAGATTTTCTATACTTCTAATAACACCGATATACATGATTTTGCATTTTAAAAAATCCTTTAGAATAAGGCTATTTAAAACATTCGACACAGTTATAAGTCAACAGTACTGGTATTTAGAAAAACCTGATTCATAGCTTTAGGTTATTTTAAATTATGACTGTAGTGTATCAGAATCTAAAATTGTTATTTCATATTAATTCTGCTTTATTTTCACTCAGTCTCAGCCCTATTCATCTCACAGGATTGTGGTTATGGAGAAAATAGAAGGAAGATGTGCTGGTTATATTTACGGCCTTGAGTTATTTGTAAAAATAATAAAGGCAGGATGCAAAAACATAATTAAATAAAACATTATTCTCTTTTAATGCAAAATAAGTGCTAACTTCAATTTGCTGTCTTTTCAACTATCAAGTAATTGAGTCACTCATTGTTCTTACCAAAATCATATTTCTTAGATAAAAAACTATACAGTACTTCTGCTGACAAATCCATCAGCAACAGAGAATAGTAATATTAATAATTGTTGAATATCAGATTATGTTGTTTAATACATTTACAGTTAATTGAGGTTTTTTGTTTAATACATTTACAGTTAATTGAGGTTTTTTATTTACTTAAATTTGTATAGCTACGCCACTTTAATGGACTCTTGTTAAGTTTTTAAGGACTGGCTTATAACATTCAGATCTACATCTCCAGCATCTGTTGCTAATAGTCCATGTTTAAGCTATTAAATGAAGAAAGAAAGAAAATAATATCAGTCTATGCATCAGAGATGCAATAGTTTTTTTAAAAGCAGTTGAAGATTAAATTGATGCCGTAACTCGAGTTAAGTAATTAACTTGCTAAAGATTTATAGAAGATGTGTGGCATTGAATTGTGGGCCTGCATTGTAGAATGTATCAAGCTCTATAATAACAAAATCTAAACATGAAGACATGTCAACTTTGCACCAGAAACAGCTAAATATTCACTAGCTTACTAAATCCATATTCAGTAGTTATATAGTGCAAGCCTTAATTTATTTCAAACCAGGATTTGAAATGTGTTTTTAACAGTAAACAAAACCCATATAACTCCCTTAAGCAACTGTCAGATATAAAAGGAACAAACACTTCACTTCTAAAAGTTCAACAAAAAAAGCTTTATTTTACATTAGGGATGCAAGTGGAGAGTTTAAAAATATGGACATTACTGAATCACAATGCTGTAAATTGTCTTTCTAAAAACCTGCTTCTTCATTAAAATCTTATTTGCTTGGTAATCTCCTTTGATCGCTAAAGTTATAAGAACCCCCTCCTTTCCTTTGATACTATCAGTGTAGCTTTTGACCAGGGAGCGTGATGAATTAAATGTATGACAGATATGACAGGTGAGGAGTGCTTGGAGGGGGCTTAAACAGCAGGGATAAGACAAAGCCCCCATTTAAGAACAACCCCCCACCCGATGACGAAGCCATTAATGACCAACTAGAGAATCCCTCTATTTGCTCTACTGGATGAGAAGCAAGCTGATACTACAGACAAAGCTTTGTTAGCCACAGGGCAGTTTTTCAATCAGGCCACACAGCCTATTAATTGAAAGGTCTCTTCTCCTTCCTTGTCCCCTTGGCATTTGATACACTGAACTTTCTTAAGTAAACAGCTCCCTTCCTATAATGTTGTATTAAGCCACCAATTGGAAGTTTACTGTGAGACGCAGTATATTGTAGTTTATAAACCTGAAAGTCTACTTGCAGGAATCCAGCCAAGCTCCAGTGTTTTCCAGTGAAAAACAGAATGTACAAATTACAAATCCAAGGAATTTTGGAAGTCAAATCTTATTAGGATTATTTGGATAAGCATTTGATTGTTGAAGACACCAGCTCAAAAATGCGGAATCAAGAGACTCTTTTTTCAGCTTCTTGCATTAAGGTTTAATAACTCATTTTATTATAACAAATATAACATACATGATATTATAATCATCCATAATAACCTTCACCAATGTAGAGAATATATCTATTTGGTTGCTAGCAGTCAAAAACATCTTGCTGGTACATCATCATCATCATCATCATCATCATCATCATCATCATCATCAATATATTGCCAATTGATCATATTGAGTAATAGCCCAGAATATAAAAAAATCACTTATTTTAAACAATTGAGAGTATCATTTTTGCCTTATTTTAATGTTTTAGTTAATCTGGTATGTATAAACAGAGGAGAGAGATAAAAGGAAGGGAAAAATTAAATAACGGTAGAAATAGGAGTTGAAGTATAATTGTTAATATGAGGAAACAAAAATTATAGAAATGAAAGTGGTTACACAGGTATTGTTATACATAATAAACAAAGATTAGAAGTATATGTATAAGAGAGGAAAAAATGTATAACTATGAAATTTTTGTCGGATGTGAAACTGTAAACAGAAAAAGTGTTAAAGCTTTCCTTTTGTTTGTTTAAAAAATGTTTAATATTTTTTTTAAAAAAGCAAAAATAAGAGATAATTTATATAATGATGGAACCACTGAACCACCTATAAAAGCTTTCACAGATGAAACAGAATCTGAGATACTTTCAATACAGATCTTAAACAATTATCAAATGTGCAAATGGATAGCAAGTCACTAAAATGGGAATTCAGTTCTTTCTAATGTATTCCTGAGATATTAACCCTTCTTTATTCTATCACAGAGGTATGTGTATACGTCACTCAGTCTGCCTCTGAGTAATATGGAAAGCTGTATCTACCAAGCTCTAGGTGGAAAGAAAATTATCCTGGGCAGCATTTAAACTGATATTAAGCTTAAAAGAATTGTTCCAGGGTTATAAAGAAGCTATTTTTTTTACTGGGCCTGGAACTGGTGTAGCTGTACAAAAATTCTCTATAGTTGCAGGTGAACATATTCTTGTGTTCTTTTCAATTTCAAAATAACCAAATTTGTATTATTATTTAGGATCTAAAGAAAATGGTGTTAGGGAACGTTTATTTGAGCAAGATAATTCTTCACATGAAAGTCACTAAAAGAAAACAGTAATGGTGGAAAAGGCATTTTTGTACGTTAGTGCTGAATCAAAATGAATACAAAAAATAAACAGCGAGATATGTGATGATTTGTACTAAAAGCCAAGTCTATGTGATTAGATTGAAAGAAATTCAAGGGTACCACATCATTTCACATACACTGTGCTGTTGAAATTCCTTATTCATGCCACTTCTGGCCACTGTATCGTGAGTTACAGCTTCTGCTGAGAGATGTGAAATGACTTGTATCTAAAACACGGACTCAAGTCCTATAATTCCATCTCTAACGCTGTCAATAGGCCTGCACTATGTCTGTCCACAGGTCTGCATTCATACAGATCATTTAACAGAAGGGCAAAGACGACATTCAGGAAAATGCTTTCAGACCTTATCTGAACAACAATACTTAACTTTCACCACCTGGGCATGGCTTCCGGAGGGAAAACAATCACAGACTTTTTCTTTTTGGACAAGTCCCCGGCAGAGGTTAAATGCTGTTTTTAAAGTCCTTTCAACTCTGTTCAACCCAACACACTGAACATTTATCATGCTTATTTAGAGTACAATTTTTAATTTCATGCCTCTGATATCATATGGGGGAGGGGGGAGATAACTGAGACAAGGCACACAAAAATCTGTTCCATAATGCTTGCTAAAGCTTTTGGTTCAGATAAAAGACACATTGTAACAAATATTGCTAAAGTTAATTCATTACATTATTATAATGGAACTGTCAAAGGGCCATTCTGAGGCATCAAAATGTTCCATTTTGCATATAATGATACAAATCCATATTTATAATGTACAGATAAGCAATTACCAAGCTTGTTCAGAACAAAAAGAAACACTGGGAAAGCCATAGTAATTTTATACATCTAAATCAGAACCTTGATGTACGTTTATTATATGAAATGAATGCATATCTTAGTGAAAAGTGTAATTTACTTCTCAGTAAATATGTTTACAATAGAAGTGTTAACATGAAACAGATGTTTCTATTTAGGAAGACTTCAAGTAACAGAGAGCTTGTCTCGAGAAACCTTAGTGACTCCTAGATGCATTGGGAGAACCATTTGTCAAAGTCCTGGGTGAACATGGCTCAGTGCCACACTGCCCTAAGTTTCTGAGAGTTACAGATGGAAAAGGAAATCCTAGAGTTTTGATCTCCCCTCCAGCAATAATTTCCCCCCATAATGCCATGTTCTTACTGCATGTAGTGTAATTAATAATCATAAATACTGTATTCTACCACAATTGCAGAAAATAAGACTGTAGCTACGCTTCTTTTAATTGATCTAAGTGGTACAGTTTCCTTTAATCCTTGGAGTCAAACCCTTGGAAATAATTATCTACCCATTAAAGGCTTTTCAATCGTATCCTGACTAATTTTACAAAACAGCATGATTCATAATAAACACATTCCAGAATGCTTTCTGCCTCCCACTGCAAATCAAAAATGGTGAGTTCAATTTACATTGACCTCTAAATAACCTACAAGCTAAGTTTTAAAGGTCTTCAAGACTTCAATCTCCATCAGGAAGTGGTGTCCTCTGAAAATGTTCTTTGAAAGACAGCAGCATCTAAAGTGACCCAGGAGTCAAAATTCCATCCTGTCTCTATTCAGGAGAACCCCAGTCACCCTTTTAGGGTTCCATCCATCTTCATTTGCTGTCATTTCCTCTAACTTTCCAATTCCAGGACAGAAGGATGTTATTATTTCTTCTCCACTTTCCTTCATTTTAGAACATTTACAAGCTTTCCTTTAGCTTTTTTATTATAAGTTGTTCTATACTGTATTTTATATTATAAAATTCAGAAATTTGTAGTAATAGAATCATAGGGATGGAGATTCATGTTTATCCTTTTCTGATACAGAAATCTCAGAGTTTAATAATAATAATAATAATAATAATAATAATAATAATAATAATAATAATAATAATAATAATTTTATTTCTATACCGCCCTTCTCCCGAAGGACTCAGGGCGGTGTACAGCCTATTTAAAAACACAGACAAAACAATAGTATAAAATTTAAAATAATTAAATAGGTGGCTCAAATTTAAAACCCCAATAAATTTAAATACCCAATTTAAAACTATTGTGTTGATAGTCCGGCCTGGCGGAACAACAGGGTCTTCAATGCGCAGCGAATGATGCAACCAATGAATAAGTAGCCAGCCAACATGGGCAAATCTTGCCAATTCAAATAGTATCAAAGAAGTCCAGACCAGAGATAGAAGCTTAAAAATGTGTATGTTTGTCTGCAGTATTATTATTCATTATTGGTTTCCTTGGCAACTGCTATGTGTATTATAAAGCTGTTTTTAATACTTATTCTAACCCACTTCATAGGATTAAGTACACAGAGAACCATGTATTCCTGCTCTTCTTGGAGAAAGAATTGAATACAAATTTAATTAATTCATAGAAATAACTTGACCCAGAAGCATTTTAGGATTTGCAAATAAGAAAGCACCTGAAGAATGAGTGGGTTGACTGGGTAAAGAATGGCTTAGTGCCTTAAAAATGGGCCTGAATATTGTTTTTTATTAATGGCTCCAAACAAGAATGGTTGTAATTATTGAGATATAATTCTATTTCAGTTAAATATGCTAGGAAATTATTATTAGCTAATTTAGCTAATTTATTAACCATGTTCTTAGAAAGGGTTAGGTTTAAATTTCTATGCTTATCTTAATGCCTTGTATTGTAACATCAACATGTTTCTTTCAAGTCTACTTGACTTTGGAAAAATACAAATGTTGTTTGTTATTTTTTTGTTCACTGGTCCAGTTTATAAATCTGCTATTTCCTGCCAAATTCCATCTATTCATTAATGTAATAATGTCCAATTCAATTTGGTTTTTTGATAAAACTCAACTAGTTACCTGTTTAATTCCAATTATTGAGTTCACTGACTTGATTCCGGTCCTTTGTGACTTGTAGCCTTTCTCACCTATCTATATAATTTAGCTTCTATTGGATAGTTAGGTATTCTGAACAAATGAATAATAACAGACATACATAAGTATAACAGGCATATTACAATGTCCTGAGCTATTTGATTGCCACTCTTTCATGATATAATTAGTGTAATAAATCAGACCAGTGGTGAAATGCTACCGGTTCGCACCGGTTCAAGCGAACTGATAGTGATAAAAACTACTTGTTTGGGCGAACCGGTATTTCTGACAATCAGCTGTGTCTCGCGATTTAAAATTGCTAGAAAGCAGGAAATCCTGCTTTTTAGTGAATCTAAATTGCGCAGCACAGCTGTTTTCCCCCCTCGCTGTTCTACTTACCTTCCCAAGCCTTTTTCTGCGCAAAGCATGCGTTTGGCACACAGCATACATGAGTGGGCAGCGAACTGGTGGCAAACCAGGGAGGATTTCACCACTGAGTCAGATATGTTGTCTGATCCCAGCAGTATTATTGGGTCTGTGTTCATACTGGTTTTTCCCCCACAAAAGTGATGATATGAGGGTATTATACATTAAGCACTGAAAATAAACTAAGCACTTCATATAAACTGAAAACTATGCCTATTTCTGAATGCTAACACTCATATTATTGAGAGAACCCAAGAAGGAAAAAAAGCAGGAAAATCAGAAGAGAAAGAAGACAATCAAAATATATTATATATAAAACAGGGAGAGTGAACAAAAATGCATAATAACATTTTTATTTGGCAATGGAGCAGCCCATTGGTTAGTGATGGTACTTGCCAAAGAATCAGACCTCAGCAATTGTTCAAGAATGTCAAGCGTTGATATTGACTTTGTATTGAACAATGGTGGAAAAAAAAGACATAGTTTGGTGTAGTAGTTAATGCATCAGGCTACAAGTCATGAGACTATGAGTTCTAGTCTGCCTTAGGCACAAAGGCAGCTGGCTGACCTTGGGCTTGTCACTTTTTCCACAGCCCTAGGAAGGCTTTTAAAAAAAAACACTTCTGGAAAAACTTTCCAAGAAAACTGCAGGCAGTCTCCAAAATCAGACATGATTGAAGAAATGGAAAAAAATGCTGGAAACTAAGGATCATTTAATGCAGAGGTTATGATCAGTCTTAAAATTCCGTGGTATGTTAAAGCAGTGTTTCAAAGAGTTACCATGATCTAGTTAGAGAGCTAAAAACAATACAACATTGACATGTCAACTGAGTTGTAAATTAAAAAAAAATATGCTATGTCAGAGACCGCAATTAAATAACTGTAATAACATAGTGTAAAAATATGCAAAGGCAAGGGAAGGGAGCAGAGTATGTACAGATGAGAATCCAGAGGCATGGATAGAGGACACAATGAAATTTCTCAAGCAATTTGTTATGTCTAAATACTTGTAATTAAAAAATTGAATGCAAGTACACTAAAGACATCAGAGCTAACAGTTGACAAGCACGCAGATGATTTAGGAAATATAAACATAATAAGAAATATTTCTCCTTTTGAAATTGTGAGTTGATTTACCCTGCTATGATTTTATTAACTTGAAAAATAATGATAACATTTTGATGGTAAAGCTAGTAAAAAACAAACTGTGTACTTCTAACATTATTCACATGGAACACTTTCTGATGTTGCCTAAGCAAGTGGGTCAGGCAAATCAAAAGCAGCCAAATTGGAAGCCAGTTAATTATAATTTTTAATGTGAAATAAGAGATAAAGCATATATAAGGCAAATAATATTAACTACACATAACTGAATGCAGTTTACTAGAATTACTAATCTTGTATCACAGTTTGGTCTCTCTCACGCTTACAAAATTTGTTGTTCCTAATCCTAACTTGATGTTCAGAGAATGCCCTCTGCAAACCTCTGAATCAAATAAAGAAGACTTTGAAATTAGGCTCTGTAATGAACTTTTATTTCCATATTTAGAAGAGCTTCAATCCAGAGCCTGAATGTGGACATGAAGTTAATTTTTCTGATAAAATTATTGGAGAAAGGCCAGGGGTGAGAAATGATGGGAAACAATAGAGTTTACTAGAGTGTCTTTGGGTAAATGGAAATTTGTAGTTCCTAAAAGTCTCAGGACACCCATTTTGGGAATATTTCCCTGGCCTTGTCTCAAAATTTCAAATTGGACAAGTTGGCTATTCCAGTTTAGAACTTTGAGTTTTATGGATTATTTATTTGTTTTTTAAAAATGTGAAAATCTGGAATTAGAATTAGATTGTTCAAACCCTCATCTCAGTTAAAAATTTTAATTTATTTATTTCTCTAATTTCTAAGGCCACCCATCCAAGTGAGTAGCTCTGGGTGGCAAGCAGAATTAAAATAGAATAAAAACAATGACAAACATTATAAAAACAAGCACCCAAATCATTAATGCTACCAAGAAATGGGTCCCTGCACAAATTCGGGGTCCCGTGCTTGGGCACAGAACCACATCTTCAGGGCCTTACAAAAGACCAGGATCATTCTGATCTCTGGAAGTAGAATGTTCCTCAAGCTGAACTGTATGGGAGAAAAGGGATATCTTCTAGCCGCCCCGTCCCCCACCCTGCCCAGCAGCATTCATTAGCTGATGGGACCAAAAGTATGCCCATCCTGCCTGACAGACAGGTCAATAACTTAGTCCTAAGCCACAAAGATCTTTAAAGATGACAACTGGCACCTTTGAGTTGCATCTGGAAGAATACTGGAAACCAATGTAGCTCATGGAGTAGTGGTGTTACATGCACTGAGTAACCAACATCATTTAGCACCAGTGGTACAACCCAAAGATATGCAAAGACCCTCTAACTGTGGCTGCCATCTGTCCTTCAAGCAGGACTCATGAGTCCAGGAGGATCTACAGATTATCACCATAATCTATCTGAGGCAGTGCCACTCATTCAAGACCGGTTCCCAGCACCGGAAGGTCTAAACACCAAAACGTCCTAATTTATTTCCCTAGCAATATGTAGCAAAAGACTACATTGAAAGTTTTTTGGTTTTCTTACTTAATTTGCAAAGGGAGATGGATACTTTATTGAAAGGTGGTAGGATACACGTAAATATACATAAACAAATATACAGATATGTACAAGGTATATCTTCCTCCACAAAATAGAAGTTGAATTAAGGAAGAACAAAAATACCATTTTTATTGCTTTTACTTTCCTGGTGGATACATTATTTCCTCAGCATAGTTTCAGTATAAAACACAATGCCAGTACAAAAGACAATGCAGCAATGATCTCAATTGCTTTTCAGATGTATTATGGTAGTGACTAAAGGGACACATTCATCCATTTTCTTGGCAACACCTGGCACTATTCTCAAGATCTTTTTCATAATTTTCAGTTTAGCCTAGAATTAGCCTGGCTTAAGTTTTTTTCAAGATTGGTAATAAAAAAAAGTTCCTTGTCACCTTTTTTTTTTTTTTGTATATGGGGGCACCAGGAGATCCTAAGGATGTCTCATGAAATTCAAAGAAGCCTTTTACTATAATGATCTTATGAATAAACAATCCAGACCAGTATTGGCTGTACAGCTTTGAATTACATGTGAGTTTAAAAGGGTAAATTTCATGGATTTCTCCCTTATTGTTCAGATTTGGTACCTATTGAATGGACTACAAATAAACAATTTTCACATCTGGCAAGGATATATTAATTTTCCTGAAAAATGTACTTTAAAAATGGCCAATTAGTTCTAGTTAAACAACTTTCATTTGGAAGGGGGAAAATAACAGTATTATTACCAGCACTCATTGTGTGAATGAATAGATTTGTGTTAGAAGTAATGCGACATTTCACTGGACTCCTGTTGTGCAGAGAACAAAATACCATTATCCTGATATCAATTGTACTGTGAGAGATTATAGTTTATACTACTTGTCAAAGGGCTCTTGGTCAAGAGGAAGGTGTCTTTCTTGAATTGTACATGTATGTTATTATATTTGTATATTTGTCTTGATTGGAAAAAAGAGGTCATCAGTTATACAGAATTTGAAAAACAGGATTAAATAAAGTCATGACCTTGGCTACTAACAACTGAAGTATCACTACCATTCATGGAAAATGTAAAAACTAAAAGTCAGGGCCCAAGGGTTATTCTTATGACAGGTTAATAAACACAGCTAAAATGATAGTTAATAAACACCAACTAAGCCCTTCAATTACAGCAATAAACTGTTCAATTGGTTAAATGTCCACAGTTTTTCTCCAAATCCTGGAGTGAACTGTTTAATCAATAAACTATTGCCTCACTTGGCAAACAAATATCGGCAGCAGTCTGGCTGACATGAAGCGGCCCCTTAAGAATCGGTTGGCTGGCCAATAGTTTCCTTAGGACTTGAAAGTGGGAAAAAAATGAACTTTTAACCAAAACTAAAAGCAAAAGTGCACTAGAATATCATTCTCAATATCAAAACAGAATGATTCTTTTCTGAAAAAAACCCCAACCCACATGGGTTTTCCGCTTTAAAGTAACTTTTCATGTGGGCTATCTCACAAATACTTTTGCCACAGAAACCCGTCACTCTGTAGCCAGTTGTGAGAAAGTGGGATACATATATAATAATGCAGCATATAAAATTAGACGAGCAAATATCTTCATAATAGATTATTTTTTAAAAAAATTCATTTTTTGGCAAGGAAAAAAAAATCACTCTCCCAGCACAACCTGTTACACTGGGAACTAATATCCTCTTCTATATAAATTATAATATAATTTACAACATAGTATCTATATATAAATTATCAATATTGGTATAATAGTTTTATGCTACAGTGAATCTGACAACTTTGTATTAAACCCATCTGGCCTTCTATTTTGCAGACTTTTAAATACATAGTTCATAACCTTTGTACTCCAGACAGTCTTTACCATTAATTCTATGGCTATACAAGTTTGAGATTTCAAGTGTACTTTCCACCCAGGCAAACCATTGCAAATATTTGGATATACACTGAAACTGATAAAGTTCTCATAAAAGTGTCAGTAAAGAAACTTCTTTTCACCTGAAACAGTTTTCAAAGTCATTCTAAACTTTGCTCTTTGCAATCAAAAGATGATTCTTACACAAGGCGGTATTGAAAGCAAAAAGGTAGTATTTTGAAATTCCAATGGCCTTAAAGGAGATCTTTGGATAGTGATATGTACTGACCAATGCACTGGAGTGCCTTGGATCCAGAGATGTCTTGCCCAAGAGGAAAGACACTTCAGCTGCCTTCTTCTGAGTCTGCTTACTTAGAATCCTGGGAATACAGAATCTGACCAAGGAATGGTGGGGCTACCCTTTCATTGGAACAGTTTTTCACTAGTCTGTCTCTAGATCCAACTCATTCACTTACTGAATTTGGGCCATGTCTTTTTGGTTCTCCTTATTTTATACTCTTCTTTTCTGTGAATGTTTCATGTCTGAAGGAATGTACAAGACATAATAGAAACGAACAACAATTAATAAAAAAGCCTAATTAACAATCTCCCTTAATTTAAAATCTACAGCAATATTAGACTGGGATAAACTTAATAAATTTTATTTATTGTAATTTTAATACACCAAATAAATACGTTGGCTGAATTAAAATATTAAGCAAATAAAAAATAAATATGATGAAATATAAAAAGAGGAAAACTTTTCAGTGGGCAGCATGAAAAATACCATAAAATATAAATACGAAAACATCAATACAAACTTTAGTAATGTGCATATGACATAAAATATGTTATTAAAAATGCTTGAGAAAAGAAGAATGCCATAGCACCTCTGGGAGCTGGGTGACCAGAAGAATTCGCACTGGCTTGCTTTATGATAAATTGATAGTGATAGTGGTGACTCACAATGCCCACACTGGAAGCCATTCCAGAAATGAGCAATCTTCTGATCCACATCATCATCATCATCATCATGATCAAGCAAAGACAGATCAAGAGCTAACCATTTTGTAAGTGCATACTACTGACCATGTTCTCAAAATTATAAATATCTCATTCTCTCCAAAGTTGTGAACTTCAGTACTAAAAGATGCACTCCAAATTCCATGTTAAGTTTCATTCCACTTTAAATTCTTGATTTTTGTTCTACCCACTATACCTGAGTGTTTATTGAAAAAAGTCCTCTGAGGCAAATATCTTAAGGTACCTCTATAACTTAAGTTAGTATATAGCATGGATGTCCAACCTTTTGACTTGCCTGGGCCACACTGAGTGAAGAGGAATTGTTTTATGTAGTATAAAAAATATAGTTAATGTACATAAATCCCATAATAATGTTAAAAATTTACAATCTCGTAAGGCTGCATTACTAACTGTCCAGGGCCGTATGCTGCCTATGGATCATGGGTTGGACACGCTTGGTATATATGGAACAAACTGATTTCTGAACTATTCTGAACTATTCTGAACTCAGAAACACAATTGGAATAGCATATTTCAAGTCATAGATTTCAGGCAACATGGTGAAATCATTTCATTCCCTTAAAAGAGCAGTGCTGTAATCTGTGCTAGAAACAAGAGTGTGAATGGCCAAAGCCATCCAATTTCATATCATTAATCTAGTTCATCTTGTAATGATTGGTGACTATACTAGAGAAGAAATGGCAAGGAGTCAGTGGAATCTAAGTTTTCTAGAGTAATCCAATCATTCTATCAGTGCACAGCTTTTTTCAAGATAAAAATGATCTGGATAATTGGAACTGTGATGTTCACAACTCCAAAGATTCAGGGTATTTTTTAAAGCACCACATGGGAGGAATATATCAGTTTTTATAAAACACAGTACTTGTTCTTCTAAATAAAGATATTGTCTCTATTTTTTTTTCTTACCTGCCATTAGACTACAAAGCTGAAATTCTGCTTAATTTTATCTATTGGAGGAAAAGAATGGGGAATTTTTATAAACTAGAGGGACAAACACCTACCGCAAAAGCTTTGCTCCTACTTTTTCTCTCAACAGAAATAGTTTCTACTAAAGGTAGGAGAGATTGTGTTAAAAGAGCCCTTTTAGTATCCAATAAAATCTTTGACATTAAAGGAGCTCTGCTTCTTTTTGCAGACTGAATATTTGGGAACCAAACACAAATCCTATGATTGCAAAGAAATCTTTACTCTATTTTATTGTACTTAATCAAATAATTTAATTTTAAGACTAGGCTGATCGAATTCATCATAAATATTTTATACTGTCTTTCTGTAAACCAAACCAAACCAAATCCACACATATGCCAAAGAAATGTACAAGTACAATGTACAAAAATTCCCTACCCCATCCAAAGAGGCATCCTAAAACATTGCAAAGAGTAGTAAGGAAATAATAATAATAATAATAATAATAATAATAATAATAATAATAACAACAACAACAACAACAACAACAACAACGGGCATGGCTTAAGATGGGAACCATCAAGAAATGGAAGGTTTAATACTCACTGCTCAAGAACAAGCACTACAAGCTAATGCCATGAAAGCAAAGATACAAAAATCCACCGATAATCTAAACTGCCGACTTTGCAACAACAAAGTTGAAACTGTTTCACATTTAATATGTGAATGCAGCAAAATCACACAAACTGATTACAAAGCTAGACACAACCAAGTTGCTAAATTAATCCACTGGTCATTATGTAAAAAATATGACTTACCTGTATCCAAAAAGTCATGGGAACATAAAGTGGAAAAAGTTATAGAAAATGAGAAGGTGAAGATCTTGTGGGACTTTCGAATACAGACAGATCGTCACTTGGAACACAACACATCAGATATCACAGTTGTCGAAAACCGAAACATACAATTTATTGATATTGCGGTACCAGGAGATGCCAAAGTCAAAGAAACAGAACTGGAAAAAATCATGAAATATCGCGACCTGGCCATTGAAACTATATGGCTATGGATGAAACATGTAACAGTGATACCCATTGTCATCAGGGCACTTGGTACCATGTCCAAGAATTTTATAAGCTACATCAACAAATTGCATCTTCCTGCAATAACACCACAGGAACTGCAAAAAACTGCGCTACTTGAAACATTGTACATCTTAAGAAGGTACTTGGTTGATACCTAGGACACTGGCAGCAACCTGTATCAACCATTAGCACCAGTCAATGGTATTTGTGATGCATTTTTGAATGTTCAGTTGACTGAGTTTCATGTTTAATGAATAAAGTAAATAATAATAATAATAGGTGTCAACACATTTCCTAAAAACAGACAAAGATTCTGATGGGGTTATTTTCCAGCTAGAGAACAGCATCAAAGAAAAATGTTTTTTTTCCTGTACCTAAGAAACAGAGCTATTCATGACATTTTCAGAAGTGTATTTCCTGCAGATATGAAGCCTTGGGTTGATTCATAACAAGACCCAGACATTTTCAGTTTTTAAGCTTAAAATGAACAATTACCAACCAGTGTAAATCTGTCAATGTAGGAGTAAAGTGACTTTTCATCAGATGAAGATTCTGACACTTAATGGAATAAGTGTACACATAGCAAATAGTACACAGCAGTAGTCTTAAGTGTGAGCTGACAAAGCTATAAACATTAACAAACCTGTTAGATTCAGAAAATATTGTACTGACATACAAAATACATTTATGTAAACATACTACTTACTGGGACTATCACCTGAACTTCCTGGAAATGGATTAGAACTAAGGAACTTTACAGTATTACAAACCAGATTTGCTGACCGCAAGTATTTCTCAAGACAGTCAGTTTGGGATAATGGTTAAGGCACCAGGTTAGAAACCAGGAGATTGTGAGTTCCAGTTCCACCTTAGACACATAACCAGCTCTGTGACATTGGACCACTCATACTCTCTCAACCCTTGCAGGCAAGGGCAAACTATAAAGGCCCCCCCACTCTTAAAAACAATCCCAAAACAATGTCTGCTGTAACAACAAAAACATCTTTTTTTTAGAGCCAATAATTTTAGCCCAGAGAAGGCAGATTTCATGGTGACCAAACAGAAGCTCATCTTGTTTATTTTCATCCAACCCTTTAGTGAAGCTAGATAATATCAGAATATTCATTATGTTAAAAAGTGAAAATGAATGAAATGAGCTTTATTTCTAGAAAGACTCAATATTTGTTTGAAGTGTTGTTTTGGGAAAGAGGAAAGGGAAGGAACTGGACTGAGTCTTTTTATGCTATTTTCTTTCTTCCTCTAAGAATGCTATATGGCAACTTTAATGCTATTGTTACTTAGCTTCCACCAAAACTACTTCTGTGTACTGGTTTGAAGCATTGATAATTTTAATATTTCTAATATCTTTTTTTAAAAAAATATCGGTTAGTTTGTATATCTCAGATCCGGGACTATCTGGACTCTGACTGGGCAGGGTCAGATTGGGGGGGGGGAACCACGGGTCTTGTCATCTGGGAGAAGTTCGATCCTGTGACCCCTGAGGAAGTGGACAGGATCATGGGGAAGCTGAATGCTACCACATGTTTGCTGGACCCGTGTCCCTCCTGGCTTGTTTATGCAGCCCAGGAGGTTACGTGTGACTGGATCCGGGCAGTGATTACTGCATCCTTGGGTGAGGGTAGCATCCCCGCCGCCTTGAAGGAGGCGGTGGTGAGGTCCCTCCTCAAGAAACCTGCCTTGGATTCAACCATTTTGAACAACTTTCGTCCTGTCTCCAACCTTCGCTTTATTGCAAAGGTTGTTGAGAGTGTGGTGGCACGGCAGTTCCCATTTGCCCTGGAGGAAACAGAATACCTTGATCCATACCAGTCGGGTTTCAGGCCCGGATACAGCACAGAGACGGCATTGGTTGCGCTGGTGGATGATCTCTGGAGGGCCCTGGACAAGGGATATTCCTCTGTCTTGGTCCTATTAGATCTCTCGGCGACCTTCGATACCATCAACCATGGTATCCTGCTGTGACACCTCGAGGGGTTGGGGGTGGGGGGCACTGTTCTACGGTGGTTCTCCTCCTACTTCTTGGGGCTCTCGCAGGCGGTGTTGGCGGGGGGGCAGAGATCGACCCCGAGGCCCCTCATATGTGGGGTGCCCCAGGGGTTGGTCTCGTTCCTCTTCTGTTCAACATCTATATGAAGCCGCTGGGGGAGGTCATCCGTGGTTTCGGGGTGAGGTATCATCAGTATGCTGACAATACCCAGCTTTTCATATCCACCCCGAACCAGCCCAGTGATGCCCTCGACATGATGTCCCAGTGCCTGGAAGCGGTACAGACCTGGATTGGGAGAAACAGGCTTTGGCTCAACCCTGCCAAGACCGAGTGACTGTGGGTACCGGCATCTCGGCTCGAACAAGATATTCCATCTCTGGTTATAGGGGGTGAAGTGTTACTCCCTGTAGACAGGGCACGTAACCTGGGCGTCCTCCTGGATTCATGGTTAAATTTGGAAGATCATGTTATGACCGTGACCAGGGGGGCATTTTCTCAGGTTCGCCTGGTGCACCAGTTGCACCCTTATTTGGACCGAGATGCCCTATGCATGGTCACTCATGCACTCATCACCTCCCGTATTGACTACTGCAATGCTGTCTACATGGGGCTGCTCTTGAAGACCACTCGGAGGCTTCAGTTGGTGCAGAATGAGGCAGTAAGGGGAGTGATGGGAGTGTCCCGACACTCCCATGTTACACCTTTCCTGCGCGACTTGCATTGGTTGCTGGTTGCCCTCCAGGTGAGATTCAAGGTGCTGGTTATCACCTATAAAGCCCTACATGGCTTAGGCCCGGGATACTTGGTGGACCATCTGCAGCCAGCAACAGCTTCCCATCGCCCGGTGCGCTCTCACAGGGAGGCCTACTCAGGGTGCTGTTGGCCAAATAGTGTTGGCTGGCGACCCCCAGGGAGAGAGCTTTCTCTGTAGGCGCACCCACTCTTTGGAATCAACTCCCTCTGGAGCTCCAGGTGGCCCCCGACCTTCGCTCCTTCTGCCATGGGCTGAAAACATGGCTATTTCATCTAGCCGCCCTAGACTAATGGGGTTTTTAATAGAATTTAATGGGGTTTTATTGGATTTTTGTCAATTTTATCATGGACTTTGTTTTTAACGGTTTGTTTTGTTTATTGTTGTGAGCCACCCTGAGTCTTGTGGAGATAGGGTGGCATATAAGTCTAAATAAATAAATAAATAAATAAATAAATAAATAAATAAATAAATATCTTCCGTTATTGATTTAATTTTTAACATTCCTATTATATAACATTCCTACTTTATTAGCCATTCTTCTGAGGTTCATTTATGTACCAGGCAATGTATTCAAAAATGTAATTATTTTAAAATGCCATTCTTGGTTAACACCTTAGTGTGTACTTTTAGAAATATTAGTCTATGGAGATTCTCAATCATCCAAGTCATGGTTGTCCCAATGTTGCTTTTCCAAAAAGTAACTGGACTTGGATTTCTTTTTTTCTTTGAAAACATTTTGCTTCTCATCCAAGAAGCTTCTTCAATTCATCTTCATTTAGAAATATTAGTGGCAAATATGCCAGATAAACAGCAGTTTTCACAATGACAATGTAGTAGTGGCTTTTAATCATGTTCTGGAAATTTGCAAAGTTGTCAAACTTTTGTAAAAAGTGTAGCATTCCAACAGCCTGCTGCCCCTTCACTCCTGACATCTACAGTGACTGCCTACAGAAAATATGTACCTAACATTTCCCCCTTTTTTGCTCCTTGAACTGTGAAAAAAAAGTATGTAAGTTATCTCAAACAGCCTCATTCTGCATCAGCACCTGCTCGGGCAGCAGTCAATTAAACAAGCAAAACAACAGCTGGATAAGTCAGGTCAGCTCCCCTTTTGAACTTCAAGACTTATGCACAGGGGACCCCACCACACTGTCTCTTTTTCGTTACTTGAAAATAGAAAGTCTTAGTAACTTGATGCCTCCTGTAATGTGTTTGAAGAGACAGTGAAAGACTCCCTGAATCATTGCTGCTGTTTCCCTTTCTTCCTTAAAATATGACAGCCTTTCTTTCAACTTGCATTGTCTGTAAGGGGTAGTAAGACTCACTTCAAATAGCTACATTTGCTTTAGGAATGCAGGTTCAAAGAAAGGAATTATTGTTAACTCAAACTCAGGGTGGTCAAAATTCTCTTATGATATATGTCATCATGTTTTTAAGCTCTGTGCAGATTCACTGTACAATTTCACTTTTGTTACTTTTTTAGCCTGTAGACAGAATGCATGAAATAAGATAAAATGAAAATTAAATTGAGCTGTTTAATTTAGATTAAATTTAGATTAAATTAATGTTTCAGTTTAAATTATATTCATACAATACTGTCAATTTATTAATGTGCAGGCTATTATTTCCATAAACAGTTCTATCAACAGCAAATCTGTCACCAGTTTAGCTAGTTTTGTCATTTTTGATGCAGTATTTTACAAAGCTTAAACAAATGAAAGAGATCAGGGAAAGTAAAATACATTTTCCTGTACATTAATGGATCAGTTAAGCTAATGAGTGGTGAGATGATATACCTTCCCCAATGAACCACTTTTAGATGTGCTTGTCTTCACCTTCCAGATTTCTCATTTATTGCAACTATGAACACTGAAACCTGGAAAGTTCCATGAAATGAGAGCCACTTTTGTATGGTGATTAAGGCACCAATCTGAAAAACAGGAGCCTGTGAGTTCTTATTCTTTTTTAGGCACAAAGCCATCAGGGTAACCTCGGGCCAGTCCCTCTGTCTTAGTTTAAGGAAGAAGCCAATGGCAAACCACTTCCCAAAAAGGTTGCTGAAATAACTGTATGGTCTGGAGTAGGAGTCAAGAATGACCTGAAAACACATACCAGGGGTGGGTCCTACTTACCTTTACTACTGGTTCGCAATGGGAGCGTGCACGTGTGCTTGCTTCACTTGCACACACGCGGTTCTACACATGCACAGATCACCCATGATGATATCGTGGCAGGTGTGTGGAGCCTCCCGCCCGTTTTACTACTGGTTCTATAGAACCAGACCAAACCGGGAGCAAACCACCACTGACACATATACATTATACTCTATTAGGCTCAGGATATCTGTCAAGAATCAATCATTTCATACCACATTACCTGGGCTAGCAGTGCTGAAGATGGCATTTGGTTCTTTAATCAGTTGTATAATATAAATAGTATTGTGCTCTCTCTCTCTCCCTCTCCCTCTCTCTCTCCATATCTACCTATCCCACCTTTATTATTTTTACAAATAACTCAAGACGACGAACATATCCAACATGCCTACCTCTTCCTTTTTTTCTCATAACAACCCTGTGAGTGAAGGTGGGCTGAGAGAGTTTGTGTGTCTGGCCCAATGTCACCCAGCTGGCTTTCATGGTTAAGGCAGGACTTGAATTCAGGGTCTCCTGCTTTCTACCTTGGTGCTTACCACTAGACCAGACCAAACTGGCTCCTCTTTTTTACAGGAAGTCCTTGTTTAACAACCACAGTTGTGACTGCCAACTTGATCATTAAGTGAAACAGTCACTAAGCGAAACTATGATTATGCTTAAGATTTTACTTCAAGCTTTTCTTTGCTTTATAGATCTGTGGAAGTCAAATATGAGAAGACTGGTTGCAAAGTTACTTTTTCATCACCATCATAACTTCAAATGGTTCCTGCCTGAGGTGGTTGCTAAATGAGGACTACCTCAATGGGCAAAATCAAAATCATTATCATACACATCTGTTAGTAAGTTTATACTATCAGCTGAATGCTGCTGTATAAGCTAGCATACAAACCAGTTTGTTATCTGGCTTTGCCTCTGGAGAAAAAAAAGGGAAAGAGCTTGAGATATTGCCTTAGAACAGTGATGGCTAACCTTTTCTGGACTGAGTGCCCAAAGCACACATGCACACGCAAAAATGCGCAAAAGCGTATCCAAACCCCCCAAATGCAATGTGTGCATTTCCCTCCACACCCCATGCATGTGCACGAGCCCTCCACACACGCCCCGCCTCCCATGCATGCGTGGCAGAGACCCGAAGACCAGTTGGCCAGTGGGAGGCATGCGCGCATCCACAGCAGAGCTCAACTGAGGCAACAGCTTGTGTGCCAGCAGAGAGGGCGCTGCATGCCACCTCTGGCACGCGTTCCATAGGTTCGCCATCACAGCCTTAGAAGTTCTGTACCAAAGCCAAAAATGGGACCCCAATTATTCATCCTTTCCTTAACTTCATTAGGTACCTTTGGTATATTGATGAGTGATCCTATTTCAGTGTATGCCAAAGGAACAAAATTAGTAAGAAGGAATTATATACTGTTAATGCCAGCAACAAAAATTTTAATATAGTTTGACTTACTCTTGTGAGCATTACATCGTCTGCAAAGTTAAAGTGGGCCTAATTTTAATGTAATTAACAAGGATTAAATACATGGGAAATATGACATTCCACTGATTTCCAGAGAGTTTCCCTTTTCAAGGGCTTCTTATGGATTGCACTAAGCATGTTTGGAATAGTCAAGAAGATCTGGTGTGTATATATACTTCAGCAAGATTTTACCCAAAAAAGTGAAACGCCTTTTGTGCATTCACAAATAAACTCAAGACAATGGTCTTTGAAGTGGTCATATCTAGCTTTCAAGAAACAGTGGTGCATCAAATTGAGATGAACACTTAAGGGCCTCATAAATGATTCACACCATTCCAGTAGCTTTAGATGTGACAAAGGGCACAATAATGCCTAACAAATGAAAATCTGATCATTTCAAACTTGGTTGTTCATATGCAAAAATCAAATTACTCAAGAGAGAAAAATTCCCAAGTATTCAAAATAAATCTTTATATAATAGATTTATTATACTTATTGCCTCAGAATTTCTCCTAAACCTAGTCATTATTAGTTTTAAGGAATTTTTTTTGCAGACCCTACCCTTCTAAGCCTTTATTAAAACATGTTTCTCTACTGATAAAATTCCCTGTTGACCAAACACACCACTTTACAGCTGAGTTCACTGTTCCAATAAGAAAACACACCTTGTCTACTTCAAGGATATTTCTGTCAGCTTAGCTGAAACCACCATAAAATTGGTAAACCAGGATGAAGATAGGAACCCTGAGTATGAAATATAGAAATATTCTTCTTTTGCCAATAGTACCTTACAATTGGATATTGAGATCAAGGGAACTGAAACTTAATTTGTTACTCACATGTTCGTTATTTTCATGTATCAAATGCTTTTACATTCTATGGTTACAATTAGAAAACATGGTAACATACATAATTACAAAATTTGCAAAATTAATATACAGGTTTATGTCATTTGGCAAACATAATTATGTTTCTTTCAAAAGAAGTCATTTAGGATTAGTATATTAGATTTCCCATAGAAGAACAGATATGAACTTTATTTAATGTATTATTCATTTCTTGCTTTTAAAGGCCACTTCAATTGCAAGTAATACTGCAATTATTCATATAATAATTGCAACTATATTTTCAATGACTGAAATCAGGGTATTTGTAAAAATACCCTGGTACATCTAAATATAAGCATTTTGTGTAAAACATTTCTATAGCACCTAAAATTCCATATTAACACACATTTTTTAAAATTTCCTTTGGGTTAGTCTTGATTCCTGGCAATTGCTTTGACAAGTCACTGCAATTTTCTTGGCAAATTTTTCAGATGGGGCTTGCCTTTGCCTGCTTCCTAAGGCTGAGAGAGAGTGATTGACTCAAGGTCACTCAGCTGGCTGCATGCCTCCTGCGTGACTAGAACTCATGGTCTTTTGGGTTTCTAATCAATTGCCGTAATCACTACATTAAACTGACTCTATAAAATTAGATAGATAGATAGATAGATAGATAGATAGATAGATAGATAGATAGATAGATTTTCCTTACAATATCAAAAATTAACCTATTATTTGCAGCTATTTTACATGAAATCGGTACAATTATTTGGCTATCACATAATGAAAGAAAACTTGGTTAACTTGGGTGGAAATATTATAGCCTATTATCAATCCTCATACTAAAATACCTAGTTTTCTTATCTTTAGTGTCAATGAAAATATAATTTTTCAAAAGCATGTTGAAAATCTAAACAAAGTGAAAAAAAATCTCCCAGAACCCACCACCCCTCAAGATTGCTCAAGTACAGGTACAGATATCTGGACAGACTGATTCATTCAACTAAAACAGATCGCATATGAGAATGATTAATTTAACTCAAACAGATCGCATATGAATAAAGCAACCTTTCCCGGAGCTAAATTCCCTGAGAATTCTAATCTAACACTCGTGAAGATTTGGGAGGTTAAATACAACAACACAAATGAGGAAGTGTCTTCTTTTTCTTTTATCATAATGCTGAAAACATTACCTCACATACAAAAGAATAATTTCTTCTAAGTTGCAGAGTCTATTCAGTTTTTAAAACACTTTCCCCCAAAAATGTATTGCCTGACAAGAGTTTAAAGCTTTTATTGACAGTTTTTTGTTTAAGTTATCAAAAGCGGTTTAAGTCAATTTAAGTAGTTGATTAAATCTCACAACCCTAATAGCTTCTGCTTTATATGAAATGTATTAGGAAGTATCAAAATCTATCCACTGCAAACACACACACACACACACACACACACACACTGTAATGCAATGTAATATTTGGTTCTCACAGGCAACCAGAAATTTTATGCATGCAATTAAATGATTTTCTGTGCGGAACTTTTTTATTTTTTAATTTTCAATAGTCTGTCAAGATGATAAAAGCTGGTATTTGCACATAGAACACAGAAGGTGTGGTTTTGATAAGCAAGCACAGAAATGCAAGTTATCAGTTATCTTCAATTGGAGTTATTAGTGAATTTTTCTGCAGGTTAGTAACTTCAGTTGGTAAGGCTATCGTGTAAGGCTACGATGTGCATTGAATTACCAGGTATCAGTCAATCTGTGTAATTTATTCAAACCGTTCCACAGGAAAAATAGACTTATTGTTGAAATGAATATATCTGTACTGACAATATATTTCAATATCTTAGTTGCAATAAAGTTGCTTAGCCCCTCCCCTCCCAAAATAATGTAATGGGTACATTTGTATGTAGGAGTTATTTGTAAATACAAAACAAAAACAAAAAAGCTTTACAATAAATACCAAAGCTATGTTCTGAACATTTGTGACTTGGCTGGCTCAGTTTTATACTTTAAATATATTCACAAAACAGTAATTTCCTAATAAAAATGTAACTTCAAGTGACATGTGCACTGCTCAAAATTAAAATGGGAAAAAATTAAAAACGGCTCAAACTCTTAGCATGTTATTTGTATCTTTCTGTAGCAAATACCAATTGTATTACTGATTTTTTTGGCATCAACAGCAAGAAAACGATACTTTAAATAGATGATTTCTTTTAAATGATTCTAAGTATTAAAGGAAATTAAAATATTTTAATATTAAAGTATTAAAATAAAATTGAAATAAAACACATTCTTGCAATTTACTGCAAAAACCCACACATTATCTTTTGAGTATGTATTTACTGATTTAATGTTATTTGCTGTCTTTCAAAAATATCTGATAGCACAATTTCATTCCCTTTATATCCCACTATATTCGATGGCCTTTTATTATCGTGTTGGGATGCCGAACATTGCAATCTGGGAGAATAAAATATTCAACTGCTGTATTGGATAAACCCTGGACAATAAGAAGAGATTTTCCACAAGCTTTATCAAACGTTACAGAAAAATCACATTTCTTTCTCCTTTCTTCCTTTCCCCCTGATGGATAAGTTTTAAATAAATACACATATACTTACTTTTTCTCCCTACAAAATGCTTCAAAACAATATTTGAGCTCCAGTTCATTGAGAACTGCACAGCTGAGAAATGTTTTCTCTCTTCACAGCACAGGGGCCACTCTCTCTCCAGACACTCTAAAATATGGGTCCTGAAGTCTCCTGTGTCAATAGCAATATAAGAAAGGGTCACATGACATGGCCCTTTATCCCTTTATCCTTCTCTCAGTCTCTGTCTCTCTCTCTCTCTCTCTCTCTTGACAGTGTGTCAGTGGTCATGGCCAATGATTAAGGCAGGGAAGTTGCAAACTGATGAAAAATGTTGATCTCTATCCCAGCTATCTATGCTCTGAGAAAGTTTATCCAGCACACCCTCCCTCTCTTTAACAGCACAGCAGTTTGAACTGATGATTCAGTAGGACAGGACAATCTCAAAGCTCAATCAAAAAGAACCCATTATATCTATTTGCCTATCTATCCTTCTGTGAATGCATGTTTGTTCTTGAATGATCTCCTAAAAGTCAGAGCAACTGCTTAGCATATCTGTTAAGGATTTAATAATTTAGCAGGGTCAGCCCTGGATCATATTCGGATGACTGATCAGCTGTAGGCTACACTAGTTGAAACTATATCTGAAAAATCAGTATTACCAAGAAAACTATATTGATGAATTGTCTAATGGCAAGCGTGGTTAATTTAAGGAAGTGTAAAATTAAGCATGTTGGGATAAAATCAAGGATTTGACATATGCAGAATGAAGTCTTGAGTTTTCCGTAAAATGGAAACTGAATTGCTAACAACTAATCAAGAGAAGATCCGAAAAATCATGGGTTTTACCTTTTCTCAAAGTATTAGGACCAAGAGTCATTCCACAAAACTGAATGGAATGATAACCAGAATACTCCTCTTTATATAAATATATCCTTGCTTCTTCACACAGTACATAACCAATCTGTAGTATTCATTATCACAGTACATGGTATCTGTCACTCATGTGAATGACTTTAGCAGAGGACAGGACAAATTCAAAGGATGCTGGTTTAATCTAGTGCTGCTAGTCTTGACAGTCAATGTTTCCACCAGATAGATGGGCCTTGTACAGAAGGACTATTTTATGTTCTAATGGATGAGTCAGTGTGGCTACCGGGAGATAAATTTAACTCAATCAACTATATTTTTAACTTAGCAAACAAAACAACCTACTGTACACGACACCTGAACATATATTATCTAGGATTGCAATGAGCCAAGTCCATTCTACTTCCACAGCAATGCTTCTTGGGAAAAAAAATAGGTTCTAGTGAGGAATGTATTTCTAAACCTAATATCTTTGGCATTATGTTTCTCTTCAAGATAGTTTTTTATTTCTTGCAACTGCCTGGAGTATTCCTTGCCATTTTCTTGAAATGTTTTGCCCTTGCCTCCTTCCTAGGGCTAAGCAAGAGCAATTGCCCAAGGTCATCCATCTGATTTTGTGTCTAAGGCAGTGTTAGAACTCATGGTCTCCCAGTTTCTAGTCATCAGATTTCTAACTCTGATAATAACAAATGAATTTAATGTTTTTACAATATTATCAAGAAAAATATTTCATTTACACATACCTTGAATCATCTTACATCAGATTGCTAATGCTGTCCTATTCACTTAAGGGCAAGGAAGGAAGTAATAATGGATTATCAACAACATAATACTGATTCTGTTCCAAAATCATCATGATTTCCTTATAACATATGAAACCATTGTAGTGTTGCATTAATGACAGCAAACAGAGCCACTATTGGGGGGGAAATGTTATCAAAGATTTTTGAATTAACTTAGTGTCATGGATAAAAATACCCATTTTCCTGTTAGTGGGAAGAAATATTCCTGCATAACTCATTTTACTCCCATCCCTATTTTGAATTTATACAATGAACTGATCAGAAAGCTAGCTTGTTTATAATCACCAGGATGTGGATAAATGACACACACGCACACAAACACTCTATGTGAAACAAGCATCAAGTATGTTTCAGGAATCTCTTTCATATTGGAAAGTACTTCTATTAATATTTATATATGTGGGGGAATTTCTTGATTATTCATTGATCATGACTGATCAGCAACCAAAGACTGATACAATGCAACACAATGAAGATCTATGGCATGTGTATGTGCAAAATTAGTGGCACCTATGATCATGTTTCCATTCATGGCTAGTGGATGACTTGATGGAAGCTGTAAGCAGACAAAAAGAGGTTCTTGAAAGAGATTCTGGCATATTTGACCTTCATATTCCTTCTTATAATTAACTAACTGCTACGGTGATCTGGCCAAATACAGGCAATTTGACCCCTGTCACAGAATTATAAGATGAATTAGAGGCTTCTGCTGCAATTTATAGCTACCAAGGTCTTAGCTGATTAAATTTTCCAGACTCAAAGTAATCTCAAGTGTCAACACTTTTATTTAACTCACAGTCAACACTGGGACAAATGAAGAAGTTGTGAGGGTTGAAGCACCGAAGCACTTTTCCCTTCAAATTATCACATGATTTGATTAGTGCTATCTTTCTTTCATTCCAAGTGGGAAACAAACAAATGTTAACAGCTTCTCTTAAGTCTTCCCCAGAATTACTTCTTAGTAAAGAAAATATATTTGCCAACATGAGTTAAGGCAGTTTATATACTACGGATGCTAAAAATGTCCTAGTTTTCAATGCCACTAATTTCATTCTTTTTGTATTGTCATGTTTCAGTGTTGTTATCTGTCTAAGTCCCAAATTGCTTCTCAACTTTTTTTTTAAAAAAATCAAATACTTCTAACTTGAAGCAGTTTACACTATTATAGAAATATATGTTGTCATCATGTACTTTAAATATGAAAGGAGCACTAACTAATATGAAAGGAGCACTAACTAATTCTAATTAAGGGGCTGCAAGTTCATTACTGACATTTGAATCAAGATATAATTTATGAACAGCATAGAAAAATCAGTCCTAATAAAGTAGTTTGAAGAAATCTGACTAGGTGACTCAGTGGCTAAGACACTGAGTTTGTTGATCAGAAAGGTCAGCAGTTCAGTGGTTCAAATCCCTAGTACAGGTCTCTTGCGTGAGCAGGGGGTTGGACTAGATGACCTCCAGGGTCCCTTCCAACTCTGTTACTGTTATCCAAATCCATTTATTTCCCTCCATTGAAAAATTACTCCTTTTCTCTGCTTTACAGTAATCCATGGAAAATGGATGCTCTTATCCATAACACTTAGTTTCTTCAAAAATCTTTGATGATGAACTTTTTTCCCTAAGTCCACAGTTGTCTATAGAATCATCCCCATTCATGTGCCAGTTGATATTTTCAGAACAAGCAAGCAAAAACCATGCTGATTTTTTCTTTAGCAACAATTGTTCTGCTATGTTCAACTTTTTAAAAGAATTTGGTTACTTTTTCTACAAGTGTTTAGCTGATTGGTTCTCATCTCATATGTAAATCTGATAGATTCTCAGATTAACAGGACGAAAGCCACCATTAGACAGAAACCAACAGGAATAGCTATATCAAAGGTGGGCCAAGGCAATATTCCTTGAGATGTTGGGATTAATCTGGAAAATCTGCCAGATGCTAATTGCTTTCTCTTCCAGGTCTGAAGGAATATTAGCCCTTTGAAAATACAGAAGACTAAGGAGGAGTAAATCCTTAAGATGGAGGTTTTGCTGAATTACATTTCCTGAGATGTCTTAAATAATTTGCCACACTTGGGTTCAGAGGTGAGGCTCCCTCCAGTAATTTTTAAACCTGTATTTGACAGTCTCTCAGTATTCTCAGCAGCTGTAGATTAATATTCAGCTACTCATGGCTGGTCCTTGTTGTGAGTTCATGTGCTTTTGATAATCTTCTGAAACCCTTGGCTGTCTGGAAGTTACTACCCCGACATCTAGAACTTCATAATGCCATTCATTGATTTCCTGGCTAGTAACTTACTGTTTCAATTTCTTTTTAATTTAAATATTAATTTATGTCAAATGTAGATAAAATACATCATTGGCCTATAATTTCTTGGATTTCTTTTTTTTAAAAAAATGTTACATTAGTGATTTTTGAGCAGACCTGGAAATCTGTTGCCCTGTCATTACTAAGGATGTCCTAGAATATCTTCTCTTTTTAATTAAATTGAGCTACATCTGCAAGTAATAAAAAAAAAAGGATGGCAGTAATGACCATGCAAGGAAATTCCCACTCCTTTATACTTGATGGCAATGCCACCTCATGTACAAAAGAGTTGGGTATTTTATTGCATATTCACAACTGCAATTCTAATTTTTTTTTCTCCATCTTCTGCAGATACTCCAGTCAATTTACTTTTTCCAATTCCCTCCCTGAGGCATAGATTCCAATCAAGATAGGTGGACACCATTTATTCATTTAAATAAATAAACTTTACTATAAATAATATGGTTTATAATTTATTATTAATAATATGGTTATTATTTAATTCACTTAATATTTAAGCCATACATAAAACAATTAAAAACTGGAAATAATATTTACAGATACAAGTCAATCCATGTGAGAATTGAATATCTCAAAATGTTAGAATTCTGAAGAATAAAACATAAGAACTATGTTATGAGGGTTTTTTTTTATTCACCTTGTTACCTTGGCCTGTGTTATAAACCCATGCAATTTTTCAATGTAGGCATGCTTGGCTACTGAATTTTTTGGACACCAACTTGATTATTTAAGATTTAGCTTGAACTGCAAGATATTTTATATATGTAATCAATATATCTGTCTTTTGTCCCGTCTCCTGGCTGTATGGAGGACAAGGCAGTTACGGGAGGATGAATGGAGCCCGTTCCAGACTATGTTCGCCGCAGATGGGACTCATCTTTTCAGGACCAGGAACGCCAAACCACCGTGAGAGGGTGGATTTTGGACTTTTCCTGACTTTCTCCATCTTGCCTGATTAGGATGGCCAACCACCGTGAGAGGGTGGTTTTTGGACTTTCCCTGACTTTTTCCATCTTGCCTGATTAAGATGGCCAACCACCGTGAGAGGGTGGTTGGATAGTTCCCTCAGCTGGACTGAACTTGAGGACTCCTACCCATTACCATGAGAGGGTAATGGTGACTCTTCCGATTATCTTAGTCTTGCTTCCTGGACATTTGAAACCATCATTATAGACCCCTAGGCCATGTCTAGGCCAAACTTGTATTATCATTCTAGTGTTAAAATGTATTCTAGGGCAAAGCTTCTTGCGCTGCGAGATTCCCCCCTCTTGCAGGCCTGGCCCTCTATGTTATCGAGGGCCCACCTTAATGACGGATCTTGGGATCCCGAGAGGTGGCATGTTGCAAAAAAGGGATTGAGGGGTTTTTTAAAGACTTTTTTAAATAGATTTTTAAGGGGTTCTGAGGGTGGGGGAGGTTATGTGGGTTTGGGGGAAAACCCACGGGGGTTGGAGACTAGTCCGGCTGCTATTAATGGTGCCATTGGGGGTGCGGACTCTGGGGGAAAGGGGACTGTTAGAATGCCCTCTAGTGAGGGCTTCTCTATTAACACGCTGAGTGGGAGGGGCAGGTATGGTGGGAGCAGGGGGCCAGATCATGTGGCGGGGGCACGTGCTCGCTATCTTCAAGCGATTCCGTGCCCCGGTCCCCTTAGCTCTTCCCGTTCCCCAGGCTGCTTAGAGTCTCAGCGCCCGAGTCTCCGGCTGATGTTATGTAATGCCAGGTCCGTAGTAAATAAAGCCCCCCTCATTTGTGATCTTATTCAGGAGGGGGGAGCGGACCTGGCAGGTATCACGGAGACCTGGTTGGGCCATGAGGGGGGAGTTCCCCTCGTGGAGATGTGCCCATCAGGCTTCCGTGCATTTCATCAGCCGAGAGCTCAGGGCAGGGGCGGGGGAGTGGCGGTCATTCTAAAAGAAGGTCTTGATCCGAGGGAGACCACTGTACCTCAGATAGCCGGATGTGAGTCCCTTTTTGTGAAGTGGGGTCGTGGGGTGCAGATGGGTCTGTTGATCACGTACCTGGCTCCCTGCCACGTGGCAACGACTCTGCCTGAACTCCTCAATGTTATAGCCGAGGTGGCGGCTGATACCCCCAGACTTGTGGTCATGGGGGATTTCAACCTGCCATCCATCGGTGAAACATCTGAGGTAGCTCGGGAGTTCATGGCTTCCATGACGGCCATGGACCTGACCCAAGTAATTCACAGCCCTACTCACATGGGGGGACACACTCTGGACTTAGTTTTTATCTCTGGTCAGTGGTTGAATGGCCTTGATATAGGGGATGTAGATATTGAACCCTTGTCATGGTCTGACCATTTGCTCCTTCGACTTGACTTTCTGACCGCCGTACCCCGTCGCAGGGAGGCGGAACCGACCAGGTGGTTCCGCCCCAGGCGCCTGATGGACCCTGATAGGTTCCAGATGGAGCTTGGGCCATTTCCTGAGACTCTAGCTCACGACTCGGCTGATGACCTGGTGGCCGCCTGGGATGGGGCGGCTGCCGGGGCTTTGGACCGGGTCGTGCCTTTGCGGCCTCTGACCCGGCACCGAACTCACTTAGCTCCTTGGTTTTCTGAGGAGCTGAGGGAGATGAAGCGCCGGAAAAGACGCCTAGAGAGCGGTTGGAGGGCCAGTCGTTCCGAGTCTGACTTGACACTGGTAAGGTCTCATATTAAGACCTACCTAGTGGCGATAAAAGCGGCAAAATCTAGCTATTTTGCCGCTCTTATCACGTCATCAGATAACCGCCCAGCCACCCTGTTTAGGGTGACCCGCTCCCTTCTCCATCTGGGAGCGCGGGAGGACCCCTTGCAGGGCCGAGCTGAGGATTTTGTACAGTATCTGGATGATAAAATAACTCAGATTCGGGAAGACTTGGCCGCCGACTGGGTTAGTTCAGACGAGATGACTGAGGCAGGTCTTGAGAATGTTATCTGGGAGGAGTTCGATCCTGTGGCTCCCGAGGTCGTGGACAGGATCTTGGGGCGGCTGAACGCAACCACATGTTTATTGGACCCGTGTCCCTCCTGGTTGGTGCTGGCTTCCAGGGAGGCTGGCTCCAGGGAATTATTAACGCTTCTTTGAGCGAGGGTGTCCTGCTGGCCACCTTGAAAGAGGCGGTGGTGAGGCCTCTCCTCAAGAAGCCATCCCTGGATCCGGCTGTTTTGGCTAACTACCGTCCAGTCTCCAACCTTCGCTTTATTGCGAAGGTTGTTGAGAGTGTGGTGGCGCGACAGCTTCCCCAGTACCTGGATGAAGCTGTCTATCTGGATCCGCTCCAGTCCGGCTTCAGACCTGGGTACAGCACGGAAACGGCATTGGTCACGTTGGTGGATGATCTCTGGAGGGCCCGGGATAGGGGTTATTCCTCTATCCTGGTCCTATTAGACCTCTCAGCAGCTTTTGATACCATCGGCCATGGTATCATATTGCGCCGGCTGGAGGGACTGGGAGTGGGGGGCACCGTTTTGCGGTGGTTCTCCTCCTATCTCTCCGACCGGTCGCAATCCTTGTTGACAGGGGGGCAGCGGTCGACCCCAAGGCGCCTTGTTTGTGGGATGCCGCAAGGGTTGGTCCTCTCGCCCCTTCTGTTCAACATTTATGTGAAGCCGCTGGGTGAGATCATCCGTGGTTTTGGGGTGGAGTTCCATCAGTACGCTGATGATACTCAGCTGTACATTTCCACCCCAGACCACCCCAATGATGCCTTGGAAGTGATGTCCCAGTGCCTGGAGGCCGTGCGGGTCTGGATGGGGAGAAACAGGCTTCGACTCAACCCTTCCAAGACCGAGTGGCTGTGGCTGCCGGCGTCCCGGTATAGCCAGTTGACGCCATCACTGGTTATTGGGGGCGAATCATTGGCCCCCACGGAGAGGGCCCGCAACTTGGGTGTCCTCCTGGATGCGCAGCTGCCCTTAGAAGGGCATATGACAGCTGTGGCCAGGGGGGCTTTTTGTCAGGTCCGCCTGATATGCCAGTTGCGCCCCTTTCTGGACCGGGACTCCCTACGCACGGTCACTCAAGCACTCGTCACTTCTCGTCTGGACTATTGTAACGCTCTCTACATGGGGGTCCCCTTGGGGTACACCCGGAGGCTCCAACTGGTGCAGAATGCGGCTGCGTGGGGGATTATGGGAGCGACGGGGCGCTCCCATGTGACTCCTCTCCTGCGCGAGCTGCATTGGCTTCCGGTGGACTTCCGGGTGCGCTTCAAGGTGTTGGTGATCACCTTTAAAGCGCTCCATGGCTTAGGGCCAGGGTACTTACGGGACCGCCTTCTGCCACCAATAGCCTCCCACCGGCCGGTTCGCTCCCACAGAGGGCCTCCTCATGGTGCCGTCGGCCAGACAATGCCGGCTGACGACCCCCAGGAGGAGAGCCTTCTCTGTGGTGGCACCTACCCTATGGAACAATCTACCCCCAGAGATACGAGTGATCTCCGACCTTTGGATTTTTCGTCAGGCCCTAAAAACTCATTTTTTTCAGTTAGCCGGTCTGTCTTGATTTTAGGATTAGTTTTAATATTTTAATATTGATTTTAATTGACAAGTTTTTAAATTATAGGCCAAAATTTTATAAATTATTTTAACTTATTTTTAACTGATGTTTGTACAGATGTTTTTATCTTGGCTGTTCACCGCCCTGAGTCCGAAAGGAGAAGGGCGGTATAGAAATTTAAATAATAAATAAATAAATAAAATAAATATAGAATAATTAAATCTTTTAGTTTACAGATAAGACAATGTATAAACTAAGTTGTATTTAACTTTATTTATTTTTTTAAATGACATGCATTTTCTGGTTATGTGTACTTTCTTTTCAACTCCGTCAGTGACACCTATTCTCATCAGTTGCATAGCACTGAAACTGAAAAATTCTACAAAAAGGAAAAAAAATCATAAGCTTTACTTTCAATATAGGTGAGATCTCATATCTGCAGCTAATACGGGTGTGAATAAATAGAGACCACTTTTATAATAAGTTGGTTGCAACTACAGAGCCTTTATCCAATGAAGCAGGTTGTATTTTTTTTGCAGATTATAAATTTCTTCCATTTTTTTAACACTTACCAATAACACATAAAGTTTTAATTACATATTAAAGAGTCTCTTCTGGACTAGTTGTAAAAGATTTGGAAAAAGGTGAAGTAAAATCAATTAATCCAAGGGTTCACCTTTCTGCCATCTATGACATCAGACAAGCTGGGTTAATTTCTTCATTAATATGTTTGAGCTAAGACAATGGATCTGCCATTAAGTATCACATAGAGCAAGATAAGAAAGTCCTAAACAGATGATAATTGGTGCATTTAGTTGAATTTCAAACATTCAGTTACTTAATCATTTGTTCTTCACTCTGTGCTGCTGCCTAAACATACAGAGAATACTTGAGATGCCGTAGGTTAAGACAATGAAATAGGGAAAACCAAAGATAGGGGACAAGGAACAGGCTGAAAGCTGTTGTGTACAGCAAATGGATCTCCTTGCAAATCTTTTTTCAGGGAAATTAAAGCATCTTAAATGCCATTAAAGAAATAGGTTAAATAAAAGCTTGTTTCCTGAAAATAGATTTTAAGAAACAATGATGAAAACCCATGATATTGTTCTATACTATAGTGTCTAGAACATGGGTGTCAAACTTGTGGCATCACATTGTTGTCATGCAACTTCCCCCCCTTCACTAAAATGAGGGTGGGCGTGCCCAGCGCGTGATGTATCCAGCCCGTGGGCCGCAAGTTTGACTCCCCTGGTCTAGAATGTCTGATTTCTTCTACTTTATCTTTTAGCAAATGTTCCTACTTCACTCATCATTGTGTTTATACAGGAAATTATTGCTTTTTCTAAATTTTAAAGTAACTCCTGACCAGATTAACATAGGCATACTCCCCGTTTTAGCTGGCTTTCTAAGCAGCTGAAACAGCATCTACTGGTTTGCTATGAGTAGTTTTCAAGATGTCTGGAGAATAAAAATTTTGCAGTTCCACTTGAGGGTTGATTGTCAATGGGCAGGTGCTATTAAGATAGCTGAAGTTGCATCTTGCAAGGTTAGCTGAGAGGAGTCTGATCCTATCGACCCTGATGACGTAGACAGGTTCCTTTGGAATGTTACTCTGGTTTTGATTCCTATTTTCCTAACTGGTAAACATCTTTTGAGGCCTAACAGGAGGCTCGGTCAGAGTGGTGGCTAATCAATCCTTGATAGGAGAATGAACCCCCTGCTTTGAAGAGGATAGTAATGTTCTCCATCTCAAGAAGTCATCACTTGACCTAACAATTTTGAATGATCATTGTTCAGTCTCCAATCTTCTCTTTTTAGGAAAGGCAGTTGAAAAGGTGGTTGGCCTGTACCCATGAAGAGCTCTGCAGGAAATGCATTATCTGTATCCCTTCCAATCACATTTTGGATCTAGACATGGTTACTGAGGCCACTTTGATTGCTGCTATGGATGACTTCTGGCAAAACTGAGACAATAGAATGCAGCTGCTCTGCTTGTACTGGGTTTCTTAGAGACTTTTGATACGATAGCTCTTATTGGAGATATGCTGGGGGCTCAAATGAGCAGTTTTTGGGGGGAGGAGTTGTGTATGTGTGTGTGCTTTAAGTAGAAGGGGAAAAGATACAGAGCCACATGGTCCTACCCAGTGGTGAAATGTAAAATTTGTTATTACCGGTTCTGTGGGCGTGGCTTGGTGGTGGGGGTAATATGACTGAGTGGGCGTGGCCAACTTTTTTTTTTTAACTTTTAAAAACATTTTTTCTACAACCTCTTTGACTGAAGAGGTTGTAAAAAAATGCTTTTAAAGTCTCTGACGATCCCAGATGACTTGCCTGATCGGCAGAGGTTTTCTTTTCTTTTTTTTAAAGCCTCTGACGATCCCAGCTGAGCCGTGCGATCATCAGAGGCTTTTTTTTTTTTTACTTTTAAAAGCATTTTTTCGGCCAAAGAGGTTGTAGAAAAAATGCTTTTAAAAATAATAATAAAGCCTCTGATGATTGTACGGCTCAGCTGGGCAATGGGGGGGGGGGTAGGGATTTTTGTTACCGGTTCTCCGAACCACCCACCTCCATCGCTACCGGATCAGGTGATCCGGTCCGAACCGGGAGCATTTCACCCCTGGTCCTACCTATATATCATTCTAACATAGTTAATGTAACTGTAGTTATTGAAATAAATTGGCTGAATCATGCAGTATACTAAAATATAAACCATGGTTTGCAAATAGAATTAGCTGGGTTCACATACCAAATCACAAACAAGGAAACCACATTTTTACTCAGCATAAAATGAACCCAGCCTGTGTAAAGGTCAACTTTCCATCAATCCACCAACATACTTTTATTATTACTCATAATGCTACCCAATCTGCATATTTATTTAGCACCAGCATTATACTACTTAGTACTTAGGGAGTAACATTCCTTGCCTGAATATTCATATTATTAGTAAGGGAAAACAGGTAAAAGTGCAACAAAAGTGCAGCCTTATTATTATATAAGTAAAACTAATGACATGTCTGGAGATCAGTATAATTACAGGCCAGTTTCAAACATTTAATTTCCTGAAAAAGGTGGTGGCTCTATAACTCCAGATGCATACTGTATGTACGATAGTATCTGGATTCATTTCATCACTTGGCTAGTATATAAACTGAGACTGTTTTGGTCACCTTGATGGATGACCTATGTCACAAATTAGGTAAAAAGAATGTAGTCCTGCCAGTTTCCCCAGATCTCTTAGCAGTTTTGAGTACCATGAAGAATGACATCCTTTTGGAATGTCTGCCAGAATAGGTCAAGGGCATTAGTCCATCAGATGATCATTTGCAGAAAGTAATTCTGATAATTATTTTTCACTCTTAGACCCTTGACTGGATTAAGAACAACATTAAATCCAGATAAAGATACCCTTTTCCTAGGGATTATGGATAAATCAACAGAAGTACACGTTGGAACCTGGAGGCTTTTAAGGAGAGACTGGACAGCCACTTATCTGAAATGGTATAGGATCTCCTGTTTGAGCAGAAGGTTAAACTAGAAGACCTAGTCCAACTCTATTATTCTGTATTTTGTATATGGTGGCAGTTGCAAGGATTGTGTATGCCAAACATTGGAAAGAAAAAGGAACTCCAACAATGGAAGAATGAATTTTGAAACTGACAGAATTGGCAGAGATGGCGAAATTAGCTGCATTGATTAGAGACAATGATTTGGATAGGTTTATAAGAGACTGGAAGCCGTTTGTGGAGTTTCTATACAAGTTAAATATAATAACAGAGGGATTTGAAGTTTAATATTTTGGGAGGGGTTAAAGGTTAACAGTTTTTTTTTTACAGTGGACATGTATTGGGTCAATTTGATTGATAGGTAGACCCACAATGCAAGGGAGCAAACCTATTGATGTAGATTTGTGTGAGATACAGGTATCAGCATTCTACTAGGGCTGAGGTCGTATGTTTATTGTTAATTTTCTATTTGTTGTATACACATCCCTTTTCCTTTTCCTATATGTTGTTTGTAATGATTGTTTTGTTGTTTTTCTTTATTATGTGTTTGTATTTTACTTTTGGAATTTTTTTTAAAAAAAGATAAAGATTCTGTTGGTCAGTATGATACAGAATAATTTGAATGGGGTTGCAATAGAGCAAAATTCTTGTACCTTAGCTGTCACTGAATTCATAGGTGGTGGTTCTAATAAGGTATGCAGTTGTACAATAGTTCAGTCTTTTTTATACCTTCCATCATGTCTACAGAAATATGATCTATGATCTTTATATTTTCATATAGAACACAGGGACATCTAGGTTGATAACTTTTTCAGCGGGATCATCCCCACTTGCCCACTAACAATTGGCTGTGAATCCAGAAGGACTCTTAAGTAAGATTTCCTCCTTCAAGGGCAGGGCCATGCTATCAAGAGACAATACCCTGGAATAGTCAGAGCACAAATAGCAACTTTATTTTGTTGGGATTGAAGTCATCTTTTTTTGTTCCATTCGGGTATTTTAGAAAGCTGGAGGATTGCCCATGGCAGGGATTGTTACCCTCTGATCCTCCCACTGACTGGAATAATTCAGTGAGGCAGGAGCAGAATGGTCCTCCAACCCCCAATCTTTGCAGGTAATCCGAAAGGGTATCATGAAAGCTGCTGAGAGATCTAAAAGGAACAGAAGAGATATGCTAACTCCCTCAGGTCCAGCAAAGTTCATCCATATTGGAGACTAATGCCATCTCCATCACAGAATAGTTTAGATGATTAGAGTAATTTTTGTTTTAAGTTACCTAGGAAGGTGGGGTCCAGGAAACAGTCATTTAAGCTGCTGGTAAGACCCTCTTCTGAAGTGAAATATTGATACCCAGAGCCATCCATTACTAGCCCTAACCTCTACAGCCTAGGGAAGTAAGGAAGGTCATAGACCCAAGCCACATGTTTAATACTTGCTTTCTAATCCTGCTCCTCTCCCTTTCTTCCTTTTTTTTTTTTTTAATTTATATGCTCCCCTTCTCTGAAGACTCAGGGCGGCTTACAAGGCATTAAGCAATAGCCTTCATACTTTTGTATATTTTATACAAAGTCAGCTTATTGCCCCCACAAACTGGGTCCTCATTTTACCTACCTTAGAAAGGATGGAAGGCTGAGTCAACCTTAAGCCTGGTGAGAATTGAACTCACAGTAATTGCAGGCAGCTGGAAGCTCAATACTACCTTTAACAGTAGCATTAGTCTGCTGCGCCACTCAGGCTCCGTTTGTAGCTTCTCTACGAAGATAATGTGATTACAAGCCAGATTCAATACATATTCCTTTAAATCATACTGTATACTATAAGCACACCATATATAAGCACACTATGAAGAACAGGCCAGCCATCCACTATAGTATTCTGTATTAAAAATATAGGTCATCCTCATTTAGCAACCACAATTGGGACTGGCAACTCAGTCTTTAAGTGAAGCTGCTGCTAAGCAAAACCATGCTTATGATATCACTTCAGCTTTCCTTTGGTTTATAGATCTGCAAAGGTTGTAAATGTGAAGATTGGTTGCAAAGTGACTTTTTCATCACTGCCCTATTAACAGTCACTGTCTAAGGCAGCTGCTAAATGAGAACTACCCGTATTCGGTTATAACAAGAAATTTTTGTATTCCAAATGTAAATGAATTAATGTAAATGGTAGTTTACCTTGCTGATCTTGTTTGGGCTCAGACACAAAGCAGACTCAAGCCTGGCTGGTTTTTGATTGGGAGATCACTGAATTCCAAGGCACTAGCCTGAACTTGGAAGCTGAAAAAACATCTTGTAAACAATGACAAAAATTCGTACACAATTATTCACTGTGTTCAAGAAAATCTCCACACAGTCACCCCAAAATAGTGGTGGGTTTCAAAAATTTTTACTACTGGTTCTGTGGGTGTGCTTGGTGGGTGTGGCATGGCTTGGTGGGTGTGGCTTAGTGGACGTGGGAGGGGAAGGATACTGTAAAATCTCCATTCCTACCCCACTCCGGGGGAAGGATACTGCAAAATATCCATTCCCTCCCCAATCCAGGGGAAGGTTACTGCAAAATCTCCATTTCCTCCTGATCACCTGGGACTTGGGAGGCAGAGAATAGATGGGGGCAGGACCAGTCAAAATTTTTACTACCGGTTCTCCGAACTACTCAAAATTTCCGCTACCGGTTCTCCAGAACTGGTCAGAACCTGCTGAAACCCACCTCTGCCCCAAAACCATCCTTAACTTGAGAACGTAATTTAAATGAATTTAATTTCATTAAATTCCAGAATAAATAAAGTACTATACCAAATAACTTTAGTTATAAATTAAAAGCTAGTATGAAAAAACAGTGAATCGTAATTTAAGGTATTTTAATGTCTCTAACTAAAATCTGCAAAGCTGGAATAATAAAGGAAATTAACATATAATTTCATTTTAAAGTCATAAGGTATATTCTGGTAATATACGGAATAATATTCTTTTTAAAATCATAAATAATTTTGTACACAATTAAAGTCTGGCACACAAAAATTGATCCATGAAATGGAAAATACAAGAGGGAGGAAAAAACCCTGCAAGTTCATATCAAATTTATTTCTACACTACCACTATCACATGAGTTATGGTGGCTTATATTCATTTTAAGGTTAAGGTGGCTTATATTGGTTTTAACGTTCATTTTAAAATAAATATAAGAAACAATTATAAACATCCATTTAATCAAAAAGCAAGAATCCAAGTAATATATAAAAATACTAATAACCACAATGCACAGAATCAACATATGGGAATTTCAAAATCGCTATACTTTACAGCATCTCAGCCTTGACATACTTAATCATTTCAAGAACTAAGGAATTTTCCTCAACTCAGTCTCAGACTTAAAATGAACTTTTTCTTTAATATAGGCATCCTAAGCATAATACTGCACCCTGTCAGAGATACCAAAAGTATTGTTTTGAGATTTATAAAGGATTTTGTAGTTGGTGTCAATTCCCAGCTAACATACAGACAGACCTTCTCCAGGGTGATCTGTTTCCAGCCTAGCTTCTCCAGCATTGTCTTTTCATGTAGCTTTCTTGGTAAAGTACAGAGTGGTTGACCATTGCTTCTTGCAACTACAAAACACAGCTCAGTGGGAGTCACAGTTCTGCTGTCACAGGGTACTTTTGTGCATATGTGTGTTCATATGGTGAACAACACAGAAATTCCAAACTGTAACCATAAATCATTCCAGATTTTTAAAGAGTTGTTTGTTTTCATAATCTTCTCTCTCTTCCCTTACTCTTTTTTAAGATTCCCTACACTGAAACAATGAAACAAAGGCTAGAATATTTTTCCTATAATGCATGTTCCACTTGAAATAAAATTAACCTCAACATTCAATATTACGATTTAGGTCCGAAAATACATTTGGTGTGCATTTTAAGTGTTTGAAGTAATTAAAAGCAATAGCGAACTAGTAAGGAAGATTAGTTTTAACATTCAAAACATGACAAGCTAGAAAACAAGTTACCTCTGAATTAATTACAGATAAGCCACTTTAGCTTGTTCAAACAGGCAAGGGTTTTTTTTTTTTTTGTTTTTTTTGCAAACCAATTATGGAACCACCATTACAAAGTAATCTGGATTGTATAAAACATAAAATGTTTATCAAGTGACTTAAATGAATAACTTGTTTTTAAAAGTGACTAAAACAGTTGTTTCTGCCTTTCTTTTTGTACCCAAACATCCAATAAATGTAGATCCAGATTATATTACCATAAAGAATTAATACAAAACTTGCTACGTGCTTTAAAGAGAGAAAAATCTCTAAGTCACCATAAACCCTTCAAACTTTCCATCCTCCTCCCTGCCCAATTTGCATGGAGGAGTCTATTTTACAGCTTTATTCATGTAATGGTCTCACAGGCCTTTCTACCATGCCAAAATTTCTCTTTGAAGTTTGCCCTCCCATTAGTGCTTCAGTGTAGGTATTCAGAATGATTGGAAAAGCACAGCAAAAGTCCCAGAACCGTCCAGTTCTGTCGGATACAGTTGTTTCATGTTGCTATGATTTACTATCTTCATTATTACTCAAAAGAAGAAGAGCACATCTTTGCTTAAGCTCCCCCTCCCTTTGTCTCTTCCCTTCTTTTTTCCCCCCTTTAACAAACAGGACTCTCTTGAGTTTTGTTGGACATTGTGCAGGATGCCTTTTGCCAAGTCGAATGGAACACACTTAATACTTTTCCTTTATAACCTTTGTAATAAATCAGCTGTCACTCCATTTGCACAAGTGCAGCCATTAACTTTCTGTCCCCTCCTCCCAGCACTTCCCGAATTTTAAACAAAGTAGGAATAAACTGAAGCTGAACAGAGACAAGGAGTCCAGTAAATCAGTTTAATGAGAATGGAAACAACTGTAAGAAGCTTCCATGAGGTGGGCATCACAGGCTCAGGTTTGAAATAAGATTTGGGAAATGATGGAAGTGATTCCAAATAATTTGCTGTTCAGCTGAGATAAAGATCTGTAATGAGCATTGTGTTATTCCTTTTACTGAAGGAATGTTTGGATTAATTAGTCTTTGTGGGTTATGCTTTCACATTCCTGGATTTTCTTGTAGATGTAGCAAATGGCATGTTTATTCAGTCATTACTGACCTTTTACTTCATTCAGTTAGCTGTTCTAGTTATTCCTTATTTTGTCTTCATTACAGGTGACTCACAATGGTATGTATTTCTATTTCAGTAAATGAACATCTATTGAAGGAAGTGGGTTTTTCTTTTTTCAAACTGGAATTCAAAATATACTTCTATTTATATCCATGAAGTGTTTCTATACCCTATTTTCATTACTGGTTTCATCAGAAATTATCAACATGCTTTTAAATTAAATCACTACGGGTAGTCCTCGATTTACAACAGTTCACTTAATGACCATTCAAAGTTACAACGGGACTGAAAAAAGTGACTTATGACCATTTTTCACACTTATGACCATTGCAGGAGCCCCATGATCATGTGATTTATATTCAGTTGCTTGACAACTGACCACATTTATGTCGCTTGCAGTGTCCCAGGTTTTCGTGATCATCTTTTGCAGCGTTCTGACAAGCAAAGTCAATGGGAAGCCAGATTCACTTACAACTGTGTTACTAATTTGATAACTGCAGTGATTTACTTTACAAATGTGGCAAGAAAGGTCATAAAATGGAGGTCATAAACTCACTTAACAAATTTCTCACTTAGCAACATAAATTCTAGGTTCAATTGTGGTTGTAAGTTGAGGACAATCTGTATTCCCAGGAAACTGATTATAAAAGCATACTGTATTTTATATTAAATGTGGCTACTGTTCATAAAACAATTTTCAGAATCCAATAATCTGGTTTCCAAGGCTTAAAAAAATTAGAATGATTGCATAAATACAATTATTTATTCTGACTCAAATCCTATTTTATTCTATAATCTGCATCTTGATACTAAATGAACTATTTCTTTAATGAGAACTGTGGTGATATTTTAATAGGTGGCTTTTTATTAACAGAAAACATTTAAAATACTGGTTATTTCCATTTAAATAAATAGTTATTTCTTTCAGACTTTAACTACATCCTGCCAGTCAATATAAACTAGTCTCCCCCAAATATACTGGAGTTATGAGAAAAGTGGCCCTCCACTTTTGGAGGAAACTCATTCAGAAACGCTGATACAAACAATACTTAGGAAGCTGTAGTGATTTTATTTAAATATCAGCAATGAAATTTTCAGGTCAAGGATGGACAACCAGTGACTTGAAAATAATCTTTAAAAAACCCAAGATTGTACCATATCAATTTCGCTATGAAATGGCCCTTTTTCAGTAGTTCAATTTTTGGCATCTTTTTACATAAAGGATAAAATGGCAGCAGGCAGGTTGTAGAAGAACTTTCCCAAATCTACCCTTAAAATGGTCCACATTATACTGATGCTTTATAATTTCTTTACAGGACTTACAGGAAGGGTTTAAATTTCTTTAAAAGGCTTGCAATGAGAATCATCTACTCCCAGATGCCTCCTGTTTCTATTGTAATTTTAAAATTTAACAAAAACAGGCTGAGAAATTTTGAGTGTTTCTTTTTTCTAGTAACATCATCTCAGCACTGAGTGTCCTTTCATAAATGTCTATTGCTACTTTAAAAGTTTAGATAATAAAAATGATTACACATAAAATTAATTAGGTGGCAATTCTCTCTCCATTTATCTTCAAGTAATTCTATAAATAACTTCTATAAACCTCTATAACACTGCATCAGTAGTCAGTTTAGAAGTCATACTTAAGCAGATAAAGTCTGCACTCTATAACTAATCCATCACCTCTAAAATTCATCGCACTAAAAGATACACATAAAATGAAACTGAGTTTTTAAAGAAGCCAAACCAATTTATCTAATCAACAAAACTAAAGTCATAATTATAAGCTAGTTTTAAATCATGGAGGAATTTTACTAATATTCAGGTAATTATTATTTTACTACATCAACTGTCATTAATTTTAATTATTTTGAACAAACAGTATTTTAAAAAACACTATGCAACACAAATCCAGAAATTTCTGCACTTTTATATTTATACTTATTTGTTTTATCTGACTGCAAATCTGACTTGTTATTTAGCAAAGGAAGAACCTATTCAGATGCACGCATAGCCCACTCAAATGAACATACGCATGCCCCAATTATTCACCAATCTTTCATTCCAATTAACACTCTCAGGTAAAGAGGCCATGGATAACAACATCTTGAAAAAAAGCATATGTTATAGATGTGCAAAAGTCCATTCACCATTTTGTGCATGTGTGAAACACACAAAAGATCCTCTAAACAGAACCACATGACAAAAGCCACAAATAACAAAATCCTGTATTGTGGATAAGAGGGTCTGGTTTATATCTACCAACTGTGAACACATGAAAACATGGATGAAGTCCCTGTGGATAAGGAGGGCTGTCTATATTGCTTTTAAACATAGATATTATGTACATGTGACAAAAATCAGGTTTTATATTTTATATATATTAAAATTATTATTAATTTTAAACATGTTTAAAAATCTTTTTAAATCATTGTAATTGTAACTATCAAAAACTATTAGCATTTATTTCATTTATTTGTATCCCACCTTTATTATTTTTGCAAGTAACTGAAGACAGTGAACATATTCAACCTTCCTCCTCCTGTTATTTTCCTCACAATAACAACCCTGTGAGATACGTTGGACTGAGAGACAGAGACTGGCCCAAAGTTACCTACCTGGCTTTCATGGCTAAGGTGGGACTTGAACTCACAGTCTGCCACTTTCTAGCCTGGTACCTTAACCACTAGACCAAATGACTAGTAATCCTAACTTCAAATATTATTAATACCGGTAATAGTATGTTGCATTTAAAAGACCTCTTCAGTCTCAAAAGGTATATACCGTGTTTCCCAGAAAATAAGACCGTCTTATATTTTTTTGGACCCCAAAATAAGTGCTTGGCCTTATTTTCGGGGAGGTCTTATTATTTTGGGGTGTGGAACAAGATAGGGCTCCTCTTGCCGTCTTACCTGATTTCCAGTTCTGTCTCCCAAACTCTAACCAGAGGAAATGGCGGGGTCTGGCTGTGCATGCATTTACATATTTTTGGGAAGGGCTTATTTTTGGGGAGAGTTTATTTTAGGGGGAGAGCTTATTATCAGGACTTATTATCATGGCTTATTATCTTATTTTCAGGGAAACACAGTAAATGCATGCAGAGAACCCAGCTCTTATTCTTTGATTAAAAATGCCAACAGAAATGAAATATCTGGGAGGGCTTTATTAAACGCAAACAATGACATACCTGGGAACAAATGCAATGTACAGAAGAGAGAAACAGGAAGTAAAATATAAATATATAATAATCCTGTACTTCCAAGGAATATTGTGAACGAACTGACTGCTTTTAGATCTACAAAGGAAAATTGTAGAAGTGAAGCCTCTCATAATAAAAATGTCATTAAAACATACAAATTTAAAAGCATTTCGTATCTTGTATCTGCAGATAAAATAAAATGTAAGCGCTTATGTACACATAATTTTACTTCACATGTAATTTTATAAGTAAAACCTCCAGCAATGCCAGTATGAGCTGGTTATTTGCAAAAGCATCATGAATGTGAGATGGGTATCCATATAAATTGATTAAATAAAAATGAGACCATGCTCTTTCATGATTTAATTCTGTGGATGGCCCTGAGTTGCCACTGACACCTGGTTGGGTGAAGAAGAAAGTGAGTGGGTTTGACATATGTTCAACTGGATTTCAGGTGCTTTTCTAGCAGTGTTGTGGCCCGCCAGCGGCCTGCACGGATTGTTGCTGATCCCAATGAGTAGGAGGCTGGTGTGGTGCTGCGCCAGCAGCCTGTGCAGCCGGCACTTGAGTCTAACAGCAAGGAGGCTGAAGAAGATGTGGTGCCAGAGGCAGGGATTCAGTCAGGGCCTTCAGAACCTCCAGAGGCTCTTTTAAGTGAAGAGGATGAAGAGGAGGAGCCTCTTCTCAATGCACGGGCACACAGACCTGCCAAAAGGCAGGAGTGGTTCCTCAGGAGGAGGTCTCCTCGAGAGTAAGGCTTGGGGCTAATTGGCCACTCCCTTAGCCTATTTAAGAAAGAACGCAGCTTGCAACAAGCTGCAGGAAACAACTTTGGTTCGCTAATCATTGCGTTAGGATGTCTCTGCAACCTTGCTTCTGGGCTTTCTGCCAACTCCAGTAAGACTCTGATTATCTTATCTGTGGAATTCTGGCAGGCTGTTAAGAACGCTTATTAACAACCAGCATTTGCTAAAACTGCGTTATTTGAGTAAACTAAGTTTTGTTCAGAGTTTGTGTGTGCTGGGTTCTTTGGGATCCATAGCTGGGGCAGAACAAGCAGATGATGGGAAATCCTTTCTGTTTGAAAGCAGCCCCTCCAACAAAATCACACTGAATGCTGAAATACTATTAAAAACAGGAAAGAGGTTCCATCTTCTATCTTATTTGTAAGGCTTCAGCAAGAGGAATATTTTGACAGGAGGTAAAACATTATGCAATATATAATATATTCTAAGACCCTACAGTTGATATCGAATAGAACAGAATTTTATTGGCCAAGTATGATTGGACACACAAAGAATTGATAGTAGAAAAGATGAGGATAATAGTAATACAGCTCTACTACATGGGTAAATATCCTTAGACATAAGAGAGTACTGTGGTAATTAGGTTTCAGCAGAGATATAGACATACATATATATCTTATTACCATACAGCATAGTAATAAGAACTGACCAAGAGACTGTGAGTTCTAATCCTGACAAGTACAAAACCAACTGAACAAATCAACAGAGTTCTCACTGGAGCCCCAAATGATCAAGCTTAAATTATCCTACTTCAGAAATATTATGTGAAGATTTATCTCTCTGGAGAAGACTCTAATGCTGGGAAGTTGGAATAAAAGAGAAAAGAGGATGACCAACAAGGTGGATGGACTCAATTATTGTGATGAGTTCATCATTGGAAGATCTAAAGAAGGTCACTGGAAGTCAGAAATGATTTGATGGCACTTGATCATCATCAATCATATCTAAAGACAATCTACTTAGATAATTATAAAGTCCACATTGCATTCAGCTGGGCTACACTTATTGCTAGAATAAGCAATCTGTATTCCTGTTTTGAATAACTCAAAGCACACAAACCTTCAGTTAGCCTTCCTAGCTGAGGTGGACAGGAACAATTATATCTGGAGAATCCAAGTTGTCTTCTCCATGCTAGAGTAAATATTTCAGCTACTAATTTTGCAACAATTCCTGTGCAGATTTGGAAGATATGGTAAGATAAAAAAGAGGAAGAAGCTCCAGCATAGATGTGGAAGCCTTGTGGTTGAAATTCAGTTATTATTTGAAAGCAATATCCTGGTGTAAAAACACAATAGCCCAGAAAAAAAGTAAAATATTTATAGAACTTGGCTTGTTTTATCACACTGAGTACAGTGCCATTAAAAAGCCATAACCTCACCTTCACAGAGAACATTTGGCTTCTTTGAAGATAAACAATTGAATTGAATCAAGTAAGCTGGCTCTATTTTTGGTCAAAAATGTGTATTAAATCATCACCATATTCATTGTGAAATAAAACTACTCTGTAGGTTGTAGTAATGGTTGTGCAGTGAAGGAGTTGCGGTTGTTGTTGGAACTGAACTATGATCAGTATCACCTATGTAGAAAGTAGCTAGGATCACAGTAGCCACTGGATCTGTAGAAATAATGCTGGAAACCTTATTATAATGTAGATACACAAAAAATCTAATTAAGTGGCACCCACTCCTACCAGAGCCAGACATACATTGCACCTTGCACCTCCTGGATTCTTCCATGCCTCCTATACAAGATTTCTCAGCCTTGGGAGAATGAGGAAACAAGGCCATTAGAGCCAGGCCAAGTCAAAGGGGGAACAGTACTCCCAGCCCCACATCAATATATTGTCATACTAAAAGTTGGGATCAGTTCACAGTGTTTCTCCTTGCCATGGCTAGAGTAATGCATTTCTTTACACAGTGACTTTAGAGCTTCAATGCAAGCTTAGAGTCTACTCAGAGTGCTTTCCACTTTCAAGCTGAAACAAGGAGGAGCAAATGGTGTGTGTGTGTGTCCCTGCCCAAAATTTGAGATTGTCACTCTAGTGTTTTTCAAGGTCATGTGGACTTCAACTACCAGCATACGGTTGTTGAAGTCCATTCATTTGAACTCTTAAACTCATCTAAACTGTTCTAAACTCTATCCAGCTTTATCAGCATCCTTAACAGGAAAAATTAAGAGTTTATAAACTTCCATCACTACTCTTTTATATTTCAATTTAGCAACTTTTCTCTTAGAATACTTTCACAATGTTATCTATGTTAATTAACAGGGTAATTCCTTGGTCACAATACTAATATTCCTTTGGGGTCTGATTTTGAACAGGGAGTACTCCCTGCAAATGACCTTTCAAGTTCAAAAGTGATTAAAATGGAGCTGTTGCAGTATTCGTAACTATACTGTGTGAAGACATTTGCAGAGAATTCAAGTGGCAAACACTTGCTATGAATGTCTTGTATTCTTTGTGCTAAATATAGGCTGCTTCTTAAAATGATTCATTTTGCTTGAGGGTGGGTTGGATGGATAGAAGGTGAGGTCAGTGAAGTCACAATTGTTACAGAATTCCAGAAAGAGCCAATGAAAATGCACACATAAAAAGGGCAGGGGGCGTTTTTTAATAGCTTTGGTTTCAATAAATCTTACACTTCACTTCAAATATTTTGTCTTTGAAGTAGTTAAGGAACAAGTACTTCTTCCATTGACCAAGAAAAAAAAGAAGTTCAGAAAGAGGAAAAAATTGACTTTTTCATTTGAAGCAAATTCTAAACAAATAAGATCAGAGCTGCTTCAAGAGGAAAGGCAGCTAAAATACTTTTCAAATGTCCTTTAAAGGGGATAAGAAGGGGAAAAACCCCCCAGACCTCTCCATCTTCATGTCAGTTTTGACTGAAGGTAACAGACTAAGCTTCATTAGTTTAACACATCCCTTTTGTAAATCCAAGATAAGGCGGCTTTCCAAGTCATTCTTCTGATTTATTACTTGTCCCCTTTAATTATTAAGACATCAGCTGGTTTCATTTATAAATCCATTGTGGCATCTTTTTCCATATGGCTCTTATACTTTGGCATTTTACAAACCATTTTCAGATTCACAGTATCTTTTTCTATATCAGTTTTGCAATTTGGTATTTTCTGAGAAGCCAAATATACATTCAGTCAGGTTCAGGCTCCATTTCATCCAACAAAATCTGTTGTTCTTTTATATCCTCTGTTAGACTATCAGATAATCATGTAGGTAGTTTCTGAATACATTGTTCCCAAACATCCTTAATTTATTCTACAGTCAAACAGTATTGGTTCACTATATTAATGGATCTATTCTCCTGTAATCTTTTGTTCTCTCTGTCAACTTCCAAGTCCCTCTTATCTGTTTATTTTCCAATCAACAATGGGAAGTTTTATTATAATTAATTTTAAAGATGTTAATATATTCTTTTATAAAATATTCTTTCAAGTCTACCTAGCCTCTTACATTTCCAAAATCAACATTCTAGTTCCCCTTTTGCTGTTTTTCAAAAATTAGTTTTTTCTGTTTTAAGAAAAAAAATAAATTTACATACAACTTCTTTCAGTTAGAATAGAAAGAGACTTGTGGCATAACAAAACCTGCCCTTTAGAAGGTTCTTAACATCGAGAAAGTAAAAAACAAGCAGTTTCCTAAAGTACTGTAGTTCAGAGAGGAAGTAGGAAAACCCAGTATCCCTTTGAAGGCACCAAACTGGGGCTTAGGCAATATGATTTCCCCACCCACCTCTGCAGCTCCCAAGAGCTCTTAAACCACCAGAGATCATTATTTTATGATCTCACAGAAAGATTTTCTACAGAGAAAACTTGTGGGTGATCCTTGTTTTCTTCTTGACCCAGAGAGGACTTCTCAGGAGGCAATCCATTCAATGGCTCCTCTTTTCACTGTGGTCATCAGCTCTGCAATAGCAGAGACATCCTCAACCCACCATTGCTGTTCCTGAAAGTATGCCAAATCAGAAATTCTAATCTGTAGAACAAATTCTACACAAATAATAACAAGTAAGAAGTAGGAATTTGTTTCTTCCAGCTCAGTTAAATATAAAGCCATCCAATACAGAGTGTCTTGGTTAAATTGCTTTACCTTGTTCTATAAATTGTGACAAATTCAGATCGAAAGTTGGCACAATGCAAAATGTGGCACCTCCCTGAGGTGCTTTTTTCAAGAGGCAATTGGACTTTTTTGTTTTTCTTTGAAGATGTTTCGCTTCTCATTAAAGAACCTTCTTCAGCTCTGGAGAGAACTCCCTGAATTATCCTCTTTATTTCCAAGAATGTTCTGGTCACCACATACATTCTTAGAAAATAAAACTAATAGGTGATTTCAGTATAGAGTTTTGTTTGCAAGTGTGCCTGCCTGCCAGAAACAGGACAAAGGTAAGCAGAAGTAATATGGAATGTCATGTGGAAAGAGGGACAAGGGAGAAGATAATGTTCTGGTAAATTAATGCATTCTGCATTTTGTGAATCAGCAAGATTTCCAGCCATTTTGTAAGAGAATTCACAAGGTATTCTCAAAAATTCAAACGTATCTTCCAGGCCCATTCTTGAGTAAATGTATTTCTAGTTCTTAAATAGTTGTTGAAAACTGTAGCCCTCAGATTTGTTTACTAGTACAAGAACAAAGATATATTAGAAAAGATTTAGACAAAGTGGAACAGCATCAGTGGAGAGAGAAGAGGGTGATTAGGGAAGTAAGACTAAATTATAAGAGCCTAAGTCAGGGATCTGCAACCTTAAACACCCAAAGAGTCGCAAAGGTCCTAACAGGAAGCCCCCCATTCAATTCTGGAACTGACCGGAAGTCCGGCTCCCCCACCATAGATTCTCCTCCTAGCGTGGCATCCTTTTTCTTCTACCTGTCCTAACTGAAAGCCCTATCAATTGTGGAGCTGACCGGATAACCCACCCCTTGCCATAGAGTCTCTTCCTGATCCGCTGTGCTTTTCCTCCCCATATCTGGAAGCTCCTCTGATCTGTCCCCGTCCCCACACACACACAAACACAGCCAGCCGAGGGTTAAGGAAACACTTTGGAACGCACCCAGATCTTATCTCCCACTTGGCAGTGATAGACACACCGTCTGCCAAGTGACTTTATTTTCACAAACAGAAAGATAAGATACTAACGTACAAAAAAGTCCAAGCAGAAATAATATTCCTCCCAGCAGTTCCGGACGAGGCTTTAGTGACTATCCAAGGTTTACTTTTGTTCGTCACAAGGATCCCTGACCACTACCCTCTATTATATAGTCTCTGGGGTGTGGTCCAGTGACTCAGTTCTAATCACTAGCACGCCTCCTAAACTGCTGCAATCGTTTATCACGCCTTCAGAGGCGTGCGTCCAGGAATGATGCTTCATCGTCACTCTGAGATGAACCAGCTGTCTCCCTGCTGATCTCCTCTCCCTCGGCTGGCACCTGAGACAATGCCAGAGGGGAGGGGCCTGGAGAGGGAGGCCTGGCTGACTCCTCTTCCTCATGCTCAGAGCTTTCTTCCTCCGATGGGACAGGCTCAGAGGGCGGGGCCACAACATCCTCTCAAAATTGTGGCGGCAACAGGGATCTGCAGCAGAGGAATGAAAGAGCCACATGCAGCTCCAGAGCCGCAGGTTGCTGACCCCTGGCCTAAGTGAACTGGATATATTTAGCCCTAAAAAGTGAAAACTAAATGATGATATGATAGCATTCTTTAATATTTGCAAGGATGTCATTCAGAAAGTGAAGGCACAATCTCTTACATCCCAAAGAATGAGCACGTAATAGTGGGTTTAAATTACAGGAAGGAAGACACCAGTTAAATACTAAGAAAAACCATGCTTAAAAATAAATGTAATTTAACAGTGAAACCAATTACTAAGAAGGCTCCCATTCATGGATGCCTTCAACTAAAGGTTAGAAAATTATTTGTCATGTATGCTTCAATTTGGATTTCAATTTGGACCCCAGGATTAGATTTGATGCAGGGGTGGGTTTCACTTACCTTTGCTATCGGTTCACTTGCGCACGCACCACTTCTGCGCATGCGCAAATCGTATTTGATGACATCCAGGTGGGTGGGTGGAGCCTTCTCCTGCTACCGGTTCGCCTGAACTGGGGCAGACAGGTAGCAACTCACCAGTGATTTGATGTCTTAAAACTCTCCAAATCTTAGGGTTTCATGTCATATTATTTTTAAAAAGGCAGTTGCAACAATTCCAATCTTCAGTTGACTATTACAATGTTTATACATGTTGTATTCTGATAAACCTTCTATTCCTTATAGAAAGTTTATCTATCGGTTATGCTTTGTTTTCTCCTGTTTTAATTCATTACATGTAAATATCTTCCCTTTCAAACAAAGCTTTTAGGTATCTGGAGTATAGTTGTGTTATTTATATTTTCCTGCACTTTGCTATGAAAAAGTGTGTTGTTTAATATCCACGTGTACGCAGATAGAAAATATATTTGTTTTAAAGTTATAACGAAATAGTTCCACTCAAAACATGATGAGTTGGCTATGATTTATCTGAAGAAAAAAGTTGTTTCATTGCTCTGTGTTACACAGGAACAAAACCATTTTTGGACATTAGAGTTAGGTATAAATCTCTATTGTTCTAGAAACTCAATGTTACATTTTGGAACTCGTCCAGAGTTCCCTCATTAGGGAGATGGATGACATATAAATTTAATAAATACATATAAAATAGATGAAGCTGAAATTTTAAGGACTTCCAAAACACAGAAATCAAATTCTATATGTAAGTCAGACATAGAGTTAAATATTAAAGCCTCTTTTCCCTGACCTTTTGATCAACAGATTTGGTTATTCTTTCCCCAGACTTGAGAGTGGACCATATCTCATTTATGTTTATGTAACAGTTCTGTCTGGTCTGAGCAATGCTTGTTCCTGATGTTCTATCAATGAGAATTTGAGATCACTCACTGCTGCCTTATTGTTCATTCCAGGACACAAGTGTAGGTTAGGTAGTACTGCAGTTAAGGTGGTACTGAATGCTACTCATCACCTAATTTGCAGATTATTTATTTATTTATTTATTTATTTATTTAGTTATTTATTTATTTATTTATTAATTAATTACATTTCTATACCACCCTTCTCCCAAAGGACTCAGGGTGGTGTACAGCCATGGTAAAATAATACCAACCCAAAAATTAAAAACAATTTAAAATAACTTAAAGCATTGGCCGTATTTAAAACCCCTAGCTAAAACTCCTTTAAAACCATCAAACCCCACTTAAGTTAATTCATTCGGTCAGGCTGGCTTGCTGAAACAATAAAGTCTTCAGCGCACAACGGAAGATGCAGAGGTCGGGGATCCTCCTTATGTCTGGGGGCAGCTCATTCCATAGGGCAGGAGCCCCCACAGAGAAGGCTCTCCCCCTGGAGGTCGCCAGCCGACATTGTTTGGCCAATGGCACCCTGAGGAGGCCCTTTCTGTGGGAGCGTATCGGGCGGTGGGAGGCATGCGTTGTCAGAAGGTGGTCCTGTAAGTATCCCGGTCCTAAGCCATGGAGCGCTTTGAAGATGGTGACTAGCACCTTGAAACACACCCGGAAGACCACTGGGAGCCAGTGCAGCTCGTGCAAAAGAGGTGTTACATGGGAGCGACAGGTCGCCCCATAACCACTCGCGCGGCCACGTTCTGGACAAGTTGGAGCCTCCAGGTGCTCCTCAAGGGGAGCCCCATGTAGAGAGTGTTACAGTAGTCCAGACGGGAAGTGACAAGGGTGTGAGTGACTGTGTGTAAGGTGTCCCGATCCAGAAAGGGACGCAACTGGGAAATCAGGCGAACCTGATAAAAAAATTTAGCCAAGAAAATGATGTTTAAAATGAAAATATTAAAATGAAGCCCACAGGGAGGAAAACAACCCATTCAAACAAAATAACCTCAAACCACGAGATGGGCAGCATATAAATTGAATAAATAAATTGAATAAATAAACATTACTCTGAAAAAAAAAACTGTTTAAATGAACTTTATCAAAAATGTCCCTCCTCAAAAAACAGATACTTTTTCCTATATCTAAATAAACCTTCTGGATCACTCACCCAAGAGATTATAGACAGAGTAGCTAATGTCTTTTAAACATTCCTTTCAATTAGTACATCTCCATAATAAGGGTTTTAAAATCTTCTTGTGTGGTTTTCGGTGTGTATTTCTTTTTTTGGAAACATGTCTGCTCCATGCGGGCCAAGCAAAAGCAACTATGCTGTTTCTTCCTGATGCTGCTTGCATGTATTGGATACATCATCCCCAAATCATTTATTTCACAGTGCTGGAGAGATAAAGGCTCACGTGATGTTCTACTTTCTATCTCCGTTCTGCTGCTTAATATGCAAATAAAAGGATGAAAGTTGGAATAACCACAGCCAGTCTCTGTGGCACTGTCTACACTAATTATCCCCAAGATTGTTCCTAGTGGTTCTTGAAAATTCGGTGCCTTTTGATATATAAAGATATAAATTCATGCCTGTTCTTCTGGTTTTTCTGCCTGCTTTCGTCCTGTTTTGCCAGTTAACAATTTTATAGTGTACTGATCTTTATTAAACAGATATTAACATGTATTTTTGCTAGCTGAATTGAGAGGCAGGTGTGTATGTTCCGATATGGATTTAGGGATTAACTGGGAGTGTGCTAGGTGCAAACTAAAATGGAAATTACCAAGAATAATTTTCCAACAAGACACATGGCTAAATGAAAAGCCCCCCTCCACACACACATGGAGGGGTGTTAAGAAAAGATTTCAGGTGTTTATTATCCTTACAAATAACAGCACAATATCACTGAGAAAGAAAAATTAAGAGATCCCAGACAAAACCAACATGGCTGCATTAAGGAATTCTCTGATAAAGACAAAAAGGACAAGTATAAAAAAAATGGAAAGAGATACATAATTAAAGCAAAATACCAGCTAATAGACCAAATCTGCAAGGATGAAGTCAGGAAAACTAAGTCTCAGAATAAACTAAGATTTGCAACAAATATCAGAAGTAACAAATAAAAGTTTCTTTCAACGTATAAAAAACAAGAAAAATGTTAAGGAAATGATAAATCCACTAATGGCAAGGAGGAAACTAGCAGCAGGAGAAAGTGGAACTGTTTAATACATTCTTTGTACAGTATCTGTCTTTATACAAAGGGAAAAAATAATCACGTTTGTCAAACTCGATTTTATTGAGGGCTGCATCAGGGTTGTGTTTGACCTCGGGGGCCTGGTGGGCATGGCTGGTGTGGGTGTGGCCAGATTGACATCACTCATGCCAGCTCTTCCTGAGCTCAGTTTTTGCTGGCAAAAACACCATGGGCCAGTCCACTGTTTCCAGGGCGGCCCTGCGGGCCAGACCTAAGCACCCCATGGGCCAAATCCAACCTGCAGGCCTTGAGTTTGACACCCCTGATCTAACCTAACAAAAATAGTACCGTAAAAGAGAGATTAGGAATACAAGTCAAAATAGACAAGAAAATGGTAAGACAACACCTATCACTCTAAAGGAGTTTAAATCACCAGAACCATATGGATTACTTTTCAGGGTTCTGAAGAAGCTGCAGATATAATCTGGGAACCACTGAACCATATCTTTCAAAAATCCTGGAACATTGGGGAACTACCAGAGGACTGGAAAAAGCTGATGTGGTTCCAATCTCACCAGGCTCAAGGTTGACTCAGCCTTCCATCCTTTCTAAGGTAGGTAAAATGAGGACCCAGTTTGTGGGGACAACAAGCTGACTTTGTATAAATATACAAAAGTATGAAGGCTATTGCTTAATGCATTGTAAACCGCCCTGAGTCTCCGGAGAAGGGCGGCATATAAATCAAATTAAAAAAAAAAAATTTAAAAAGGGAAAAAAACAGACCCAGGAAACTACAGACCAATCAGTCTGACATTAATACCTTGGAAGATCTTGAAAAAGATAATCAAACAACAGAACCGTGAACACTTAGAAACAAGCAAAACTATTACAAGAAACCAGCATGGGTTTGTCAAAAACAGATCATGCCAGACAAACCCTGTTGAATTATTTGACAAAATGACTACATTAGCGGATCAGTAAAATGCTTTGGACATACTATACTTGGACTTCAGTAAGGCATTTGACAAAAAAGACCGTAGCCTATTTCTTGGCAATAATAAAAATAATAAAAATATGGAATAGACAGCATCACCATCAGATAGATTCTTAATTGGCTGACCAACCACATTCAACATATAGTCTTCAATGGAACTAAATTAACATAGAGGGAAGCATGCAGTGGAGTAGCACAAGTTTGTTTCTTAGGCCCAGTATTCTTCAACATCTTCATAAACAATTTAGATGAAGGAATAGAAGGGGAACTTATCAAATTTGCAGATGACACCAAGATGAGGGAAATAGCCAACACTTTAGAAGACAGGCTCAGGATCCAGAAAGAACTTGACAGACTTGAACACTGAGCTCTAACCAATTCAATGGTCAGAAAAATAAGGTTTTACACTTAGACAAGAAAAGCCAACTACAAAGGTAATGAATAGGTGGTACATGGCTCAACAGCAGTAACTGCGAGATGGATCTCAGAGTCCTAAGGGACAATCACTTAAGTATGAGCTAGCAGTGTGCAGCAGCTGCCAAAAAGGCCAATTCAATCCTAGGCTACATCAGTAGAGGAATAATATTAAGATCACGTGAAGTGTTAATACTGCTTTATACTGCACTGATAAGATCACACTTGGAATATTGACTCCAGTTTTGTTTCCCCAAGAAACAAAAAAGATGCTGAGACTCTAGAAAAAGTGCAGAGAGGAGCAATAAAGTTGATTAAGGACTACAGACTAAACTGTATGAAGAATGGTTGTGGGAAATGGGAATACCTAGTCTAAGGAAGAGAAGGATTAGTGGAGACATGATAGCAGTCTTCCAATATTTGAGAGGCTATCATAGAGAGGCGGGGTCTCCAAAGCACCCAAGAGCAAGACAAGAAGGAACAGAAGCATAACAAGGAGAGATCCAAACTAGAATTAAGGAGAAATTTCCTATCAGAAAAAACAATTGATCACTGGAAAAGATTGCCTCCAGAACTTGTTCCATTACTGGAGGTTTTTAAGAAAAGATTGGGCAGCATTTTTCTGGAATGGTATAAGGCAGTAATGACGAACCTATGGCACACAAGCGTCGCCCCAGCTCAGCTCCACAGCGCATGCACTTGTGCCTCCCACCGGCTAACTGGTCTTCAAGTCTCTGCCATGCATGCACAGGGGACGTGGCGCATATGGGGAGGGCGCGTCTGCATGCAGGGGTGGTGGGCCGCATGCGGGTGTGTGTGTGTGTGTACGCAGGGTCATTTGGTCCAGAAAAGGTTTGCCATCATTGGTATAAAGTATAGGGGGTTGGACCAGAAGACATCAAGGTCCTTTCCAACTCTGTATTCTGTATATTCTGTATTCTGTATACAACAAGACACAAGAGCATAAGCAAAATGCATCCGCCCCACTCTTATTATTATATAATACTAATTATTATTAGTATTATTATTTGTTGCCTCCCCTTGCTTTTCATTTAAGTTAAAAACTGCTTTATTGTACATCTCATTTTGCAGGGATTAGACTAGGGGTTCTGACAGGTTCTTGAGAACTAGTAGCAGAAATTTTGAGTACTTCAGAGAACTTGCAAATACCACCTCTGGCTGGCCCCAGAATGGAGATTTTGCAATATTCTTCCCCCAGGAATAGAGTGGGAGCAGAGATTTTGCAATATCCTTCCCCTGCCATGCCCACCAAGCACACCATACCCACCAAGCCTCACCCACAGAACAGGTAGTAAAAAAATTTGGATTTAACCACCGGATTAGACTGTATAATAAAGCATTAAATCAATATTTTCACTGATTTATCCTCTACAACTCTATAATTCCATTCCTGCCCAAACACAATTAATTTAAACTCCCTCAGAAAACATATGAATTTGAGGCAGGTGGGGGTGGTGGTTGTCCCAATAGTTTTTCTGTTTCACACAAAGAATATGTTTATTTTGATGCCCTCCTGGAGATCTATGCTATTGTTTTGTATTTAATCACTCTGTTTTGGTACCATTAGCTAATTTCTGGTCATCGTTACTCATTTTATCTTAATATGGAGCCTTCCTCCCTTCAGGGTAAAAGCTGTGCATTTATTCACATATGCTTTTTCTTCTGAAGCCAGTTACGATTCATAGTTATTTCATAACATTTTGAAAAAGCATTTCAAACTTCTGAACTAATAATTTTGTGTGTGTTTGTGTGTAAATATTCATGTTAGTAATTAAACTAATTTTTGCTATCGTTTGTGAAATTATCTCCTAGTTGGCTTAAACTAGGAACATTTTCTGTTTGGACACTTGTCCACAAACCCCAAATAACATTCCTTTATTATTGTATCATAATCTGTGAGATATTAGAAATATCTTTTTTATTTACATAGTTTGTAATCCATTGGTTATTAAAATGTTGGGCCATGATTATACTGATAGGCTAGTTAACTGGAAAAGAGGAATACAGAAAGGAAAGACATTGGTTTAAGACAAATGCTAAAACGGATGGCTCCACTAATTATAGGCCACTACTTATTCCTGCTGAGCTGAAGGTGAAAAGACTGGTTTCCAAGAAGGAAGATTTGCCACTGGTTGCAGCTATTAAAGCCATCATTTGAATGTAGACAAGAGATACAAGAGAAAACTTAAGAAAGCAGCTTGTGCATAACCAAACAGGTATTTCAGTGAAAAGAGACTCCCTCAAGTAACTTTCTGCTTCATTAACACATGAACACAAAGTAATTGAACTCTATTTTCAAGGGTAAAGTTGCATCATTCATGGAAACTGAGTTTTGATAAGGAGATATGCTAAAAATAAATCGTTTATTTATATTTAGGTACATAGAGATGTTTTAAAATTATTATCAATAATACTGGAACTTGGTAACAATTTGAGAAAAAAAAATCAACTTTAATCAAGTCTAATTACCGGTAAACTATTTCTGAAACTAAATACTAATTTTCCTTTGGGAACTTTACCACCTGCTTAGCTTGCAAGTTGCCTATTTTTAAAAATATGTTTTAAGATGTATGTATGTATGTATGTATGTATGTATGTATGTATGTATCTATCATCTATCTATCTATCTATCTATCTATCTATCTATCTCTCTATCATCTATCTATCTATCTATCTATCTATCATCTATAATATTTCACTCCTAGTAAAATCATTAAATTAACATATTAGCACTAAGTAAGAGTGGGGAAAAGGTCAATAATTTTTATTTTTCAAATAATGGTTTCCAGATACCTTTTAATCATAGACAGTAAATGGCATATTTAAGATTTTTAGGATTATAGAGTATATCTAGTTAATCTCAAAAGTTAAGTAACATTGTGGAAAACAACTAAAAAGCCCACAATACATAAATAGAGCTTAAATTAAAATTTTATTTGCAAAAAGATATTTAAAAGAGAAGACAGACAGAGCACAGACAGGCAGTGTTCACTTCCAGTATTTTAAAAACCAGTTGTTCCAATAGAAGATATCATCTCATTTGCAAAGATAAAAGGATGTGATAACCCTTGATCTTTAATAACTTTGTTAAAGTGCATTTTGACTCACAGCAAATTACAGATTCCTTGCTGTTTCCTAAAAAGATTACTACACTTACACTGTAGAAGAAAAGTCATACATAATTATAAAAAGGCAAAGAGAGGAAATAATTTGCAGAAGCCTGAGAAAAGGCTGACAGACTTATATGAAGAATATACTGAGAAATGAATGAATGAAGGTGACAGACAAAATGTGAATTCCACAAGCTGTTCCTGAGCATGTATATACTAAATTATTGATTTCTGAACCACCCATACAATGACCATATGCAATAACATTCTGAGTTCTCTTTGGACTCACACATGAATTTACATAACTACATTCATTCTATATTTGAAAATATATAGTGTTCTTTCTCACCAAATTACTAAGTAACTTTTAGATCAGTTCAATAATTAACCAGAAATCATAAATTGGTTCATACTTAATGTTGGTTGGGGCAAAGCAGAAAATGGAATAATTTATATTTCTTATTGCTTATATTATTTTCATAACAGAAATATACACACACACACATCAAGGTAAATGCCAAAGCTTAATTTTAAAGAATATAAAAAAATAACATGAGGGAATGAAGGCATTTGTGATTCTGTTTTGTAAAATTGAATGTTGGCTTGAAATGAAAAGGTTAAAAGTGTTCAGTCTTTTAGACAGAAGTGCATGTAGTCAAGAAACTCATACAAAATTTCCTTAGGTCTCGAGGTCTTAAAAACTTTAAAAAAGAAAAGTAGTCCAAACTGAATTGAAACTACTCTACCCAGATTAAAAGAAAATGTTGTTCAGGGAAAAAAAAACATTCTATTATTCTTTTTTTGATGTTGTATATCAAGGCAACAATGGATTCTTGATAGGCCAATGTCATCTTGCATCATTATATGCTTAATTTTCCTTAGACTTTAATGATAAAATGTATCAATATTATGCAGGTCTTTAATTTAGGCTAAAAATATTTCTGTTTTGAAGTTCTATGTACCTTTTTTATTATTTATTTAAGCCGTTAACATCAGTAACAATAAAAATAGGAAAAGCACCCAAAAGGTTAATGAAGGTTCATATGTCTAAATAACCCTCAAGGTATTGCATTCAGGAAATTACTTGTAAAAAAGAAATCTTGGTGAACAATGTCCTTATAATAAGGAAGAGAAAGTTAGTGCTGCCTTTGGGGGATAATTCACTCTCAATAACTTTTGTAGTTCTACATCAATTTACATGTCCTACAATTCTAATTTCTAAGTACTGTAAATATATATTTTAAATGCAATGCATAGCAGACCCGTATCTCTGAGAAAGGGTAAAATTAAAAGACTGTATAATTCACATAGTTCAGAATTGCACTTCTGTTGAAACTTCTGTTTCACTCTTTCTGTTCTATTTCATATTAAACAAAACTTTACTAAGCATCTTGATTTAAAAAAAAAAGTTTCACAACGTTGACAATATCCTGTTTTGCTAATTTTAAGAAAAGTAGGAAGAAGTAATGTATTTCTACTTGTTTTGTTATTTTGGTAGGATGATCAATTTTTGTGGACAATTACATTTTTATTAACTACTTTTTAAAACTAATAATTTTATTAACTTCTGCCCTTTTCAGTATTATTTTGGATGTTATAAATGCTGTAAAATTAGGAAGTTCCAAAAGTTTATTATAACATGCTAATTTCCAATTTCCTTCTTTGTACTTTAGTCAGTTACATCCGGATATAAGTAAACATGCACTAGATAATAGACTCTTTGAGAACAAAAAAAAATTCAGAAGAAAAAGGAGAACTGTACAAGCAGTTTCTGGCTATGGTTACCTTTTAGTGAAAACTTGCTGATAATGAGCAAGGTTGAAAGGTAAGGTGAGTAAGATACTTTTCCTTGCTCTTTTCCCAATACTGCTGAGACTGTCTTGGCCAATGTAAAATATGCAAACAGCTAATTCTCTTTTAGGATCACAATGTTCATTCCTAAAATGGTCATATTGCACTAAGATCTGTAGTTGCTGTAAAAAATAATCATGCTGCCTCAATTCCTGCCATCTGCAAAACAGTGACTAGTAGTATCAAGTACCGTACCTTCTTGTAGGATTGCTTTAAGGCTTTTGTCATTCATTCATTCATTCATTCATTCATTCGTTCGTTCATTTGTTCGTTCATTTCTATAGCTGTCCAACTCAGCCAAATGACTCTGGGACTTGCAATTCTAAAACTATAAAACAGTTAAGACAATTAAAAACAATTAAAACAGCAATTGTTTTAACCAACTAATAAGAAACAGGGTCCTTAACACATTGATAGGCCCAGGCTTGGGTACATAGCCAAGTTTTTTAAGCTTTATGAAAGCCAACAAGTTTGGGACCATACTAATTTTCGAGGGATAAATATTTCGCAAAGCTGGGACTACAGCAGAGAAGGCCTGTCTACCAACAGGCCAATCAATACTCTTTGAATGACGGGATTCTGCCCAATCTGCTGAATGCAATTGGATGGGTAGAGACTCCTGAAAAATATCCCGTTATTATTTTATAAATAATTCAAGTCAAGAAACACACACAATACTCCTCCCTCCTCCTTGAATATTATTTTATTCAAGAAAATATATTTCCTATTCTAATCCTATTCAGATTGCCCTGAATGCTGTTTCAGAATCTTCCCCCACTTATTTATCCTTTATCCAAAAAACATGTTATCTTTTGGGCCTGCTTACCAATGTTTCCTGTTATTTATTACATTTACATTCTGCTTTTCCTCCAAGCAGTATAGATATCTCGCCATTTTAACTATGGGTTAGGTTACACTGAAATAGAGTACCGTTTTCCCCAAAAAATAAGACCCTGTCTTATATTTTTTTTGAACCTTGGGCTTATTATCAGGGGATGTGTTATTTTGGGGGTAATCAAAATCATCCTATAAATTTCATGACTTCATGGACATTTGAACTCATGTGCCCCACACTCCTAGTACAATTTTTAGAAACATCACATGACTACATCTTGCTCATTGGTAATTTTTGTTACTCAGCAAATGTAAAGTGTGAGTTTATGTGATGTTTAGGACTAGACAGTACTAAACTGAACATCCACACATTTTTGCTAGTGTAGTAACCTCTGAGCAATTGGCTTATGTGTGCCATATGGATGAATGGAATTTTTTTTGAGAAATCAACAAGTTGTCACAAAATAGTAATATAAGTAGTTTCCATTTTCTTTAACTGGAAATATATTTGGGATCTACTTCCCTTAGGAAAACTGTAGCAAAATTCCATATTCTTTGGATTATTTAAAAAAGGGAACTTAAAAAATATTGAACACATTTTCCAAGATTCATGCAACAAAACTGCTCTTTTGGGCAATAGATTTTTGAAATAAAAATATGAGACTAAAACAGTATACTTTTTTTTCCCTATCACAAAGGCTTTTTAAATGCCTTAACAACTGGATATTGTTCTCATCTTTCTTTTTAAAGTGTGGGAAAAAGGGGCTTCAATTTAGAAGCAGGAAATAACAAAAAATAGAATGCCACTATAATGATATATTAATATATTAAATAAATATTTATTTAAATAATAAATATGAGGATATAAAACATGAATTCTTTATTTTGTGAATATTACTGCACCTAATAGCAACTTTCTATACGAAAAACACACTTCCTACTTTGTTCAAGTATATATTTATTATGTGAGAAAAAGAATTCGGTGTACATATCGAAGCACACGTCATATTGCTATCTAAGAAAAAAGAAAATAAATTGAAACTGATTTTTTAATTTGGACTTAATCTCAGTCTAATTTTTTGAGAAAAACATGTAATCTAAAAATATGTCTCAATTAAAATGGAACAATATTCTCTCAACAACATACTTATAGATCGAAAAGAAAGCTATTGTTAAAAAGAAAAAAACCAAGCAGACTTTTTAAGATTCTGTCCAGTAAGTATTTCTTACATACTTTGTCATTTTTATATTTACTACATTTACTGAATGAACATTATAGCCACCTTAATAAAAACATCTAGTGGAATGCACTTATTCCATAAAAAAATATGTGAGAATTCTGTGCACATTGTTATTTCAAAAGAAAAAAAACCATATGTTCCTATTTCATGAAAATCAACTAATCCACTTATCGTCTATTGGAACCAGGGAGAAAAATATTTCTTAAATATCTATTTGCAATGTTAATACATATTTACATGTTATTATTTGGACAAAGTTTTTCATTTGTTAGAGGCAGGCCACTGATATATCTATATGAAGTTCTGTCTGAATAAACTCACATCAAAGCTACTTATTAAATTCCAGATTTTTCAATACTCAAAACAAAATATTGTATAGATATTTTAAAAAATATTAAAGATATTATAAAGAATCATTATTACAAAATAACAGTGCTACCTCTAGCTAAGAATTTAGAATTCTACCATGATAAATATAACATTAATTCCATTTTGAATGCTATGTTTCAAATCTAATAAAAGTAGTAAATCATTACTCAATAAAATATAATTTTTAAATCTAAATAAGAATGGATATTAAAGTTATCATACAGATTTTGAGCAAGTCATGCATTTAATAGTTACAATATCATTTAAGAAACCTTCATAAAATATTGAGTTTGCATCAGGAATCTTTTAGGATAAAATGCTGCAGTTTAAAGTTTGCATCTACTTAACTGCCACAACTTGCAAATTTAAATAAATAGATAGGGGAAAACAAAGTGTTTATAAAGTACCATTTGTCACAAACTAGAGCCAGAAATCTAAACTCAATTTAACACTCACTTTCCAGCTGCTTATTCCTATAGTTTTCTCATACTAATTTATTACTAATACATTACACTTTTGAAATATCACATCAGTAGTTATGAATTAAGTTATGAATTTCTTGGCACTGAAGAGATATACTTTTAATATAGCAAGAGCAGAAGAATGTAAATTATATACAAGAAGCAAATAGAAAAAAAAATTGAGTAGGAATGTTTGATTAAGTCCTGTTGGATTTAACATTATATTGCAGCAAGAAGTACATAAATGATTGTTTTGGATAGTATTATTTCAGATTATACTGTTTGTAACTTTTGTCAAATCTCATAATTATTCCAGTCAACTATTTCTGAAACAGTTCATTTATGCAAAAAAGTAAATGTCATGCTTTAGTTATACAACTATTGATGTTACCTAGGAAGCATTTATTTTTTTTAAGTAAACATTTAAAATAAACGTACTCAAGCTGTTTTCTGGGGATATCTTTTCAACAAAAGATTAAATCCTACTCACTAAACCTTTCTCTCAAATCCAGGACTTCTAAATTTATCAAGTCTCAATAATGCACATCTAAACTGGACATCAAATACCTATGGAAGTAGTAGAAGAGGCTATAGAACAAGAGCAGCAGTAAACATCAATTTTGGAAAATGAACTGTTCCTCTTTATTATTAGGTAGATTGAAAAAGAAATACTTGCTTCTGGATTTTAAAATATATGCAATATATTGCTCCTCTGAGACAATTATTATTTAAACTATATTCATTCTGACATTAGATTTTACTTTCTTGTTCAAGACTGCATGGCTGTACATAATTATCTGGAGAAAACTTCCCTGAACCCGAAATTTGATATACATTGGACTTCATAACAACACTTTTAATAAAATTGATCCGTCAGATTATGAAGTATGAATTAACTAAGCAAGTGATTCCTAAATTGCTAAACCCACTTGATCTTTGCAAAAGCTAAAAAATTATCATAAAAAATTAATGCCATTCATTTTCATGGTGACTTCAGCTCTTCTTACATCATAATAGCTATGAACTGAAAGATGTAAATTATTTCAATTCGTGGTGACTGATAATTTTTTTTAAAAGAAATGACATATTTTCTTAATTAAGCAGACAAATCTGCTTATATGCATGGCAATCTTTAAACTCTTACATTAAAAAAAACTGATAATAAAGGGGCTGTGAAAATGAGTGTTTAGAAATCTTTAATCACAAATATGCTACCAACATGAAACCAATATATCACATCTGGTAAGAGAGACAGAGGTGAAGTATGTCTAAATAAATGGAAGTTACTATTTAGGTGCGATTAACCACATCTGACTTTAAGGAGGACAAAAACTTTGAACGGCTTTTAGTGGGATTATTAAAGATATGATTAATGAAATGCATGTCTTGGTCTGAAATAAATTCCAGCCAAAGACTGCATAGCTGAGGTGAGCGTGGGAAGCTAGAAGATCCACCCTTTATTCACATATATTTCTGGAATGTGAATTAAAAGATCACAGCACAACTTTAATGTATTGGCAAATATGTTAAAGTACTGTAAAACACTTTAATCCACAACAAGTAGAAGACCAAACTGCTCTGATATTAGTCTTTCTACATCCATTGCTTGAAATAAAATTAGGTATATAGTATTAATAAAGCATAAAATGCATGATTTCTATAAAGTCTGTATAATTTTATAAAGAACCCAGCCAATATAATAATAGATCAAAAGTGAGGAGGGATATTTTCCTAACTTCTAAGAAACAAATATTAGGTACCGCGTTTACTCTTCATTTTCGTATATGCTCTATTGCAACTTTCAGTGTAAGCATTTGCTATAAACTGCAAAATGATAACACCAATTTATTAAACAAATCCCTTGGTTTAAGCAAATCTATGTCTCTCATTTAATTAATACATCCTACCCATGGCTTCTTTCTGTAAGCCATAAATTGTTGGCAGGTAAACGATGCATTCAGAAAAGTCAAGAACATGAATCAAAACAGATGCTCCAAAATTAGTTGTTAGTTGTCTGTTCAGTGGAGCATCCGAGTTTTGATGGCAACATAGTCCAGGGAATTTCACAAGCAGGTTGTGAACAGATAGGACCCCACTTCCCACAAACCAACCAATCAACCACATTAGAATACAGTACTTAACTTCCTAACATTGCAACCAATCAAACACAGCATGTATTAAAATCTTTTGTTAGAATAGCATGAACAATAATTATAATAGCAATCACATGCCTGGTTGGGGCCAAATTCTTTTGAGTTACTTCCATGTAAAGGGAATCAAATTTGTGGCACGAGAATAGTTAAAAATCTTATTATTGCAATATCTATCTTTTTTTTTCATGTTTAACATATGCCTTGAGGATTGAAAAGGCAACTCGAGCATTGAATAATCTGAAAAGCAAACATTTAAATTTCTAAGGGTGGGGGAAGCATGTGCAAAGAAACTGAGATAATAGCCAAAAACTGTGATCCATACGGAATAGAAATTATTGCTCAATTTTTAAAGACAAAAATTACCTACATGTTTACTTAAGAAGTGAACAGAAAATAATTATTGCAGTTTAATGCTAAACAGGAAAAAAAGGTTGACTTATTGTGCTTTCACTCAAGTTAAATAATGTATAAAGATATTTATAGCCATATCAAACAACTGTTTAGACAACCTATCAATTATTCCATTTATTCCAAAGTGCTTTATTCAGAAGCTCCTGTTGAAATCAGATAGACTCTCCCTCAGAAACTGAAATACTTTCACTATATAAGACTGTGCAGTTTTTCTTCGCAGATCATTACTGTCTGCCCAAGTGATTATAAGTTCCTTAACTGTCACTTTAAAATGTTAACCTTTTCAGTCTCCTATTATTTTTAATTCCCATGCTTTTTGGTATTGTCTTGATACATTTCATAACTTTTGTTGTCCATGTCAAGATGATAGGCAACAAGATTTGAATGGTTTTAATAGCAACTTTAGAGATAAATTACAGGTGCTTAGTCTTTAGCATTATGATTTAGCAATCAATTAAATACTTAAATGCAATTCTATTAAATAAGATAACCCCTGAGACTAGCAGTGAATATTGTTAAGGGCAACATCTTAAATTTATCTGCAGAGCAGAAGTGGGTACTATGAGATTAAATCAGGTATATTGAGACTAAACCGATTTATTACTGCATATACGTAATTTCAGCCAGTTGAGAAACTACTCTGTTTCCCCCAAAATAAGACATCCCCTGATAATAAGCCCAATCGGGCTTTTGAGTGCATGGCAATAAGGCCAAGTGCTTATTTCAGGGCTCAAAAAAAATATAAGACAGGGTCTTATTTTCGGGAAAACATGGTATTGTATAATATTTTATACAAAAAAATTTTATGTTATTAGAATTGAACAAAAAATGTTTATGAATGTTATCACATAAACAAACTTTATAGAGTTCAATGGAGTCACTCTCAAGTGACTAAGCGTAAAATGCACAGTAATTCAACTATATATTAGACTATTTTATTTAACAACATATTTGCCTGTTTTCTATTAATATTGTTCCAGGGGAAAAAAATCCCAACATTTTCCAAAAGTTAAATAAACGTAAAACACTGCATTAAAATTGATAGTGAGAATAAATCAACAAATTCCATATAAGCATATATGTAAAACTATTTAATCATGATGGTACTCTCCAATTGCAGCATTAACATTAATCTTTTGTGCAAACAGCTTGAAATTGATTTGACAGTGAGATTTATCATACAAAGTCTGAATATAGATGTACAAAGTACAAAGATGACAGGCTAACTTCCAAAATAGTAAGACAGGGTTGCAGCTTCATCCCAACTACTGCATGCTGAAGACTAGATAGCTAATATTATTCATAGCATTTAATATTGCTTAAACTGGCATTATGCCTACATTCTTTACCTCAATATGCGAGTTCATTTGCTGCTGGCAGACATAAGCAGCCATGTGAAGAAGTAATAAATGAAGGCGACTTAAGTGTAGCTGAACAAAATGTAACAGATAACCTTTACAGCACATACTTAGAATAAAAAGTGTCACTTTTGCCACATAATGAAGCTGCTACAGTATTTTATTTACCTTAATTTTGCTACATTTTTGTATATAGATTCATTGTGCATAATGCTACAAACTTTAACATTAGATATTTTAAGTATTTAAATTTTAAATAACTATGAAATCAATAAACCTGCTTGTTTGTTGAAAAAACCATAGTAGAATAAAACTATTGTTTTTGCCTTCCTAATATATGAACTTCTTCAAGATATCCTTAAGTATAAGAATTTTTTAAAAAGTAACATGTAAGTAGCCATAGGAAATAACCTTGATTTTTAATTTTAATCAATGCCTTACCTTTACCAAATCTTCTTTTAAAGCTTTCAAGAACAATCTAAAGGGAAAGGAAACAGATTCCTAATGGAATAGAGTTCAGTTTGGTTCCAAAAATCTTTCCTAATCTTTCCTTCCCCCAATAATTAAGATTCTCTAATGTGAGCTACATAGACAGGAATATTTTCATTACATAATCCTTTTCTCAAACAAAGCAACAACTTAACCTTTCAAAATCCTGCAAAAAGCAAACCAAATAACCATTATTAAAAAGCTTTAAACTCATGTACGAATTCATAACCAAATTTAATACTTAAACTGCTATCTCTACCATGTGGTCCAGCCTACCCCCAAGAATGGGAATTCCCTTGAAGATATTAAATGCTTTTGTTTGCTCTTTGCATAGCTAGATAAAATTACCACCATTTCTATTTTTCTTTACAGATTGAGCAACAACAGTTACTTAAGCTTTGCCACATTTGAGAAGTTAATCTTGGGGGAAAAAACCTACTTCTCAAAAACTTTCAGATCTAACAAACTTTGGTGACAGGTATTAAGAATAATTGAGTTAAGATTACGCACTGCATTTTCTGAAGATTAGAATAAACCCTGTTATGTCAAAACAATCCTCCACAATTCCAGTTTATTCCTTATACCCAATCTCCAATCCTGCATGTCCCACCTGCTTCAAAAATCTAGTAGGATTTCAGGCAAGGAGTTAAAAAAAATCTTCTCAGTTGCTCCTTTTTTTCAGGTAGCTTCTGTTACCTTCTTCTCCTTCAGTATGCAGCTTGAACCCTGAAAAACAAACACATCCCCTGAATTCAAAGGCTGAGGTAATTCTCTATCAGACAGCAAGTCTCTGCGTCTGGTTACACAAACATACCTTCAGTCAGGTTGGAAAAAATAGGTTGGAGAAACCTTAGAAACTAAAAAATCAGAACCCAGATGATGAAAGGTGGGCGGGGGAGAGAAGAGTTCCTGCAATGCTGTTTTGGGGTGGATTTTTGGTGAAGACAAAATAAAATGGGTTATGAATAGACTTGATTTTTTTTTTTAAAAAAAATGACACAATCCAGAAACGTGGAAGTCACAACTTTCCCCGCCCCCCCCCCCCCAAAAAAATGCGATCAATGAACCCAGTTTCTGTAGGACTCGCTATCGGTTACGTTGAGCGAAACGCTGAACTTTAGAAAAACAACAACAACAACCCCCCACATAACTTCACAACCGTAACATTTAAGGAGACCTGCAAGCAAAGCACGGGTTTTAAAAAGTAAAATCCTCTCCCAAGTATGTATATCCTATAGTATATCAGCCTAAACAAGAAGACTCAAGCCTAACGCTCATCTTAATACACAGATTTCCTCCCCGAGGTTACTTTCAGGATAAGCAACGATACTTCCTCTCCGCCCTCTTCATCCTCCTTCCCTCCCCCACCCCACCTCCCCATGCATCCTTGTATTAACCCACCGGAGCAACTTACCTTTTTTTTTTTTTTTTACGTGGATGAATTGCAGGAGTAGCAAGACTTCTGTTTCATCTTCCTGAGCGACGTCGCCCGGCACGTGGAAAACGAGAACACCCAAACGCTATTCGCAAAACGGAGCAAAAAAAAAAAAAAAAAAAAAAAACCACCCCAAAACACCAACAACCCGCAGGCGGCAAGGAGAAGAAGACGAAGGTGCGCAAGGTCGCGCCGAAAGTGGGGGGGGGGAAAGGGGGGAGCCAATCCCGGAGCGGCCGCGGATGCCTTAAGAAAGCCAATGCCGCCGCGTATTCCAACGGCACGCAGCCGCCACCTCAAACACGGGTGGGCGAAGGGCGCAGTCCCCAGGCAGCGGCGTGCGTAAAAAACAAAAACAAAAACACCACCACCAACAACAACTGAGGAGCCGGGTCTCAGAAACTGCCCCGCGAGCGACTTTCTCCCATGCCTTTTTCTCTTAAACGAGGAAGTTTCCCTCTCAAGACTCCCGGTCTCTTCGGGCAGGGACCCCTGCGAGCGTCAAGCCTCGTGGGTGGCGCGAGTGACTCCCTGAGGGAAAGGGAGCCAAGACCGGAGACACCTACGCGCGCGCTTCGCTCCTCCACTTTGCCTTTTTACTGCGCGCGAGGGTGGGGGGGGGGGAATGGGTTTGTTTTTTGTGGGGGGGGGGGCGGGTAAGGACAGGGAGCGCTCCAAGATCCTCCGCTGACGAGCTCGCCCAAACGCCGCGCTCGCCCCCCCTCCCTTCGCCGCCACTGTCAGTCCATTTAGGAAAGGGGAAGAGGGAAAAAAAGAGAGAGAGAAAGAGAAATCAAAAAGAAATCAAACTCTCCCCTCTACGGACGCACGCAACCCCATACGCGTTCTTTTTTTTTCCCCACGGCCCCCTTCGATTGGGCAGTTTCCCGTCTGTCACGTGCCCCCTTTAATTCCCCCCTTCCTGTTTTTTTTAAATAAAAAAAAAAAAACCGCGTCGTGAATCATTCACTTTCACTTCGGCTCCTGAAGGCTCCATCCTGAGGGGATGACTGGGGGGGGGGGGAAGGAGGAGGAGGAAGGGGAGGGTTACAGCCCAGAGAGGTGGTGAGAAAAAAAAGGGAAAGAGCTTTATTTATTTATTTATTTATTTATTTATTTATTTATTTATTTATTTATTTATTTATTTATTTATTTATTTTTGTGTTTTGGCTGGAGAAATGATGCTGAAACTTCCTTGGGAAAGAGGTGGGTGTGGTCATGGTCATCCTCTACATAAACAAGCCTTCATATATTATAGCTGTAAAATAAACTAGTGCAATTATTGCTACATTTTTTAAATTGTATATTGGCCTTGAGAGGTCTTTCCTAAAATAAAATATTTACCACTGGAAGCAGGGATATTTTAAAAATAACAGGAGAACTTGCATTAAAAAAAAAAAAAAAAAACAACCGTGGAATTGGAGTTAAAATTGGATAGACTTCAAAACTGGAATTACGCTTGGGTAAATTCAGGGTAGGATTAAAACAAAATCAAACAAAAGGATTCAACGATTAAACAAAACAGCTGCTCGTTTAACCATGTCATGTGAATAGCTTGCATGCTATTCTAGAGGTGCCGCCATGTTGAAAATTATGGTGGCATTGCACTGAAGAGTAACTCAGTATCCTGTAATTCCTGAAGCTGTGTACATTTATTAGTTATTTACAGTATTTGTACAACAAAGATCAGCATTTCTAAATCTCACAAAATATGTAAAGTATGTGCTGGAATTCTGAGAACTGAAGTCCACTAGGTGCTAAGATTAAGCAATGCTGGTATAGTGTATTAAAGCCAATATGATTATTGTTGCTTAACTCCATGGCATTTTTCTCCAAAGGCTCCCCAACTCTTGTTGCTACCATATTGCTTTGTGAACTTCTTAGATGTCATATCTGCAATAAGCCAACTTTATAGTCTGTCTTGTGCAAACCTATGTGGTTAGTTTATGGTTCAATGTACAGTATTGGTTAAGTCAGAAAAATAGAGCTTTGACAGGCCTGGATTTCTTTCATACTGGGATGGGATCAGATACTGTGCAAGGAAAAATGCAATTTATTTAGATATTGATTAGTACAAAAATTATTGTCAGGACAAATTTCAGTTAATTGTTGAACTGTCATGATTTCTATGCCTCATTTTAAGAAGTGTTAGTTATTACTATCATGAAATATGCACACCTTGCTCTTTATGGGTTAACGTTTTCAAGAAGGCTTGCATTCCCATGCATCTCTTTTCTAAAATCTTCTTTCAGACTATTTTTTTAGGACTGTATATTCATTTTATTGATATAGGAACATATGCTTGCTAGGCAGTATTTTTTAAAAAAGTGTGCCTTCAAGTCTATCATGATTTTTTCTTTTCTCCAGACATAGAAAAATAATCTCCAGACCAGTGGTGGGTTTCAAAATTTTTACTACTGGTTCTGTGGGTGTGGTTGGTGGGCATTACATGACATGGTTTGGTGGGCGTGGCTTGGTAGGCGTGGCAGGAGAAGGATACTGTAAAATCTCCATTCCCACCCCACTCCAGAAGAAGGATACTGTAAAATCTCCATTCTTTCCTCAATCCAGGGGAAGGTTACTGCAAAATTCCCATTTCCTCCCAATCAGCTGGGAGGCAGAGAATAGATAGGGGCGGGACCAGTCAGAGTTGGTATTTACCGGTTCTCCGAACTACTCAAAATTTCCATTACCGGTTCTCCAGAACTGGTCAGAACCTACTGAAACCCACCTCTGCTACAGACAGAAGTAACAGCTATTTACAGAACTGTAAATAGGATTTTCAGGATTGCACACAAATTCAGGTTTGAGAAGATGGAGGTGGAGTGGGGATGAATTGAGGAAAGTTTAGCTCTTCAAAAAGTAAATTAATGGACAGTTTCTGGAAGGTTTCCTTTTTCTATTGATGAGATGTTTACCTCTATTCCCTTAGGCTTCATGTGATAGAAATTATCACATAAATTATTGGAGCTGAAATACTTTATTAGATTGCATTTACAGCTGTCTCCATTGAGGATACCCAATGATTTGTCCTATTTTCTTGGAAACTTACATCATTGCAGAAAGTTACTACTACTAGAGAAGTTTCAGCGCACTCTGCTAAATACTTACTAGTAAATTATGTAACCCATATTTAGAGTAAGGTTCCATCTGGCCTAACACTATTTTCAGGATTGCACACAAATGTTTCCAGCATGTGCATTTAAGAGAAATATACCAAACACTGTCTGTGTGGCCTGGATTCCATAATTGTGAGATAATGTTTGTGCTGAAATGGCTGTGATTTTTAATGCTGTGGATATCCATGTGAATTAAATAATTGATCGGTTTTATATAATTATATCACCACCATGTACATAATTTTTCCAAAACTCTAGGATACCAATAAAAGGAAAAAAATAAGCCAAGTGCAGGGAATAAGAAGACACTTTCAACAATATTTTTTTAAAAAAAATATAAATGCCAATTAATAGCTTTCTCCATATTGCAGCCTTACACAATAGGACAAACTCTACTGAGTGGGAAAAGAAAATGTTTCAAATATTCCCACAGTTCTACAATAAGTTTTATTTTGATATTCCAAACCAGCCTTCCTAGACAAGTAAGAGCTGAATGAAGAAGAGCATGATATTACTTACCCCTATGGATTCTTGGGAAGAAAATAAAATAAGACTCTATTCTGATTTCTTTAAAAATCTTACTAAAATAATTTAGACTTAATAAAACATTGAGTGGTAATTAGTTACATTTCATATGCTGTACTCGGAAAGAATATAAATGCATAGAAAGTAACTAAACATTTTCATGTTGTGATTTTCTAACTAATTGAAATGTTTCATTTAAAAGCATCTGGCCAGGATAAAATCATTACTATTGCTACCATATTGCAGGAAAGAAACCTTAATCTTACTTAAGGCCACTTTCTAATGTCCTGGCTAAGAGTGATTTGAATGGCTTTCTAATTTCCAGCTCAATCTTTCAGCTAAACTGTTCAAATGTCTTAACAATGCAGCATGCTCACTTTTGTGTTCGTTAATACAATCACATGTAGTTATATACATTCCCTGGGAATCTTACTCATAAAACACTCAGCATAATCTGTGTCATTTCTTTCCAACCATGGCATATGTTCATTGCAAAAGAAATCTGTGATACATCAGAAGACCTGGCCCATGTCTTTCTCACTTCTTTCAAAATAAATTCTAGGAAATTTACTAGGGAATTACACATTGTTAAGTTCCATTACATGAAGAATTAAATGTTAAGGTCCTTCATTCTAGGATAACTGCCAGTATTAGTGCTTCTGATATAAATAAAAATCCAATCCGGCATTATATTTCATAATGTCTTATTTCAGAATCATTATTCTTACCAGCTTAAAGCTAGGATACTTAAGTTCGATGCCCTTCAGTTATGTCCTCAAGTTACTGAAATTGCTGTATTGAAACTAATGTTTGGTTTTTTTAAATGCTACACTGGTTTGATAGATTAATGGAGCATGGCACAATAATTGTTTCTTGCACTAACAAGAATTTCCTTTAACCTGTCCATTTGTCCATTAATTCCAGCATTCTTTATATATAAGCACCTAGTAGTCCTATTCTGAGGTGATCAGTGTGCTAATTATATCTTTTTTCCATTTTCTCATATCTAAATATAAAAAGAAAGACTCACCCAAAGTGTTTGGTTTGGGGACAAATTGAAAATATGTTGTCAAATGTATCCTCCATGTTATAAAGACAGTCCTAAGAACCATGGTGGTGCAGCAATTAGAATGCAATATTGCAGGGTAATTCTGCCGACTGCTGGCAGTTTGATTCTCACTGGCTCAAGGTTGACTCAGCCTTCCATCTTTCTGAAGTTGGTAAAATGAGAAAACAGATTGTTGGGGGCAATATGCTGACTAAGTAACCCGCTTAGAGAAGGCTGTGTGAAGCTGTATATAAGTCTAAGTGCTATTTTTATTTATTTATTTAATTTTGATTTATATGCCGCCCTTCTCCGGAGACTTAGGGCGGCTTACAATGTGTTAAGCAATAGCCTTCATACTTTTGTATATTTATACAAAGTCAGATTATTGCCCCCACAAACTGGGTCCTTAATTTACCTACCTTAGAAAGGATGGAAGGCTGAGTTAACCTTGAGCCTGGTGAGATTCGATCTTACTTTAATTGCAGACAGCTGGTGTTAAATTACAGTGCTTCTGTCTGTTGAGCTAACCAACTATTAGCTATTGCTAAATGGCTTATAGTAGTGTTTTTTAAAGTGTGGTCCAAGGAATGTTGGGAGTCTCCCAAGATATGCTCAGGGATCTAAGAATCAAAATTATTGTCAGATATTATAGATATTTACAAAAAAGATAAAACAATGTTACCCTTCTCATTATTATTTTTATTTCTTAAAAATGTTTTTTCATGAAAAATATTGTGTTATTACCTAATGGTTTAATGCTGTTACTTTACGTGATTCCATCACCCCAACTCTACTCCGAATTAAGGGATAGGTCATAAAAGGGGATTTTAAAAAATAAACATTAATAAATGTAATATTTATCTTTTATAAATACAAAGTATAAAATACTTTGTAAAATTAAAAGTACATTTTAATTTTTAAGATGATAAATATCAATAAATGTAACCTATACAAACACAAACTCTTTTAGGGTCCTCCACAATTTTTAAAAGTGTGAGCAAAAAGTTTAAGAAACAATGCTTATCAATAGATAGTTTTTGTGTTATAGGACAATTCATATTTCTAATTATTGTTAAATCTTTTCAAATTCCAAACAAGAAAAAAGTATCAGGTACTCAAAGTATCAGAAGCAGCTTAGAAGAGGTTACTTAGTAAAAAGAACCCTGAATTTTTCTAAAGATATCTTCATCAAGCAGGGATACTTAAAACAAAACAAAACGAATTTTCCAGCAACAGAAAGTTCCACATGACAGTATGTCTACTCTATTCCAACTGGGATATAGAGCTTCTTCCTATCCAATTCCATGTGAGCAAGGTGGTAATTGAGAAACTTGTCCTTCATGTTTCCTGGATAATATAAATAATAAAAAACAGAAAATCATAACCACAAGGAGAAAACAAAAGATTTACAACATTTCTAAAAGAGTTTGTTACATGCCAGCCAAGGCTTCATAGGGAAGTCATTCTTAAAATGGGAAGAGAGTCTGACAGACTTTCTCCCTGTTCAACCACATTATCTCTCACATTAGTGGCACTTTCAGAAATAGGATCCTGATCCAAACAGGATAGGGCTATAAAGATAAAATCTGCTTTCACCGTTACAAAGCAGTCTGGAAACCAGTGACGCTGTCTAAGCTGTATTGTGGTATGTTGTGCTTATAATATAAAGAATCTCTTTGAAACTAAAAAGGCATTATTAAATGAAGATTTAATAATTTGCTGATATTACTGATCTTATATTTTTCCAGTAGGGCTGCTTGTTGTACATTAAGTCTAATGCATGTTATAAAAATAGAATGCTAACTCTAACCTTTGAGGGGAATAGAGAAGTAGGAATTACTTTGAAATAGAAAGACTCTCAGTAGTAGCAAGAAGGTTTAACTTTGGGTAGTAGCCGTAACTCCACATGTTGTTGGAGTCCTTGCTGCTGGATGCTAATAATTTAATATGCTATTTCCTTTGTTCCAGAGAATTTTATTTTAAAAAAATCTGATTCCAGAGAGTTCAGAGGTAGAGATAAATTCAAAAACTGCTTCAGTGAATAAATTAAAAAAAATGAGATAAACCTATATTTCTAGAAATGAGCCTAATGCATTTGCTATTTTACTTCAGTTTTACTTAAGACATTTGATTATCATTCATTTTGAAAATAGCAATACTGTACATATATTCCTGGAAGGAAACCCCCATTGAAAAATATGGCAGTTAAATAAACATCATTAGACAATAAATTCCATACATTTTCACTAGCCCTTAAATCTTCTATTCATTGTGCAACGTATCCAATGCATAATTGTTAATTCAAAAAATATTCATACACAAAGCATATATCTACTAGAAACACTATAATTTTGTAAATGTTTGCATGGCGGCATTTTTGTTGAACTCAGTGGGACATTTTGGTTTTTTTGTAAGTTTTGTTGGCTAGGCTGTAAGGCAGGATTATATCAGGCAATCTGAAAGATCTATATTTCAATTTAGTTTGTCTCTATTTGGTGCTGTTTTCCTAACTAGAATAAATAAAAGTCAATTAAATGTAAATGGCCTATAAATGTGATTAATAAATAAATTAGTCTGTAAGATTATTTATCAACAAAAGTTAAATTCTGTTAGCTTTTTGATCCAACTTTTCAGAAGAGTGTATTATGTTCTGTTCTGTTGCTGATTGTGCTAAAATAATCTTCATACATAATATTGTGAAATAATGCAAGTCTTCTTTTGTTTTAATCAAGTGTCAGTTCTTCTTAAAGTCACTCATCATTACAATTTGTGAAAAGAAAAACTAACTCTTCCCATATGCAGAACTCCCACTGAGGCCTTAAAAGAAAATCCTATGTATAATAATCCAAGGCCTATATGGATTAAAAATAAAAAAAACCCAAAACTCTTATTCATTATGGTTTTAAGAAGTCCTTTCTTTGGAGCTAGATTCCTAAAATGTATTACACCATCCAATGTAATTCATCATTAACAACACGGTATATATATATATCTGTTTTAAATGAAGCATAACCCACTAAACTCACTTATGATTACTTCAAATCTCACCCACAGAAACCATTTTTTCCTTCCAGGCATCCATATTCAATTCTCTGGGACTGCCCAGACAAAAGCCTGGCAAGTTTTTTCAGGAGCGGTTTGCCATTGCCTCCTTTTTTGGTCTGAGTGAAAGTGACTGGCTCCAACTGTCTTTGTGCCTAAGGTGGGACAAGAAAACCCTGGTCTCCTGGTTTCTAGTCTGATATATTAGCCACCACACTAAACTTGCTCTTGAACTTACGCAATGAACCTCAGATTGGCTGAGTTTGGCAGATGTCATATTCATAGCACCATGTTGTTTTGCAATCTCATTGATTTGAAGTTGCATCTACAAATATGTCAGACGCATACAAACACATATGGAAACTGACTCGTTGGACTAGGAAAAACAATTTACTGGGGTTGTGAATGTTTTGTCAAATGTTTGGAAGAAATGGTTAGGACTTTGTACAAACATGTTATCTCTATGCTACCCAGGGGAGATGGGTAAAGCGGGGGGGGGGGGGGAGTGGCTGCTTTAAAAGTTGCTAACTTTTTGTGTAGAGGCCTCCCCCATTTTTTTTTCCAGGTTGATGTAGTAGTTTAGAAAAAGAAAGTCTGCTTTATCTTTAACAGCAGATAGGTAACGAACTTATACAGGACCTGAATCACTTGTTAAAAGTTATCTGAATAACTTTCAATGCATGCAGACTGTACCATGTGTGGTACTGGTTTTTGAATAAGGCCTTTTGAACTATTTGGGATATCTGAGCTAAATCACTATTCAGTCTCCATTTAAACACACCCAAACAAAAGGGAGCCCAGCCATTTTCTCATATAACTGGCTTGTCTGTTGTATTACTTTTACTGTTAGGAGATTTCCCCCCACCCTTAAAATTGAATAAAGATCTATGTTCCTGTAATTTAAATGCATTATTTTGTGTCCTGGATTCTGGGAACAGGTCATAGCCTCTTTCTGTGTAACATCCCTTCAGTTAATTAAAGTTACGGTCATATCCTCACCCTTTACTCATCTCTTCTTAAGATTAACCACATATTTCCTCAATCTTTCCCTGAAAAGCTACGTCTCCAGTGCCCAATTTTCCTGGTTGCCCATTTCTGGGCTGTTCTGGTTTATCTGAATCTAAATTAAAGAATATCCAGAAAGTAGTTTGAGTTTGCCTTTGGCATCACTCTGCATAATTTGAACACTATCAAATCTAAAGATTCCAACTGTTTTCACTGCAGTTCTACTAAATATATAGAAGACAAGTATTTCTTCATAGGTACAAAAATAGGTACAAAGACAAATATTTGTTCATTGCAGATGCTTAATTACACAGCCATTATTTGTGTTTTAAAAGAAGTGTGTTTGTCATTCCCCATTTCTCTCGACAATAGGAATTAAATGTCCAGTAATTCACACTGATTTCAATAGATCTTTTTGGACTTCATATCTGGTATTCAAAACATCTTCCTTGTCTACTAGATTTAGATACATTAAAGGCTTTTCACCTGAACTGATGTTAAAATAAGAAAATATCCTTTGCTGACTAATAAAAAAAAGAATGAACTATAACTACACTGTAGTTTTCTCATAAATGTATGAGTTATAATAATAGGGAAGGAAGGAAGAAGGAAGGAAGGGAGGAAGGAAGGAAGGAAGGAAGGAAGGAAGGAAGGAAGGAAGGAAGTTTTGCTGGGTAGCAAGAATTAGAGGGACAAATAGAATTTATTTTGTTCCTGTAAAGTATCAAGTTTATCCAAGTTGTTTTTCAGATTTAACAAGTTGCAACAATATAGCAGTAAAAACAAAAAATGAAATAGTTTATATATATATATATATATATATTAATCAAAGAGGAAATGGGTCCTACAAATATTCTAAAGCATTGACTTTTCTGGTGATATATATATATATAAATATATAAAGACAGACATTTCAGTTGTCTTCTGAAAAAAAGGGTGTTTTAGCAAGCTCTCTTAAGGAAATTTGGTGAACATTGCATGCACATAACACATTATACATTGTACATAGACTTGCTTAGATGGTTCATTGGTGATGGGATAATTTTTATCTACCCTTTGCCTATGATTTGTATCTGTTTTTTATGATGTTTATTAATACGGTTTTGATTTTTTTTCTGTTGTTTTTACATTTGCTATTTTATTTGATGGTTGCGTACCACCCCAAGGCTCTTCTGGTGAGCTGAGCTGCTATATAAATTTCATTCACACACACACACACACACACAGAGAGAGAGAGAGAGAGAGAGAGAGAGAGACCAGAATAGTGTATCTGGCCAATTGTGGCAACTCTAAGCAATTGTTCCTCTGCCCCTGCTAGTTTTTGTCTACCTTTTATCTGCTCAGAAGCTCTAAGGAATCACACATACTCTTTTAAAACTTCCTTTAGGATTAATGGAAAGAACAAATAGGTAATCATGAATGATAAGGAAAAACTCTGTTTCTCTGCTACAGTACAACAGTGCCAGTAGTCTCTCTTTTCAGATTTGCTAAATCACAATGAATGTGCTTCACACGAAGGAATGTGAATTGTACCAAATGTATGCGCTTAATTGAACCACCTGGCAGCAAGATGCACAGGAGTTCAACAACCAAATGAATTCACGATTGTGGCACTGATCATCCAGCTACCAGATCCATAAATTATATGGAATCTATATATTTGCAGGTTCTCTGAGGCACCTTTGAGGAATCGACATGATGCTGGTATAGCTTTGCACATTTTAATTAAAAAAGGGCCTACTTTTCCATTTGTATGAGCATTTGGCATTCTATAAAGAAGCACGGCTGGCTCTTTAAAGTCAATTTGTTATCTCCTACTACTCTCGTTACAAAAAGGCGTCTGCACTGGAATAGTTTTCGTGGCCACGGAGCTCGCTTTAGACGCCATAGTTCTAAGTCTTTGTACACCTTTTGTAACATTTGGAATAAATGTTACAACTAGTGTCGTGTTGTAGCTGATGCCACGGAATCCGATTCAGACCATTAGCGAGACAAGGATAAACACATCGTTACCTCGCGGTCGGTTCCATCGGATCGGTTTGTTTTATTCAATGGGACTGAAGACCGGGCCTGGAACAGCGCAAATACCGTAGTTTCTAGTAGTGTGTGTATGTGTGTATGTGTGTGTGTGTGTGTGGAGGGGGGAGTTGGCGTGTGATCGCCTGTCTACTCACACGTGTCCTTTTTAAATATATATATTTGAAGGATTTCTGCGGTCTCTTCAACTCGGAAGTGGGGACTCCCGGCGGAGTGCCTATTTTTCTGCCTTCTTATTTAGAGGCGTGGGTGTATGCACTTATACAAATGTTATAATCGCGCCGAGTTTCGTAGGGACCGGGAGGGCCCTGCGTTTTGACGCTCGCCCGCCACAGTTCGCGCAGCGCCGTTTAAAGCCGCGCACGCCGTCCTGCTCGTTTCGCAGAGGAGAAACTGAGGCCTGTCCGAAGTTAACTCGCCGACCTATATAACCCCTCTACCCAGAAAAAAGATGTGGGCACACACCGCAACCCATTCCGCGGGTTAACTTTTGGTTTTAAACCGCAACGAAGTACGCTTTCTTTTGCTCCCTGGAAAAAAATTAGAAAGGATCGCTTTCCAAGGAAAAAGGGGACTGCTGCAATCCGATTTTAAGAAACTCACGTCTCACCAAATTGAAATGATTATCTGCCAATATATATATAAGCCTGACCCAAAGGTGCTTTTTCAAGAGGCAATTGGACTTTCTGGGTTTTTTTTAAAAGACGTTTTGCTTTTCATCCAAGAAGCTTCTTCAGGTCTTCAAAGGAAAACCAGAAAATCCAGTTCTCTCTTGAAAAAGCACCTTTGGGAAAACCATGATCTGGATGACAGAGAAACTCCATAGATATATAAGCCCGAGTTATTTCCCTCCCGCACTTTATATTGTCTGCGCACGCGCGCTGCCTCTTCCTTTCACAGAATATTCCCGCACACCTGATTTTCCCTCTCAGTGCTGTTCTTCGTTGCACTTAGAGAGAGAGAGAGACAGACTAAGTGACTGACTGGTGGAAACGAATGTTAGTCTGCATTTACAATAGCATCCCAGGACAGCTGTAGTTCAAAACAGATTTTTGGCACAGCCTTAGACGTTAATTTCTGTCAGGCGATACCAGTTATCGCTGCAGAACAACAACAGGAAAAAAAAAATAACTTTGTGTTTTGGGATTAAACGTAAAATTCTTTAGCAGTGACAAAGTAGTTTACCACTGAAAGAATTAGAGAATTAGAGATAGAAATATTGAAGAAGGCAACGAGTCTGCATTAATTTACCACCTTATAAAGAACTTTGACCCACATTCAGAAATTTTAAATCGACGGATTTAAATAGGCTTAATTTCAGGAAACTGGTAAGTACATTTTTTTAAAGGATCTAGAATTCGTAGATCTCCACCTTCTCAGTATTTTACAGAAGAGTAAAACTATAGAAAAAGAAGAACACGCAAACGACAAACCATATCAATGCAATCTAGTATTGTATAAATATTACATCTATCTTATTTTAATAAATCTACCTCCCTCCCATAAAGACTTAACGCTGCGCTCTAGATACCAAGTACAGAGATATTTAACTGGAACAAATTTGGAAAGACAGACGGCTTCTACTAATAAGGATAATATAGATGTCATTTGATGGAGTATTTGCAACCGGCTCGCATTGTACATTATCGAAGATCGTCTATCTATGACGGGGCCTGAGAGGTTCAAGCGATGTGGGGGGGCGTCGGCGGAAATTGAGTCATCCTGATTGCATAATGACGATGTAGAAGAAAACATGTCGAAAAGTTCCAGAGGAAAGCAAACGTTTTCCAAATAAAATATTTGCTTATAACTGCAAATAGTCATTTGAAATACATACTTGAGAATATGATACATTTACTCAACAGGAACTATTATGTCCCAGGATAAAATGCTTTACTTAATAAGCAATTCCAAACATCCATTCTTCGGATTGCTTTGTGACCAAAACGATTGGAGACGACTGGTCAATCGCTGTCAAATTGGGGGGGGGAGGGGGGAGAGGGAAGAAATGCTCTAAAACTTCAACCGCCTGGCGCAAAGGGCAAGAAGCAAGCAAAGGACAATATTTCTTTGGATGGCTTGTTACCACTTGAATATTTATTTATTTTTTTATATTTAAGAAACTTCCATCTCCCTCAGCGAGCGATCAGAGCTTAAGAACGCTGTGTATTTAAAGAAATACAATAAAACAATATGAAAAGGGAAATGATAAGGATCATTATCGCAATATGGTCACGAGTGTTAGGAACTGAAGTCCCTTCTAGTGCTGCGAGATTGTCCCGCAACACAGATTTATTGCGGCTAAAATTGAACAAACCAAAGCCCACTTGAACAGACGGAGAACAAGTCTCTCTCTCATTCTCTTCCAAGCTGGCCAAAGGAGAATAAAATACACCCATCAGTCAGTGACGTTCCAAAAGAGTCTGTAATAATTGAACGTCAAACATTTCCCGGGACTTCAGCGCGGGGCCTTGCGCGGCCCCAAGAGAGCGAGCACCTGTTTAGGATCGAACTGAAAAAGTCGACGCGACTGGAACTCGCTTAACTTGGGAAAATGGATCGTTCCCTCATGACTGATGGCCTGTACTCTTTCTTAGAGGGGGGGGGGATAGCATAACTCAAACCAAGATTCATCTCTAGGAGTGCCGCAGACTGCGGTCCAAAGTTTGAAGATGATGGGAGCGAGGGAAGCGGGATTGTTTTATATATATATATACACGTCGCAGACAGATCTCCTCTCGCGCCCACAATCTTGACTCTTTGACCGCAGCCTGCGACCACCCCTCGGGACCCCATTCCGTGGCGCCTAATGAAACGGCAACGAAAAGGGCTCCAAAGAGGGCTCCAGGGACAGTCAATCAGCTAATAGCTGAAGGTAAAACTACGAAACATCCCGACTGTGCTTCCCTTCTCTCGTTCCCCGCCTCGGGATCAGAAGGAGGAGGTGGTCGCTGGGGAAGAAAACTCCTTCTGCCGGGATAGCGTGCCAATTGGAGAATTGGAACAGGCTGGATGGGAGCCCGCGGGGGTCGAGTGGGTGGGTAGGAGGGCGCAGCTAAAGCGGGCACCCCCAGACGAATGGCCCTCCCTCTGTGGCTTCCTCCCGCCGTCCACATGTCCAAACGAAATTGCCTGGTGTCCCCTGGCAGATTTCGTCCCGTATTATCCTCCGGCTTATGTACTTTGGGCTAAATGTCTGCATGCCTGCCGGGCGAAGGTGCCCTTTCCTTTCCTGCTTTCGGCTCTGGAAAAGCACGACAATCGAATGACAGGGTGGAATTACATCGTTTCACACGACCGATCCGGTGGCCGCCCAAGAAACCACTTAAGCCTGTGTAAGGTGTCTGGCAACACTCAAGGCTATGTATTTAGGCAAATTCTGTCTAGCCTTTTGGGAGCAAAGCAAGCGCAATTAAACATGATTAAAAAAAAAAAGCTTCCCAAAACGATTACCGTGTCTAAACTGTTTTATCAGACCTTATAGGTTTAGCTTAAAGTAATTTTAAAAAAAACACACGAAGAACTTTTTAAAAAACCTGAAATGACTTCAGTTGAACTCGTATTGGTTGGGTTGGAAATGATTCGTGCTTTCCGTTTTAAATTATTTTTCTACTCCTTCCTGCGGGATCTAACCTCTGATGGGATTTTTCCGCAAGGGACAAAACTCCCCCAGCAGTAATTCCCAGAACTAGGAAAGAAGGGAAGGGATCCAGTCCTCCCGGAAAATCAAGTGATCAATAATATAACTGAACTGACCTCCCCCCCACCACGAGCTGGAAAGAGGAGGCAAGGTCTAGACTCTTAGGTAACCCATCGTTGAGAGATCAACTCCAAATGCCTACTTGGTTCCTAGATTGGCAAACCACTTCTGCATTGTTGGCAAGGAAACTTCTAAGGAGATGTTTGATCTAAAGCAGGAGTCTCCAACCTTGGCAACTTTAAGACTTGTGAACTTCAACTCCCAGAGTTCCTCAGCCAGCTCAGAGTTGAAGTCCACAAGTCTTAAAGTTGCCAAGATTGGAAACCCCTGATCTAAAGCTCCTAGCACTGAAAGAAAGACCTCGAGGCAACTTCAAACAGGTGGAATAGAGTCGGTTTGAACCCAACTTTTTTTTTTGGGGGGGGGGCTGCTTGCAGAAATTCTGAGCTGATTTAAAAAAAAAAAATCCTCCCAGGAACACTTGGCTCCTGCATGATCCGCATCCTGTTTAGTATTCCCTAAAGGAGCAAGCAATGTGAGAAACCAGATATGGGAAAGGAGAGGCCGACCCACAGGAGCCTATAGTCGCCCAAGTAATCCTAGCACTTGGCTGGGCTAAATGCCAAATTAATGTGATATCAAAAGGTTGATGAGGGCATCATCAATTGTAGGGAGAAGAAGGAAGAGAGGATTTCTTCGCCTTTCTTTGGCTTTGAGCAGGGTGATGTCACTGAAATTTTATCTAGGAAGGGAGAAAAACTTATTGACAGTCATTATCCCTTTTTTCTTTTCTTTTTTTAGATCCAGAACAGTCTGTAGGCTGGGCTAATATATATATATATTTGTAGCATGAGTGCAGTTTCTAAGACAAGGAATTGCATGCACACATTATTTCACAACCAGACTATTGTACCCAGACTACATCTGTTTTAAAAACTGTATATATATTCCTGGGTAAAGGAGGCCTTGCAGGAAAAATACAGACCAACCATTAACAAACAGAACATTGTGTATTGGCCTGATGGATGAGAGCCTTGTGGTATTGCGCAATGGGTGTATTCTTTTATTATGATGTAGTTTTCATTGTGTGTTGTTCTAACCAATGCACATACCTTAGAAGACAGGATATCAATTCATATATAATCGAAATAAACAGTTTGTTTTCCAGATTGCAAAATTATATATATCACACTGATCCACTCCACATACACTGCTTAACAATGAACACAACTGCTCTACCAAGAAGGGGCAGAATGTTTCCTTAATTCCCTTTCCTCTTTCTTTGGAGTTTAGTCAGTTGCAGAGTAAGATTATTTTGGCAAGAAAAAAAAATGTCTACTTTACACAGACCAGAAATACAGTCTTGACTATATTGCAAGCCTTTATTTTCTCCCAAAGACAGATTATTGATTCTTTTGTGGTTAAAAAGCATATCATGGTAAGTTATACCTCAGCACATCACTGATTATATTCAATGTTCATTCTGAAGAAAAAGAAAGTAAGAAAAAAAATTAAGTAAACATTCACCAACCTCAGAAACCACACACTTCTCATCCATATCTTTTATTTTAATAATAAAATGGTTCATCTCCACAATTTTCATAGTGAACTGTTTGCTACAATCACATTTCATGGATGTGGTATATATTTCTATGCCTGAAAATGATAGAATCAGGGCAAATTGTGACATTTCCTTCTCAGAAACATTGTCTAACTGAATGACATTTTTTAAAGAAAGCCCAATATACTCTTTCTTTAATATGTAATGATTGATTGATTGATTGATTGATTTGTCAACAAGTACAAGGAAACAAGTAACAGTATAAACATAGACATGGACACATGAAAATTTTTTGGCACAAATAAAAGGAAATAAATAAGCAAAACATAGCCATAAACACATAAAATGAGTACATATAAATGGGAACAGTAGGACAGGGACGGTAGGCATGCTGGTGCCCTTATGCATGTCAAAGAATTTCCAGATAAATTTAAAGCCTGGTGTTTCACTTGTAATTTTTGCCACCTAGCATTAAACTTTTTTAAAAAAATCAGTGGTCTGATTGAATGCTGGGTGTATATTTGCCAGATTTTGAGGAATACACTGAGATGGATGGCACCTAGTGAGTCAAAAGAAAACTGATAAAATATAAAAAACATTTTAACTGATGGCTGGGCAAGAAAAAATAGAGCAGAATGCTAGACAGTACTAGACATTTCCAATGCCTAATAGTAAACCTTCCACTTGTTTTTAAAAGGATCCACCCACAGCCATTTTAGGTCTGAGAACAGATTTTCAACTGACAGTTTCATTTTCAGAATACTCATTTACTATAACGATACTCTTCATTCTTATGGCATATATATAGATATAGATATCTGGCCTGATAAATGGGGGTGGGGGTGGGTGGGAATGTAGGGAAATCAAAAATACTGAAATAATTAGTGGGAGTATATTTGAATTTTCATGACAATAAATAAACAAATAAACAACCAATCCCCTCCATGTAGTTAACATACTGAGGCATACATCAGCTGGGGTCATGATAATAATATCTGCAAGGTTATATCCATAGAATCATTTTTTAGTGCCACTAAGCTCCATGGCCCACAATTTTAAAAAATGATAAGTCAGGGGTTGGGAGTCATGGCTCTTTTTATAACTTCTGAACTCCAACTTCCAGAATTCCTGAACCACCCATGCTGGCTGGTTCATGAATTTTGGGAGTTGAAGTCCACAAGTCATAAAAGGTCCATAGTTCCCCACCCCTGTGATAAGCAAACATATTACAATTGCAATATGCTAGCTTCAGTCATCATCTCCATGTCTAAGGATGCCTCTTAACTGCTATTTTCTATTAGAAAACAGAAATGGTGCATGGATGCAATCCAGTACTTTGTTTAAGAGGATGTACCTCTGGTTCCCCTAATCCTACCACACCCCAAGTAAAAATTCAAAGCTAAGTTGAGCTGATACAAACCATTCTTCTGGAACGCTAAAGAATATAATGGGAAGCAAACTCTTATTTTCTGAGCAAAATTGTTTTGTAACCAGCCATACATTCATATTTCTTCTTTTGTGAGTGCTCATATCATGTTCCTAAAATGCCACACCCGCCCAAGGGCCCAGGAGATTACAGACTTAAGGTCTTGAAAACTGTCAGGTTCAGCATTTCACTGGGAAATACCCTTATCTAGCAGGTCATACTGTTCAATCAGAAGAATCAAAAATTAAAAACCCAAATGTGACCATTAGAGAATAAGCGCGCTCCAGAATAATTTTTTGACAAAACAGGAAGAAAAGACAAAGGTAACAGTTATTTTTAAGAGGGAACAGCTAAGAAGATGCTGGCAGTTTAAACAGAAATTTTGAAATGCTGAACCTGGGCGGAAGACTGAAAATGGGAAAAGCTACTTTCTGAAAACAGTCAAACAGAAATTCTCACAGCTCCTTTTTATTGCTATATAATCTACTCCCTGTTTCAAAGGTTCCTATGGCTAGAGTAAGTAAAAGAAAAGAAGAAGCATAGATTGCCCCTTATTCTGAGGAGAATCCTTCTTGCTTATGATTAATCTATCCAGAAGATTGCTGTCTTGCCCCCTTTGTTTTGTGGAAGGCTAATAGTTCAGGGCAGGGGGACAGACTAGAGACTATATTACAGGTGAAAGGTTACTGGGCCTCTTGCTCCCTACTTCTCTTTTCAGGTGCTGGGCTGTAAATAATTGCTAGTGGTAAAAGATCCTAGTGAATGTTGTAAATGCTTACACTTTCAGCTATTGTAAGTGATACTATAAGAGAGAGACACCAGGTTGGACGGAGGGTTTTCTGACTGGGAATCACCTCATTTCATTAAGCAGCAGAAGTGCTAAAAATTTGGAATCATATGAATAGTCAACGAGAGTCACATTTTCAAAGAGGGAGTCATTATAAGACTAGATTTTTTAAAAAAAAGCATATTTCTTTTAAACTACTTATTTTAAACCCCCATTTACTGGTATTTACATAATTTGTATATTTATTTATACCCGTTCCACATTACATCCATTCATAATAAAGGTAAAGCAAAAAGAAACATCCTCAACTCTAATAATAAACTAAAATTTGAAAAACTGTGTAAAATCCAGGCAGGCAGGCAGGCAGGCAGGCAGAATATACTGTAGCTCTCTTGGCCAAATTCCATTGCATATGATAGATAAGTCACATCAGGGGTGAAATCTAGCAGGTTCTGACAGGAGAACCAGTAGCGGAAATTTTAAATAGTTCGGAGAACTGGCAAATACCACCTCTGGCTGGCCACAGAGTGGGGTGGGAATGGAGATTTTGCAATATCCTTCCCCCAGGAGTGGGGAGGGAATGAGGATTTTGCAGTACCCTTCCCCTGCCATGCCCACCAAGCCATGCCCACAGAAGCGGTAGGGAAAATTTTTAAATTTCACCCCTGAGTCACACTGACCCAAATCTCAATAATACTTGAGACAATTACAATGTAGAACAGCCAAAAATGTTGGGTTTGAAGCACCTGCATGTATTTTTTAATGCTTTATGCAAAGATGCGGATTTCCTTGCAATTTACTTGGAAATGCTTATGTTAATAAAGGTGAATAAGGAAACTTATCCAGACATATTTTGAAGGATCTTGAGCAGCAACGATGAAATCTGACTGAAGCTTACTGAAGATGCCTTCCTTCACATTAGATGGTTTAGAACATATAGGAAACTTCATCCTCATTCACTTCTATATGCAGAAAGAGCCAAGAGGGATGAGGAGAAGGATGGAGCTACATTTTCATCTTTTTCAAAAAAAGTGATGACTAAATCAGAGTCAGGGTTCCAGATTCAGAATTTAAGACGGAGCACCTACAAATGCATCCCACATTGCGGAGAAGAGCGGAAGGTTTGGGAGAGGAGATTATTTCTCACAAAATTCCACAATTTAAATAAGGTAGATTCAGATTAGACCATGAAATGTTGTTCCATATTCCTACTATATAAAAAAATAACTATATGAATTAATAAAAAAGTTTATAAATGATCTAAAGTCAAGATAGCATACACTAATGTATATTTTTGTCACCATTGCCTTTTTTTTTTTTTTTTTTTTTGGAAATAGGAAAAAAGTCAGAATGACTGTGTTGAACAAATCTGATCGCTTCTGGGCCTTATCAGAATATGGCACTTGGAAACCTTTTTTGGTTCCCTGGGAATTATCCAGGAGAATTCTGCAAGTTTTTAATCTGGTTTTCCATATAATTTACCATTTATATGAAAGCCACTGATAACTATTATGCTAATTGCTACCAAATTGCTACCAGCACCTGACTGATGACAGTCAGATGTTCTTCTTTCTTGCAGGATCATGATTGGATATCTTCAGAGTTGAAGTCAAAAAGCACTTATTATAAGGAAATTATCTGAATAGAGTTGTTGATACGGGTTCTGGACCTTGAGAACTTAGTCTCCAAACCCCTGGCTGAGGCCTACTACCGGGCTGTGAGCTGTTCGGAACTGGGTCACCTGAAGTGGCAAGTGAGCACGTGTAAGCACCCCTGCTTGTATGAGCAGCGGGCGAGTGTGTGCACATGCACGCTTCATTTGTGCGAACGGCAGACATGCAAGCCCACCGCTTCCGCAAATGGAGATGTGCGTGCGCTTGCCTACCGCTCACACAGAACCATCCCCTCTCCCGACTCCCGCCAGTCTGCAAAGCCAGAAAGGTCACAGGACTCTGACCTAGACTGTACTTTGGGGTGGTCTTTCTGAATCTAGCATTGATGCTATCTTGATGGTAAAAAAGGTTAGGAAAAACTCTATGTTTTGGTGTGGCCAAAAGTATCTGGTAACTTAAGCTCATGCTAAGGCATTTGAACTCACTTTTTGTTGCCAGAAAAGCTAATCCTTTTTATACAATGACACAAAGTAGTGATAACAAATCTGTGGCCTTTATCATTCAACCATTAAGGAAAGTGAGTAATGTTATGATTTGTTGGCTGGATCAAATGCATGAGGAAGAAGAGGCTCTGTTCTTTTCTTTGTCAAAACGTTTTTGCCTGCCAGTCACTGTCATGCACCAATCTATTATTCCGCTTATTTCAACAGTCTTGCACATTTTTTCTTGCCAAACGAATTAGGTTTTGGGTTATTGATTGATGGTTGACAGTTACCTCTACAATTTTATATACCCATACTATAACTGAGGGGTGGGTTCTACTTACCTTTACTACCGGTTTGCATCATGCCCGTGCTCTTCTGCGCATGCGCAGATTATCTATGATGACGTCCGGGTCAGTGGGTGGAGGCTCCCGCCAGTTTTACTACTAGTTCTTGTGAACCGGTCCGAACTGGGGAAAACCCACCACTGCTATAACCCCAATAAAGGTACACACTAATTGTTTATGTCTGCAGCAGGCCAAAACATTTTGGATCTGAGAATTTAATGCTAGAGCTGAGCAAAAGAAGAACAAAAACAGGAGAAACTGAAGGACTTGGGTGTATATGCCCATTCCCATGTTCCTTCACATCATTTTTTGGTGGGGAATATATTCTGGACTATTTTGTATTTTTTAATTAAATATTTCAAGTAGAAAGAAAGAACCAGCACAGGAAAACTCATCAACCAATAATTTATTGTAAGAATAAAAACCTTTCCAATACTATCAGGATTCTATGCTAATTTTTTTTTAACTTGCGCATTGAGTCATTATGCATAGTTCTGAAAAACAGTACCAGCAGTGGGTTACTTTGGCCTGTGACTCCCACCTACAAGTAACCTAATCAACAACTTATTACCCGGAGGGTTTTTTTCCCCTCCTTTTCTTAAGAATAAATTGCATTAACATTAACAGCATTAACTGATTTTGCTAGTCAACCTGAGAGTTGAAAGAGAAAAAAAATGATGTAATATTTATCTATGGCCAGAGCTTTATTATTTTTCATCCTCGCATTCTTCTCTTGCAGTTGAGTTATATTTGTTGAGGATGGTCTACATTTTAGTGTTAGCTATTCATAAGTGGTAGAAACAGGAGTAATTGTACTGCATATATTTGCACTGCAGCCTTTTTAGTGCACCAGTTAGTGCACCATGTGTCATGTTCAAAAGGCTATGAAAATCCCTTCAAGTTTCGGAATTGATCTTTCTAAGAGCTAGTGGGTGGGGGCTGCTTGCATGGCCATATGTTAAAATCCTCTTCTGTCACTGATTTTGCAGTTTTGGGGATTCTGGCGAATTACTTTAATAGGTAGGTGCAATGTGTAATAAATGTTTACAATTCTTTGTATACAGTTTATCCTTTTTAGTCATAATGTGAAATATGCAAGTAATGGTTCAATGAAATATATGGCCTGATCTTGAAACCATTAAAATGATTAGCCTCGACATATAATAATTACTTTTATTAATATAAGAAGATTATTTGACCATCATCAGGTAATTGATTTAAAAGTGTTTTACCTTCTGTTTATACTCAGCCGGAATGAGAACTTCAAATGATTTAATCATTTAATAGCATTAATCATTTAACAAAACCTGATGGTCACCGTACTATACATTCTGCTAGACAGCAGCTTAACTACTCATTCCAAAGACATTATGGCTTATTTGAAATGAGCTTGGACATAATTTTTTTTTTGAAAACTCCTTGTAGTGAATCTCATTATAGGATTCAGAACGACAGATCATGTAGGTATATATGTGTATTTGTATGCAAACATTAAACAATACAAAAGAACCCCAACTCATTTATTTTCCTGCCTAAGTGAAAGTGATTGTTTGATGTATTAGTAATTCTTCTTGCTTTTTGTCTTTAATAGTTGTTGCTAGTTAATTATTGGTTATTTTAACCAATAAATAGGGATCAATAATGGTTAATGAGGGAATCAATAAATGATTGTACATTTATTTACCAACTATACTTATATGCTACTCTGGCCTAATTCTGAATTGCTCATAGAATTATAACTACGTACAGGAATCTTGTAATAGTAACAACACTGAACCCACCAGTAGTGGGTTGCCCCCGGTTCGAACCGGTTCACAAGAACCGGTAGTAAAATTGGTGGGAGGCTCTGCCCACTGACCCGGACATCATCATAGGTGATCTGCGCATGCACAGAAGAGCGGGCGAACCGGTAGTAAAGGTAAGTAGAACCCACCCCTGGGGTATACCCACATATAAATTGTGATTTACCAGAAGAGGGCAAGACAAATACCTCAGAATCCTAAGCCTGTTGAAAAAGCAGATCTTAACAACTTTGCAAAGGGCAGGAGGACTGGTCTTTCTCTGATTTCAGATAACACATATTCCCAAGAAGTGGGATAATGATGCAAAAGGCTTGCTTCAAGATCACAGAAGATGACATTCCTTAAGGGGTGGTTCCAGAGAAAACCCTTAATGGATGTGCACACACTGGGAGTAAATGATTTTGAAAAAAAAATACAATCTTGCATTTATTATAAACAGCCTTTAAAGTGATGACTAACACTTTGAATTGTATGCTAAAGCACATTAGAAAGAATAGGTTATAGAAAGAATAGGTTATTGAATAGGTTATATAAAGTTAAAGATGTAATTTTAAAGACATTTGATTAGAATTGTAGGTAGAATTGCCAAGAAAGAGATCAGCCAGTTTTTCCTAAACAAATTTTTGTTTGTTTGATCTACTGTTTCATATTCTATTTTCTATGATAAAACAATAAATTTAAAATTAAAAAGTTAGGTTTTTCTATTTCTTTTCATGTTTCCTGTTCTTTTTTCTTTTCTTTTTTCTTTTCTTTTTTCTTTTCTTTTCTTTCTTTTCTTTCTTTTTCTCTTTGCTCTTTTAACCTTTCTTTTCTTTTTTTTCTCTTTTACATTTACTAAGCATTTTCTTTGAATGTTCTATTAACTCTTTTAATAAAACTACTTTTTATAAAAAGAAAACTGCCAGATAGGAGCAAAGCACGACACATAAGATGTAGATATGCAAAAGATCCCCATAACGAAAGGCCCTTCTGAAGGAACCGCCCACTCAAGAAGGAGAGTCTCTGCAACACACTGCCCCACAAGCACAATCCTCATCAAATAGATTTGAATATATGATGTATGTTAAGGTCACAGAGAGCTTAAGCAGCTCCAGAAGGGTTTCCCTTGCCTTATCTTGGTCCTGCCATAGGAGTCAGACAATCTGTTTCCCTAAGAACTTTTCATATAGCCCAGTGGCTATACTACCGGTATAGCCGGTATTTTTACTACCGGTTCTGTGGGTGTGGCTTGGTGGGCGTGGCATGGCTTGGTGGACGTGGCTTGGTGGGCATGGCAGGGGAAGGATACTGTAAAATCTCCATTCCCACCCCACTCTAGGGAAATGTTACTGCAAAATCCCCATTCCCTCCCCAATCCAGGGGAAGATTACTGCAAAATCCCCATTTCTGCCTGATCAGTTGGGACTTGGGAGGCAGAGAATAGATGGTGGTGGGGCCAGTCAGAGGTAGTATTTACCGGTTCTCCAAACTACTCAAAATTTCTGCTACCAATTCTCCAGAACTGGTCAGAACCTGCTGAAACCCACCTCTGATACAGCCCCACCACCAGGAAAAGCTGGAGACTGCCTCATAATGATTTAAAACTGCCAAGTAGAACAATTATGTATTGAGGGGACACACCACTACCTTCTTCAGACAATTGGTATCACTTAATTCCTCAAGAATGTTCAACCGCACTTATAGCCAACCTTCTGTCATCTTTCTGGAGCCTTTAATTAACCAAGAAAGGAAGGAAACCAGGGTATCAAATAGCAGCTATTCCAGAAGACTATATCCACCTCTGCAGGACCAATACATGCAACTCATTCCTCTCAGATAATCTTCAGAGATGTAACTTTAATCATTTCATAGTTCCTATCCAGCTAGCATCAAAGTTTAAGTGAGCCGAGTGATTTTATTCCCCAGATTATCTGCAAACTCTTCACAGTGGCCTATAAATATTCTTTCAATTCATTGTTCCTTAATATGATCTAGGGATGCGGTGGCTCAGTGGCTAAGAGGCTGAGCTTGTCAATCGAAAGGTCGGCAGTTCAGTGGTTTGAATCCCTAGTGCCACGTAATGGGGTGAGCTCTCATTACGTGTCCCAGCTTCTGCCAACCTAGCAATTTGAAAGCACGTAAAAAATGCAAGTAGAAAAATAGGGACCACTTTTGGTGGGAAGACACCTTTGATGGGAAGGCAACAGCGTTCCTGTTCCTGGTTTAGTCATGCCAGCCACATGACCACGGAGATGTCTTCAGACAGTGCTGGCTCTTCGGCTTTGAAATGGAGATGAGCACATATGTGCTAGGGGAATCTTTACTTTTACCTTTAATATGATCTAAGTAACTTTAAATAGAACAATCTGTTCTGACTCTGAAGATGTGATAAGGGTGAAGAAATATTGTCATTTTATTGCTCTTATTGTCATGATGAGGCCTGAAAATGACTTGTCATATACTGATTTTGTTTTTTGTTTTTTTAATTTTTGGTCAGCAGCCCCTCTAGGCATCTTTTCTGCATGGCCTTCTACATGACTCAGTTCCCTGATGGCAAGGCGCAAGTCCATTGTTGTCATAGTGGCTACAAACTCTTCAGCTGCCTCTAATCCTTGCCCCAAGGAAAAGGATTTGAAATCCTACAATTCCACCACCAGTTCCAAGATAAGTGACGCTGCAGTGCAATAGGACAGAATGGCACAATAAGCAATCCAGCATGTTCCCATCAGCTTCAAGAATAAGATTTCATACCCGGTTATCTTTGGAGCAAATGTCTGTTTACCTGCAGAGGTTCCTGCAAGACAAGTGTCATGCCACTTTTCTCGGCTCTGTCCCAGTGAGATTTGTTCATCTCACTGGTTAAGCCAACATTAAAAAGCAGCAACCAGAACCCATGACTACTGGCTCCTGAAATAAGCATAAAAACTGGAAGTGGCAACTTCTCTCAAATGTTCCAAGAGTGGCCTGTCTGTCTTCCTGCTATATTTCTCTCTGCCTGTGACAATCCCGCTCTTCATTCCTTCTCTAATAAATAGTTTTATTATTTGAGCTAAATTATATAAAAGCTTTTCCAAGAATAAGTTTCAATAAGTTATTTCTAATTACACTGTCAAGCAGAGACCAATGACGTGTATATTTAAAATTCAAATATAGCAAGTCACCAAGCACAAAATCATCTGCTAAAAACTATAATAATGAGAATAGAATATTTTACACACAGTAACAGCATTGAGAATTGTCTATGCTCAGTGTTGGAAACTAGAAAATATACCAGCCAATGAGATGATTATATACAAATGATACTAGAATGTGCTGAGATGCATAGGCTCACGTTAGAAATGAAAGGCAAGGAAGAAGCAGAATTTTATGAGGTGTGGGATAAGTGGTATAACTGATTAGAACAGAGAAACAAAAATGTACAGGAATAAATGTAAATACCTGTAAGAGACACATGACACAATATTGTTAAAAAATGTTTATTGTTTTGTAAATTGAAAATAAAAAAATCAAAATTAAAAAAAGAGAGAATAGAGTATTTATCTCCACTTTTAATGTGAGCTAAAAGGTAAAAAAAAAATCCTGTTTAATCATTTAAGAAAACCCAAATCATTCAGCAACTATTTTAGATTTTCTAGAAGATAAAATGCAAATATTCATGTTGTAATGGCAAGTAGCCCATAATTTACACTATAGTACTCTTGGTACTTGGAATACCAAATTTGCAGTTAGAAAAGATAAAAATAATTCTTAGTTCATCTTAAAACTAGCATATCTATTATAGCACCATTTTCAAAGTCTACATTCATCAACTGCTTCTTATCTAATTTTCAGAAATGAAGTATATGTTTTTCTATCCTTCACATAGGTATTCTCTAACATTATGATAGATGGGAAGATGGAGTAGATATCCCGTATTATTTATTCCTCAGATCATCTCCACATGCTAATCCCTCCAAAGCATTTTGAAAATAATCTGTGACCATCTTAATTTTCCTATCTTGAGCTACTACAATTCCTGCAACAGCAGAGAGCATTGCTGCAGGATCCATGTGTGATAAAGCAAAACATGAAAATTCTACTAAATGCTACATTGGAAGAAAGTAGATTTACAATATGGTATCTCTTGCCAACAGCTGTCATGTATAGTGTCTTCTTTGATCCTTCTTTAACATAATCCCCTGTAAAACGGTAATCTCTACTTACTCCCTGCATGACAGGCATTGTATTTGTTGCTTTCAGGTAAAAATGTTCTCTATGAGCATAAACCATAAACTTGCATATTGCTGTTCAATCCACCTTAGCTTTGTATATAAAACCGTCACCATGTACATGTGGTGGGTTATACAGATGAGTTAGGAAGATATACAGTAACATATAATTGGGAAGCAGTTTAATCTCAAGTGAAAAAGACAAAACTACTAGACCATATTATTCTAATTGTTTGGATAAGTATCTGGAGGAACAGCTTCCCTATGAACTTTCTGGAACTTCTTCATTTAGAATGCTCCAATTGTAGATTATTGGTTTTCTATTGGAGATGGACAGGGAGTAAGAGTGGAGAAAGTCTGAATACAGGAAGTCCTCAATTTATGTCTGGTCAGTTAGTGGCTGTTGAAGTTATGACAGATCCCCCCAGAAGTTCCTAAATTCCAGGCCCACTGTGGTTACATAACTGCATTTCAGGTGCTCAGTCACTGGCCCTCATTTATAGCTATTTGCAGCACTTGTGTCATATGACCATGATTTATGGTGGTTTTGCTGAAAACTACTACTGTTTTTTGGCAAAAATGTCCTATAACAAACAATGGCTTTACTTAACAACTGTATTGGCTTTGCTTAACAACTGCTATAAAAAACAACTGCTATAAAAAAGGGTTGTAAAATTAAGCACATGGGTGACCCACTTTATGACAATTTAGGCTCATAATAGGCAGACTTCATTATAGTTGTAAATTGAGGACTGCTTATACCGAAAACAACTATAGGAAGGATCTGTGGAAAAAATACCTCATGTTAAGCATCTTCTTTATGCTGCAACTGAGAACAGTACCAATAACACTTGGGATTGTGTAAAATGAGATTAAACTTCCTATTCAACTATGCCTAACTATGGCTCTTTATCTGTCACTCTCCTAACTCTAATGAGACATACCTACAGTGAGTTGAGATATGTCATTGATTTATTACAATTATTATTACCGTGTTTCCCCAAAAATAAGACCCTGTCTTATATTTTTTTGAACCCTGAAATAAGTGCTTGGCCTTATTGCCATGGGCTCAAAAGCCCAATTGGGCTTATTACCAGGGGATGTCTTATTTTGGGGGAAACGGTAATAATCTTTCGTTTCATTTTACATTGCTACTGTGAGACCTGTCCCAGTTACTACTTTGCTGTCAGGTACAATTCAAGATGCTGGCTATCACCTTTAAAGCCCTACATGGCTTATGATCTTGATACCCATGCTACCACCTTCTCCAGTATCTTCTGCCCAGCCAGTAAAATCAGCAAAGGCAGCCAATCTCCCAAGTTTCTTCCCACAATATATGTAGTAGGAACATATTTATTTAGTAAATCTTATGCTATATAATTCTACACAAACTTGTTCGAAGGTAAGTTCCATTATATTTCTTGGACCTTCCTAAGTGAATGTGGCATTGCATTTAAAAAAACAAAACAATTCTTTGCATATTTTACTAGTTCTCACTATATTTCATTGGCTTCACTTCTTAGAACATGCCGGTATCTGCACTGCAGCCTTAAGCTGCTCCTGACTTGTGCAGATGCTGGCTAGATTTTGCTTCAAAAAATTGTTTGGCTTGGAAAGCTTAAGAAGCAACTTGAGAAGTGTTCAGTCTTGATGGATGGCTACTGTGGCCCCCAATGGATAGTTTCCTTATTGAGGTACCCTTGAAATGTTATGTGCCAGAAAAGCAATTGTCAATGTGTAAATCAAGTTAAATTAAGGATATGTATACAAAGCCATCGTATCAAATGCATATACATTATGAACCATTGATCATGTTGGGAAGGCATTCCTGCCACTGCACTCAGTAGCCAATCAGTAGGGCCTGCCTAAAAGAAAGTTGAACTAGGCTGCAATGCTGAAGTCATCAGAAGCTAGAAAATAAGCCTAGACCATCAACACCCATGTGGAGGTGACATTCATGGTGGGATAGGGATGAGGTGAGGATAATATCGTCTTGGTTTCCAGAAACAGTGGATGGCTGGCATTCATGGCAAGGCAAGTTGAAACTGCAGACATTACTTCAGTATAAGCATGTATCTAGCCAGCTCCACTTACGTGAGCAGGGGACTCTTGCGCTCACACACACAGCCCCATTGGATGCACGCCCACTGCCACTCACACAAATGAAGCTGTGTGTGCTTGCGCACATGCCTGTCACTAATACAGAACCATTCCCTCTCCCCCCCCCAGCCCAGGACCGCCAAACTGGAAAGGTAGTGGACCGCTCGTTTAAATGATCAGGAATTAAATTGTTTGCATTATTTAATCTAACAACTAAGTTACATTCATTCCTTTCAACTCATACTTTCAGGACTTCTGTCTTCTATCTATAGATGCTGAGTGTAGATTATGGAAATGAATACACCTGCAGATCACCAGTTTGGGGAATTATTATTATTATTATTATTTAATTATTCTATTAAATATGTTACAGTGGCAATGTACAATACATCTACAATTAATGAATGTTTTGTCTGCTTAATTTTATCTTGCTGTAGATGGTAGGAGGGAGGCAAAGAACAACTTTTGAAATTCATATGGTTTATGTTTACTTTAGCAATCATCTCAGATATGTGATTGTATTGTTTGTTCCAGCTAGGATTGAAATCAGGTGGGTGTTCAGCAGGGAACTAGGTAAATAAATATTTCAGAGCAAGAGAAGGGAGAGGAAAGCCTGTTAGTTGGACTAAGACCAATGAGGCCTCTAAGTCAATGAGATGACTGTCACAATTCAACTTTGAGTAAGAAAGATTTATAGGGATGTTTAGAAACCGGGGAATGTTTAGAGAAAATGAAATGTTGATCTTCTTTGAGCATCTAACAGTCTTTATGGGAATAAAGAGCATTTGATTTAATCTTATTAACATCTGTCTATTTGAAACATGGAAACAGCCTAATATTCACCTCACAGCCTTTTGTGGACTCTATAATGAAACTAATTAAGCAAACAGCTCTTGTAGCTTCTTCTGTGTTTCCTACATAGCTCAAAATGCAAGGTAATTTATTTACTGATCAGCCAGACCTGGTCTCTTTACAGAAATTTGCTCTAGCAACAAATAGAAGCCCAGGGGAAAAGCAAATCTTAAAACTGCATGGGAGGATAATGAGTTTTGGTCTCACTTGCTGCTCCACATAAAATAAAGCACATTTGTGATATGTAGTACACATAACTCCATTTTTACATAGAATTAGAACCCCTCCTGGTTTAATCTAGAATTGTTAATGAAAACATAAATTTCACATGAATTTACCTAGTTTGCACTGGATTTTTTTCCCCTTTTGAAACAATGTAGTTTGTAATACATACAAAAATGAAAGCCGGTTTGGTCTAGTGATTAAGGTACCAGGCTAAAAAGCAGATGATGTGAGTTCTAGTCTTGCCTTAAGGATGAAAGGCAGCTGGGTGACTTTGGGCCAGTCACTCTCTTTCTCAGCCCAATCCATTTCACAGGGTTCTTATTGTGGAAAAAATAGTATTAGGTATGTTTGGCTTCTTATTTATAAAAATAAGGGAGGGATATAAATAAATTTAAAAAAATAATACAGTTTCAAGACACTTTAAAATAAACTAGGATCCATGGAATTAAACAAATGTATAAGCTATTCCCATTGCTCAGCTTTCCTCCCACTACTCAATGTTGAGTTGATAGAAAATTCTACTAGCATGATATTTTTACAGTTCCTGTTCTGTTCCCTATCCTGCCTCCGTTTCTACTCATTGCCACCCATCTGCCTTAATGTAATGGGTGATAAATCCAAAGAGGTTATATGTGGTTGAGGCAACTTTCAGGCAATGTTGGAATAAAGGAGAGAATGCCATTAGTATTGATAAATATAAGAATGACTTAAGGATGCCTCACTCATATGCTAAGATGAAAGAAGTGTTGTCAGGTTACAATAAGGAAAAAAAAAAGCTAGCCATATTTTCATGCCTGTTAGGTGGAAGAGAGGAAAAGCTCTATGCTGGATTGTGTCCATTGACATTTTGGGGGAAAGAATTGTCAGTATAAACTCTTCCACAAAACAATCATATCTTGGCTTTGGATGCAATTCAACTTGCCGAATTGCAAATATATCTCTCTCGCAAAAAAAATCAAATTGAAAATAAAAAAATGGTTTCTAATGATTCTAGTAACTCCCATAAATTTTGAGTGCAAATTCTAGAAAATATAAATACATTTCTTAGTGATATAAAGAATGAAAGGCATCCTGGAAACACAGTGGAAATAAAATTATTACTATTTACAAATGTCTTTTTTACTTATCTCAAACATTCTCATTTATTTTTCTAAAAACTGAAAGACACTAAAGCAGGGGTATCAAACTCAGGTTGTCATGGCGGCATCATGTGACATATCACAACTTTTTCCCCCTTCGCTAAATCGGAAGTGGGCATGGCCAGCGTGTGACACATCTGGCCCACAGGCTGCGAATTTGACACCCCTGCACTAAAGAGACAATTCTATATTATTTTTTATGTTTATTAATGTTATTTAAAAAGCCTGAGCTCATGTTTGAAAGACAAATATGTATACACCAATGCTAAAGAAAGAATTTGGGCTTCTGTGATGCTTTCCATCTTTTCTGTGATCATCATATTTATTTAAATACTGAAATTTGGAGTCTGATTTTGAAAGGTCAGGTCTAAAGTTTCCATATCTATTTGCTTTGGCCAGATGGGTATGGCTAAGGAGATGATTAATCCATTGTGTACACAATTTTTCCTTGGTTTCTCAAGTGTTGAGTACTGATCTATGGTCTATGACTCATGTATCATAATTTTTTCACCTCTCAACAGTTATGTGAAACAACAAATTGGAGTTATTATAAATCTTATCCTCTAATTGCAGGTCATGTCTATGGAGTTAGGCAAAAATAAAAGAAATACAAATTAGAATTCATTTATCAGATTCATAAAAATATTTGTCTGTTGGACTATTAATAATGTTCAACAAATAAGCTTCAGTTTTCCAGTGAAGAAACATTTCACCTTCATTATTTCAGAATCATACATGCTATAATGATAATTTAAAACATTTTAAATTATTCCACCTGGATACACAGATATAAATCAGAATGTAATGAGTCCTGACTTAATTGAGAGCAAGTGTGCACGTTGCACAACCAAGCTTGTTTGACTCTTCCTGCAAATGGGAGTCACTATTTAAACCTCCATCAGGGACTCTATGCCAGAAAGAATTCACTAGGAACCTTGAATTGTTGTAATAATCCAGAACCATATTCCAAGAGTCATTACAGTTCGAGTTAAGCAAAAATTAATCAAAAGTTGTTACCTCTGTGTGTTGGCAAGAGGAGTAAAATGGAAGAGATTCAGGCAGAATACACCAGAATCTCACTGTTTTCCAAATATTTTTAAATTTGTTTTTTCTTTCTTTTTTGAATTATATTGGAACAAAATTTTCATGGTTGGCTACTTGAGATGATATTGATATGGAGCAAGACCCTTTAATGGAATTTTCATTTGAAAATTCTCTTTACACAAGAGAATGATTAGAACTTGGATTTCTACTGTCATGTCTGTCTGTCTGTCTGTCTGTCTATCAATAGATAGATCTATCATCTAATTATTGTCATATTCATCTGGAATAATGCTAATATCCAAAAGCAATAGCTTTAACAAATACTTACGGTATATTTCATTTTGATATCACAATTTCCAGGAGGTATCAATGTTGGTGGTATAAAATATTATAATATCTATCTTTCTTCACATTTTTCTCGTTTTGTATTTCTTAAGTTGATAAATATGAATTTGTGGGAAGACAATGTGTTTTGCTGTTTGGGTCTGTTAAATGTAAATCCTAAGGGACTCCATCATCATTCATGTTAGAGAGTAATCTATTTGAAGGTTTCTTCCAGATGTCACTACAATAGCAACTGCTTCTAAAGATATTAAATAGGATTCATCCCAGCATTAACATCCAACCATATGTTCCTGTTTTTCCCAAATATCTGAGAATTAATTTATGTTGTATTTCCAATTGGAATTATAATTAAATTGTAATTACATTTTACACAATTGTGCAATGGTTGATAAATATTTATATTTTTGTATGGAATGTATTTTTTAAATTTATAACATGATTTCTCTTTATTTGGCCACTATCTTTGCTTCACATTTTGCGAAGAGTCTAAGGATTAAAGTGCACACATGCACACACGCGCACACACACACACACACACATAACATAGGCATAGATAAAAACATGTATTTATATCAATGTATACAATGCACATATTTGTCACTTTTTGTCATGATGATAAAATTGGATTATACCACATGAGCTGTTCTGAGTTGCAGCTAAACCAATGTATTGGAGTAGGATGAGTACTGGTATTTACTGCTTTCAAATTCCTGCTGCTCTATAATTCTCACAGGTGACCTTCAACAAACTAGTGTTTCCTCCTAATAGTTTACTTTACAGATTGTTATATAAAAGAGGGACATTGATTAGTTCAAGGACATTGATCAAACATTAAATCCCAAAAGTGTGCCCTCTCTGGTTCTCCTTCCTTTTCTTTTTTTCTTTTCCTTCTGGTTCTTCTATTATTGTTTTAGAAATTGAGGGCTGCTCTTCAGGAGTGAACATCCTACCTATGAGAAGAGCATTTCAATTCTGAGTTTAAAGGAATATGCGTATGTTGAGCTGGAAGACCAAATAAATCTGATTCCAGGAGCATCTTCCTAGTTGTGTGATAGTATGCTTATGCTCCTGTCTATCATGCTCTGCAAAGTTGGAAGTCTGGAAGTTGTTTCATGAAAAAGCTAATCCTGGACAATGAAGCAGAAGGATGACAAGAATATTTGACATTAAGTTTCATTTACTTATAGTTGGGGATAATGTTACCATTGATTTTGGTGATTTGGGTTTATTCCTCTTTACTTTTACTTATTGTCTTGGTTAATAATTTCAATTGTCAACAAATTTAATATTTTAAAAACTATTTTGCAAATTAGTGAGAAGATAAATTTGCTGTGCTGCGCATGTGAGTGTGAAAATAACTCATTTTGGCATCAGCAGGACAGATTTGCAAATATAATTTATGTGTATGATTTAATAAGAAAAAAAGTGAAAAATGTGTTTTCTTTGCAGAATTATTCAAAAATATGTATAAGAACAGGCTTATGTTTGTGTAGTTTCTTTGTTTCTTTTGGAAGCAATAGGATGAATGGGATATTTAGGAGGGGAGGGCCTTGAAATTACTTACTTCTTTAATCCAGAAGAACAATGGACACTGAAAACACCTTTTAATTTTTGGAAAAAACCAAAAACAAGCTAGAATTTTCTTCTTCTTCTTTTAATTGGTTCATAATTGTAGCTGGTAACATATATTTTAAAAGTAGTTTGCACAAGCCAACGGGTAAGGCAGTGAGTGAATTCCATAGGAGTTTGGAAAAATCTACTTTATACAAAGGAAGGTAAGCATTTTAGAGATGTTAAAACCTTGCATTAAGCCCTGGGTTTAAAAGGTGTCAGGTTTCTGTTGTGTGGTATCAGGGTATAGTGAAAGCAAAGCGGATGGGGGTCCATTAGCATGAATGATGGGTTCCTTTTGTACAGGAGTCAATTTGCAGGTGAAGTGTTTTGCACTGTCAAGAGATAAAGATAGCTTCCCCAGAAGGCCCTGGAAGTGATCTTGCTGCAAAGAAGGCTCTCCCTTAAGGCAAACATTGATCAGGCCTTTTCACCCCAAAGTGCTTGGCTTTGTTTTCCAAGGTGACAAATTAATAAGCAGGTTCCCAGGTCACTTCCAATTTGACATGTTAAACTCTTGACACGTCTAAGTTTCTTTACAAATTCAGTTTTTAAACATTGATGTCATGTTGCGTAAACCAATACATTATTTTTACTACCGGTATCAACAAACTTTCTGGTACCATTAAAACTGTTCAGAACTTGTTCTCTAGTTTATGGAAGAAGCAGTGGAGTAAGGCCTTTATTAAGGCATCAGAAATAGCCAGTCCCTAACCAACTAGATTTCAATTATTGTGAATATTATTTCAGAATACACTACAAAACAAATTTTTGATATTGTATCTGTCAAAATAATAGTACTTCAAATGTTACTGATATATTATCACAGCATTTGACCATTTGCAATGGGCCCCAAGAATACTGGCTTTAAAATGTTTTGAGAAAATTACTGGATGCCCAGAAAAGGTATCTTGGGTGAGATAGCTCCATCATCAGAAAGATTATGATACTAGGATTTATCTATATTTTAAAATAGTGATATTTAAATTGGTGATTCTATTAAAACATCTTAATAAGTGCTCAGTGGTCACTAAGTGCCTTTAAAATAGAATTAAAGAGATATAACATAATGTAGAAACATTCACAGACTTTGCATTGATTAACGTTTTCTGGGGGGAAAAAGACCTATTGAATGCAGATTCTTGACTAAACTAGCATAATCTAACATAATTCAGACCATCAATGGATTTATTTTAAATAGTTTTACCCCATGATTTTGGCTGATCCCACATCTTATATTCCACATCTGAGAATAAATGCATGACAATGTATAACATAATTTAAACAAGATATCTCATAAAGGACAAATAAGCAAATAGGAAACAGAAAAAAATAAAAAATGGCTGGGCCATAAATGCTTCCATTAATTCTCAGGCAAATTTAATTGTAATTGTGAATTATGCTTTGGGATTAAAATAGTATTTTTAAATATTTTTTAAAAAGTGGATTACAATAATGCAAAATTAAAAGAAAGAAAATTAAAAGGACAGAAATAATCAAACCCCCAAACTCAGTGAAAACCAATTTTTACAAAGGAAAGAAAACCTTGATGGAGAAGGACAAATTCATCATCCTGTTTTATACAAAAACTATAATTGAAAATATTTTTTTCACAAGCTCTAGCTTTACAAATGGAATGAAGCTGGAAGTTTATTACATGCATTTCAGAGTCGGATCCTGCTAAATACTGTAATCAAATTAAGCATATTGGTCTTCCTTCTGCTTCCAAGGTGAAGAATCCATCAAGTTTCTAGTAAATCCCACAACCTAAAATCAAAACAGAATAGCAATTCTGTCCTGTAATGTAGCTATAGGATACCCACTATTGTATTTGTCATTCTATCTGAAAAAGAAATATGGCTTATTTATTTAATGATATTATTTATTTATTTATTTACCGCCTTGTATTATCCTTATAAATAAGTCAGGTAGCGAATATATCCAACACACTGTCCTCCTCCTATTTTCCCCACAAAACAACCTTGTGAACTGGGCTAAGAGAGAATGACTAGACCAGGTCATCCAACTGGCTTTCATGCCTCCAGTGGGACTAGAACTCAAGATCTTCCACTTTCTAACCTGGTACCTTAACCACTAGACCAAATTGATTGGTTGATGGATTATGGATGGCAGGGGTGAAATCTAAAATTTGTTACTTCCGGTTCTGTGGCCGTGGCTTGGTAAGGGGGGACTGTAATGTGACTGGGTGGGCGTGGCCAACTCCTCCCCACCTTTTAAAAGCATCTTTTCTACAACCTCTTCGGCTGAAGAGGTTGCAGAAAAAAATGCTTTTAGAAGCCTCTGATGATCAGGCAACTCAGCTGGGCTCGTCACAGGCTTTTAAAGGCATTTGTTTTTCTACAATCTCCTCGGCCAAAGAGGTTGTAGAAAAAAATGCTTTTAAAAGCATTTAAAATCATCAGAGGTTTTTTTTTTGTTTTTTTTTTTTTACTTTTAAAAGCATTTTTTCGGCCGAAGAGGTTGTAGAAAAAATTCTTTTAAAAGTAAAAACAACAATCTCTGATGATCGCGTGGCTCAGCTGGGCATGCGGGGGGCGTGTTGTAGGGATTTTTGCTACTGGTTCTCTAAACCACCCGCTGCCATCGCTACCGGATCAGGCGATCTGGTCTGAACCGGGAGCATTTCACCCTGATGGATGGATTACTGTAGTGACTTTGGGCAGTACATAACATATAAAATATTGTACAAATAAGAATAACTTGAGCTACAGCATTCTTCCAAGGAGAGAGGCACCTGAAGGAAAGCTACACTCTTTAGATGCCTGATGATGGCAATCTCTCAAGAATGGGACTTAAATATTGCATTCCATACTGTACTGTGTCTTGCTGGATGGGAGAGCCCATTAGAAAAGATAGTCTTACATGCTTAATTATTAAATTTGCTTAATTAAGCTTAATTTGCACTTAGCACATTGCTACTCAATCCCTGTATCCAGACCAGATGCACAGAGTCAGTTAGCCAAACTATGGCTTGATGCTCAGCAAAACATGGAAAAATCTATCTTCATCTGTTACTGAAGAGGCACAGAACTTTCCAGAGCCACAGGAAACAATGTTGAGGGTAATTAGCTTGGGTAAGGCCCAGAGTAGGTGGCCTTTGGTTATTCCAGCTTTAACACTTTTATGTACATAACAATAGCCAAACAAAGATGGAAAATAAGATAGCAAATGATCCCTCCTCTACAATTTTGTATGAAAAAAAATGTCAACAGTTAAGTAGATGGGGTTGGTATATCCTACATCACAACATCAGGTTTTGAGTGATGTAAGGTTTTAAAGATTATAGCTAGCACCTTGATTGGCACCAGTAGGTCAACTGGCAGTAATGGTGGTACTCAGCTCTTGCAGTAATGGTGGTACTCAGTTAAACTGAGGGGTCCCTTTAACTACTTGAGCCTCTGCATTTTGACCAGCTTCAAGGGCAGGGCCATGTAGCAAGAGTTATAATGACCCAATCACACTGTCTCAGTTCATATTTTGTATTAAGCTGCCAGATGGTTTAGCAGTAAATATGTCCAGGTGCACTATCTGTGCATAAACAAGTGCAACTAACAAATTATCCATCGTTTTGTTATAAAGAAACAGAGGCCAATTCATCAACAACCTGAAAACAACCCAGAGTTTCATTTTTTGATGTCCTTGGGGTGGATTAACTCAGATTTCCACCAAACTCAGCTCATTTTACCAATCTAGAGATTGCTCATAATCTATATTTGATTGTGGGCACTTTCATAGCTCAGAGCTTCATGGCTTAGTATAATAGATGAGTTTATTGTCAAAGCTAAATGTTTTCTTGGCTCATTTGTTTTTTAACTTTTCTACACATTTTAGATAGTACATTTGCTCTTCAAAATTCTTGACCAAACATGTAACATTTTATTGGAACACATTCCTGAATAGAAACCCAGTTGTATACTGAACACTTATTGTCAAATGAAAAGCAAACAATGAGTCATATTTTGCTGGGAAAAGTGAACTTCAAGAGATTTGGCAGGCACTAAGAATTTGATTTATGTACATTCCTAAATAACTTTCATTAGGCCCCAAAAAAAGCATTTTTAGGAGTAAGAAAGAAAAAGCAGATGGTTGTTAGTTTCTTTTTTTCTGTAACAGTGTGTAGGCCTCTAATATAACAAGATCTCATTCGTTTTTGCTGACTTTCCATGGGATGATGGTTATAAGACTCACTAGCTATTCTGGTTCAAAAAGAGTGGCTTATTTGTGAAAGCGAATGAAATAATTTGCTTGAGGATCAAACCAAGTTCTTGATCAGGATTCCATTGATAATTTCTTACAAAAAAATAAGATTTTCTCTAATGATACCAAATAAAAACCGTAGCAAAATACTATTCATTTTGTCATGTACCAGAGAATCTGGTGTATAATGAGCTTTCAGAAAATCCTTTATTTTCTGTCCCCAGTTATAAAATATCTTATAATATCTTAAATTTTTCCATTAACCAACCGTATCCCAGTGTCAAATCCTGGAAAAAGACAACTGTACTCACTCTTTCAGTAATACAAACAATTATATATTTTTTCAAAATGGGGAAGATAATGGCATTGGACCTTTGAATAACAGCTATTTGTAAGGGCTTGAAATGCAAAGTAGCCAAAACATTGGAAACAGCCAAGTTTTCAAGGTCTTCTTAAGAACTATTATGATGGGAGCCATATGAATGTCTGGAATATGCTGTTCCAGATGGGAAATAAAATGAGAATAAGAGCATTTTCATATTCATCTTCTCCAGCAATTTATATTTTACCATTGCCGATATCTTCTATTTAAATATTGTCAAATTTAAGTCCATTTAAAGATAAAATACATTTTTTCAAAGAAAGAGAGCAAATAGGCCCTTAAAACTGTTAACAATTATCTTGTGGATAACAGATTATCGGAAATTATCACAACTATTGGTTTTTTATTGGCCTCTTTTCCTATTGCTTTTCATTTTTTTAAGCATCAGGAACTCTTCTCTTCTTTAGAAAAGCTGCCAAAACCTGGTTTGTCCCACAAGTAATAGGAGCCACTATTGATAGTTTTGTTGTGGTGTTTGGTCACCATTTAATATTTTGTATCTTATATTTATATATTATATATGTCTTAATGTGGGCTTTTGGTTTATTTTTGTTGTAGTATACTGCCCAGTCACATTGTTTGAGTTGGGTGGCCTTAGAAATCTAGAAATATTTAAATAAATCTACAAATAAACAAATAAATATATAAATAAATAAACTAATTATCATCTCTCTTTCTGTGTGTGTGTGTGTCTGTCTGTCTGTCTGTCTGTCTATCTATCTATCTATCTATCTATCTATCTATCTATCTATCTATCTATTTTTCATTAACTATCTATGGCCTTCACAACATATATCCAAAATGGTAAAACACTGGTTTCATTATATCCTTTAGCTGTTTAATGAATGTGAATTGAATACAAAAGTGAATAACTAGTACCCCCCCCCAAAAGGATGTGTATCCAGTTACACAGCAGGTTTGTGAAGGAAGAGGAAATGGGTTGAGAGGAAATTTTTTAAAAATGTAGTTAGATTGAGTTGCTTAAATCCTCAAAGATATATATATATATATATATATATATATATATATATATATGTGTGTGTGTGTGTGTGTGTGTGTGTGTGTGTGTGTGTGTGTGTGTGTGTGTGTGGTCTGTGAATACTTTAGAACCAAGGATGATTTATAAGAATAGGAAGGTAAGGAGAAATATTGCAAAGAAAAGAGCATAGGGTGTTATGGCACCATTCAGAAGCACTTGTAGAAAAGTGGTGATAGACTTATTGAAACGGGCAAGATGGTTGTCACTGCATTGCACTCTAAATCCCACTCTCTTGCATGTTCATGTGACATCAGTCTACATACAAAGCTGGCACAGCTTAATCCATGATGTTGCATTGCCATCTCACCTATTTTAATCCCATTGCACCTCATAGACACCACTCTGATGGTTAAATTGATATGTCAGTAATGCAGGCCTTTTATCACTCCAGCAATGATCTGGCAATGTTATGTTGTAACTTGCTGGTGAGGAAATGGTTATAGATTTGTCATATAAAGTCTAGATTTTGTGCCTTAAGAGATAAAAGTTGTAAAATACACTGCTCAAAAAAATAAAGGGAACACAAGCAGAAGACATCCAAGATCTGAATGAATGAAATAGCCTTATTAAATACTTTGTTGGTTACATATATTAGTTTTGTGTCCCCTTTAGTTGTTTGAGCAGTGTATAAACTACTGTATGTAAAGAACAAAGTATTTAATAAGGCTATTTCATTCATTCAGATCTCGGATGTCTTCTGCTTGTGTACCCTTTATTTTTTTGAGCAGTATATAATGCATGCTTGAGAGTAAGTCCTTCTGAGATTGTGTGGCCTAGTGTGGGATAAACTGTTAAAAAGCAGGAGAGCTAGTTAATGGGTATGGCAGAAATGTAAAAGATAGATGAATGCAAAGAACACATAAGGGAATTAGGATATTTTCCAGATGGTTTTTTTTTTTTAGGGATTAGTCTAACACAGTGTTGGGGAACCTGTTCATGCGCATGCTGGAAACTGGAAGATCATCTTCTCGGTGTTCGCACGCGCACTGGGCAGCTGCTCTTCTGGTATCCAGCGCTCTTGTGTGCATGAAGACCAGCTCTCTGGCACACCAGAACCCGGAAGAGTGACTGGCGACGGCTTGGGTACCCAGAGAGATGGCTCTCCATGCCACTTCTGGCACACGTGCCATAGGTTTGCCATCATGGGTCTAACACCATACTTAGTTAGACTAACTTTTGAATAAGCTATTTGTGCTTCTCTTTTCTTGAAAAGGTTATAAATCTCTCTGTGCCACATGCTCCCAATTGTAGTAATTTTGGGGCAGAAGAAAGTATCCTGAAAAACATGTTTTTGTTTATCATGACGAAACAGAATCTAACTTGATAAATATAATAGTATTGACTTGTTTTGGTCTTTTTAGTAAGAACTTGTACAAATACAGAAAAAAAAGTTGCGTGACTAAGAAATAAAGGAGATTTTTTTTTCCCTGAAAAGAAGCAAGAGTAATAGCAAATATTTCCATTGCAGTCAAGGCATATACTGTATTCAAAGTATTCAATTAACAGAACACAGCTCAGACAAATTACCTGAGTATCATATATATATATGTAGTTTTTAAAAATTATGCATGAAACAGGAAACGTGTTTTGTTTCATACACACAAGGACATTTACTCAGAAATTCTGCCTAGCTGTTAGTGTGCACTGCTGTTGTGCCAGAATTAGAACCAAGGGTGGGTTGCCCACGGTTTGCACTGGTTCTATAAAACCGGTAGTAAAACCGGGGGGGAGGCTCCGCCCAGTGGTGGGATTCAAATAATTTAACAACTGGTTCTTTGCCCTAATGATTTCTTCCAACAACCAGTTCACCAAACTGCTCAGAAAGTTTAACAACTGGTTCTCCCGAAGTGGTGCGAACTGGCTGAATCCCACCACTGGCTCCGCCCACCGACCCCGACATCATCAACTGCTGCGAACCGGTAGTAAAAGTAAGTAGAACCCACCCCTGGTTAGAACACAGAACATTAATTGTTTCAGGTTCTAGTTAAGACAAAATCCAGAGAGGTCACATCAGGATACTAGAGCAAAGTTGTTATCTACCATCCTTCTATCTTTCCCATGAGCATTGCCAATCTTTTGTTGCCAATGTTATTGGCTTCAAAGATGGCCTGCCACTGACTGTACATGCCTCCTGATCCAATGATCCTCTTCCTTGAGGGTACATTCATTGGGGGGAGGGTAGGACTTGGCCAGTTGGAGATACCACTTCTGAAGCCAAGGACTCTGGAACTGCAGCTATGAAGAAGCAGGATAAGGAAGGTGCTTGGGAAATTGGCCTGGGGTAGGGGATATATCCATTGGTGCTATTATTAGCTTTACTGCTCTTCTCTCCCTGCAAATATCTCTGTCTGAAACATCAGAGTTTTAGCTCGAGTCTGCACCAAACTGCATATTTTTGTATTTGTCCAGCTCTAACTAACTTCCAGCTCTATGCATGGAATGATTAATGCAAGAAATGTTTTGTGCACCCTTAGTTTTTGTTAAAAACCAACCAACCAAATGTTCATGCAATATAGTGAGAAAACTTCCAAAAGAGAGAAAGCACTAGCCAACAGACTGGGATAGGCATGGCACACTCTGCTCCAGTGCATTAAGTGAAGAAATACCTCTATTTCTTTCTCTTCTTTCACTGTTTTAGCTAGCCCATCCTGGGCCGGAAGCCTAGACCAGTTATTCTACCCAATGACCTCCATTACAGTGATAGCTGAGACAGCTGCTGCTCTTTCTAATAAACTCAATCCCCATGGGATTGGATTGAGGCCCATTGTGGTCAGTAGTATCATAATAGAGTGATAAATACAACAAATAATATGTGTCAGGTGGCAAGACTGTGGGCGAACTCAAGAAGAGCACATGACTCTCCTGGGCTGGAGATTAATTTTTAGAAGGCTGCATTTCCAGCAGTAACTTTTAGTTCTAGAGATCACTGAATTCATCTCATGCAATTTGCCCCAAAATGTCATAGACAAAACTGGCATTTTATGCTGTTTACAGTTCTTCCACTGTACACATATGCATCGGTCTGCCAAAATCAACAATTCATACCCCTGACAAGACAACTCTGCCCAACAAAATGTATCCCATAATGATCATCATATACATCATAACTCTGTACGTGAACCTGCAAAGTTTAGAACAAAGAAAAGACAAGACAAACCTTAGGAGTGGCACTGCAGTTTGCACTTTTGACTCAATGATGAGTTTTGAACAGTTGAGCAGTTGCTTGCAATATGACTTTGCTGATAGCATCTTGTGGTTTTGTTTGAATTAGGGAAGTGTACAGCTTAAGTGTACCAAGGCTGCAACAAGCCCAGATTTTTACTGGTGTCTGACAAATCCCTTTGAATTTTTCTTCATACTCCACTCCACCCTTAAAGGAAAGTGGTTTTTCACTGTGTGAAATGAAACTTAGGCAATCAGCACTTTCTTTAAAAAAAAAACAACAGTGGAAGGTGAAAGCGATATTAACTGAAAAGGGATGTTTGCCTGGGAAACATTTTGAAGTATTAAAGATGAAAAAGACAAGTTGAGCATTGACCATATCCTGTGATGAGGTTGTTTTGCCACACAGATATCTTTTTAGAAAGGCTATGAGCGCATTTGATTTTATTGATTTATATTTTAACAGCATGGTTTGCTGGCATTGTAAGCCATTCGTTTTTTAAAAAATTGGTGTGACATAGAAGCCTAAGTACGGTAAACACATAAATAAATGACATTATAATAGGTACATTTAATATTTTCAAAAGCTCATGGAGTGCCAAAATGAATAAGATATTTGAAATTAAAATATTCCAATAAATAAGGTTAGGCAAAGATAAGCTGATGCAGGAGGTACAATTTTGGTTATGCAGCTCAGCAACTGAGCAAAGGGCTGTTATCTAGGCAAGTCTTCCAGAAGTTCTATGGGTAGAGTAATGACTGTGTAGTGACTAATATGACACGAGGACAATAAATTTGCAGTTCCAACTGTTGCCTGGTGTGTTTTGTGTAAGCAAGTAAAGTTTTGCTTAGCAGACTGAACTGAAGAAGTACGAACTTCCCTTGTATGAAACTGTCTGGCCATTAAGATCTGCAAAAGAGGTTCTTCTGTATCTCCAGTCAGACAATTATTTGACTAAGGATTTGTCTAGGTTCTGGCACTGAGGCAGAGCCTTCTCCTTTGCAAGCTCAGCCTAAGAAATGGCCTCTTTAAAACTTTGCGGCTGTGTCCTCACTCTCTCTGTTTTCAGAATGGCAAGATGTATCTTGCATCAGGCTTTTAAATCATAATTTCTTTAGTATGGTAGCATACACTTTTGCCTTCTAATTTTTGTTAAGCCACTTTGAATAGCCAAATGAACAGAAATATAAAATGGAAATAAAATACTTTAATAAATAACAACAAAGAAGTCACACATTTTTTTTAAAAAAAATTCTGAAATAAAGCAATGGGAGTAGTTTTTAAAAAGAGATTTCTCTGCTAAAGCTGATTAGAGGAGAGAAACACATACCATTGGTTCGTGGAATATGCAACATATTGAGCCAGTTCTGCTCTCCAGCTGGTTGCTGTGTAGTACATAATATTCTGGATAATCTCATATATTTAAAAGCTACTGAAGCTCAATTAATCCTTAACAGAGTAACAGAATAAGGTTGGAAGGGACCTTGGAGGTCTTCTAATCAACTCCTGGCTCAGATAGGAAACTCTATACCATTTTAGACAAATTAACCCTTTCTCTTCAGATATGATGCTATGCCATTGTTCCTTTAACACTATGTCTCAGGAGTTACATTATTCAGCAGAAGTCCTATCATTGTTTTACAGTAGAATAAGATCTAAACCATGGTTCATTAATCTTATACTTAAATTTTGAAATGAAGGAATGCCTCTTATTTCACAGAAACTAGCTACTACATAGACTTTATGAAAACCATAGCTACCAATTCATAAATCAATTACTTGATAACAGGATTCCTATGTGGTCTAAATGATTCGTGAACTTATAAATTTCTATGTATTTCTAAGAATTACCACTGCTTAGGATTCTCTCCTAAAGTCAATAATATGGTATTTGGGGCTGCACAAATGGATAGTTTTCATCTGAATGTATGAATTAGTGACATAGTATTTCTTTCTTACACAATTTGGTATCTTCCCACTATTTGAAATTCTGTTCCCGGAATCCATACTGTCTGAGGGATTATGGGAACTAAGTACAGCTTTCTAAGGGACATATGCAGGGAGTAGCCTTCCTCTGCAGTTTGACACTCATCAGTTATGAATCTGAAAGTGGAAAACAGTAGATATAAAATTTCAAGAGCTTAAGTCCTAGTGATTACACTAACTTGCAAAAGAAATCTATATGAGCAGCAGCCTTCTCACAATCATTGTGCATCAACATGTTGGGTATAGCCAAGTACCATAATCAGATCTTTGCCCCTTTTTACATGAATACAAGATACACAATGCATGCTAAAAAGGACTCAGCTTTGAGTCACATTTGCCACTTCAACTTCATTGAGCCACCTCATCAACCATCACAGATGCCCCTGATGAACAATAATATCCAAAATGCTTTGTTACTTCTCAAATATAACATTACTGGTATTTTTCAATAGTCTTTCATTCAGTTATTAACCAGCTCCAACTCTGCTTAACTTTCTAAGTTAAAGTAATGTTGGCTAGTATTTACCCTGTTGTAACATATTAAACATTAGATTTGTTGGACACTCGTAACAATAAGGATTTTTCATCCCCCTTTTCTTTCATTCTGCAGAATGTAGTCCTTGATATCTGTGGTTATTATTTTTAGATCAATCAGATTCCACCACATTCACTGCCTTCTAGTTTATGTTTCTCCCAATTTAAAGCTACCAAGCCCTAATAAGCTCTTAAACAGTGTTATTCTAGCATGAAACCTAATTATGCAACATTTGCAAGATTAATAGAGAAAATACAATGCTGATTTTCTACCAGGAGGAGAAGACATTATGATTGGCTTCTCAACATTTATTATTATTCCTCAAAACTAACTGCCTGAAGCAGTCATCATGTGTATGATCTATAAACCAACAGACACAAGAACACAAATCATTGTCTCTGTGTGCAGGGAGGTGAATGCTTTTATCTCTTTTTAAACATTTGTTTCTCTTTTTGTTGTTTAGGATTCCACCAAAGTCTGGAAATTGTGTTTGGGTTAACTATAAACTCAGGTATCAGTTAGAGTGTCAGCAAGCACCGATTGGCTGTGCTCTTAAGTGGGATGGGCTCCCATATCCTGTTTTGTGCTACTGACTGATTTGGGTTGATCTGTGATTGACTGAAGAGACTCTCAGTGAATCCCAGAATTGACAAACTAAAATTACGTTTGGGTATCAAGCAATGTGAGAACAATGAGGGAGGGGCAAAGACACGGTAGCAATAAGACATGTGGGGATGTTTGCACATGAAATGAATTGTGAACTAGAAAATTAGGGAGGGATGTTGTAGCATATTGAAGGACTAGTTTATAGACTTGATGTTACTAGAATTACCCCAGTAATGCAGAAATTCCTTTGAAAATTGGAAGGACGTGTAACCTATACAGATAGTCCTCGACTATACAGGTAATCCTTGACTAAGTTCACTTAGTGACTACTTGAAGTTATAACGGCACTGAAAAAAGTGATTTATGACCATTTTTCACACTTATGACCATTGCAGCATCCCCATGGTCACGTGATTTACATTCGGATGCTTAACAACTGGCTCACATTTAGGACGGTTGCAGTGTCCCAGGGTCATGTGATCACCTTTTGCAACCTTCTGACAAGCAAAGTCCATGGGGAAATCAGATTCACTTAACAACCATATTACTAATTGAACAAATGCAACGATTCATTTAACAAATGTGATAAGGAAAGTCATAAAATGGGACAAATTTTACTCACTCGCTCACTTACTTAACAAATTTCTCCTTTAGCAACAGAAATTTTGGGCTCAATTGTGGTCGTACGTTGAGAACTACCTGCACTTTTAAGAAAAGAAAATATGCTATGAGAAATAATGCTTGATTCTACATGTTGTATATTTGTCAGATTGGGCAGCTAAGAGACTGAATATCATGCTTTCTGTAATTGTCAACAGCTGCCTGTTTAGCCAACTGTTTTTAATTATATTCTGAAATTATGAAAGGAATAAGACTTTTAGGGATATGGTGGCCTGTACTGTACATGAACTTGCCCTGTGCTTTTTCAGGAAGTCTCAACATGTAAAGTAGAACTGAGAAAATATCTTTGAATTGATTACAGGTTTGTAATGATGCAATCACTTATTTTACTAGAATGTATTAGGAAAATTCAGGCATACCAAGGTAGATCAAATTCCATTTGGTCAGCTCCCAGAAACCTTTCATATGAGGCTTCTACAGTGCTAGAGGCAAAATGGTTTGAAGGAAAAGACAGACTAGTTCCAATTATAATGGAATCCCATGAGCAACTGGGAGAAGAAGGTTGAAAGAAGAGGCACTGGGCAAAGAAAATGTTCCTTTGAGAATACGCTGAATAGTTGACATGGAAAATATTGCAATCTGATGTGTTTTAGAAGTATGTTTCCTGTAAATCTTAAAATCTGTTATGAATTAGGTAGAACAGAATGCTTTCGGGAAGTCTAAAGGATTTTGTAATATAGTTCCAGCCAAACTTCCATTCCCATGACATTTTTGCCTAGTTCCATAATTGGCTTTACAAGACAGGTGTAACCATCAGATATTTTTCAGGAATAAAGCTAATGTGGATTGTTCTTAAAAGTTTGTTTTCTCTGGGTTTACTAAATTAGATTTTAAAAAAACATGCCTAGGCTTGTCATAAAATATAATCAAAATCATTATGTTTTATGTTTATTTTATTAAATTTATATACCGCCCTACTCCCGAAGGACTCAGGGCGGTGAACAGGCACAAAATAAAATACATAAATACAAAAGTTAGAAACATAATTAAAACCAAATTAAATAATTTAGCCCAAGACAATTTAAAAAACACAATAATTTAAAACAAATTAAAATTTCAATTTAAAAATTTAAAAGAAAGGGGAAAAAATTAGGCCAGGCCGGCTTGCTGGAATAGGAGGGTCTTAAGAGACGGCGGAAAGTGCGCAGATCCGGGATCCTTCGCATCTCCGGGGGGAGCTCATTCCAGATAGTGGGTGCCCCCACAGAGAAGGCCCTCCCCCTGGGGGCCGCCAGTCAACACTGCTTGGCTGACGGCACCCGGAGGAGCCCCTCTCTATGAGAGCGTACCAGCCAGTGGGAGGCTGTTTGTGGTAGTAGGCGGTCCTGTAAATAACCAGGTCCTAAGCCATGGAGCACTCTAAAGGTGGTAACCAAAACCTTGAAGCGCACCCGGAAGACCACCGGGAGCCAGTGCAGCTCGTGCAGGAGAGGTGTTACATGGGAACGCCATGTTGCTCCCATAACCACCCGCGCGGCCGCACTCTGTGCCAGTTAGAGCCTCCGGGTGCTCCTCAAGGGGAGCCCCATGTAGAGAGCATTACAATAGTCCAGGCGGGAGGTGACGAGGGCATGAGTGACTGTGTGTAGGGAGTCCCGATCCAGAAAGGGACGCAACTGGCGAATCAGGCGAACCTGATAAAAAATCCTCCCAGTCACGGCCGTCAAGTGCTCTTCTAAAGACAGCTGTGAATCCAGGAGGACGCCCAAGTTGCGAGCCCTCTCCATGGGGGCCAGCGATTCGCCCCCAATAGTCAGCGATGGCGTCAACTGACTATATCGGGACGTCGGAAACCACAGCCACTCGGTCTTGGATGGGTTGAGCCTGAGCCTGTTCCTCCCCATCCAGATTTGCATGGCCTCTAGACACCGGGACATCACTTCAAGGGCATCGTTGGGGTGGTCCAGGGTGGAGATGTACAGCTGGGTGTCATCAGCGTACTGGTGGTACAAGTTTGATGCTTACTTGACAATAAATGTTACATTACAGAAGCTCATGGATTTTTCCTCTTCCTACCTGTTTTGGTCCCTTTTATTCCTAATAATTCATACTTTAAGATTTCTAAATTTAATATAAAGTTTTGCACATTAAACCTTTGGCCTAAATCCTATGGGAATATGATACTGAAAATTGTTCAAAACAAACAGATGCAACAAAAGGGAGCTGGAATTGAATTCTATGAGAAGAATGACTACAAATGAATGGAAATCCATGACCCAAGAAATGAAAAGCTTGCTAAAAGTGCGTGGGTGAATATTTATTTATTTATTTTTCAAATTTATATAGTTGCCCATCTCACAAAACAAGTGACTCTGGGAGGCATACAATGAAGTTAAAATGCAACAGTTCACAAACAACAATTACACAAACAATTATTATGATGGTGATTAAAGATTTTAAAATATAAAATGCAGCAAAAATGAATAACGAGTGAAGGGATATTAATAATAACAAAGCTATTTAACTAGCCTGAAAATTCCCAGGTCTGATGATACAACCAGGTCTTGAGTGACCTTCAGAAAGTCAGGAGTAATGATGCCAGCATAACTTCAGTGGGGACGATATTCCACAGTGTGGGGCCTACAACCAAGAAAGCCCACCAAATGTAGCTCTATTTGTACCTCTCTAAATGATGGAATCTGCAGTACGCTTTCTACAGTAGATCTGGTGTGATGGGAAGTTGTAATGTGCATTCAAAAAAGAAGAAACAAATATGACATTGTTGTGGGTGGGTGATACAGGCCACCCAACCAAGCAGAAAATATAGATGAAATCTTCACAAGCCACATGGCTGAGGTATCCAAGAAATGTGTCACATGATAATGGGGGATTTCAACTATTTTGATATCGATTGGGAATCAAAGTGGGAGATCCAAAAGGATCTTGATGAGCTGTCATCATCCAAAAGGAAGAATATCTACAGGGTCTTGCTGCCTTAATCAGAATCATAAAAATATGGTGTTGCACCACAATCAATACCCCTCTTGCATCTGCATGTAACATCACAATGGCCATAGAAAAGAGCCAGAGGTTATCTCATGATGCCACAATGCTGCTTTCACCTCTGTGATAACCTCCACATCATTCAGTGCCTGTGGTCACTGTTGGTTGTAACAATATTGCCTATCAACACTTTTAGTTTTCAGTGTGGACATTGTTTGGTTTAGAATCAAACACCATAGTCTACCTTACTGGAAAATATACTTACTTTTCCAACTCAAAACACAAGAAATGTTGCCTTTTGTCTCAATTCAGCCAATTTTGTGTTTCTGTTCCCTTCCATGAAAGCTATACAGAATTTCTCATGTCTGGAGAATCTTACCGAGCATCTGAGTAAGTGATAATGGAAGTTACCCATTGCCTAATCTTGGCTAATTGGTTAAACAAATCAGCCAGTCCACAGAAAACAATACAAACATATTTAAATATCTTTCTCAACAAGGTGCACATGGAATGTTGACTACACCACCATGAAAAATATTGCCTTTTTAAACAATGTAAGAAGCTGAAGTCATGTTTTTTTCTTAAATAGAATAAATAAAAGCTAAGACTCATAATATCTGGCAGTGCTCCTTTAAACTTTAACATTTGAAGTTGAGGTAGACTCTGCCCCTTTGCATTTTAATTGTACCACTTAAGTCCTTGGTGGAATTTCAGAAAGAGGCTAAAGTGCACAGATTAGGCATCTGCAAATACAGAGAAAGATAAGTGATGAGTGAGAGCTATTTAGCCTTCACGGGTTTTCATAGAAGGAACTTAGTCTATGTTAGTTCCTGTGTAAGGGAGGGGAAAGTTGTGAAGCTGCTGATACCGTCTGTTCTGTTTGCCAAGCATATTCATCAGTATTCAAATGTGGTTTGCTGATGCCATAGATAAGGATAGGAAAACTCTCCTTCCAACATCTCTAATTATTAGCCAAGTTGACTTTAAAACTCCTCAGAGTTGTACATTTAAAAGCCAGCATGATCATCATGCTATGGCTATAGGGAGGACAGATGATAAAAAATAGCTCTATCACTACCACTATTACCAAATTGTCTACTTTGGATTATACTGAATTGGAGTCTTTGGGAGTGGGGGGGGGGGGGTTGGTGCTGGAAATGAGCCTAAAGGCTTGTAGATTAGGTTGATGAAACTTGCCGGCAAAGATCAAAATACTTAATCAAGAGTGGAAAGAGACAAAATCCTATGGAGGATTTTAAACTGGCTGAAGATTAGTATTGAGTTTGAGATAGTTAGCTTTTCATATCAATGATTCATAACTGCATTTCTGAAGATAGCATAAAATCTAGTGGACTAATGAAAGTTACTACACAGCTTTAGGGAAATTCCATGCTTTGGTGATTGTATTCCATACTATTAATCATCCCATGATACTGCCTTCAAAAAACTGGAGACATTAAAGAATTCAGACTGAAAGAATCAGTAAGCCATTGCCAAAGAATATGATAGAAAGAAGAGTAATACGATGTAATTTTAGAGAGATTGAAATATAGTTGACTTATAACCACTATGAAGAATATCAGAAACTACTTCTTTATATCTTTTGCTTTCTTTTCTTTAACTTTTTCTTTGTACTTTTTTCTTTGCTTTCTTTTTTCTTCTTTACTTTATACTAGTCTGAATTAGTTTTTATGTTCTTGTTTATATGTTTAATAAAATATGTATTTTAAAAGGTCCATATTAATAAAAAGTCATTGCTAAAGAATAGGCATGAGGTCCCAGTATTTCACACAATCCCTATCTGCATTAGGGAAGTTTATACACACATTTCAAATAATGCAAAATGTTACCATTGAGTCTTCAAGTATCCACAATCAAGAAGCTTTCTAATAAGAGTTAAGATTAACCAAGGTTTCACTTAAAAGTTTTTAATTAATAAAATATTTTTTTTAAAAAAAGTTTTTAATTTTAAACGCTTTAAACACTTATATTTCAGCATCATTTTATGTATGGGAATTGCAGGAGAAAGGGTTAAATTCCAACTAAATTAAGCACCTTTTCTCACTATTGTCTACACATCCTTGAGTTAGCAGAAAACTACCTCTGGGAGGTTTGTTGTCTGCATAGCAGATTCTTATCTTGCCTCTATTGTCTCTCTTCCCAGTCACTGATGAATCTTTGTGGTAAATCAAATTCTAATTTCCTACCTGTGATTCTATCTGTATGCTGATGTTGGATTAATGGGATCCTTGGATTGGAAATGGACTGTTCTTGGATCGTTTGGAACTTGAGATTTGTCTCTCCACAATCTTTGGCAAAAGCAAAATGTTATTGCTATATAAAAACCTTTGAGTTTGCAGCATGCTTTGTATTACTTTGGTAAAAGATTTACAATTGCAATAAATATCTGAAGTTCATTATCAGAATCTCCTTGTGTGTAGGACTAACTGGCAGCATTGTAGGGTAGGAAATTAATAAATTTGAACGTTGAAAATGTAGAAATGTTGGTTTCTGCACTTAGGGGGAAAAAAAGACACCTATATAGAAGAAAGGTGGTTTCTAGCTCAGCTGTAGTACTTATGAGAAGGATCTAGGTATCCTGATAGATCACTGATTAAGCATGAACCAGCAGTGTGCTATAGCTGCTGGGGGGGGGGGGGAGCTCTAAAATGGCCTTGGGCATCAACAAAGGTCTAATGCTGAGATCATGGGAAATGATATTTTCACTCTCTGCTTCTCTAGTCCAGTGATAGGCAAACTTGGCTCTTTCACACCCTGTAGACTTCAACTTCCAGAATTCCTAAAATGGCTGTCTTAGGAATTCTGGGAGTTGAAGTCCACAGGGTGTGAAAGAGCCAAGTTTGCCTACCACTGCTCTAGTCCAACCACACCTAGACTACTAGGTGTCTATTTCTGTGTCTATTTCTGGTCTATTTCTGTGTCTATTTCTGGTTTAATACATAAAATACATTGAGGAACTGGAAACAGTGAAGAGAAGAGTGCCAAAAATACTTGGAGACTCAATCCTATGACATATAGTGAAAGGAAATGGATACATTTAATTTAAAGAAGAGAGACAATTCTCTTCAATTCTTGAATGGTTGTCATAGGGAAGAAGACTCCCTCAGCTGTGAGAGCTATTAAGCAGTGGAACAGCCTGTTTTTTGAAAGTTTGAATGCTCCATCACTGGAAATTCTCAAAGAAAAAAGGGCAGTCATTTTCCTGGGAGAGTGTGAAGCGTCCTGCCAGGGCAGGGGTTTGGACCTGAAGGCATCCAAGGTCCTTTCCATCCCTCTCTATTTACACTGACTAATTGTAACCTTCAGCCAGTTGGATCGTGCCCCAGCATTGTCATACAGAAATCATTTTTCTCCATTCAGTTGCAAGAAAATATCAGCCAGAACAGTCAATGGCATACTTCTTTCTTGCTATTATGATTATGGTTGGAATGGTGCAAACATTTAAAGGAGTGCCAGAATTTGCCTGCGAAAATTGTCCCATCCCTTCAAGCCAAAGGCAAATATTATTTGTTCCTTAAATGCCAGAGGACATTGCTTTGAGGAGATAGGAAACCAAACCTTCTCTTTTCTTGCCAAGTGGTCTCATCAAATTCACATGTGGATTTAGGGCCTATCTAACCTCAGCCCACTTAAGAGTCTGCATGTGGGTGATCATGCATGGACATGTTTTCTTTTAAGAAAGCCACAAGAAAAAGTATCAAAGAAGGGTATGAAAAAGATGAGAGAGAAAATAAAAAACTTCCTAATCTTACAGTTTTGTAGGAGACAATTTATAAGGATTTTTTCTGGCTTCTTAGGGTCCTGGGCTTCTACCTTGGGGTTTTGTCTCTTGGTTACTTTAAATAAAATTACTTTATTATATGAAGCTCATTAACTGCTGGAAATCAAGTATAGATTCCCTTCTCTGTGTCATGTAATAATTCCTCTGATCCCGTTCTTGGTATTTTATCAGTTCTGATATATAGTCAAGCAGAATATATGCATACTAGCTGGACGTCCGTACTTCGCTATGAAACTATGTGCTCAGGCTTGATAAATTGACATTTACAGCCTGAAACTTAATGTAGAATGTGTAACTCTGTAGCATCAGAGTGTGTTAATATAATGCAACTGGCAGTTGGAACAGAGTGGGAGGGGGAGCAGAATGTCCCAGCCCACAGCATCCATCGGTATTCATCTGGCTAGCATCCTGTTAGTGTGTGTGAGAGTTAAGGGGTGTTTGGAAACTCAAACAGTATTTGCTGTGTGAGCAAGAAGGAGACAGGAAGGTGACTGGGCATGGCTTAGCTCAACTGTTCTGTAGTAAAGTTGCTTGCTGCTGTGAAAGTAAAAGTGAAAGAAAAAACTCCTCTCCTCTGCTTGTGTTTTGCATTTGGAACAGATTTCTTTTGAGGTGGGGAGGAGGAGTAGAAGTCCTTAGCATCAGAGCATGTTTTATTTTTATTTTTTATTTTATTTTGAATTTGTATACCGCCCTTCTCCCTGAGGACTCAGGGCGGTGAACAGCCAAGTAAAAGCATCAATTACAAATATTAAAATACAGTTAAAAATATACATATATAAATTTGGCCCCGTTAATTGAAAACAATAAACAAAACACTTAAAAACACTTTAAAAAAATTAGGCCAGCCCGGCTTGCTGGAAAAGGAAGGTTTTAAGGGCACAGCGGAAGGCACTGAGGTCTTGGATTCTCCTTATCTCTGGAGGCAGTTGGTTCCAGAGGGTAGGTGCCCCCACAGAGAAGGCCCTCCCCTTGGGGGTCACCAGCCTACACTGTTTGGCTGATGGCACCCCGAGGAGGCCCTCTCTGTGGGAGCGCACGGATCAATGGGAGGTCATCGGTGGCAGCAGGCGGTCTCGAAGATAGCTAGGCCCTATGCCATGGAGTGCTTTAAAGGTGATAACCAACACCTTGAAGCGCACCCGGAAGACCACTGGGAGCCAGTGCAGCTCACGCAGGAGCGGTGTTACATGGGAGCGCCAAGCTGCTCCCATCACTACCCGCGCTGCTGCGTTCTGGACCAGTTGGGTGCCTCCGGGTGCTCTTCAAGGGGAGCACCATGTAGAGAGCGTTGCAGTAGTCAAGGCGAGAGGTGACGAGGGCATGAGTGACTGTGCACAGGGAATCCCGATCAAGAAAGGGCCGCAACTGGCGAATCAGGCGAACCTGACAAAAGGTCCCCCTGGTTACAGCTGTCAGATGTTCCTCCAAGGACAGCTGCGTATCCAGGAGGACTCCCAGATTGCGAGCCCTCTCAGTGGGGGCCAACGACTCGCCCCCAATAGTCAGTGATGGAGTCAACTGATTATATCGGGATGCCGGGAGCCACAGCCACTCAGTCTTGGAAGGGTTGAGCCTGAGCTTGTTCTTTCCCATCCAGATCCGCACAGCCTCCAGGCACTGGGACATCACTTCAAGGGCATCGTTGGGGTGTTAATAATAATATAGGAAATACTAATGCTCTGATGGTCATTTTGAAAACTTCTTTCTTAGTGAGCACCTAGAAGCCAAGAGGAATATACATGGCAAATTTCAAGTTTGTAGGCTTTATGGTTCTGGAGATTTCATGATTAACGCATGAGTGGTTTTTGCTTTTATATATATAGATAGATATGCTATAGTAATTGCTCTAGAATAATGTTAATTGTGCTGTAATTTTTAACTCAGAACTATACTAAAACCAAAGTAAATTAATTAAAACTAGAACTCATAGAAGTAGTAGGACGACCCAGTTGCGAGTTGATATTTCAGCTTCTGAATTGCATCTCCAGTCATACAATGTTTCCAAACAATGCTTATCAAACATTTTTGAAATGTTTTATATCCTTGAAATAATAAATTCTGCATCATAAAGTGAAAACAAATCATTTTCACTTCTTTAAATTATCTTCCAGTGGTTTACAAGAATGGGACATTCAAGCACATTGTTCCAAAAATTGCATAAATAACTAATTTCAGATTCATCAGTGACTTCCAGCTTCTTCTAAAAGATTTTAGGAACCTTCAAACTTTCTAGCAAATGTAAATGCTTTAGTACCCTGTTTCCCCCAAAATAAGACATCCCCTGATAATAAGCCCAATTGGGCTTTTGAGCGCATGGCAATAAGGCCAAGCTCTTATTTCAGGGTTCAAAAAATAAGACAGGGTCTTATTTTCGGGGAAACATGGTAACAGCAATAGCACCGGCACCCAATATTCCACTTAATAAAAGCCTATGCTGCATGAAGTATCAAGAAGGACTTTTAGATAAATTTAACTCTCCTATAAGATACACCCAGAGAACACAGCTGCAAAAATCAATACTACAATATGAACAACATACTCCAGAAATTATGTGGAACTAAGTGGGGAGCTTCAGCTACCACCCTCAGGTCATCAGCACTACAGTTGGTCTACTCTGCAGAAGAATACTGTGCCCCTGTAAGACTTAACAGCTGCCATAGTACTAAGTTAGATGCCAGACTCAATGACACCATGAGGATTATAAGAAGATGTAATAAAACCATTCCGACTTGCTGGCTTCCTGTTCTGAGCCATATAGCACCGCCAGCTTTATGAAGGCAAAATATACTAATGAGAGAATACAGAAAAATTATGACCAACTCACTCCTACCAGTGCATGCCGACAATCTTCATTTACCAGCCGGAAGACTCAAATCCAGAAAGCCCCCACTTTCACTTGCGTAACATCTGCCCAACAACTTTAACATCAATTCCCAATGGAAAGCCAAACGGGTGGCTGAATGCCTAGTTATAGGAAAACATATAAATGACCCCACAAAAAAGGTGCCAGGCTTTGAACTACCACATCAGCAATGAACAATTGTGAATAGGATTTGCACCTCACACGGCATGTGCTGGGACTCTCTGTATAAATGGGGCATGCATTTGCCCCATTTATACAGGATCTCATGTCAAACAGTAGATCACATTGTGATCGATTATAAACTGAAGGAAGATACTAGTATCTGATTTTTTTTAATAGAAATGATGCTGTGCTTCAATGGTTAGATGGTCTAGACATTGGTATTTGAACAGAGATATTTTAACATCTATATTTTATTGTGCTTTACTAATCTAGGTGAAATGTTAATATAGATTGCTAGACCATGTATGATATGCCATATGCTAAATAAAATAATAAATAATAATTTAGATAAATCAAACTCAGTTTTAAATTTTACAAAAGTTTTTATAGGTGTTTTTTTAAAACAATTATTACAAAATACTTAAAGGATATTATTACAGTATTATTATAATAGTATAGTAATGTATGTTATTGCACAATATTACAATAACAAATATATTGGATTCTTTTCAATCAGGATTTCAACTAGAATAGGTTATTGAGACTGCTCTGGGGCACCTTAGTTGAAGCCATGCCAGAAGTTTTTGGACTCCACTGGATCTCTCAGCAGCTTGATTATGATACACTTTTGCACCAGCTGGCAATATGGGTTAGATTTGGGGGCAATAGTTTGGTCCTTCCAGTTAGGATGGATCAAAGTGAAACTGATTGCCAATCTGAATTTTTTTCCCAAACATACAAGCATATCTATACTTGTCTGGTTTTCAATAGAGTCAATTAGCCAGAAAATTGTTAAGAATTCCATTAAATTTCCCCATGAGAGTTGTAATTTACCCAATGAAAATCTTAGTCAGAAAAAAGCTATTAATGTGGAAGGAAAAGCTTCTTTGTGAATAAGCCACAACAACAAAGTAGGAATTCCCTCCAATTCCTATCAGCTGCTCTATTGAAGGAGCAGGCATGGGGGATGGAGCAAGTATGAAGGAGCAGTAGATGCCATAAGATAACAATTAGAAACCTATAAAGAAAGCACACAAATAAAACCTGTACAAATAAGCTCCCCCATCCTTTTATGTTTTGACTCATTGTCTAGGCAGACAGGAATGCTGGTACCTCAAGATGGAAAGTCTTCCTCAGAGGGAAGAATGGGATCCAGAGCCCATACAAGTAAGAAGTTGCTTATATATTCACGCCTGATGCTGTTGGCCAGAACAGTTTACCTTCCTGATTAGGCATTTTATTTTGAATCCTTGTTTGGACTGTTGAGATTCCAAAGAGTTTTTGTTTTCAAACCCTGCCCTGGATGTTTAAGAGACTAGGAGAGAATAACGTTCAGTACATCCTTGACACCATTGGAGAGTCCAGTGTTTGCTTCTGCTTGCCTAAAAGCCAGTATCTCACTAGATTTACCCCACTTCCTGTTACATTTATCATTGCCTGATACAGAAATTCTGTTTTGGAAGTGTAAAGCTTGTTGAGTTCGTATTTAACAGATCATTCCAAAGATGGATGGAATGCATAAAAAGTTAACAATACTTCAACATTCTACCCCTGGGATTTAACTTTAAGTAAGTGTTGCTTTTTTTATAAGAAGCATGTGCAAGAATGCAACCTTGAAATGAGGCTTTTACAATATCCCATACCAGAGATGGTGATGTAACTGACTCTGTTTTCCTACAAAAGAATTCTATCATCTTCTGTTCCATCTGCTCAATGAAATATTTATTGTTCAAGAGGGACTATTTCAAATATGTTTTTAAATTATAGTCAAGTGAGACTAGAAACTCTACAGAAGTGTGATCTGAAATTGTAGTAGGGTCAAGTGGTTTAACTTTAAATACTAAGGACACCTAATACCATACCACACCAGACTATATAAGATCCTGGGTAGATTCCAAGATGGTATGAAGCTATAAGAAGTCAAGAACTCTTTTGTACTGAGATCCCAGATTAATGAAATAGGGTGAACGTACATAGAGGCTGTAAATAAAGTAGATTTTAACACATAAAACTATGCTAACTAGACACTTATTTTTATCTAGCCAAGTAACAATCCTCAGAAATTCCATGTTGATTCAGTTTACCTTGTACTTAATCTGGGTCTGAAGAGATATGAGTCTCCAATTTTCCTTTCAATTGATTCCAGCACATCCGCTTGCTTTAAGCGTCCTGCAGATTTTATCTCGGTTTCAGTAGGATAAAGGATTTTTACATGGACAAGAATGGGTTGATGGGTACCTCATTCTATCCTGCATACCTGAAAAAAAATCTTGATTCCATCTGGCAAGCTGGGCTGAGAGAGGGATGATTTTACAAAGAATGGAAGTTTACTGGGCAGAAGCAGAGATAAAAACAAAACAGATATACAAGATTGAAGAGGGAAGTTGGGTGATGCAAGATTAGCTTTTATCCAGGCAGGAATTTAGAAGCAACAGTTCTGGAGCCACTCTGTGGGCTAAATCAATTATCCTACTATATTATAGGAGACAAAGCTATCTTATTTTTAAAGTCTTTCTAATAGGAAACTATAAGTTACTAAGAGTAAGTCAGACATTGCTGCTCTCAAGAGTATTTACAAAGATTCTGGCCCAGGAATTATAGCGGTGACAATTATTATAGTTCCATTAGGGCCCATGAGTAAGGTGGCATCTTGTATGGTCACTCAGATTCATTTGAGCTGATGGAACCCAAGAAAGTGGATGAGGTTTTCTCTGGTTTGAACATTATCCTTTGTAGACTTGATACATGTCCTTCCTGGTCGGGTATGAACAGTTAGATCCAGGAGATAATCCATACTTCTTTGAGGGATTGAGCAGTGTCTTGTCAGATTTGAAGTTGCCCATCTGGTCTGATACTAGGGAGAATCTGCTGAGAATTTCCTTCTCCTCAAAGAGTACATTGGGAGCAGTTAAGATAGCAGATAGCTGCCACTTAATGGAACACTATCCCCTTGGTGGGATTATTATATAACCTATGCCCTCTTCAAATTTCATAAGTAGCTAAAACTGTTTTTTTGCTTGTGGTCCCAGTTGATTTAACTGCAGACACTCCTCGTATTTTGTTTGAGATGTTGCTCTGTTCTAGTACTCTATTTTTTTTAATGTATTGTATGACATCTTCAGGTTTAAGGTAGGTTATATATTTTATTTATATGCATATATACTAGATAACACATTAAGGCTGCCTTGGCTAATTCACAGTTTACCAGATTAACCATATTACTTGGCTATTTAGAATATAATGGCCATAAATTATTTTGGTTGGGCTCATACAGCATACCAAACCAACCAGATTTAAGTTTACCATATTGACTGAACCCAGATTAATACTTTCCTTTTTCTATGAAATAGCTTGGGAATGCAGAGATTTGTAACATTCCTATTTATTTCTTTGACCTGTAACATTTCTTTTCAGTTATATAGATACTGAAAATTGCTTATGATCACATAGCATTCTATGCACTCGCTTTCTAACAATTATCTCAGATGGAATAATTGAGAATCGGAAAGTTACCCTGTATTTTATGGTAATTCTTCCGGATATCCGAAATATCATGAACACTGCAGAACCGTGTGTTTTAGTCTAAAATGTTATAGGCTTGAAAGTAATATTGCTGTCTGTTTGAAACCTTCTAAGTCGTTTTTTTTCAAAAGTAGGTGGAAATATTTCAATCACTTATTCATCTCTTTCAGAATATATTTTAGTAAACTATGAAAATAAAAGAAAAAAAATGAAAAGCTACAATATAATAGTGGCTCATTCAGGTTGTCAGTTTTAGTTATAAAATTGCAGGGTTATACATGGAGTCCTGGGAACTAGGGAAGGATGGATTTTCAGATGAATTATTTTTTAGAACTGTTGCAAGAAAGACATTCTTATCCTTCACTATGGGCGAAGAGTGGGTTGCTTTTTCACGCAATCAATATGTTCCCCGGTTAGTGACTCTACCTCCTGTCCTTCAAGGCCATTTCCTATGCCATCTATGTAGATCCCTATGTGTCCTAATCTAATTATCAGTCAGATTTTCCTTTTCTTCCAGCACCATCCTCAATTGACAAGATCAGTAGATGTTTTCCTACTGACTAATGATGGGAGAGAAAGGAGATGAAGTCAAGAGACATCAATCCATATTCTTAATGTGTCCCTTACACCAGAAACAGCACCATTTGTCGGCCTTGTGTTTGGGGCAGGACACAGACAGCCAATTTTGTTCTGGCTCAGAGACTGGTGGGCAGCACTGTTTTGATCATGAGAAAGGACTCTAAGAAAAGTGTATTTTGAAAAAAAAAAAAGGAAGTTCAAAAGAACAAAAGATTGCATGCAAGTAAGCAGTTTGAGACACTGACTCATTAAGTTCCTTATTAATTATGTCTGTGAAGATCATTCAAATTGTTTCTCACAGTTTCAAGCTCAATACCAGATAGCAACTAAAGGCTATTTAAAGAGATCCAAGAAATATTGGTTTCAGGAAAAAAAAATCCCTTGATAAGACAACCTCATCAAATGATTTCTCCATCTACTGGAAATTATTCCTTTCTGATTTATGACATAAAACCATCGAGCAAATCAAAAATAAGCAACTTCTCCTTGTATTTTTCTGGTTTATGAACAAGAGCCTGTTTTATTATTCCCAATGGGGCAGGGTCCCCCAACTCTTCAGCTTATTGACTCCTTCATGACATTTCAGATTGTTCATCAACACACACACACACCATTCCTTTATCTGTTTTAGCTCATCCCATTATTAATATTTTTGTGCATTAAATAGCATTTCTTTGTTAACAAACCTCAGATATTAGGAGGTCTCAGCAAGTTTATTATATGGTAATAATCAGTATTTGCAGTATTTTGAAATTCAAGGATCTTGTTTATTCTAAGTGGCTAAAAATGGCTACCTCAGGAGGAAGGAAGAGGCAAAGGTAGAATAAGGCAACTGATGTGGTCAAAATAAATTTATAGAGGTCGAAATATATTACCAGATATCTGGCCTTCTGCTATGGACTGGAAATATCAGGTTTCTTTTCAATGTGCACTTTCAAAGAACAAATTGTGTGGACACTATATTGCAGTTCTGGAAGCAATGAAAAGTAGAAAAGCGAGGACATAATTTGAAAGGTTCACATCTGGATATCATGCCATTTCTTTTGGCAGAGGCCAGTAGAGTGACTTGGAAGTTCTTTTATTTTCAGGCAATTGTTAGATGCAGATGCAGCCTGGATTTATTACTTTTTTGACAGAAATCCCTTCCTACATTTAGCTTCCTCTATTTCTTTCTCATTTGTGTAGGAACACATTCTTTCCATTGGCAAATAAGTCTGGTGACTTATGATGATGGAAATGTTTTGATTATTTTAAGAAGGGGACCGGCGAATGCTTTTATTCATGCTGACAGGCTGAATGTTCATTTTCACTCTCCTACAACATTGTCTTTCTTGACTTGTGCAAACACCAGTAAAAATATCACCTGGTGATTTTCTGCAACTCTGTTCAAAGCAACTAGAGCACAGTCACTACAAAAACAATCTTCTTAGACTAAAGTAACCTTCCTCAGTTTAGCAAATCCAGATGTGTTAGATTGTAATTTCCCAGTTTCCCAATTTCCCAGCAAGAAAGGAATGCTGGTTGCTGCTAGAGTAGCTCAGGCTGGAAGAGTTTGTCCTCAGCAATAGCCAATGCATTTAGTAATTCATAACATGGTTTGGAAATGTTGGCGCTATGTTTCCACAATCAGTTGGTCCTTGGCATAGTTTTTGAGGATATTTAGACATCTTTGTTTCTTTGTCATGAGCAGCCTCTGTCTGCTTTTCAAAAGGCCTTGCCTTCAAAATTTTAAGCATTGGTGACAAGGAGGTCTGGCCTTGCATTTCCCAACTGAAGCCAATTATGGAAACTCTGGTGAAAATACAGAATTGTGTTCACCATATATGGATTGCCTAGGCCAAGTTATATTTTTGAAAAGCTAACCAGATTTTTCTCTCCAACACTTTCATCCAACATTCTTGTAAGTGCATATAGCACTGGTATAGAAAATGAAATATGTCAAGGAAACACAAAACAAAAATGTACATTAATTTGTGCTGATAATTCACAAGATTGGGACAGTTTAGTAAGTACAGTATAGCCTTCTGCAAAGTTGTGGGTGTCTGTATTTTGAAGATCATTTAAAACAAAAGAGTTGCTAGTTACAAAATGTTCTTAGCATGATGGCATGCAATCTCATTGTACCACTTAGTCATAGGCATCTCTGAGAAACCCAGTCTATTTCATCCAGACAATGTCCATGTGGTTGGAAAGAGATGGAAGGTGTTAATATCATTTTGTGTTCACCTGTTGCTTTCCAATGAAAGCACTAAGGTAATTGTGGTTTGTTTTAGATTCTTGAAGGAAGGCTGACTATTTTTCACCCGCTCCTCATTCCCCAGTGCCTTGTGATTTTGTCTCATTTGCCTCTAAAATAGAAGCAGATGGTTTCTTTCCTCTCCTGTGGCTCATGTGATGTGCAGACAGCCAAATGCAAGTTACACAAACAAGTTAATCATCCCGAATCCATGAATAGCAAGCAGCACATTCAAGAACACCAAAGACCAAATTGGTAATTTCCATACTAAGTACTGAGGATATGCCACATATGGAGCACTGCAATATAGAAGGGAATCTTTACATTCACATTTGTGTGATGAAAAAAGTTGTAATACAATGGATTGACTCTGTTTTTCCACAGAGGAATTCCATTCAGGAGACCCATCCTTCTTCTGGTGCAAAGGGAAATGGCCTTCTTTCGTTGAGTCTAAAGGACAGAGTGAATCCTTCTGCTTATGGAAGGCAGAAGGATCCAACTCTATATCATTTAGACAGGAATAGGCATGGAGAAGGACAACTTCGAAGAAACTGGAAACACAATTCTGTGGAAAGAAAATGTTTAGCTCTGAGAACAGACAACCCAAAGGAGGTACAATCAATTTTTCATGTATTTGATGCCATGCAATAAAAGATCATTCCATAGTAGAGGATGCAAAATAAAAGGTTTATTACAGAAAGGTAGATTCTCCTTAATGTTATGCAAAACTTCCTAACACTAAGAGTAATTCAACAGAGAAATTTTCCAAAGAAATGGCAGACTTCTTTCACTGAATGGCTTCAAGTGAAAACTAGACAGACATCTGTCAAAGATGCTTTGATTTTGGTTCCTGTACTGGACATGGAAGTTGGACTTGATGGGCAAAATGACCCCCTTCCAGATCTAAGATTCTTTGATGAAAATATGCTCTATTTCTTTATAAAATAAACTCAGAGAGACACTTGACCTCTCCATCCAAGTGATATATTAAAACATGGTAAACATGGTAAAAGCCACAAATTTCATACAAAGAAGCCAAGAACAGCCTGGAGCAATTAAATATAAAACTATGGAGACAAGACTTAATGTTATAAAGCCTGTGGACTAAAATGTTCTCATCCTCATAGATGATGCTTAAGAAGAATTTTGACAAGCAAACTTCCATAACCAGTGATATTTGTAATGTGCCTCAGCAAAGAAGGCCTTAATTAGAAGATAACTTAAAATTGATCATGCTGTTATCTCCCTCTCCCTCTCCCTCTCCCTCCCTCGCTCTCTCTGTTGTTGGTTTGAGCTCCGAGCTTGGTGATTTGGTTGCAAATGTTTTGTCCCCATTCGAGGAGACATCTTCAGTGCACTTTGGATTGTTAATAAGATCGAATCTCAGTATCCTAATCTTTCCAGTAATGAACATAGTGTGCAGATTAAGCAAGTCTATCCTGTTTCTGCTTAAGGTGTACAATATGGAAGATAGCAATCAGTTTCCCCTCTAAAGCACAATGATTCCAGCTTGACCCAAGCTTGATACTTGCTAGGGTAATCATGTCGCTTCAAGGCCCAGAGATTTTCAAATCATATGGACAGAGAAGTGACATGGCCCACTGTAAGAGGAACAAGTTCTCTCAGTCACATTATGTCACAACAAGTCCATCTGGCTGTAATATCATATAATGAGTGTCTCACAAATTATAAGATCCTTTCCATAGCGGCCCTTGTGAATTCAGAAAGGCATCAAGTTCTTATTTCCAAAGTAACTCTTAAACAACTAGTAAACTGTACTGTTGGAAAGTCAGAGCTATAGCAAATTAAATAAATAAAAGATTGAATAGCAAGCAACCAGCTGCATGGGATACCCTAACCCTTGAATCTCTCTCTCCCCCACCACTCCCCCCCTATAACTTTAGGAAATTGCAATCTGGATTGGAATCTGCTACTAGTGGATAGAAGTACATCCTTCTCAGTATTTGTGAATTTTCTCTCCGAATTGCTATTCAACCACAGACTTAGAAATATAGAGATATATGCCCTGTTTCTCCCAAAATAAGACATCCCCTGATAATAAGCCCAATCAGGCTTTTGAGCACATGGCAATAAGGCCAAGTGCTTATTTCAGGGTTTAAAAAAATATAAGACAGGGTCTTATTTTCGGGGAAACATGGTAGATAGAGATCTTCCCTACCACCAAATCAACAGAGGAATTATCCCAAGTTATTCTCTCCTCCTCTTTTTTTCTTCGGTAGTGAATCCAAAAATATAAAAAACATTTTTTAAAAAAAGTAACACAAATCAAATAATCTCTCCGATCCCTATTCTCTCTAGAATGTAAGAATTGGGTATAATGGATTGATAAATAAATATGTTGCTTTTCTGGTTGTTTTGGGCTTTTCGGTGGTTTCCAATACCATCAACCATAGAATCTTACCACCAGTGGTGGGATTCAAGTAATTTAACAACCGGTTCTCTGCCCTGATGATTTATTCCAACAACCAGTTTGCCAAACTGCTCAGAAAGTTAATAATCAGTTCTCCTGAAGTGGTGCGAACTGGCTGAATCCCACCACTGCTTACCACCCTGACTATAAGTGTTGGGAGTGGCTGGCATAGTTTTAGAGTGTTTTCTGTCCTTCCTAATTGGACAATTCCAGGTAATATTGGTGGAGGATGAACAGTTGAGCCCTTGATCTCTCCAGAATGATACTGGTCTCTGCTCTTCCCACCTGCCATCAGTTCAACAGCCATATAAAACCACCGTGAGAAGGTGTTTGGAAATATCAGATATTGTTTGCTGTGTGGTACTGGATAAGATGAAACAACTTAGGTGGAATCCTAAAAATATGTATATATATCTAGAAACTATTGGCCTTGGCACTAGTCCCTATGTACTCTGGATGAGGTCTCTCCTGCTGAAGAAGAAGATCTGTGATTTGACGATTCTTGTGATCTCATGACTTCAGCTTGATCAAGCTCTGTCCAGGGCAACCTTTATTCAGCATAGATTGCTGGATTTATTTAGAGTAGGAAGCTCTGGTGACAGTAGACAATCACATCCTCATCTTCTTGAATAGTCTTCTGTGATGTGGGCCCTGAATTGGCTAATGCCCTTTTGTGGTTTGGGTCTTGGTAAGCCACAAGGCCATCCTCTACAAACAGAATCTGTCTGTTTTCAGTGTTTTTGCTAGGCTGCTGGTAATTTTCATTTCAATTATTTTGGTTTTATGCTCTTCATATTAATTTCTTAAATTTACTTTTAACTGATCTGAGGGTTTTTGTTTTTTTTTTACTTTAATGGTTGTATTTATATCATGTAAGTGGATAAAATTTTTGGACAGCGTATACATTGTGCACAAACAAATATATATCTACCACATTCCAATGATCCCTTTCCTGGTCCATCAGTATTTCACATTTCACAAAAACAATTTCACATTTTTTGAGTTCTTCAAGAACCCTCAGATGGATACCACCTGGATCTGTTATTTTGCATGGTTTATTTATTTATTATTTATTTATTATTCATATTTGTATACCGCCCTACTCCCGAGGGACTCAGGGCGGTGAACAGCATAAATAAATACAAAGACATATAAAAGTTAGAAACTATTAAAAACAGATTAAATAATTTAAGTATAGGTTCAAAGATTAAAATATCCAAATTTATCTAAAGAGATTTAAAAACCAATTTAAAAGCCAATTTAAAGGCCAATTTAGAAGGGAGAGTTAGGCCAGACCAGCCAGTTGCAATAAGAACGTTTTTAGGGTGCGGCGGAAGATGCGTAGGTCTTGGATCCTCCGTATCTCCGGGGGGAGCTCGTTCCAGATGGTAGGTGCCCCCACAGAGAAGGCTCTCCCCCTGGGGGCCATCAGTCGACATTGTTTGGCTGACGGCACCCCGAGGAGCCCCTCTCTATGGGAACGAACTGGTGGCAGGAGGCGGTCTCGTAAGTACCCTGGTCCTGAGCCATGGAGCACTCTAAAGATAGTAACCAAAACCTTGAAGCGCACCCAGAAAACCACTGCAGCTCGCGTAGGAGGGGGGGTCACATGAGAGTGCCACATTGCTCCCATCACCACCCGCGCGGCCGCATTCTGGACCAGTTGAAGTCTCCGGGTGCTTCTCAAGGGGAGCCCCATGTAGAGAGCATTACAATAATCCAGGCGTGAGGTGACAAGGGCGTGAGTGACCGTGCGTAACGAGTCCCGATCCAGAAAGGGACGCAACTGGCGAATCAGGTGAACCTGATAAAAAGTCCTCCTGGCCACGGCCGTCATATGCTCTTCTAAATACAGCCGCGAGTCTAGGAGGACGCCCAAGTTGCGAACCCCATCTGTTTCATGTCAATGGAATCTAGATCTTCATCACTTCATCTTCATCACTATAGCTTGCTTCCATTCATCAGATAGCTTAATTTCTGATATCGCCAGTGAAGAAAGATGCAATGAATTATTGCCCACAGTTGCCTTGTTCTACATCAGAAGTCTTTTTTCACTTTTCACATTCAGTAGTTTAATTACCTCCTTAGCCTGTTTTTTCTTTCTGAGGTTTTTGTGTTGCTGCATCTAATATTATTAAAAAATATTTTTAAATCCCTAGTTATCTACTTGTCTTCCTTGTATTTGGTGCCTTTTGTGAACGTCAGTTATTCTTTCTGTAGGCTTGTGGTTTTGAAAAGGCCACATGCAATTCAGAGATTCTGGCCACTCTTGTGGTGATTGTGTCAGACTTTCTTGAAAATTTTCAACTTATATATAAGTTAAAATTGCTGGCTATGTAGATCCCACTGTTGTTGGTTCAACAATACTAGCCACTTGCTAACTGAAAACAGTGATAATTTGTGCTAGATTCCAAACATGATTTAGGATTAAGAAATGTCTAGAATATCTTCCCCTCTGTATATACCACAATCAACCATTCCAAGACACAATAATTTAAGTCTTTAGAAATATTGCATGTTGTCAGCAACAGAATTCCCATTTACAATAACATTTTCCCTTATATAGTTTTTTTTATTGCATTCTCAGTCTCAAACTCACTCTGTCCCTTTTGATTAGGAAATTAGTATATTAGGAGTAAATCATTTGCATGCATTAATTTGAACTTGTGCTTTACAATCTCTTTTAAGAGCTACTTTACTTTGTATGTAGTTTCTGCCATTAAATAAATCACTGTTGATTTTAGCTGTGCCTAGCTCAGTTTAAGAATCATTTTATTATATAGTGTAGTTTCTTTCAAAATATACCTGATTAGACCCGACACATGACTGAAATGAGCATGTAGTATAATTTTAACACAAACTTGATTTTACCAGTGTTTTTGTTTTTATTTTCTTCACCAGTGGTTTTGATTTGTTTTCTTGTTGATATGCATATAAAAAAGGAGGAAAGAAGTAACAGAAATTGGCAGGATTAAAAAAGTAAAAGCAAAGTTAAATATGAGAAGTTACAAATAAAGAAATTTGAGGTATAGTTTCTATTATTATGTACAAGGAAAATAATAATATTTACTATTATTTAAACAATTCCAAAACCCTTTACTTTAAGGATAAAAATTAAGTATCTACCAGAAACAACAAGGCAAAATAATGCTTAATATTGGCTTATGCTTGGAATTCCTAATACTTATCTATCAGAATATGTTGCCTTACAGGGTCATCCATTTTTACTGTTGCAATTACAGTATCCAGGGGTGAAATCCAGCAGGTTCTGACAGGTTCTGGAGAACCGGTAGCAGAAATTTTGAGTAGTTTGGAAAACAGGCAAATGCCACCTCTGGAGTGGGGTGGGAATGGAGATTTTGAATTATCCTTCCCCTGCCATGCCCAACAAGCCACACCACACCCACCAAGCCATGCCTACAGAACTGGTAGTAAAAAAATTTAGATTTCACCACTGACAGTATCCCATCTTTTGTCCAAGAAGCTCGGAGTATTGCAAACACTTTTAGCTTCACAACAGTCTGTTATCCTAAATTAGACTGAGAAAGAACGATTCGAATATTCAGCCATGAAGATGACTCAGAAAACTACAAGGATAAAAAACGAAAGCCTTTTTCCCAATCTTGATGAGACATTTTAAGCACTATACCAGTCTCCTCCAACGTGATGCTTTCCAGACATATGGATCTACAGCTGTTACTCCCAGTACTAGTTTTGGATTATAATATTATAATTAAAACGATCAGGAAGATGTAATGTTGAGAAAGTGATGCTACATCACCGTACAAAAAAGTTGGACAAAAATGTTCATTTGCTGGAACTCTGATCACCAGGGGTTGGTGGTAAGGAGTAGAGGGTGGAGAATGGATCTCTGCAAATGATATATTAATCAAAGCAAGTTCAAAGACATAGGCCATATTCATTCATTCAATTGTCGGTTTTCATTCTGTTTTGTGTTTCCAAAACTAGAAGTCACACATGCCTGTTAAATGAAAAACAGCAAAACGATGTATTCTGTTTCTGATATGTGAAATATCAATCTTTTTTGGAAAAACTGGACGTGACTGAAAATGAGCAAATATACTGTGCAGTTATCACAGAAGCACAAGCGTACATGCATATATTTAGGGAAAATTCTGTGGCAGGTTCTTATGGGTAAGTGGCAGTAAAATATTGCTTTTTCAAATGATACTTAAACGTCGTTATTACAATTACATTCACTTGTTTGTGTGTCTTATTCTCCTTGAAATATTTCCAATAGGAAATATAAAGGGCAGAAGCAACAATCATTATAGTAAAAGTTAGAATGTAATATTGTTATTTAAACATGGCAAACTATTGAAGTGATAATATTTAGTGTCATATTGCTATATTTCTGTTTATTTGTTTCTTCTGCAGAGTGACAGGGAGACGTTGTTTTAAAATTTCTGTGTATGAACTTGCTCTAGATTAATTTATCCTATATGGAAAACATTCTGCCCAAAAAACTAAATGCTTGAATTAAACATCTGTTGACTGTTGCACAAGTTTAAATTTTTGGCTGCCATCCCTTCACAGAAAGCAAGATTCCTCCAAAAGTATCTTACAAACATTTGCTGAAAGTAAGCTAACTTTACGAAAATGTCAAAACACTGGATTTTACCTTCCAGGTTTCTAAGATGAGAACTCTCTCCACCTGTTACTCATAGCTATTGTGTGAACTGCTGAGATGATTTTAACTGATAATGAAATAATATCCACTTGGTTAGAATTTCAATTTTTCTCTAGACTTAAATATACCATTTCAAAATAGTTGCATAAAAAACCTTTTATCCTATATTCCACAACCAAATGATTATCCCATGTAGGTTGCTATCTATGCAAAAAGAATTACAGAATTAAAGAAATACAGTATATACCAGGGGTCACCAACCTTTTGGACCTCAGGGACCACTAAATTCATAATTTTAAATCCCGTGGACCACTAATATGATCTGCCTAATGACCGGTTAGGTGGTCATGAGACTGGGTGGGCATGGCCAACTCAATGTCACTCATGTTGAGGGGTGCCTCGCCAGCCTCTACTTGCCCCTCCCCTCCAGCCATTCCTCGCCTGCCTGCCTGGGCTCCTTAGGGCCCCAACAGGAAGCAGTTGTTAAGCTGGAATTAAGCAGCCACCACAAGAAACAAAACAGTTGGCAAAACAGCTAGCTCAATTCAAATTGGATCTGGCCGAGAAGGAGGCTCAGCAGAAGCAGCTCACTGAGGACTACGAGCATAGGCTTTCCAAGCAGAGGGAAGACCTGTGGGAGTGCAAGGCCAGGTACCGGCGCCTGGAGGCTCAGCGGGCTGAGATGGTCAGCCAGTTCTAGGCCATGATGCAGTTCCACTGGAACAAGATCTTCCGGCTCTTCGCCATCAGTGGCACGTCCCTCCAGCCTTCGCCCAAAGCCCCCCACCAGGAGGCTGAAGCAGACCCCAAGTCGGAATTTCTGCCCCCCCTCTGCCCCAAACAAAAAGACCCTGAAGGGGGAGACTCTCTGCAGCCACACAAATGTTCATTGCATGTTTGTAGTTGTAGGGGCTGTAGTTTGACGGCTCCTAATTTATATTACACTAATTTAGTGCAATATAAAAAATGCAAATAATTTTTCTATGTCCCACCAAAATTTTCTCGCGGACCACCAGTTGGTGACCACTAGTATATACAATATTTATACAAATCTGTATAGTCCCCTGGAGAAGCCACAAGCCTTTGTAATTTTTTCCACAGGATTTCGCATTTGACATTTTACTGTATGCATGCATGCAATGGATGAAAAATAGAGAAGTGTATGTAAATCAGATCCAATTATATGTGAAGCTTTAAATTAATTAAGAAAATACATCTGATTTTGTTTTTCTTAATGCAGCCTAAAATTTTGTTTGCCCTGCACCTGGGCATGTGACATTATATGGCTCAAATACAATCAACGATAATTTCAGTGTTTTCATGTCTTCTATTACCTATACCTGCGATGGCAAACCTATGTTACACATGCCACAGCTGGCACCCAGAGCCCTCTCTGCAGGCACACGAGCCATCGCCCAGCTCACATCCACCGCACATGCGCGCGCCCCTCCTGCCAGCCAGCTGGTTTTTGGGTTGTGCAGGGGATGAGTGCATGCGGGAGACGCACATGCATGTGCAGGGGGTTGTGACACATGTGGGGGGAGCCCGGGGGGGGGGAGTGGCGTGCGTGTTCCAGAAGTGCAGAAACAGACTTGTTTCCAGCCTCCAGAGCCTGGGAGAGGCCATTTTTACCCTCCCAGAGGTTTGAGGAAAGCCTATGGAGCCTGGGGAGGGCAAAAACGCCCCCCCCCCATGGTACAGGTTGCTGAAAAAATTTAATCTCACCCCTCGTGTGCATGCGTGGGTGGCGGGGGTAATATGGGGGGGTCGCGTGCACATGCATGGGGGGCATGGAGGGTCATGCATGCATGCGTGGTGGGGCGCACATTGCATTATGGGTGTCGGCACGTGTACGCGCTGTCACATGCGTGGTTTTGGCACCCGAAGAGAAAAAGGTTAGCCATCACTGACCTATACATTCAAGGTTGGGTTTTTTTCCATAAGGAAAGCTCTTCCATTTATTTCTATTATATTTTATTTGGCTATTTTTAGATCATGTGTTTGCAAGATATATATATATATATATATATATATATATATATATATATATATATATATATATATATATATATATATATATATATATATAAATTTGATTTATATGCCGCCCTTCTCCGGAGACTCAGGGCGGCTTACAATGCGTTAAGCAATAGCCTTCATTCTTTTGTATATTTTATACAAAGTCAGCTTATTGCCCCCACAAACTGGGTCCTCATTTCACCTACCTTAGAAAGGATGGAAAGCTGAGTCAACCTTGAGCCTTGGAGAGATTCGAACCAGCAGAAATTGCAGGCAGCTGTGTTAATGACAGGGTGCACCAAACCACTGTACTATCAAGGCTCATTTTTGAATTCTGTTTGGTATGCCAGCCAGATCCAGGTCATCTTCAGGTTTGTAAAGTACAAGTACAACTTACAACAGTTCATTTAGTGACTATTCAAAGTTACAACAGCACTGAAAAAAGTGACTTGTGACCATTTTCTGTACTTATGACCACTGCAGCATCCCAATAGTCATATGATCAAAATTCAGATGCTTGGCAACTGACTCATATTTATGACGGTTGCATGTCCCGGGGTCCTGTGATTCCCTTTTGCGACCTTCTGATAATCAAAGTCAGTGGAGAAGCCAGATTCAATTAACAGCCATGTTACTAACTTAACAGCTGTAGTGATTCACTTAATAACTGTGGCAAGAAAGATTCTAAAATGGGGCAAAACCCACTTAACAAATGTCTCACTTAGCAACAGAAATTTTGGTCTCAATTGTGATGGTAAGTCGAGTTCTACCTGTACTTCTTCAATCATGCAATATAGAATACCTGTTTCACCTTCCAATTACCTCTTCCTCTTCTGTGAAAGACTGGAAAACAAGATTAGTTATGGAAAAATTTAAATTTACCATGCTTAGAGCTGTGTTACAGAGAGAGAGAGTGAGTGAGTGAGAGAGAGAGAGAAATCGCTGAAGGAAAACAATACATGATGAAAAAATCTTGAGCAATTTACCAGGAGATTCATGGGGGCACAGTACTTTTCAGCATTTCCTGATTCTGCCACACCTAATTTTTTTTGCAATTTTGCAACTTGCTTTTTCTCAGGTAATGCCCTGATTAAGTTGCTTGCATAAGAAACTCTGTTCTGAACAATATGTCTTTAATATGGGTATTCCTGGAAAGGAAGGATGGGGTTACCCTGGAGATGAGACACAAGATTGTCCGTCATGGCAGAGGCAATGGAGCTCTCATCAAAGGAGGCAGATAAAAGTCTGTACTTCTTTTGTTTGTTTGTTACAACCCACAGACAGCAAGCACAGCAAGTGAGGGACATTGCTGGGGACACCGAGACCTAGGGATGAACTGTGTGCAAAACAGATCTCTGCAAAATTATTCTGACATAACACAAGAAATACAGTCCATGTTATTTACAATGATCTATAATTGGGGTTGTTTGTGTAGACAAGACATAATATTTAAACCATCCTTTTGTCAACTTAAAAATATGTAGGTAAGGCCCAAATCAATTTTAAAAATTTGAGAAGAGTTACAGATGCCATATTAATTTTAAGGAATCCAGTGACTAAAACAGTGGCAAAATAAGCATAAAATGTTTTCAATTGTAATTTCTTTAGTAGTTATATAGACTGCTCTTCCTTAGCAGTTCATTAAAAAGGTCTTTTTATATTCTAAAAGAAGGCTCAGTGACTAAGTTCCTTTTGGTAAATCTGGTTTCCTTAGCTGCCAACAAAACTGGGCAAGAAAAATGTGTGGAGAAAATGACTTTTCACCCTCCTACAATAGGAAGTGGGGAACTGTCTCACCCGACTGGGGGACCATCTCATTCCACTGGGATTGACCCACCCCCTTGCCTTGGCAGAGGAAAAATGCTGTGGGTCCTGTCAGCCTGATTATTCTGACTGACAGGGTCCAGAGGAAGGGCCTATTCTGCGATTGCTCCTGCCCTCTAGAACATCTTGCCCCCTCCCATGTGAGGGTTTTCCCCAACCCTCCTATCCTTTTGTAAGTGTCTAAAGACTGGCTCTGCCCATTGGCTTGGGACCCCAATGGAGGAACAGCACAATGGAGGTAGTTGATCCACCTCCCCCATTCTGCCCTTGCCTTCCCCACATATCCTTGGCTTTTAATCTATTTGTGTGTGTGTGTATTATAGATAGATAGATAGATAGATAGATAGATAGATAGATAGATAGATAGATAGATAGATAGATAAGGCCATCAATTGCTTCCTTCCCCTTTTAAAAAAGGCTGTCTTATAGACCCTGGTCCAACCACAGGGATCTTGCATAATGTACATCCTACACAGTAGACTAGACTAAGAAACCAATGCCATAGAGTTAGACTATCTTTATTGTAACAACTCTAGGTAAAGAATCTTGCATGTCTAAATATGCTTCCCCTTTACCTCTCTTTATCTTCATGTGAACTAGGGAGGGGCTTGTCTGAGATGTTTTCTGAAATTAGTTTCTTAGCTTGGAGTTTCTAATCCCGTTTACCTGACCCTTGCCTTTATAGCAGTTCTTCTTCCTATCCCTCAAGGCCATTTTCTATACCTCTACAGTTGATGGCTACAGTTGAGTCCTGTTTTAAATGTGCTGCTATTCATTATGAAAACACATGAGCAAGTAAGGCCATGATCACTCAGCAAGAACATTTTATTTGTTCCTTCTCTTTCCTCAGAATTGCACTTCCTTCTTCCTGCTGTCCTGAAAATAAATGAAAACATGAATCAGCCATTACATTCTCCAGCATGACCTGAAAAGACTCTGTGTAATCAACATGGAACACCCGAGAAGTTATGGGTAGAACCAGATTACTATATCTATACAAGCTTGACTACTCTTGCTTTTAGACTCCCATGTATGGAGAGACAGAGAGAGAAAGAGGGAGAGAAGGTACCTTCTCCGCATCACAATAAATGCAGAGTAAATCCTCACCCAGAATAATTGCAAAGATCATCAATCTGATATCCTGCTCTGTGAAAATTCTGCTATGTATATATGGGCCTTGCAAAGTATGTTTTTGTTTCTGTTATTAGCTGTAGTAGATTAAATATGCATTACTAAGTATGAATTTTATTAAACAAAAGCAGTATTTTATTATATTGCTACTTAGTTTTTATACTTAGTTTTATGTAGTTAACTTTTAAAAAAATGATAATTGTAATATTTTAGAATATTTTTAGAATATTTTTTAAAAGGGGAAAATGAGAGGAGAGAAACAATGTCTTGTTTGGGCACCATAATTTGCTGCTCAAAAGAATCTTAAATGAGAATTTAAAATTGCCCTTGAATTTTGTTAGTCTTGCTTCATATTTCCAATGATTCTGTTTGCCCAGCTCACTGAACCACAGACTAAGCATATTTTAGCCCACATGTTATGTGAATATGTGAAGTCAGCCTCTGTATTAGTTGACGGCTCAATATGCCCAGCCATTTATTTATTTTTTTGCTTTAATTTATATGCCGCCCTTCTCTGGAGACTCAGGGCAGCTTACAATGCGTTAAGCAATAGCCTTCATACTTTTGTATATTTATACAAAGTCAGCTTATTGCCCCCACAATCTGAGTCCTCATTTTACCTACCTTTGAAAAGATGGAAGGCTGAGTCAACCTTGAGCCTGGTGAGATTTGAACTTGCAGTAATTGCAAGCAGCAGATGTTAATAACAGTGCTTTAGTCCACTGTACTACAGGCTCTTTTATTGCATTCAACAAACCATGGGTATCACATAAATGTAGATAATGGGACTTTCCTTAACTCCATTTAACCATAACATAAGGAGGCCCCGGGAACATAGAAAATCATCCTTAATCATCCATCTCTATTCCAAAATCATCCAAAGACATCTTTAAAACCTTCCAAATCTGTTAGACTTAATCATCCATCACCTTGGAAGAAAGTCAGATGATTGTGGTGACTTGAATCTCAGGCAAGGAGGCAGACTACTGTAGGCCAGGGGTGTCAAACACAAAGCCCCGGGGCCAAATCTGGCCCACAGGATGCTTAGATTTGGCCTTCGGGGTCGCCCTGGAAACAGCAAAGGACCGACCTGCTGTGCTTCTGCCAGTGAAAATGGAGCTCAGGGAGCCCTCAACACGAGTGATATCGAGCTGGCCATGCCCACCCTGGCCACACCTACACCCCACCCCCCCGAGGTCAAACACAACCCTGATGCAGCTCTCGATGAAATCGAGTTTGACATCCCTGCTGTTGGGTTTTGATGCTGCTATAGTTTTCTGCCAATTCAAAGATGAGTGGATAAAGTTTTGAATAAAATCCTAAATGTAGATCTACCCTCTCATTTGTGTAGTACTGCCTCACTGATGACTATTTTCTTCTCTGGGTGTTTTTGTCTCTGGGAGCCAAAGGAGAGTAGCAGCAAAGTTAAAAGAGAAAACCAATCACCTTGCCTGCAATGAGTGATGCGTTTACACATCAGAAAAACACCCCTTGACATTGACTCAGTATGGGCATTAAAGGAAATGAAGACAAGGTGTTTTATGCCAGCATTGTTTTGTGCCAATTTAAGATGGGTGGACTGCACTGTAATTTAGTAATGAGGAATGACTTGTCGCTTGTTTTTTTCACTTGTTGTTTCAAGCTAATCTTCTATTTGCCCTTCTGTAAATTCTTCCTTTCTCAAAATCCTTTGTTACTTACCTCTGCTTGTTTTTCCGCCTGTGGCTTCAAACCACTAATAGCTTTGTCTCTAAAGCTCTCCTTCTACTTCTCCTCCTTTGGGGCTCTGCTAACCCTTTGCAACCTTTCAACATTACACTTCCTTTTCATGTCTTGCTTTTTCTGTTTACTCCTCTTTTCCTCTTCCTGATTGTCTCTAAGGCTTATTTGGCAATACTTGGAGAGAGCAGAAGAGAAGAGAAGAAACTGGATAAAATCACAAAATACAGATAACAAAGACCTGCAAATTGAAATAAAAGTCCTGTGGCAGAAGAAAACAAAGGTAGTATAAATAGTAAAAGGTATCTTGAGTGCAATCCCAAACCAACTGGAGCACCTCTTGAATACCACAGGTACCGACAAAAATCACCATCAGTCTAGGAGTGAAATCCAGCAGGTTCTGACAGGTTCTGGAGAACCAGTAGTGGAAATTTTGAGCAGTTTGGAGAACCGGTAGCAGAAATTTTGAGTAGTTCGGAGAACCGGCAAATACCACCTCTGGCTGGCCCCAGAGTGGGGTGGGAATGGAGATTTTGCAATATCCTTCCCCCAGGAGTAGGGAGAGAATGGGGATTTTGCAGTATCCTTCCCCTGCCATGCCCACCAAGCCACGCCCACCAAGCCACGCCCACAGAACCAGTAGTAAAAAAATTTGGATTTTACCACTGCATCAGTCAATTGTAAAAGGCAGTTTTACTTGGAGCCACTCACATATCCACATTTGCCGATCACAGGCCCTTTGAACAGACTGTATAGATGAGGACTGTCAAACTCTTAGCCCGCAGGCCAGATGTATCATGTGCTGGCCACTCCCAGTTTAGCAAACCGGTAGCAACCCATCACTGGTTTAGGCAGAAACCAAAGAGTAAGCTCGGTTTTTCACCAAATGCAAGTATCCTTGCCAAAAATAGTATGTTGTGTCTCAAGATAAAGTTTAACGTCTTTATTGTTGGTTATCAAGTAGCGTTCAAAAATAAAAACAAAGTACAGGTAGTCCTCGACTTACAACAATTCATTTAGTGACTGTTCATCTAACTCGGCTCTGAAAAATGTGATTTATGACCATTTTTCACACTTACAAACATTGTAGCATCCCCGTGGTCACATGAACAAAATTCAGATGCTTGGCATCTGAACTCACATTTATGACCCTTGCAGAGTCCCAGGGTCATGTGATCATCTTTTGCAACATTCTGACGAGCAAATTCAATGGGAAAACCAGATTCACTTAACAACTGTATTACTAATTTAAGAACTGTAGCGATTCATTTAACAACTATGGCAAGAAAGGTTGTAAAATGGGACAAAATTCATTTAACAAATGCCTCACTTAACCACAGAAATGTTGGGATCAGTTGTGGTCGTAATTCAAGGACTATCTATAGAATGTTAGAATTCAACATAACAGATACCTGAGTATGGAGCTAGGGACTCAACCCACCTGAAATCTAAAATGATTACTGCTTACGGTGTGTGTAACTCATCATTATGAAAGATGGAATTCCTATTCTGAAAGATTTATTCTGGAAAATCAGTGGATCACCTCTAAGTGGGTTGTTTGGTACATTCTGGAATGAAAATCAATCATTCAGCTGTTTCCTAGATTGTTTCAGTTTCAGAACTATGAATTTTGCATATTCCTTGTTACTGATTATAGACAGAACATAAATTTTGAAAGTATATACTGTTATGATAAATGCTGTTGCAGCTATGCTGGTCTGATTCTTGCTTACTGACGCCCACTACACATGGGATGCTGCAGAGGAGAGAGCTGCTGCTAACCAAGAGACTGAAATTATTGGGTGATAGGCTGGGTAACAAGCTCCGGCAGGATTAATCCTCACCCTCGCCTGCCAGTAAGCCACACTGGAGGCATGCTGAAATCACTGGGTGTCAGACCAAGTAAAAAAGCCCTGGTGGGACCACGCTCCCCACCCTGCCTGCCAGTAAGACACACTGGAGGCACAGATACACCTGAGGGATCCATCCCCAGGACTCCTAAGTACAGCCCAGCACCACCCACAGTAGGACAGGCATTAACCAGCACCACAGGAGCCTTCTCAAAATGGCCAAACTGGGAAGACTCAATGAGTTCGACATTACTCACCTGGAACAGTGGAGCTCATATGTCTCCCAAGTAGACAACTATCTTTGGGCTAACCAGATCACGGATGACGGCCTGAAGGCGGCAACCCTGTTATGTGTCTGTGGACAAGCCATGTTTGATATTGCTGAAAACTTGGTAGCACCAGCAAGCATAGAGACAGTGGCCTATGCAGACCTAAAAAAAAAAATTACAGGAACATTTTGAGCCTAGACTCTTGGTCATCACCTGGCGCCATGCATTTGAGCAACGAGAACAGAGATCCGGGGAATCTGCAGCAGAGTTTGTCGCAGCTCTTTGCCAAGCTTCGCGCCAATGTGAGTTCCCTGATCTGGAAGATTGTCTCAGAGACAGGCTCATTCGTGGCCTGCATAATAGTGAATTACAGCAACGCCTATTTTCTGTATTATGGAACGAACACTGAAGAACATTCCTGGTGTCTGCCCATACTGTGATGATGTCCTGATTGCAGGGGAATCAGCGGCAGTCCTGGTGGAATGTCTCCACACAGTACTCCAACATTTCCGTGAGGCAAGCCTAAGACCCAAGAAGGAAAAGTGCAGATTGGCGTGGAATCCCACAAAATTCCTGGGTTTCTGCATCAATGCTGCTGCAATCCACCCATTTGAAGCAAAGCTAAAGACAATTCAGCAAGCCTGAGTCCCAGCTTGTCATATTCTGGCGATCCAGGACCTGCCTGAAGCACCCCTACATGCAGGGGACATTGCAGCTGAAGCCACCATGGACAAAACGCTTAGCTGTGTTCTCAACTGGGTGTTAAGGGGATGGTCAGAGGCCCAGCCAGGCCCTGAATTCCACTATGCTTCTCGGAAAAATGAATTGTCAGCCCAACAAGGGATGTGTGCTGTGGGGCAGCAGGGTCATCATTCCACCCAGTCTTTGCTCCAGGTGCTGGATTCCCTACATGAGGAGCACCCAGGGATTGTTTGGATGAAGACTCTAGCCAGGAGCTACGGGTGGTGGCCAGGCCTGGACAAAGACATTGAGAATCAAATAAGGAGTTGCCAGGCCTGCCAAGAAACCTGACTGTAGGTCGTACAATCAGACGCCACATTGATCAGTTACAGCATTGGCAGGCCGGGCCAGTCCCAGATGAGGATCTCAAGGTTTTATCAGACTCATGAGAAAACTGTTTTCCTCTGAGTCTGCCTACACCATCTGTGGCCGCCTTCGAAGAAACGGAGGTACAAGGGCCATAGAACTGCCGCCACTCATGGGCAACCAAAATGGCCATCAAGACTCTGTCCATTTGGAAATTGACAATACTCCACTTCAAGGGGACTCTCCAGTAACATTGCGGCGGTCCACCAGGATCCATGGCCCCCCAGCCTATCACAAAAACTATGAATGTTGAACAGACTGAGGATAAGAACTATCCTAGAGGGGAGGGTTGTTATGTATTGAATGTATATAGTTGTGTTAACTCTGCTAAAGTGAAACCAACCTTTAGATGATCCTCAATGTTAGCTCTGCTAAAGTGAAACTAACCTTTAGATGACCCTCACTGTTAGTTCCAACTGTTTTGGGAGGGAACTTTGAACATCCATATTTGGGCAGGGTTTTCAAGCATTATGATTGGTTAAGACCCTGTGGGCCCAGAGTATAAATTACAGGCATTTGCCTGTTGTTTCTCAGTCCATTTTTGAGTCAATAAATGCTGTTGCAGTTATGCTGCTCTGGTTCTTGCCTACTGATGCCCACTACACAATATATACTATTCTGTAAATTTAAAAAAAATGGCTTAAAGCAAGCCAATATAAGATCATTCCAATCTCTATTTGTGCTTCAAAACCTGAAACTTAGGATCAGGATCTTACATTCTGGGCCACATAAACTGAAAAGGCTTTGTTTAGTTTCATTAGTCAAACTCTACTCCCATAATTAACATTGGTATTTCAGGTAAACTGTGGGCATGGAATGTTGTTTCCTTCCTATTGAATAAAGACAATAGAAGTTTTTCTGATGTTTGTTTACTGAAACTTCCAAAAGCCCTAATTCCCTTGAATGTGCAAGAATTAAATATATGCAGGCAGTCCAAGGTATTCAAGTAACAATAGAAATCACAGGCATGTTTAAACAACCAATAGCAATATACTGCACCCATCCCTGCCACAATACTGATCGTATAAGATAGGATCTAAAAGCCTTGCTGATGTCTGATCTGTTGTTGCATGTACCGCATTATCATGTGCAAATATTTGCAAGCTTTTAATTCAGCGGGATGTTTTATTCAGAAATTGTTGCAAAGGGTTCTTGGCATTATAATCAAACCTTTAGGTCAATCCATTTGTATCTATGTGATAATCAGTGAAAGACACTGGTTGAAACACTAGATTTCCCCAGTTCAGTGTTCTACTTTTCTCTGTAGCTGTGAGAGCGTGATCTGAAAGCTACTGGGTATTCACTACCATCGTTCATGATTTGTGACAAAACTGTGCTGATGCTATATGGTGAAGAATCAGAAATCAATTTCATTGGTAAATGTGGGTAGTAGTATGTTTCTGAGTGTGGGTTCCTTGCTGCTTGGTTGTTTTCTTCCAGATGTTTCATTACCCAGCTAGATAACATCATCAGTGCATGTTGCTATTTTCTTTGCTTTTGTGAAAGCTCATTTGCAATTTGGTCCACTGCCATCTTCCTTCCACTTGTAATAAAGCGTTCAAGAAGTAGAGCATGATGATTAAATCTGGCAAGAAGCTTTTTATAAAAAATGATGAAGCTGTGATCTGTAATCTATAATTTATGATATATATGGTGGTCCAGGGCATTCACAACTACTTGAACTTTGTACATTTTTGTAGTGTGCCATAATGAAATGCTAGGTTTAAAGAATTCAGTTGAGTTGCACTGTGCTCAGAGACTACAATCTGCTGACCTGTGTAACAAAGATTTGAGATTTTATATATTTTATTTATTTATTTGTATACTGCCTTTATAATTTTTACAAATAAATCAAGGTGGTGAACAAGAGCCGAGGTGGCACAGTGGTTAGAGTGCAGTACTGCAGGCTACTTCAGCTGGCTGCTAGCTGCAGTTCAGATCGAAGGCAGCATATGATAAAATATCCATGATTCCAACTTGTTTTTAAACTGATAACTTGAGACAGTAGAAAATGAATTGATAAAGTACTTTGGGACAGCTTGGAAGAGCCATGGTAGTGCAGTGGTTAGAATGCAGTTCAATCCTCACTGGCTCAAGGTTGACTCAGCCTTCCATCCTTCCGAGGTGGGTAAAATGAGGACCCAGATTGTTGGGGGGCAATATGCTAACTCTGTAAACAACTTAGAGTGGGCTGTGAAGTACTATGAAGTGGTATATAAATTTAAGTACTATTGCTATATCCAACACACAGCCTTCCTCCTATTTTCCCTATAATAATTCTGTGAGGTACATTGGGCTGAGAGAGAATGATTGGTACAAAGTGACCCGCCTGGATTTCATGGCTCTAGTGCGACTTGAATTCACTGCCTCCCGCTTTCTAGCCTAGTGCCTTAACAACTAGACCAAACATATGCAGTTAATTATTTCGTCTGGTGATAATGATGTTACCTAAATAAAACTGGACAGCCTTCTAGCAATGGAGCAGAGCTTACACATATTCATAGTGAGAAACTCTCCGGCACTGTCCTCAAATACCATCTGTAAATAAATAATTTATTAGGTCAATTTTGTTGAAACATTATCCCCACTGAGATTAGCCAAAATATCCAGTGGGCTTAATGGTAACTCAATTCAGAACTGCATTATGAAAGAGCTAAGACAATAGAAAAGAGTGTCATTTTGAATCTGTATGTTTTTTAAAAAATATTTTTTATGTGAGCTATATCACTAGCTTTATTTCACCTTTTATGCTACAGATTTCCAAGTTGGCTATCGTTGTTTTAACTTTCTTTGTTAAATTCTTCATCAGTACTATACTTTTTTTTTGAAGAAGTGGCTTGGTTGCTTATCTTTAGCAAATGGTTTGCTTTTTCTTTGAAACTGCCTCTTTGGATATTACCCTATTTACTGCATTTGCCGCAAATTTCTCATTTTTTCACTTATGACCTGCCTCAAAGTTCTCCCCGTTGCACTACCTTCTTGGTTGTATGACTGCAATCTGGGTGTTTGGCAACTGGCTCACACTTATGTCAATTGTAGTGCCCTGCTGTCACATGATCACTACTTCTGACCTTCCTGCTGCTTTCCTACAAGCAAAGTCAATGGGGAACCTGGCAGGGAAACTCGCAAGTCACTCAAGTAAATCTCCACCATTTGGCAACAGCCACCTCTGAGCCTGAAAATGTTCTTGGCACACCACTGCAAACACTGGCACCTCCTGCCACCCAGCAGTGGTCATTTACTTGTCTGCCAGCCTTGAAACTTCCAATGATTTGGTTACTGAAAGCTGGCAGGAAGTTGCAAGGAAGCCCTTGCTTAATGACTTACTATTCTTGCTTAGCAATTGCAGTGGGGAGTGCTGGGATTGTTGTTGCTAAGTGATGGGTCACATGATATCATGCTTTATCATCAATGGAAATTCCAGTCCTAGTTAATGTGGTTATATTGTATATCCATCATGATGGTATAGGACTGTGATGGTGAACCTATGGCACGCGTGCCACAGGTGGCACACAGAGCTGTACCTGTGGGCACATGAGAGTTGCCCTAACTCAGCTCCAGCACACATGTGCGCTCAGGCCAGCTGATTTTCGAGCCTTCCGGGCCCACTGAAAGATGGGAAATGGGCCGTTTCCGGCCTCCGAAGGGCCTCCGGGGGGGAGGCCATTTTTGCCCTCCCCAGGCTCCAAGAAAGCATACACGGGGGGAGGGGCACATTGAATTATGGGTGAGGGCACGCATGCACACAACCCCCCTGTGCTCCCCCCCCCACTTTTGGCATGTGATGGCAAAAGGGTTAGCCATCATTGATATAGGAGGTCTTTGTTTTTATCTGAACGGCATGTTCAGATAAAAATATTTTTTTTAATTGATGTAAAATAAATGCATCTAGAATTAAAAGATGGGGTTGTCAAGGGTTTTTAATATTTATCCTTTTAAGAGCCCAGAATTGTTTAATTGGGAATCTGAAATTGTTAATACTACAGTCTTACTGCTATCTGTAGTTGTGTGGTGTTTTTTTAATGTGGTAATTCTTTTTTTTTTTTTTTTTTTTGCTGCTGCAGCCTTTTCAGTTCAAGATTCTTGGCAATAAAAAGGGTTCCTTGATTTTAATTTGTATAGTTAATCTAAAAGATAATCTTGATGATCTAAGGCATTTCAATTTATACAATGCTCTTGGGAATCATCTAGACTATTGATGCAAAGATTTCTTGAAATAGTTCATTTCAAATATTTGAGGTAATATTTTCAGATTATGACTTAGGTGTTAACTTGACAAACAAGATTTATTTAAAGTGTGTTAAAGGGAGACACTAACATCTGAAGAGTTAACATCCTTTGAAGGATTTTTGAAGCCTGAAGAACACACCTTTCCATTGTCTCTTTGTTGTTCTAGTGAAATCTGTTCTTGCTCACACTTTCCTCTCCCTATTATATTTATTTTGTTTCTTAACTTTCACAACACTCTTCAGTTTGGAAGGTACTTGAAGGGGTTTTATTGCCAAAACAACAGCCTTTGGCTATTTCCACATATCTGCTTCTCAAAACAAATGGAGGCTGAGTGTCTGTTTATAGCCGAGATACAATCAACAGAGTTGAAAAAGTATGAGGGTGGGCAGAAGAAACACAAAATGAGAAATTTAGCCACCAGACTTCATGTTTGTGCAACAAATACAGTATATTGTGTTCCAAGGCATGCTTGATGCAATATATCTGTTAATTCTAGAGCAGTTATGAATTATCTGACCCATAAGTCATATGTGGATTCTTCTCTTCTCCAGCTGAGGCTCCACTCTCCAAGCTGCTGAGTGCTTAGTGTTTGAATAACAATTGCACTTAAACTTATGTACTGCTCCATAGTGCTTTACAGCCCTCTCTAAGCGGTTTACAGAGTCAGCATATTACCTTCAACAATCTGGGTCTCATTTTACTAACCTCAGAAGAATGGAAGGTTGAGTCAATCTTGAGCCAGTGAGAATTGAACTGCATTCTAACCACTGCATTACCATGGCTCTTCCAAGCTCTCCCAAAGTACTTTATCAATTCATTTTCTACTGTCTCAAGCTATCCATTGAAAAACAAGATAGAATCATGGATATTTTATCATATGCTGCCTTCCTCTAACTAAGTGATTAATTCTGAGAGTTAATCAGACAGTGGGACAAAGTACAAGGAGAAAGGGGAGAAGAGGCCTAAATCTCAACCTGAAGAGACAGAAATGGGATGTTGGGATCTTCAACTATGGATAGGAGCTGGCAATGGCTCGTGTAATGTACAATGGCTAGGAAAATAAAATGGTTAGGGGCAGAGAAGAGAAGGTTCAAAGGAGGTCCAAAGAAAAATAAGAGAAGGCTGGAGGTACGATGGGGGAGCACAATTGGAAGGATTAGAAAATGGAAGAAGGAGAAAGTATTGCTTACCTGTTCCTGCCTCTGTAAAAACAAAAGTGGCCCTGGACACTTTAGCTCAGGGGTTCGTAACTTTTTTGTGTGTCATGAATCCCTTTAAGAATCAGGTGAACCTTCAGGCCTCTTCTAGGAAACATAATTTCAACTGATGTAATAAAATAGTGAAAGAAAACTGTATTTTTTCCCATCCAAATTCATGGACTCCTTGAAATCTGCCCACAAAGACCGCCTCCCCCACCCCTCCTGGACTTCAGGCTAAGAATATCTGCTTTATCTGATGGAGATTTCTAACAGCTGAGGCATGCAGCATTTAAAAAGGTGTTTTCCTGGAAATACTAGATGCATAATAACCCCAAAACATACATGGCGTAGAAGGATAGCTCAGGAGACTTGAAATAAGTTCTGCTAAGAAAAATATGCTTGACGATTTCAGCCTTAGAAAAAAAAGCACATACAGCTGTTTAACTTAACATTGCTTAACTGTTGTTAATAAGGAAATTAGAGGTAATTAGTGGATATTTATCGGTGTTATGGCCATATTCATGCTTGCTGGTATATTAACTTTCTGTAATTAGTGCTCCACCTATAGCACTGCTTTATTCAGGTGTTTCTCAGAGAATAGCCAAGCAGCCTCCTTGAGGGAATACAGCTTCATGAACCTAGAGCAGGGGTCAGCAACCTGCGGCTCTGGAGCCGCATGTGGCCCTTTCATCCCTCTGCTGCGGCTCCCTGTTGCTGGTCGGCTCCACAATTGATAGGGTTTTTGGTTAGGACAGGTAGAGGAAAAAGGATGCTGTGCTAGGAGGAGATTCTATGGTGGGGGAACCAACTTCCAGTCAGTAGAGGAAAAAGGATGCCGCACTAGGAGGAGACTCTATGGTGGGGGAACCAAACTTCCGGTCAGTAGAGGAAAAAGGATGCCGCGCTAGGAGGAGACTATGATGGGGGAACTGGACTTCCGGTCGGCTCCAGAATTGAATGGGGCTTCCGGTTAGGACCTTTGTGGCTCTTTGAGTGTTTAAGGTTGCTGACCCCTGACCTAGAGGAAGAGAATGATGGGTAGAATGATATATTTAGATTTCTAAGGCATCCCCACTTCCTTTAATTTCTACTGTGCTGATATGCAGGTAAATCAGAGAACTCTCTCTCAAAAGCAAAGCTGAACCAATGAAATTTTCTTTCTCCTCTCTTCTGCCTCCACCTTCCTCCATTGCTTTGCAGTTCAGTGAAATCAGCTGCAGGGACCTGAGCTTGTCTACAAGAAGTGAACTACCAACAGCACTGAAAGTTCACCTGTTTAACGAAACAAATCAGAAAGGGATAGGCAAGATGGTGCCTTCTAAGGTTTTAATTCCCTCTAGCTTGAGCCAAGACAGGCAATGGCTATGGAATGTTAACGTTGTGATCCTAAAAATCTGGACAGCAGCATGTTGCCTGCTAATGCAATGCAATGTGTAATATACCTGTGAACCAACTGCTTAATTTTTCTGCTGTGCAAATATCAGAATGAGAGAAATTATTTGTAAATTATCCAAAAGGAGAGATTTTTCCCCATTACCACCTGTGAAAAAGGCTTCTATGGTATTAAGGATGATTTCTTTCGAAAGATGACTTGCTCATCACCCAGCTTCCAATATAAGGAACTGGTGCATCTTCTCCAATTTACTGGTGAATAGTTAATAGTTAACAGTTGATAGGCCTAGCATGGCCAGCAATATTCAAGCTAGCTTTGACGTGATGCTACTAAATTCTCAGGTTTTATCAGTCACAAGAGCAAACTGTAATCTTTTGATTTATGAAAGAAAGCCAACTGTGAGTTCAACTAAAAGCAAATCTGGAGTAAAATCTGGGATAGGATAGGATAGGATAGGATAGGATAGGATAGGATAGGATAGAATAATAATAAAATAAATAATAAAATAAAATGAATAATAAAATAAAATAAAAAATAAAAAAAAATAAATGGTTTTTTAAACCACAAGGCTTGGTTATATATATGTTACCTACTAGAGATGAGTGAAAGAAAGATAAAATGACATATGAAGTACTAATGTGCCTATGGATCCATCCCTGGAATTTCTTGTTTTTAAATATGCAGCCTTACACTTTCTAGTAAAGGTGGTCCTCAATTTATGACCAGAATTAGGACCAGAATTTCTATTGCTGAGCGAGGCGATTGTTAAGTGAGCCATGCACAATTTTATGATCTTTTTGGCAATGGTTGTTATGCAAATCACTGCACTTGTTAAGTGAATGATGTGGTCATTAAATGACCCATTGGCTTTGCTTGTCGGAAGCCAGTTGGGAAACTCTCAATGTCGATCACATGAGCCTGGGACACTGCAGCCATCATAAGTACATGCTTGGTTACCAAGCACTCAAATTTGATCATGTGACCATGCAGATACAATGATGGTCATAAGTGTGAGGACTGATTGTAAGTCATTTTTTCCAGTGCTGTTGTAACTCTGAACAGTCAGTAAATGGATAAGTGTAAGTCGACTATCCGTATAAACTTTATACAAGGCCCCACAAGGTATCTTTCAGAATCACTGTTCCTACAATTACCCTTCCTTGATGCCTGCTACATCCTGTCTTCCTGATGTGTCACTGTATTTCAGTCAGTTTAGGAGGTTACAGTGCTGCAGAATGAAGTCTTGGCTTTTATTTCTAAGAAAGTGCCAAGCCTTTAGACAAAGGTGCAATTAAAAGTGTGCAGGAAAACAAAAACCGAAAAAGCTGCGATGGGCAGCTTTGTGGATATACATAAAATCACTCTGCCTGGTGGTGAGCATTCACAATATGCCCTCTAAACTCCCAATGCCTTGATGGTACAGTGGTTTAATGCACCCTGTTATTAACACAGCTGCCTGGAATTTCTGCTGGTTCGAATCTCTCCAAGGCTCAAGGTTGACTCAGCCTTCCATCCTTTCTAAGGTAGGTGAAATGAGGACCCAGTTTGTGGGGGCAATAAGCTGACTTTGTATAAAATATACAAAAGAATGAAGGCTATTGCTTAACGCATTGTAAGCCGCCCTGAGTCTCCGGAGAAGGGTGGCATATAAATCAAATTAAAAAAAAAAATGCATCCGCCCAAAGACAGGAATAGGAAGAAAGGCATGATTTGTGCATCAAGACCTCAGGAGTTTTGTCTTCCCACACTTATTATATATGGCAGGGGTGAAATGCTTCCGGTTCGGACCGGATCGCCCGATCCAGTAGTGATGGAGGTGGGGGGTTCAAGACTTTTTTTTTATTTTTAAAAGCATTTTTTCTAAAACCTCTTTGGCCAAAAAAATGCTTTTAAAAGTAAAAAAAAAAAAAAAAGCCTCTGATGATCACACGGCTCAGCTGGGATCATCAGAGGCTTTTAAAAGCATTTTTTCTACAACCTCTTCGGCCGAAGAGGTTATATAAAAAATGTTTTTAAAAGGAAAAAAAGCTTCTGCCAATCAGGCAAGTCAGCTAGGATCATCAGAGGCTTTAAAAGCATTTCTTTAACAACCTCTTCAGCCGAAGAGGTTGTAGAAAAAATGGTTTTAAAAGTAAAAAAACAAAAAAAATTGACCATGCCCACTCAGTCATATTATCCCCCCCCCACCAAGCCACGCCCACAGAACCGGTAGTAACAAATTTTACATTTCACCACTGATATATGGTACATTTAGCAAAGCTAAGTAATCACAGAAATTCCACTGGAATGGAAATTGTGGGATACATGCAAAAGTCTGTCTCAGAGGATCCTGGGAAAAGGTTTTGGTGACGCAGAGGACCCGTGGTGATGCAGTGGCTAGAATGCAGTATTGCAGGCTAATTCACTGCTCACTGCCAGGAGTTCGATCCTGACTGGCTCCAGGTGGACTCAGCCTTCCATCCTTCCGAGGTCAGTAAAATGAGGAGCCAGATTGTTGTGGGCAACATGCTGACTCTGTAAACCACTTAGAGAGGGCTGTGAAGCACTGTGAAGTGGTATATACATTTATTGTGCTATTGCTATTTTATCATATCTGCTTGGTAGTACATGGCAAGTATATTGAACAATTCCGCCTCCTGTGAGTTGATGCTCAGTGTTTACAATCTTTCTCTCAAGAGCTCACATGGAGATAATTTGACGCTGAACCAATTGGCCCTCCATTTGCATAACAGATACATATCATTTGTGAGTTCAGCAACCTCATTAAGTGTTGCAAAAACTTTAAGGAAGAGATGGATGTGCAGACTTGGTGGCACCTTCAAGTTTAAGGGGGAAAAAAGGGCAAGAAATGCTATTCAATGCCCTGTTTTTGCCTTCGTGTCAACTAATAGTTGATTCCTGATTGGTTTATTAGATTTTTTTTTTAGATAAATAACTCAAGGCAGCAAACATACAATAATACTCCTTCCTCCTTCTATTTTCCCCACAACAACAACAACAACCCCGTGAAGTAGGTTAGGGCTGAGAGAGTGACTGGCCCAAGGTCACCCAGCTGGCTTTCATGCCTCAGGCAGGAATAGTACTCATAATCTCCTGGTTGCTAGGCCAGCATCTTAACCACTACACACTAAACTGGTTCTCATTTGCAACCTGTGTGTGCTCCCTGACCAGTTTATGCCATTAACTTGGTCCTTTGGTAATAGTTTGTCTTGAAAAGAAACTTTTTTCCCCAATTGTGTGTTTTCAAATTAACTTGAAGAATGGTGGCTGATTATATTGGATCACAGCTAGAAGCTACTCAATCTACAATCTGGCTCAGTGGTGGGTTCCTCTCGGTTCCACCGAGCCGGTAGCGGTGACGATATGACATCACCGAACCAGTTCTGTACCCCTGCCCCCCGTCCCCCCACCTCCACGTTATTCTTACCTTTTATTTGGCCCCACCCCCAATCTATTGCTGCCTCCTGAGTCCCAGCTGATGGCTAGAGGGAAAAAACTGTTTAAACTCTTGCCGCTGGGCTTCAAAGGGCCACCCTACAGCTGATCAGTGTTAAAAGAAAACAAATGAGTAGACAGGTGCCTGCAAAAATACATGAGTAGATCAGTGCCTGCAAAAATACATGGGTAGATCAGTGCCTGCAAAAATAAATGGTAGACCAGTACCTCTGCTAAATGCTAAATAATTGTCACATGACCATCAAGCTACGCCCACAAAATAAGCCACGCCCACAAAATAAGGCACTCCCACAGAACTGGTAGTAAAAAAATTTAGAACCCACCCCTGATCCGGCTGCAAAAATCCAGATAGTTACTAAATCAGCAGCAAAGAGATCCAGGCAATTCTAATGCTTTGTTGCCCTCTAGTACTGGTCTGGATTTTCGCAGCCTGGAATTGATACCACCCGTTAAGCCCCTCTCCTTTCCTATTTTTCTGTTTGATGCAACTCCTCCAATACTCACATTTTAGTTGGGCTTGAAAATGTCTCCCAGAGGCACTAATAGAAACTTTTCCAAGCCTGGATAGTGGAGAGGGATATTTGGAGAGATAATCTGGGAATTTATGCACTCACCTGTGAAGCAACTTAACCCTTTCACAGGATGTCACATAACAGAACAGAAGGCACTTGTGTTTCTTTTTTTAAAAATGCATTGTCACTCAAATGGTGTAATTAACATGCTAATCCAGCCTTGAAGCTGTTTAATTAAAAAAAAAAAAAGTCCTGGCATTGAACAGTGGAATTGCCTCTGGCAATGCTTGCTTGGCTTGGTTGCACGTATTCAGGAAAGTTGATTGGGGTTACATTTCACTTATGTAGTGCTTTCCAGTATCTGTTTCCCTGTTGCAGAGTTCTTGAAGTTAGTAATAATAAAATTAAAATTATATGCCACCTGACTCTCAAGGTCATTGAAAATAACAAGGCTGCAAGTATGTAGGACAGCAATGGGCATACTCTCTGACTCTGTCTTCATGTGCAGGTGCTGTATATTTATGGATCTTCACATGTAATTGCTTGTACATGTACATGTACATGCTTGTTTTCATGCTGAAATACTTCCTGATGGATTGGAGAAATAGATGCAACTATTATGTATGTATGTATGTATGTATGTATGTATGTATGTATGTATGTATATGTATAAAAGATAAAGGTTCCCCTGGCACATATGTGCTAGTTGTTCCCGACTCTAGGGGGCGGTGCTCATCTCCATTTGAAAGCCGAAAAGCCAGCGCTGTCTGAAGATGTCTCCGTGGTAATGTGGCTGGCATGAGTAAATGCCAAAGGCACACGAAACACTGTTACCTTCCCACCAAAGGTGGTCCCTATTTTTCTACTTTCACTTTTTACGTGCTTTCAAACTGCTAGATTGGCAGAAGCTGGGACAAGTAACGGGAGCTCACTCCGTTATGCGGCACTAGGGATTTGAACCACTGAACTGTTGACCTTTCGATAGACAAACTCGGTGTCTTAACCACTGAGCTACCGCATCCCTCATGTATATGTTTATGTGTATGTGTGTGTGTGTGTGTGTGTGTGTATGTATATGTATATGTATATATAGGGTTAAGTTGCATAAATTCCCAGATTATCTACATGATATTAGTTCTTTCTTCTTTTTCATTACTAGTAAAATTCTTCTCTTTTTACAGCAATTCCCAACAATTATGTATCTCTAAGAAAAAAAGGATTAATTCCATTTCCCCTCCTACATTTTTCGTCAAAGCCGGGGGTGGGTGCATTTGACATTGTTGGCGGAAGTGTAGTTAAAAAGAGAAGATGGTGATCATGGCTGCCAGCTTGTCTTTTTTGACCAGTTGAGGAAATCCCTGTCAAAGGCAAATAGGAATCAGGGTGTTTCCTGATTTTAATTAAGAAAGCAGTATGGAGAGATAGAATTAAATCCTTCCTCATCATAATATGCTGAAATAATTATTACTTTATTAAACAAAACATAGGAGTCCTTGATCACAGATAGTTCTCATCCTGCATAATTGAGTCTGATGTTTATTACTTCCCTTCCCTTAAGAAGGTTAACCTTTTTATACTTACCTGAAAACTGGTACAGGTTAAATACAACAACATAATTACCAAAGTCTTCTAGGGACAACACCTTGGGTATTTATGACTTCAATTCATGTTTATTCTAAAATATGTTTCAAATGAAAGCAGAAAACATAATAGTTTGAATATGTTTGGGCTTTCCTTATATTGTCTTCAAACTAGAACTAATTTATATTCTGCCTTCATTGCTAATTGAAATTTATAGAAATGTTTTAGAGATGATTTGTAAGGAACATATAATAATGATTCATGTGATAAGGTACATTATCTGATTTTTCTAGATCTAGCAGAAAATAGAAAGAATTAAAACTTGATCATTCCTGGCTTTATAAAAAGTTTTCACATCTATTTGCCTTTTTTAAATAGTGGCTCAGAACTCACTTCTTTTTTCCATAATTTTCTCTGGATCATTTCTCTTATAGAACAAAACATTTGTAAATGATCAAGAATCATGGTTTGTTCATCAGTAGTGCAGGTCAAGAGAAGACAGTTTTAAGGAAAAGCTACAAACAACTTTTAATCCACCTCATGATGAAAGAGGACGAAGAGGACGAGGAGAACTTTTACACCTTGAATAGCTGTGCAGGAAAATTAAAATTTTGCAGGTCTAATTTGTATAGCCTAAAAGTTAAAGCAACACAGGGCACTGAAACCTACTGTATCAAAATGACTACAATAAAACCTGGCACGCCTTTGAACAGATTCCAGGATTAGATATAGGTTGACTGAGTATAATAAACTAGACTAAAATTTGCCCAGTTTGTGGCTTCATGTGCTTAGAGTTCACTAAACTATTGTTCAGTGAATTAAATATGAGTACATTGGTGATATGCTAGGTCAGTGATGGCTAACCTTTTTGTCATCGCATGCTAAAAGCGTGTGCACACACCCATAATGCAATGCGCGCGTGACACCCACCCCCCTGCGCCTGCCCCTGTGCATGTGTGCACAACCACCAGCGTGCACCCCGACCCACGCATGCGTGCAGAACCCCCACGCTCCTCCCATCCCCCTTGCATGTGCCATGCCCCCCACATGCATCTGCGACCCTGGTTATGCGCATGTGACCCCCCATGCACTCCCATCCACCCATGCATGTGCACACGACCCCTGTACATGCAGCCCACCCCCATGCATGTGCACACATATTCTGCATGCACCCTGTCCCCGGCGCATGCATGGCAGAGACCCGAAAACCAGGTGGCGGGTGGGAGGCATGCATGCATGTGAGGTGGAGCTGAGCTGGGGTGATGGCTCACGTGCCCGCAGAGAGGACTCTGTGTGCCACCTGTGGCACACGTGCCATAGGTTCACCATCACAATGCTAGGTAAACCTTATTTTAATCAAGCATGCTATTCTAATATCCTTGTAAACGCTTTCTTTTCACCCACAAATAAATAAGCATCATTTGAAGAATTAGGTCAGTTCTGTGGCCTGATTTTTTTTTTTTAATTGTCAAGGCTTTCCTTTGATGCCTTAACCTCAACACTGCTTACTGAATGGGAGGTGTAAAAAACAGACCTGCTTGTGGGACAGGAAGGAGAATCTGGCAAACAGGGAGTGGTGTCAGTGAAAACCTGAGTGGATCTTGGGTGTAATTACTTCTTTATTAATTAATATGTCTTCCTAGTCATTGGAGAACAGTATGCATCACAAAGAGTAACTTTGTCAGTCTGTTTTGGCAAAAACCACAAAGAATTTTGCAGTATTTTAAATAGTGCTTAACTTTGAACTAAGCCTTTCATTTGAAGAGGTTGATTAGAGCTATGCCATTATAAATGGACTCCTTTCTAAGGTCTGATGAAACTTTTTATTCCACTGTTTCACCACCTGAAATGGAAATGAGCAACGCTCCCCTAAAGTTGGCTTCAACTAGTTGAAAAAAATCCGCAAGGACATCTTTACCTGCCTGTTTCATAGTTTCTCCTATTCTGTCATCATTTCCTGACAGCGATAATCATTCTAGACCTGATGTATTTTTATATTCTGGCAAGCTTGGTAAATCTAAGAAAAAAAATTTCTTGGTGAACCTCTTGTGCAGGACTGCACACCATCATATTTTTTCTTAGATTAAAACCTGCAATTACGTAAGCATGTAATGCTGTTGAAACATGAGCAAGATTGTGACAGCAATCTTTGTAAGAAAAATATTTCCTACTTCTGTAACCATAGTACACCATGTGAAAGCAGTGTAGCAGAACAGTCTGCAGTCAAAGTAAATGAAACTTAAGTATATCTTACATGTCCAGCACAAAGTTGGAAATAAAAAGTTGTAAAATAAACCAAGTTATCATTTTAGATGACTCAGGGAACTCTTGGTAAAAACTGTTTCAATATCTTATGTAAGTTTATTGAAAGTATTATGTAACAATCCATTGTAATTTGGTTGAAAGTATTATATAATGACCATTTTTTTCAAAATGAGGTTAACTATGAATTGACAGAAAGCGCAATACTTGAATCCAAAATGTAACCTCTGCCCATAATAAGGTTTTCACCAGTTCATTACTGCTTACCTCTTTAAATGCACAGAAGTGTAACCAAATTGTTAGTGTTTCACAGTATATTACAATTGAATACTATTGGATGCAGTGTTTTGCGTAAAAGTTAAATATTTCCATTAAGTCCAGATCAACGCTTGGTGATTACAGAGTCTCATCATTACAGTTTTCTCCCCTGACATCTCTTTTCTTTGATTTCTCAGTCTAATCAATAGTTTAGAACCATCCAAATATTAATCAGGCTTCACCCTGCATAGTTTCCAAGCGTAGATATCAATCAGATATTGTCATCTGCTGAGACCATCCTTGATGTAATATTTCCTATATTTGTAAATAGGAATACTCCATTTCATTAGCAGGCCATATCATATTAGGGCATGGACACATTTTTTTCTTTCTCCTTCTCCACTTCACTAAAGATGCTTAGCAAAAGGATGATAGAATGAAAAAGCTATAACAACTTTTATATGTAAATGAGTCTAACTCAAGGGAATAAGGCCAATCAGATAAGTATTAGAATTTAACTTGCATATTTGATAAGAGACACAGCAATCATGGGGAAGCCAATAGTTATCAGGATTATAGGATGCAAAAAAAAAAAAGAAGAGCTTTAATCTTTCTATCCCTGAAGTATCTCTTAAGGATAAGACATGGCAAAAGTGCTAGATTATGTCAGCTTTCTGAGAATTGCTAGAGAAGTACAGGTAGGCCTTGACTAAAAACAGTTCATTTAGTGACCATTCAAAGTTACAACAGCACTAAAAAAGTGAGTTATGACTGTTTTCACACTTATGACTGTTGCAGCATCCCTACAGTCACATGATCAAAATTCAAACATTTGGCAACTGACTTGTATTTATGACAGTTGCATGTCCCAATATCATGTGCTCACCTTTTGTGACTTTCTGACAAGCAAAGTCGATGGGGAAGCCAGATTCACTTAACAACTCTGTAACTAACTTAACAACTTCAGTGATTCACTTAACTGTGGCAAGAAAGGTCATAAAATAAGGCAAAATTCATTTAATAACTGTCTCACTTAACAACAGAAATTTTGGGCTCATTTGTGGTCATAGAGGACTACCTCTATAGAAAATAATGTGTCAAAAAGTGTAGAAAATAATGGTCGATCACCTTAGGCAGGGAGAAGGCCTTTGTCACCATCTATGTGTGACTCAGGTACAGCTCCCTATATTCTTCCCGAAGACTGATTTAAAGTGGCCCACAACTGCACATAGACATTCCTGCACACCTACATTGTGAAAGGATTGATGGGTAAGTATAGGTTGCAGAAGGCTGCAGAGAGGCTGATGCAACACCTCCCAAATCCCAACTGTGCATTGTGCAGAGATGCTCATCTTCCGTGCTAATTGGTTGATCCAACTTCCTGTTTGGTGCTTTGCTATTGAGTGCCTCCTAGACAAAATTCCTCCTTACATTTGCAGGAATATAAATCGAACACCTATGCAACCATCCATGATGTGCAGTGTTGGAAAACTCTGTTTGACTATGGACCAAGATCTCTAGGGCTGATGGGAATTGAAGTTCAACAGCTTATGAAACCACCATGTTGTATGCTTTGCCTTCAGGAAGCATCTTATTAAAATTGCTGGGTTTTTGAATCATAAGCATTTGCATGAATCACAAAATAACCAACCACATTTTTTTAAAAAAAGTTTTAGTTTAATGGTTGTTTGAAAGCACAATCAAGAAAAATAACAGGAAAAGAAATAAAAAAGAAAAAGAAAAGAGATTTCCAAGCTGCATAACCTTGAATAAACATTTTTGAAATAAGAGCCAACCATGTTTTTCTAACAAAAGAGCAATAGATGACTTCTCTTGAATCAGCCAGGCCTATCTAGTCTCATATTTTGTGGCCCAAAAGTATACAAGGAATTGCATAACCAATTGGACAACCATCAACAGTGGTAGCCATAGGATCACTCTTTGTGAATTTGTGCAGATTGATCTTAAAACCTAAGCTATGCCATTCCTACATGTGACAGCAGTAAATTCCACAATCTAGCTATGCATTGCATTTTATATATTCTGAACTTCCCCATGTGTAGCTTTAACGGAAAACTTTGAATTCTTACACTGTGTGAGAGATATGCAAGTATATACAGGGAAGTTTGCTTCAGCCCATTTTTGTTCCTTGTCTTTCCTTATGTATCCCCTGCCTTCTCCCACCCCTAAGCCCAATATTTTATATACCTTTTTTTCCAGTGGTGAAATCCAAATTTTTTTACTACTGGTTCTGTGGGCATGGCTAAGTAGCCGTGGTGTGGCTTGGTGGCCATGGCTTGGTAGGCGTGGCAGGGGAAGGATACAGCAAAATCTCCATTGCCACCCACTCCAGGGGAAGGATACTGCAAAAATCTCCATTCCCACCCCACTCCAGGGGAAGGATACTGCAAAATTGACATCCCCCCCCCATTCCTGGGGAAGGATATTGCAAAATCTCCATTCCCACCCCGCTCTGGGGCCAGCCAAAGGTGATATTTGCTGGTTCTCTGAACTACTCAAAATTTCCGCTACCGGTTCTCTAGAACCTGTCAGAACCTGCTGGATTTCACCCCTGATTTTTTCGTATTTCCTTTTACCTATCAAACTTTCTTCAGTGGGATCTGCTCTAACTCCTAATCATTTGGTTCGTTCCATTTTTGTACATTTTCCAACTCTTTATTATTTTCTCTTCCAGATATGATAACCAGAATTGTACAGGGGTCCAAATGGGGCCCCATCAGATACTTACGCAAAGCCGTTGCTCTGTCTTTTATTTGCAATGGGTCAAACATGAAATCTGCCATTTTCTTTTTTACAGCAGCCTTGATGATTTTATTGAGCAATTCAGAATCTTTTCTGATCAATCATTGCCAGCTCAGATCATGTATCTGTGGAGTTTGCTTAAAGTTCAGTTATTGCTGAATTTTATTAGCCATTTTGAAGCTTTTTCACCCAATATAGAGACTCAAGCCAGCCTAATGGGAGTTTCTATCTGGAATGGGCTAAGCTTTCTAGGGCTGATGGGAATTGAAGTTCAACAGCTTATGAAATAAGCTGGTATTATGGTATTATGAAATACCATGCTGCATTGAGTTAGATCCCAAGGGGTGAACATTTCCTTCCCTAGGACAAATCAGAATCACCTCTGCCTACACTTCTCACAAATCTGTAGAAGAATAAGAAGAGGGTTGTATATATATCAGCAATTCTTCCCTCTGTTAGTATTATCTTTCCTTGCATTTTGGTCTCTAGAACTTTCTGTTGTTATGTTTTGTCCCCAAATGATCCCAAACATTAATTAAAGTGAAACTTATGACACCCTATAATTACTATACCAGTGGTTCATATAAATATGTAAGATTACTAGGTTATCATTGAATAGAAGATGGCTGGGCTATGTATTGTACAAACATGCAACCATTTATCACCATGGCTTGCATAATTCTCCTAGAAAGAACTGAACCAAACAGGATAGGAGTTTACAAAGTCTGGTAAATTCATGGGCAGGGCAACTGTATGGTCCCAATATGCTAAGTGGCTATTGTTACAGAGTTAATGCAGTCTTACATTCAGCCCCGTGGCAGAATCAGCATCATTACAAGAGATGCAGAAATCATTGCTCACCTAAAAATACTGATGCCACACATGTAGAATCCTGAAAACATTGCACAGTGGGTGCCAATTAGAATACACTTATGGCCATGACTTCATAACAATACCCAGCCCTGCACATAACTCAACATCCCTTGTGTTTGCTGTGCCAGCTCTGAAAATTTCCTCTCTCTGGTTCCTGCTAATCAGCCTTGGTGAGTGATGTTCCAGAAATTTAAGAAATGTGGTTTCAGTTTTAATAACTTGTGTTTTCTGTATGGGCACTATTGGCACAAATTCTTGGGTAATATAGGAAAGTCAGTTTGGTGCAGTAGTTAAGGTGCTGGCCTAGAAACCAGGAGATTGTGAGTTCTATTCCCACCTTAGGCATGAAAACTGGCTGGGTGACTTTGGGTCAGTCACTCTCTCTCTTAGCCCAACTCAACTCATAGGGTGGTTGTTATTGCGAAAATAGGAGGAGGAAGGAATATTTATAAAAGTAAGAAAGGTGGGATAAAGATAGATAGGCAGACAGGCAGGAAACAAACTAACAGACAGAGTAAAAAGTTGCCAGAATGTGTAAAGCGTATCTTTTGCTCAAAACTCAGTTTTCAGGATTTTTTTTTGCCTGGGAAGCAGAAGGTGGAAGAAAATCAAATTCCATTCATATTGTCTTTCAGTTTTTCTTACTAACCCATCTTTATTTTCAGTCTTATGTTCCAGCTTGGAATTCTGATTGCTTAGAGGTGCTTGCACCTTTTTGGAGCAAAGTATTTAAAATAGGGCCGAGAAAATTGTTGATTTCACTAGGTCTTATAAATTGCTGGCGTTGTTCAACCATTGGGGTTCCTATGCTTTTGAGGCTCTCATTGATAGGAGATTTATATTGGCATGGGCTGCATATGCAAGTACTGCTAAGTTTTAGTGTAACATACAGTAAATGTAGGGATCCATCTGGCACGGTCTACTCTCCATCCTTGCAGAGTCAATAGAGACATAGTATCAGAGGTGACAACTCAAGTTTACTTACACTCCCAATTTTCTTTTCTGTATCTTCTGATCATAATTGTGAAAATCAATGGTATCTAAAATGAGTTTAATAATAATAATTATTGTTGTTGGACTTAACAGCATAAGTTGTTAAGAAAGACAAAAAAGTTTGGATAATGGATACGGCAGTGCCTGGAGACAGAAGAATAAAAGAGAAAGAACTGGAGAAGGTAACAAAATACAAAGACCTACAAATAGAAATAGAATGACTGTGGGAAAAGCAAGCAAGGGTAGTACCAATAGTAAAAGGCACCTTGAGAGCAGTCCCAAAACAACTGGAGCACCACTTGAACACCATCTGCATTGACAAATTTGCCATCACTCAATTGCGGAAGGCGGCTTTACTTGGAACTGCTTCCATCCTGAGATGATATCTGTAACACCATCAAACATTCAGATTTGCCTATCCCAGGTCCTTGGTAAGGACTCGATTGGTAGACAAAATGCCAAACCCAGTCTGAACATCTGGCTGACTGTGTATGAATAATAATAATAATAATAATAATAATAATAATAATAATAATAATAATAATAATAATATAGCCCTCACTACCATTCATTTGTGATTCTACCACACCATTCTAGTCATGGTGACCAGTGTTCCTCATATGGCAAGCTGGGTGGTTTGCCTCAAAATTGCCTCCTCCTAGCACAACTGGTGAACATCTGGTTAGGAATCAGAAGGATGCCTTTGAGGAGAAAGTCCAGTTGGGACCAGTATCTTTTGCTCAATTTGAATTCCTTCCATGGCTGCCTTAGTGAAGAATTTCATAGAGCAATTATCTTGCCTACTGGACATTTTCTATATTCATCTTATACAATAAAAATGTATTGGTCTATTAACATAAAATGTTTTTCTGATAATTTTCTCTTCGTTGTCTAAGTTTTGTTATGTTTGTATATGATATTCCCTAGAAAAAACTAGCCATTTAACTTGGAAGCAGCTTAAGTAGTCTCCCCTCCCACTAGCCCTAAATAGGAAATTTAGTGGCAGATCAATACAAGGAATTGAAAATTCAGTTTTTAATCCCTCCAAAAAATGGGAATTTTCTCTACAAGAAGAATATGTATTTACATGTTCTCCCACCAGGGGTGGATTCTAAAATTTTTTACTACCGGTTCTGTGAGCGTGGCTTATTTTGTGGGCGTGGTTTGATGGTCATGTGACAAACAATTATTTAGGATTTAGCAGAGGTACTGGTCTACCAGGCTTTTAACTGCTTGCAGAGCCGTACCGGTCTACTCATTTGTTTTTGGAGCGTTCCAGTCTACCTATTTGTTTTTGGAGCGCACCAGTCTACCACCACACTGCCTTTTACCGCTGATCAGCTGTAGGGCGGCCCTTTGAAGCGCTGCGGCAAGTGTTTAAACAGTTTTTTGCTGCTCTGCCACCACCAAGACCATTGGAAACTGCTTTCAGGCAGCTTGGCCTCAATTGCCAATCTACCACCACCAAGCAGTTTGCAAGGAGCGGATCGGTTCTAGCCAATCAGTTGGGAGGCTTCTTGGCTTCTCAATTTAAAGCTAAGGTGTATTGTTTTTTTTCCCTCTTCTTTGGCAAGTGAGCCCTGATTTTTTCCTTCTAGCCGATCAGCTGGGACTTGGGAGGCAGCGAATAGATTGGGGACGGGGCCAGGCAGAGGTGGTATTTCTGGTTCTCCGAACTACTCAAAATTTCCACTACTGGTTCGCAAGAACCGGGGAGAACTGGTAGCAACCCACCACTGTCTCCCACCCTTTATTTTCTTTGGGGAAGGTGATCTTCATACTGATTCTCTGATACTGATACTGAGACTGATTCTCTGTCATCTATGTTCCAAATCTACAGATTAAAATCAGCAAGAGTTGAACATGATGTATTGGAAGAGTAAACTGGCCAGAGCTACTCTGGGGAGTGGCCTGGCCCCAATTATTTGCGATATGATAGGATCACTGTATGTTTGGTACAATGAATAAGGGAGGACTAGGTATATCTATTATACTCAAGTAATACTTCCTGATTTTTCTTTCATGACCTAATGAATAACAATCCCATTGGACCATTTGCTGGATAACTATATCTTGGAGTTCTTGTGATGATTGTAATAGCAGTGGCAATATCTAACCATGTTGTCACCTAAATCTTTTGGGACCCAGAGTCATCAATGGAGCACCTTCAGGCACCAAAGTATATGTGATTCCATCATAGGATTTCCAGAGGACCTCAATTAATGTTTTGGCTTTTTTTAAAAAAAATAGAGTGTCCAAAATTTATCATAAGATTCTGGTGTTTCTTTCCTAGTCTCACAAAATTTTGGATAAAAGAATCAAAATCTTATAAAATTTGGCAATTCCTGAAGCTATTGTCTATTTGCTTTAATATGGCTTCTGTAAAGACCAACTGGGTGATGTCTACAGATTGCCACTGTCCTAAAATATTGCATGGGCTGAAAAAGAAACACAATGAGTAAAGGGAAACAAAAGGAACTTGTAAGCCTTATCACAAAGAAGGTAATTTCAGCTTAATAACAATATGGGTACATGTCAGTTTTAAATTCAAGAACTACGGTAATATAACCTATTGGGATCTGTTTTGGAAGGCAAGTTATTGAGAAGGCAACTAAAAAAAGGTATTAACAAACTCAGAGGTGCAGGCTGATCAAACATGAGAAGAAGAAGTAAAGTCAAAGAAAAGGAAGTAAAATTCAAAGAAAGTCTTGCCAAATATAAGTTGTGAGAGCTTAAACCTATACATACATTCAGATGCAATCTGTTCTAGAATTGTTTTTTTCAGTGTATCTAACAGAGAAAGAAACAAAACATATTGCGGAGTCCTAAATTCCAAAGTGATTTTTCATGTATTGACTGCTCAAATCTTGTTAAATAGGAAGTGTATATATTTTACTAGGAAAATACTGGGAAATAATTAATAATGACTTATTTTTAAAAAATCTAGGCCAGAAAAACAGTGGTGTTGTCTCTGAGGAATCTACCTAATTTAAAAAAAAAACTTGTGGAGGAGTTGGAACCCAAAGTTCTTTAAAGTGTTCTGCTTTTTCCGGTTCTCTTTCCACCACATGACATGCAGAATTTCTAACGTTCAAGTCTGTCGGGACACCTTCTACCTGGATATAGGTGCTGCTCCCTGACTAGCATAATTAATTAATTAATTAACTAACTAATTAATTAATTAATTAATTATTGGTTCGATTTATATGCCACCCTTCTCCGGAGACTCAGGGTGGCTTACAATGCGTTAAGCAATAGCCTTCATACATTTGTATACCTGTTTAGTAGGGCTTTCGGCACCCCCAAGCGGTGTTCTATTTTATACAAAGTCAGCTTATTGCCCCCACAATCCAGGTCCTCATTTTACCTACCTCGAAAGGATGGAAGGCTGAGTCAACCTTGAGTCTGGTGAGAGTTGAACTTGCAGTAATTGCAGGCAGCTGGCATCTAAGTGCTACTTAACAGTAGCACTTTAGTACGCTGCGCCACCAAGGCATGTCTGCATGATGCTCCCCTACTTGGGTGGTGGAGCTAATTTTCTGCTGGCTCAGTTGCCATCACATCATACTTTGTGATTTTAAGATGCTGAATTCCAGAGAGTTTCCCATTTGACTCTTTCCTTTGCTCAGCTGAGGAAGTTATACTCTGAGCACCACGCTTATTTTCTGCCTTTCCATGATAGCATGCAGTAAGGCAAAAAGAGATATGTGATAAGAGTGGAGGACATCGGTGGTGGTTACTCCATTACAGATTAGCTACATGGACTGTTCTGGTAAAACCATAGACTACCTCAATGCTACTTTGAGAATTTGAGAAATAAGAACACAAGCTATAAAGAAGGAGATTCTGAACTACTAGACTAGAGGGATCATTCTACACAGTGGTGGGTTTCAAAAATTTTTATTACTAGTTCTGTGGGTGTGGCTTGGTGGGCATGGCAGGGGAAGGATACTGTAAAATCTCCATTCCCTCCCCAATCCAAGGGAAGGTTACTGCAAAATTCCAATTTCCTCCTGATCAGCTGGGATTCGGGAGGCAGAGAATAGATGGGGTGGGGCCAGTCAGACTTTTTACTACCGGTTCTCCGAACTACTCAAAATTTTGCTACCCATTCTCCAGAACTGGTCAGAACCTGCTGAAACCCACCTCTGATTCTACAGTTAAACAAATAACTATGAGTTTTCTTAATAATTATTCTTTCAATTTCCCTTGACTCCACTGTTTACCAACTACCTCCAACCATCTGAGAACCTTAATTTGATGAAGTAAGTAATTTTCTAGTTCACAAAGGCGTATGCTATACCATAGAAGTCTTATTTAGGAAAGCCACAACATGATATACAGAGAAATCAATAAAGGTCTCCATGTAGAAACAAAAGTAAAAAAAGGTAAAGATTCCCCTCGTACATATGTGCTAGTTGTTCCCGACTCTAGGAGGCGATGCCTCCATTTCAAAGCCGAACAGCCAGCGCTGTCCAAAGACGTCTCTGTGGTAATGTGGCCAGCATAACTAAACGCCAAAGGCACATGGAATGCTATTACCTTCCCACCAAAGGTAGTCCCTATTTTCTAATTGCATTTTTTATGTGTTTTCGAACTGCTAGGTTGGCAGAAGCTGGGACAAGTAATGGGAGGTTACGCGGCACTAGGGATTCGAACTGCTGAACTGCCAACGTTTAGATCGACAAGCTCAGCATCTTAGCGACTGAACCATCTCCCTCAGAAACAAAAGTACTTATATTCTTTTCTTTGCTCAAAACGGTCAATTTAGCCATCTCTGCCAATTCAGGAAGTGGTATTGGGAACTGTTCTATCACTGTTCTATCACTCACCACAAACTACACTCTGGGGCAGGGGTCAGCAACCTGCAGCTCTGGAGCCGCATGTGGCTCTTTCACCCCTCTGCTGTGGCTCCTTGTCATTCAAAATATGTGTCACAACCAGCAGTGTATGACACCCGCCGGCACACGATTTATTGAGCTTTTCAACCCCCAGTAGGCTAACCATGGATAAATCCAAGAAAAGAAAAGTTTCAGAAGAAAAACAAGAATGTTTAATTCAACTACATATGCTAGTTTTGTGGCCACTCAAGAAATAGTCAGGCATAGGATGGGTTTTGTGGCTCCCGGTGTTTTCTTTTCTGTGGGAAATGAGTCCAAATGCCTCTTTGAGTATTTAAGGAGTGTTGAATACCCTGCTCTGGGGTATAGCTTTCCCCAATGCCACTTAATATGAAAGAATGGGGGCAGCCAACAAGGATTATAGGTCTAGATAATTCATATTGTCCTTAATAACTTAAACAAAACTTTGGATTAGGTTCAGAATGAAACCCTTCTCTCTTACATATAAAATGCTTGTTGAAAGAAATTATTTGAGGCAATCGATAGCAATAGCACTTAAACTATATACTGCTCCACAATACTCTCTAAGCGATTTACAAAATCAGCCTATTGCCCCCAACATGGGAGTCCTGATTGCCCCCAACAATCTGGATCTTCATTTTACTGACTTCAGGAGAATGGAAGGCTGAGTCAACCTTGAACCCATCGGGGGTCAAACTCCTGGCAGTGGACGGAAACAGCCTGCAATACTGCATTCTAACCACTGAGCCACCATGGCTCAATGCACAAACTTTTGAAATTATTGTTTTTTAAATCAACATCCCTTCAGTTCTAAGAAAGAAGACTTGTTCTTCAAAAGAAGCTTGCACAATTTGTACAAAAAAACTGAAGCCTGTTTTTTTTTCTTGTGTTGCTACAGATTCCTAGGCAGTTTGTAAAATCAAGGTTATACAAGGGGAACTAAAAAGGAAGGAGGATTTACTATTATATAGGCTGCAAAGCAACATTTCAGAATTTATTAGCACAAGGAGTGTGGGGTTATTTAAGTTGAGCAGTTTAAGAATAATGAGGCAATATGATTTTTATCTCCATAATTTCCTTCTCCCTCTAAGTCTGCTGTGCAGCAAAATTAGATTGGGGGAATCATATTTCTGAACTTGCACAATGCCATGTTCTCTTACTAGGCTCATGAGGAACATCAATCAACGTTTTACTGATTTGTTTTTAAATTTTGCATTTAAGGAGATGCAGTGTCTATAGAGAAAAATGAATTAGAAGAAAGATCTGCAATCAAACTTTATGAAAACACTCAGATTGAAAGTTGTTTTTAAGTGAAAGGTTTGGCCTTACTATATATGTTTCTTTCTTTTTAAGGGATTCCATAAATTAATGAATGTCATATATATGAAGTTTCATATACACCTGCACATTAAGATGGGTGTGTGCTTTTGTATATGGTAATAAAAAGTAAAACCAACTCAAGTCAGATTTGTAGCAACAAGGTACATCCAGGTAATTTCCTTGGCAATAATACAGAGATGGTTTGCCCTGGCAATGTTTTTACCTGGAATGTTTTTGGGGGGAGGTTGGGATGAAATGAAGGTCCCATTCTTATTACAATCCTAGGGTTTCCTGGTTGTCTCCATTTCAAGTATTATCAAGTCCAAAACTGCTTAGCATTCTAAGGTCAACCAAGGTGAGTTAGGTGTTGCCACTTCGTCTAGAACAGATGATCTTTAAAAATAAAAGGGCCCAATTATTTGGAGATTAACAAGAAGTATTATGAGCTCTCAGTGGTTCGCAAAAATACTACAATCTCATGAAATTTAGTGATTTTGAAAGATATCTCAATATACTTTGAGGTTGCAGAGACCCATTTATCAGTGTTGCAGGTATCCCAGGGGTGAAATGCTCCTGGTTCAGACCGGATTGCCCAATCCAATAGTGATGGTGGCGGGTGGTTCAGACAACCGGTAGCAAAAATCCCTCTGCCCCCCCCATGCCCAGCTAAGCCGTGTGATCATCAGAGCCTTTTTTTTTTACTTTTAAAAGCATTTTTTCTACATTCTCTTTGGCCCCAAAAAAATGCTTTTAAAAGAAAAACAAAAACCTCTAATGATCGCGTGGCTCAGCTGGGATTGTCAGAGGCTTTTAAAAGCATTTTTTTCTACAACCTCTTTGGCCCCAAAAAAATGCTTTTAAAAGAAAAACAAAAACCTCTAATGATCGCGCGGCTCAGCTGGGATCGTCAGAGGCTTTTAAAAGCATTTTTTTCTACAACCTCTTCAGCCGAAGAGGTAGTAGAAAAAATGCTTTTAAAAACCTCTGACAATCCCAGCTGAGTTGCCTAATCGTCAGAGGCTTTTAAAAGCATTTTTTTTCCTGCAACCTCTTCGGCTGAAGAGGTTGTAGAAAAAAATGCTTTTAAAACAAAACAAAAAAAAAAAAGTTGGCCACGCCCATCCAGTCACATTAACCCCCCACCCCACCAAGCCACACCCACAGAACGGGTAGTAACAAATTTTACATTTCACCACTGACGTATTCGGGTATCCAAGATCCATTACATTGCTCACCTCTGATGTCAATGTTATGGTATGAAAATATGAAGCTAGAGAAAAGAACAAAGAATTCCTAGTGTAAATTTGGGAAAGTGAGAGATAGTAAGAAAAAGCAAGAGAAAGTAGGGTGCTACCTAATTGGCTGAGTCCTGTGCTTACAAACTGATTATTAAATTCTCCATCTTCCTGCAGTAGCCCAACAGCCTCAGATTAAGGGTAGAATTTACAACCCCAGGACCAGTTCCATCCTTCTTTTTGCTACATTCTCCCTATTCACTCCTGTATGCTTGATGCTTGTTCCTGTCCAGACCTCACCCACTGCCAATTGCCTACATTGGTTGCCCACTCTGCAGCCATGGCCTCCAGTGGTAGGTGTGCACACTGTTGCACTTCAAGAATGAGGCTAGTCTGGTTCCCTTCTGGGTGAGATACAGGATGTCCAAATTGGAGGAGGAACATTTCGGGTGGAACTGGTTGTTGCTATCAGAACTGGTCGTTGCCTTATTTAGATTTGCAGAAAAAGAGAAGGTGAAGTAATAACTCTCCAATTTGTTTCTCTGAATTCAGTTTGAGAAAGTTGAATTTTTATTTTTATTTAAGCGAGAACCTATCCACCATTTATTTAGACATCTTTTACCAGCAGCATTTTCCTAAAATGGCATGCAGAATAAAACACAAACTATAATGAAAGAAAAATTAAGACAAATGGCAAACCACAAAGAAAACCAGAAGGCCCCAGTAGAGTTGATACCATGAGAGTTTTTTTTCTGCAAAGGTGGAATCTGGTGAATCCTTAAGGAAAACTCTTATATTGAACATCTCTTAGGTGAAGAGTTAGTGGCTGGATGGCTCATTCTAAAACAGGTGAGGCACCAAAGCTGAAGTCATTCCACAAGGCACAGATTCTGCCAGGGGAAAGGCAAACCATGTTTTTGCCACCCCAAGTGTCTTGTCAGATGAATGAGGAATGGTAACTGAACTGGTTTTTGCAGGTTTCCATGTGACTCCACATGCCTGCAGCAGAGTTTATCTTAAGAGTGTAGGAAGCTGGAATGCATATAAAGATACAGTCTACAATGATTTCACTTCCTTAATGCAATCTACTAGAAAAGCAGGGGGAGCCAAAATATCTTTCCTGAATCCCGAGTGGATTACCATGAATGTCACAAATTATGGAGGCTTGTACTGAAAATGTATATGAATAGTGCTTTTGAAAGATAAACAAGCTCATTAAGCAGCTTAGTGTTTTGATTGTCAAGCAAACTATAGCTTGATCCAGAGCAGAAAGTACATTGCTTCAGGTCATACATTAATTAACCCCAGCTTTGTGGGTGTGTCCAGAAGGGGCAATACCCCAACATTTTCTGGCTGATTCTTCATGGCATTAGTAAATCAGATCTGGCATCCCACTGTAGCTTTCATCTCACTTTTCTTCCTCTGCCACACTGATGCCATTAGTGCAGGCAAAGGAAGAGACCATTTTAGATCAGCAACAGGTATGCCTTCAAAGGTCGGATTGTTCTCAGATCATCATCAAGCCAACAAGTCTTGCAACTGTTAACTCTTGAGTTAAGTCTCCCTGTTCCATGGCATGATTCCATGAATTGCAATATGATTTCCAGCTACACTGAAACAGTTATTTTATTATTTTGAAAATGTAAATAAAATTGCACTTTTTAAAAATGTTTTTGGAGAAACATTATTTTTTATATATAAGTGGTCCTGGACCTACAACAGTTCATTTAGCTACTATTCAAAGTTACAACAGCAGTGGAAAAAAGTGACATATGACCATTTTTCACACTTACGACCATTGCAGCATCCTCATGATCACGTGATTTACATTCAGATACTTGACAATTAGTTCGTATTTATGACGGTTGCAGTGTCCTGGGGTCATGTGATCATCTTTTGTGAACTTCTGATGAGCAAAATCAATGGGGAAGCCAGATTCAATTAACTACCGTGTTACTAATTTAACAATTGCAGTGATTCACTTAACAAATGTGGCAAGAAAAGTCGTAAAATGGGGCAAAACTCACTTAACAAATTTCTCACTTAGAAACATAAATTCTGGGTTCAATTGTGCTCATAAGTCGAGGACCTGTATACTTGGTTCATGCCAGGGGTGAAATCCAGCAGGTTCTGACAGGTTCTGGAGAACCAGTAGCGGAAATTTTGAGTAGTTCGGAGAATTGGCAAATACCACCTCCAGAGTGGAATGGGAATGGAGATTTTGCAATATCCTTCCCCAGGAGTGGGGAGGGAATGAGGATTTTGAAGTATCCTTCCCCTGCCACACCCACCAAGCCAAGCCACCAAGCCATGCCCACAGAACCAGTAGTAAAAAAATTTGGATTTCACCACTGGTTCATGCTATCCCTTTTAATTCATCTTATTCTACCAAAGGTCCTATTACATAGACAGATTGGATAAACAAGTAGGAATAAGGTTTCTCCTGCTCATGAAATGATTGGGTTGATTTATGTGAGAAGAGAGAAACAGCAGCCAGAAAAAAGAAACCAGAGTTGTACAGATGGGCTATCAATATATTAATGATCAACCTGAGCCGAGGTGGTGCAGTGGTTAGAGTGCAGTACTGCAGCTACTTCAGCTGACTGCTACTTCAGCAGATCAGCAGATCAAATCTCACCGGCTCAAGGTTGACTCAGCCTTCCATCCTTCCGAGGTGGGTAAAATGAGGACCCAGATTGTTGGGGGCAATATGCTATTTAGTATACTGTCTTTGGTGTAAGCCGCCCAGAGTCCTCAGAGAGTGGGCGGCATAGAAATATGATTAATAATAATAATAATAAAACCAAACAGAATTACTATTTTACTCTGAAAACCAAAGGTGAGATTTCTTTTGCACATCTGGATAAACTGTGTTTACTACTGGTAAAGATTTCTGGTATATTCTATAAATACAAAAAATTACTCAACAGTGATAAGAGCAACTTTTGGAACTACAGATCTTTTAAAGAAGACAACCCTAAGGTTCCAGGATGCAAGTCTCTTTTTTTGGACAAACAAAATACGTGATAAATATGTTAGCAGTTTCAAAAGGATTATACCCTAGGTCCACTTCTTACAAACACATGAGCTGCTTGAAATCACATCTGAATCACAGGGGTTTGAGAAAGCTGGTTGTGTATTTGTAGAAGTGGTGTGCCAGGAGATTAGCTAATACAGATAGGAATCCTTTCTTATGACTGAGAAAAAAATGGAGAGTTGGTAGTTAAATTCATGTGTTCAAGTTGCAGTCTTTCTTTGATCACAGGATTGGAGGTGTATATACCCCTTAAATATACTTATATACTTATATACTTCCTTGTTTGTCCAATCACACTTGGCCAATAAAAAAAAATTCTAATTCTAATTCTAAAGTTGAGAGAGGGGGGAGGGGGAGGGAGGGAAGTAGAGGAAAGAGGGGGGGAGGGAGGGAAGGAGAGAGGGAAAGTCTTATTTTTTTACAGGGGAAATCCAGTGTTCAGTCCTGCTCTGTGGCAGCCAGTTATTCATGTAATAACTTCATGGGTGGTATCTAAACTAGAGACTCTTAATCTCAATGAATACGTTCCATACTGCGTAGATTCCCTCCTTACCCAATACTGTGCCAATTTGCCTTGCAACGTCTCAAAAGTTGTCTCCTTGGGAAAGAGGCTTCTGTTATTCTACCTTATTCTCAGAAGCTTTCTTGGCCATCATTGAGGGTTTCTTTAAAAGAATTGTCCTTTTGGATTTGCTGAGGTTCACTTGAACAAGACATCACTGTGAGCTACCCTGTAAAATATACCTGCCCCACATCTAGGATCATGGTGTGGCTGGGTTTGGGTAAAGTGAAGGTAGCATTACTCTACTCAGTTGTTGCCTTTGGAAACCAGCCTGTTTAAACAGGGATGTTGTTTTCTTGGTTGTTTTCTTCACTGCTAGTTTTGGGTGAGTCTTGTTGAGACAAATAGAGCACACAATGGAACTGTGCAATGACTCTTGCATGATGCACAGTAGCAAATGCTGTACCACCCCCTTCCCTTGTTGCTTTCCCTTATTTCACTACCTTCACCAAGACTTTTTTTTTTTTTTTAGTTTTGCTTCACATTCAGGTTCTTCCTCCTATAACCCTCAACTGAGTGGTATTAAATTTGAATTTGTCTTCCTGATAAAATTTAAAGGGAATAACTGCAGAGACTGTAACTGGAAATCACAAATAGGTATGTGGCCTTATTCCTGAAGCATATTTCATCATCCTGAAAAGATCCAGCTCCTAGAATCTGTGCCATAGTAATGGGGGAATGTAATCTTGATAAAACACCACCACCTCTTGACATAACAAATACCAGTTTAATGTTTTCAGTTTGAAAGGAAAGCAGAGAAAAAGAACCTAATGAACATAAGAAAAAACAATGGCTCACATCCTGGCGATTTACCTCTGATAGAATTTATCGCTATCCAAGAAAGCTAAAGATAGCTTTCTTGGATTGCCTGAGTAAATTATATGCGAAGGATCTTCCCAGAACAGGTGACGTTTATTTATAAAATTTATCGGCTGCCTGCAGGGTAACTCTGGTCACATGACAGCAATTTCTAGAAAATATCCCAGGGAAAACCAAAAATGGTTACTCTTTCAAAATGAGAATGGGAACATTATCGCATTCTGCTGGCTTTGTAACATAAAGAGATGGCGATCGATTTTATAGTACATGGTAATGAAATCATGTTAGCTAGCTATGGTAATTCTTCCTCGATGGGATTTACTAATCAAGAAGAATCCCAGTGATGTTGGCTTCAATGCATGTGAAAATGTCAAAAGTCCCCACCATCATTTTTTTCTGTTCTCTTCCTTAATTGACTCGTCTCTTCTCCTGTTGTCTATTCATGTTTGTGAGCTTTACCAGGAGGCTGAGTCTTGAGCACAGGTGTGACAGTTGCTGTGCTGGTATGGGATGCTTATTACACATCTATTCAGGTATGTAGCTGAGGGGGACCTTGCCTCCAAGTGATGTTATCATTTGCCTGAGTCTATGCTAACATGAATGCATCCCACCAATGCACCAAATGCAAAATTGGTGCATTTTAAATAAGCTGGCCCCTTATATTCAAGTTTGAGACCCCTGATCTAGTGCAAAGGTTCCAACAACTAATTCATGTAGCCAATCAGCTCTCTCATGTCACACTTCTGTGACTTCCACGTGTGAACTGGAAGATTTTTTAGTGAGATTTAGTGATTCTTAGTATTGGACTGAGTTCAAGTCCAACCTTAGTCATGAAAACCAGCTGAGTGACTTTGGGCCGGTCACACTCTCTCTCGGCCCAACCCATCTCATAGGGTGGTTATTGTGGGGAAAATAGGAAGAGGAAGTTGTGTTGGATACGTTCGTTGCCTTGAGTCTTTTGTAAAAATAACAAAAGTGGGCTATAAATAGAAAGACATTATTTCATTTTTACCTTTTTTCCATCACCAAGAAAGTACACAGGTGGCACACAGGTGGTAAAGTTCACATGCCTTGGTTAGTTTCCAGGTAAAGGCATGCCCTGGAAGAGAATAACTACCAAGCCACTATGTCAAAGGGGACCTTAAATAGGACAACCTGTAGACAGAGGTGGTATTCAGTAGGTTCTGACCAGTTCTGGAGAACTGGTAGCGGAAATTTTGAGTAATTTGGAGAACCAGTAAATACCACATCTGATTGGCCCCACCCCCATCTATTCTCTCCCTCCTGAGTCCCAGCTAATTGGGAGGAAATGGGGATTTTGCAGTAGCCTTCCCCTGGAGTGGGGAGGGGATGGAGATTGTACAGTATCCTTCCTGTGCCATGCACACCAAGCCATGCCCACCAAGTCAGGCCACGCCCACCAAGCCATGCCCACAGAACCAGTAGTAAAATTTTTGAATCCCACCACTGCCTGTAGAGCTTTGAAGAAAGGCATGTGGCACCCCAAAACTTCAACAACTCTGCAGCAATGAACCATTCAGTTTCCATCACGGTATCATGTACATGTTATTCTCCTTCCCTATACTGCCCCCAATGCCTATGGATTGAATCTCAAATAGATCTGCTGATTCTCAAATTCACCTTCCTTTGTTCAGGGAGAGAGCTGTTTATTTAATTAAATGCCAATATACGGCTGTTGATAATATCCATTAATTATTGCGAAAATAAAATCAGTAATTAAGTTCTGCTAAAACTTCACATCTTCCAATAGAGGAAGCACAACCATACTGTAAGAGGTCCTGATCCTGATCCTGATCCTGAAGCAGCAGGATGCAATAAAAGAGAGAAAGGAGTTGTAAATATTCAAAAACCCTTAGGAAGGTTGAATGTCTTGCAAACACTTGAAACCCCTAAAAAGCATTTGCTAGACCAATGTTATAATTGTCTCCTCTCTCCTCTCCCTACCAAATAATTGTAAGACAGATTTTTAAACAGTACCTTCCAAGCAGTGGTGAAATTCAAATTTTTTTACTACCAGTTCTTTGGACGTGGCTTGGTGGACGTGGTGTGGCTTGGTGGGAGTGGCTTGGTGGGTGTGGCAGGGGAAGAATACTGCAAAATCTCTATTCCCAACCCACTCGAGGGCAAGGATACTGCAAAATCCCCATTCCCTCCTCACTCTGGGGCCATCCAGAGGTGGTATTTGCTGGTTCTCCGAACTACTCAAAATTTCCGCTACCAGTTCTCCAGAACCTGTCAGAACCTGCTGACTTTCAGTCCTGCTTCCAAGTACTTCCATGCTTCAAAATTAATGAACCAACGATGGTAATTTTATATAAATACAAAATGAGCTCTTTGGACCCGTATCACGATTTCTCAAATCCCTGCTTCCATGAAAATCCTAATTATAATGGTGTGACGCAGTCCTGCCCTCTTCACATTAACACTTAACCAGTTCAGTTCAAGAACTTGTGAATTCTTTGGATCAATATTAAAACTAGAAGGTTTGTATGTCTCCCCTAACCAGTGGTGGGATTCAAATAATTTAACAAGCGGTTCTCTGCCCTAATGACCAGCTGGGTAGGTGTGGCTCAGTAGTCATGTGACCATGTGGGTGTGGCCAACTTAATGTCACTCACGTCGATGGGCGCTTCACCTTACTGTTACAATGTAATAAGGGTTAACCAGAGAGGCAGTTTCTATAAGCAGGGCAATAAAGATTAGGCTAGAAACACCACCAGAATATTTCCTTCCTGCCTTCCTTACAGGAGTAGCCCTGTAAAGTGGAAAAAAAACAAAATAAGATTTCTTCCAACAACCAGTTCTCCGAACTGATTAGAAAGTTAACAACTGGTTCTCCCGAATAGGTGCGAACTGGCTGAATCCCGCCACTGCCCCTAACATATTGTTTACCGGTAGTTTGTAGTTTAGTGCATTTGATAAAACCAGAAAATGGGTTAATTTAGTTATCAGGTCACATGTTGTGTAAATGCATTCTAAAGCTAATGCAAGAGGAATTCTGGAGAAAACTAGCAACACCCTAAGTTTCACCGATTCTAGTTTCATCTTCTATTGTGCATTCTGATTTGTACATCATTTAAGTTCCACTCACAAGGCTGATTGCAGCAACAGGTTTAGCCTTAATCATTTATCTTGGATACCTTGAAATACAAAAGGCAGCTATAGGTGGCAGATTTCTCTATTTTTTGCTGCCATCTAGCAGTTGTCTGGATTTTTGTTGCCAATTATAATACCTAGCTCTAATATTGTGTTTCTCTAATTTGGCAACTTTAAGACCTGTGAACTTCAAATCCCAGGATTCCCCAGCCAGTGTGTTTCAGTTCTGGGAGTTGAAGTCCACATGCCTTAAAGCTGCCAAGTTTAAGAAACACTGCTCTGATACATGTACACATATCCCACTCCCAGAATACCACGCAGTTGCCTCACTATTATTTATTTATTGAAATGTATTGGCAGCCAATTCCATTAAAATCCCTTCTTCCATGCAACTTTGTACTAGCAATTGCATACAGAATTGTGAAGATCAAAAAGTGGACCAGTCCATATGGTCAAACACGGAGGATACTGTTGTACAGCAACAATCACGGTGGCAATAAAATGAAAAGAAGAACCAGGCGATATTTTGTTAGACTTTTAATAGTAGAACAAAAAGTAACTGTGCACAACAGCTGACGGTAAGTGGTTCCTCCTGTAGTATTTGCCCAAAGGTAATAACAATCCACTCACTATTACTAATAAACCTAATTACTCCCACTATCAGAGAAATTAGTCAAGGGGAAAGATCCAGCATGAGTAAACAGGGTGATTGTCTGTTGGTTTCACTTTTGCAGATACTTTTTGTTCAGGCTAAATGATTTTTCTGAGGCTTGCCAAAGCCTCCTTCGGCAAGACAGAGGTGTGGTGATAAGGTAGTATTTCTGGTGTCATGCATGATTTATGAAATATTTTGATGTAAAGGATTTTTTATTTTTATTTTTTTAAAAAAAAAGGTTTCTCGTGAAAAGTGCCCCGCCAAATTATTCTTTTCCTGATCCAAATTCCTGAAAGCTTTTGGTTTCAGTTCTGAGAAGTCATAATACCTGCATTTATATATCCTGCTCAGCCATGCTTGCTAAATGTACACATGTTCAGATGTAATTCAAGACTTACAAACCTTGATAACTGGGTTCCCACAACACTTTCAATCCAAACAAAGCAAATGAATTGAGTTCCCATTGCTTCAAATGTAAGGATTCTTTTCTAGAGCCAGTCCGGCAACATATGTAAGCAAGAAAATTTATTGCATCTCTCCAATCTCAGAGGGTAGGAAGCAAGGAAGATTATCTTGATAGAAATTTGCAGGAAACATTACCTAAGCCAGTGATGGCAAACCTTTTTGCCATTGCATACCAGGAGAGGGGGCGGGGGAGTTGCGCACGTGCGTGCCCACACCCATAATTCTATGTGCCCCACCCCCGCACATGCACGTGCGACACACACCCCCCCCCCGTGAACCCCCGCTCCTGGCATGTGATGGCCCGGTAGACCCATTTTTCTCTCTCACCTGGCTCCAGAGCCTTTCTATGAGTCTGGAGAGGGCGAAAACAGCCTTTCCCTCCCCCGGAGGCCCTCCGGAGGTCAGAAATGGCCCATTTTCCAACTTCCAGTTAGACAGGAAGTGATGTTTTTTGCTATCCCCAGCCTCCAGAGACTCCTAGAAAGACACTGGAGGCTGGGGACAGCAAAAAACATCACTTCCTATCCAACCGGAAGTTGGGAAATGGGCCATTTCTGGCATCCGGAGAGCCTCCGGGGGTGGGGAGTGGGGAAGGCCATTTTTGCCCTTCCCAGACTCACAGAGAGGCTCTGGAGCCAGGTGAGAGAGAAAGACGGGCCTTCCCCACCACCACCACCCAGGCCCTCCAGAGGCAGGAAACAGCCTGTTTCCCTACTTTCCCTACTTCGTGGGATTAAAAAGTAGCATTTCCTTTCTTATGATTTTCACCAGCAGCCAAACACTTGACAATTCCCATTTTATGCCCTTTTTTATCCCAATGCTACTGTCGTTCCGCCTTAACTTCCCATGAAGCCATGTTGTGCAAACTTTATTCTTCTTCCCCGTTCATTTCAGGGTGTTGTATTTGTAAAACCACCAAATTTTGGTAATCTTTGATAAATGTCCATGTTTAGCTGATTCACTTGAAGTAATGTCTGCACTTTAGAAATGAGTATGCAAATAGCTACTTTATGACCAATCAGCATTCTTAAATATTCATCCCTATTTATCTCATTTGGACCATGTCCATTTGCTAACTAACAGTCAGGAATGAGAGGCAGGACAGCATATTATTATGCCATCAAGATGTTCTTATACAATTTTATGTACACATACCATTCATTTTACCTGACATGTAATGATTTGAAAGTGGATAGAACATGCCATACTAATAGCCTTGCACTCATTCTGTCTGACTTCAAGCTATTCAACCAGGAAGTCTGAAAAGGAGCTGGTGTTATCTTTGTTTAAATGTGAGTACAACTCTCTGTATTATTTGGGAGTGAAAAGTATGAAAAGTGATACATATTATATGAAGGATTATGCAGGATAGTGTAAGTATAGTTTTTCTTCAGATGTCCCAGCTGCATATATGAAGATTGGTGTAGATGGTAGGACTTTCCCTCCACCCACTATCAAAATATTATTTGTGGCTTGATTCAATATGTGAAACAGCATCATCTTTTAATTAACTTTACAAGATTGCTACAATGATGAAATGACAGCCAGGGAGAATAGTACAGGAGAAGCTGCTTCAGATTCTTGGGAGAGTAATAGAATAAAATCAGTTTGAATTGCAGAAATTAGGCACACTTTAAAGCTAAAAGCAAGGAGGAAGCCAAGAGTAAGATAAATGTTCCCTTCAACAAAGAGGTATTCAATTGGCAATAGAAAACCATTAATAAAAGGGCAGACCTTGGAAAGCAGGACATTCCACATTCTGTGGTATCCATAATAAGCTGTTTCATCACCAATAGCAATAGCAATAGCACTTAGATTTACCTGTATGTATTGCTCCATTGTGCTTTACAGTCCTCTCTAAGCAGTTTACAGAGTCAGCATATTGCCCAGAACAATCTGGGTCCTCATTTTACCCACCTCGGAAGGATGGAAGGCTAAGCCAGTGAGGATCGAATCCGTGGCAATCAGCAGAATTAGCCTGCAATACTGCATTCTAACTGCACCACCAGGATTCTTACACTGACTTACACCATTTTCTAGAATCATCCAAACACGCTTCTGCTCAGTAACAGAAATGAGGGCAGGGTTTGAGCTGGGCAGCGATGGTGATAGCTCTGGAGTGAGAAGGGTTCTGGCAAAGTAGAGCTATTAGATTTGTGATGCAAAAATACCAGCTAAAACCCTGGCTAGGGGGAAATTCCCACTCTGTAGGCTGCTTCATTTCATTAGGAAGTAAGCTTCCACACTGTCACACATTTTCATGCATGCCCCTACACAACAATGACCCTTTTCAGTTAGCAGGCTTGAAAAAAGCTACTGGTGCACACAGGAAACTGTTTTTCAAATCTAATTCTGAATATAGGATGGGTTGTATAAAGTGGGAAGTGTAAAAGGAACTTAACTACAGGTACCAGATATGGGCTGCAGAAAGCTATTCCAAGTTTCTGTATCTGTCTGCTGCTTTCTAGTGGTTCTCTGAATGTTTGCAGCCCGGATAGCTCTAAGTTTAATATTTCAATTGCATGCAGCAAAGAATCTGAAAAACCTGTAAACAAGCTGCTGAGAAGGGATTCAGGAATGGCACAGACTGGTCAGGCAGAGCAGAGCACATGGGCTGCATCTAACTTATTAGCCTACAGTTTCAACTCATCTGTTTTTCTTTTTTTTTAAAAAAGGGAAATTAAGTCTTTGAAGCATTCTTTTTGCTTTTCTAGCCTCGAAGATACACAGAGTCTGCACACCCATCTCTTCCCTATTTTTTTTTTTTTGCACCATTTAATGAGATTCTTGAACTCATATTTATGCTGCATATGATTTCAGTAAATGGGAAATGAGTGAGGGGGTTACAAAAATCCAGACAATTGCTAGATGACTGAAAAGAGTTAAGATAGTTGTTATATCTTTGCTACTATCTAGCGGGCATCTAGACTTTGGCAGCTCTGCTCGGATACCCCAGCATAGGAAATTTGAGGGAGATGGAAATTGCCAAGCTAATATGGTTGTTTTTATCATTAGTTTAGCAGGAAGTATGTACAGGGTGCAGGAGAGATATTCTTGACTCTTGCAGTTTCATTAGTCATTCCCAGAGTCTTCAGTGTAACCAATGAACAAAGGAGATAAATGCGGATGTGAACAACTTTTAGTAGAATGTGTTTCGTGTATGGTGTTCCAGCCTTCATCATAACAACAAAATGTTCCTCTTCAGTTCCATGAATCCAGTGGATAGGAATGAAGGAAGCTGAGGGATATTTCTTGACAATCTTTCTCTGAGGATTTTGTTATTCCATTTTTAGTTTTCCCAATCCCATTTGCACATCCGTAGAGCAAGATTGTAAAAGTCTCTTCCCCCCACTTTTTTTTTTCTATCAAGAGATACACCGATTCTCGACACGCCTTGATAACAGAATGGGGGAAATTTTGTTTTTAAGTATTGACAGGTAGCATTCATTCCACCATGTTGAAATGGCAGCACAACAACTTAAGGAATGACATTGGAGATTGCCAGCAGTCTGGCTCATTCTAGTGTAAGTTATACATTTGCATATAGTAAAACCTCGTCTGGTGATTGAACTGTCTATTACACAACATTTGTGGAGGATTGATCTACTTCAGCAATTTATTTTCAGGTCTGACTAAGAAGCAGTGAGATTATTAAGTCCAGAATGTGATTCAACTGGAGTAGGATTTGGGTCAGAAAAGAGAGATGCCAAAAGGAAAAGAAACTGCTTAACCCAAGGAATGCATCAAGGCCAGAGGGTGCAAAACTCAGCTTTTTATTCTTCACTATAGCAATACAAGCAGATAAAGAAAGGCCAAACATGTATTGGTAGTGTCATCAGAAAGATGCAACCATCTTATGGATCACTGTACGATTTCAGGAAAGTCCTTTGGGAGAGGAGAGTGACAAGATGTGAATCACAGTATCTCTACACAACCCCCTACCTCACTTATGTCCTATTTTGGAACACAAATACGAAAGGGTGGAGCTTGCATTATGAAGTCACAATGCACGTTTCGTCTAGTTGGTCTTGTGGCAGCTAAGAATGGATCTCTACCTCCACAGCTCTTAGCCCTCTTTGGGCCCTTCCCAGATCCCCCTCCCCCTCAAACCTTACGGTTAAAATTATGGTTGTAGGACTTTTTCCATTTCTGGGGAAATAGTTATAGAAAAATAGTGTTTTAAGCCTAGATTTCATATATCTCCTTAATTAAACAAACTCCCCCCTCCCCCAAATGGAAAAGTAGGTCAAAATTGCATCCTTTCTCGTCCAGTAAGGTCACTGCAACCTGATCATCATAGCATGGGATGTGAAGTGGAGAAAGAAACCAAGTAACTCCATTTTTTAACAATAAAGAATTGGAGGGTTGGCCCCAACCCTCCTATCCTTTCATAAGGGCTAAAGATGTGGCTCTGCCAGTTGGCTTGGGGCCTCAGTGTGGGAAGGCGCCCAGTGATGGTGGTTGATCGAGTAACAACAGTTCCAGCCTCCCCACCTCCCCCCGCTCACCCCATGTGTCCTTAGGGTTTAATGTTTCATTTAAATTATTTACGTTTTAATTGTATATATAGAAACATATTTTTATGACTGTAAGCCACCCATCTATGGTAAGATGGACAGCCAATAAATTTTATAAATAATAATAAAATAAAATAAAATGCCATTATGTTATTGCATTTTAAACCAAACAAATATGAAAGAGGTTATGGTTTTAGTACTGATGAAATTGTATAAAGACTTGTTTGAAAACCCATAGTGTGTGTGTGTGTGTGTGTGTGTGTGTGTGTGTGTGTGTATGAGCATATTTGTATAGGTGTAAAATAGAAGGGATGATGTAACTTTGACCTCGTCTATTAGTTTTGGAACATTTTCCATGTGGTAATTAGGTAAAAGATAATAATACCTGAAACAAAGCAAAGCAAATGAGTTTTGCTTTGGTTTAATATCTCTTTAAACCTTGAGCTGCGGTTAGAGTGCAGTACTGCAGGCTACTTCTGCTGATCACCGGCTGCCAGCACTTTGGCAGATTGAATCTCACCAGGCTCAAGGCTGACTCAGCCTTCCATCCTTCCGAGGTCGGTAAAATGAGGACCCAGATTGTTGGGGGCAATATGCTGACTCTGTAAACCGCTTGGAGAGGGCTATAAAGCACCATGAAGCAGTATATAAGTCTAAGTGCTATTGCTATTGCCATTTGTTTAATATGCCATATTTTTTGGAGTATAAGACCCACCTTTTTCCACCCTAAAAGAGGCTGAAAATTTGGGTGTGACTTATACTCCGAATGTAGCTTTTTCGAAGTTTTTTTCAGCCCTAACGAGGCGTTAGTGAGTGAAGTGATCTTTCCAGCTTTGCCTGCTCCCTCAACTCTCCGCTGTGCTTTAACAAGGTGCTAGCGAGTGAAGCGATTTCCATGCTTTGCTCCAACTCTCAGCTGTTCTTTAGAAGCTTTTTTTCACTAGGCGCTAGCCGAGTGAAGCGATCTCTCCCCCACCCATGCTTTGCCTGCTTTTCTCATTGCTGCTTCCACTCAACTGTGCCTTAGAAGCTGTTTTTTATCCCCAAGCAGGAGATAAAAAACCAGCAAACTAATGTGCTGAAGCGGACCAGACTAAGGATGCTAGCCAGATGAATAAGTAGGCAGATTTTTTTTTCCTATTTTCCTCCTCAAAAACTAAGCTGCGTCTTATACTCCGGTGCGTTTTATATCCTGAAAAATATGATATACATGACAAATTCTCCATCTTAAAGGTCTGTGAATTACGTAAGATCCAACAACTAACATTAAAAACATTGTACAATATTGTGTTTCATTGTTTTTATTTTGAAAGAAAAATAGTTATTGTCCAATTAGGATTACAGCTACTGGGGAGATTAAGTTTTCCCCTTTGGGAATTCTGATGAAAAGCTGTCATCCCTCTCCAAACTTTCTAACTACTTTGAAAGCTTTTGTCTCCAGTTTAACAATGAAAAGGATCAGATAATTATAGGGCTCACATAGGAATCACATTCTGGTGAGAGAAGTTTCCTGAGGATGGGCTCCAGCACTACTCTGAAAGCTCAGAAAACTAAACCTCTGGTGCCGGTGAACGACCCTGATTGGATCCTGCTACATTATTCTGGGATACTATATTTGCCTTCATTTATGAATCACATAGACTCATTTAGAAAAGTTAGCCTCATTTCCATCTGTTATAATCCTTACTCTTATGATGATCCCTCAAGGCGAAATTTTTAGTTTCAATGGCCAAGTTAGCTGAGAATTCTGAAAGATGCCTTCAACACACCTGGAACACAGCAGGTTAGAGAAAGTGGCTCCAGACAGAAGGAGCAACATCAACAAAGAAGTTCACAGAAGCCTGCCTTGTCTCTTGTTGGGACAAGAGGGCCCAGGCTCTCTTTGTTTACAGCATGCCCAGGATCTTTGTCATAGCCTGCCTGCTTTCTGAGATTGTGCAATTAAACCCATGACTAGGTCATTGTGAACCTAATAATAGACATTCTGGAAATTACCTGCACTTATAGTGAAACCCATGAGGTGATTACTCTAGCACAACAGTGGCTGTTGTAAATATCCACACCCTTCCTTACCTGCATACAAATGTATTATTAAGGATGAAAACAATCTGCCTCATGCTAATTATCTTCCCTCAGAATGGGTTTGGCAACTGACTGCAGCTTTATTCACTGGAGTGAATGAAAGTGTTTTTCTTGCAATTGTCATGTCCTTGAAAATTGGCAGGAACACCTTGCATCAGAGAATAATAAGATTGATCATAACATCATCCTGAATCATGTTTGGCAACATGTCTCTGTCAGTTCATCAACATACTTTATTTCAGGCTCGAAAGCCAGTTTCTATTTATGAAGGCTGGCTGTTACCATATCTAAATTGATGATTGCCGGATGTAAATCACAGTCTATAGGAACTAATCATTCATTGATTGAGTACATACCATCAAATGGAGGGCTTGTGAGGGAACAGGAAGATCTGAACAAAGATCCATTTAATGCACCATCAAAGTTAATAGGTTTGGAGAATTTGTGGTCTTCCAGATACACTTGACCCCAACTTCCATCACTCTCAACCAGCATCCCTATATTGATGAGGGAAGGCCAAACGTATCTGCCTTTTTAAGATGGGTTGATTATGTGGCATCAAATCAGTGGATATTTTAGTGATCTCATAGGTAGATTTCCTCCGTGACAATCTAGTTCTAACATGGTCCTTCAGACTTCTAAAGGTGAACTGATCACTACTGCAACCATGTCCATCCATTGCTGCTGATTGTCTTCTTTTTTGTTTCTTTTCACTGTGAGGCCCTTCTTCAGAGAGCTAGGTCTTTGCATAAAATGTCTGAAATAGAATAATTTGAGCCTGGTCATTTGTGCCTTGAGTGAAGACTCTGAGTTGATTAGTTCAGTGAATGATTTGTTCTTCTTTTTTTTGGCTGCCCATGGTTTTCTCCAACATCAAAGTTCAATATTCTTCCTGTTCTATTTCTTCATCATAATCTGATATTAGAAGGATGTTACCTTTAGCCAGAAGAGATGGGTAACAGCAATTGATAAAAATATTGCTGATCAAGTGAAATCATATCCATTCTATTCATTTCAGCTGTGCACAGCTAAGATTGTCCCTGTACTGGCACACTCAACTTCTTAATAGTGTCATATAAAGGATTCATCATAATTACAGAACTATTGGGTTTATGAACTTTGAGCATACTGGCTTATTTATAATATTTGTTTGTTTGCTTTGTTTGTTTGTTTAAGAAAATTTATATTGCCACTTATTCACCCATGGTGACTCAAGGCGGCTTACACGAATATCAAAACACCATATAAAAATAATAATAAAAGAAAATAATAAATTAATAAAATCCATATATATACATTTTCCCTTCCAATGATAAAAGAATAAATTATAGAGCTGAGGTGGCGCAGTGGTTAGAGTGCAGCACTGCAGGCTACTTCAGCTGACTACTAGCTGCAGTTCAGCAGTTCAAATCTCACCGGCTCAAGGTTGATTCAGTCTTCCATCCTTCTGAGTGGGTGAAATGAGGACCCAGATTGTTGGGGGCAATATGCTGACTCTGTAAACTGCTTAGAGAGGGCTGTAAAAGCACTATGAAGTGGTATATAAGTCTAAGTGCTATTGATATTGAAGTTACTGTAGTGTTTTTCATAACCAGTTAGATGTGTACTCTTAGATATTCAACATATTTTGTTGAGGTATTCAAATTTTTTTAATGTGCAGCATCCTAAATATGTTATTTTTTTTGTATTGATTGACCGCAGGCTTGTGAGATGGTGCTCAAATACATATCTCTTGTTCCTGACTGTTGGCACAATTATTAAGTTGATGTATAAAATCTGGAGTGTAACTTGTTTTCAACACCTGGTCTACAGGTTTAGGCATATGTGCTCAGATATTTTTTTTTTTAAAAAAGGGAGAGATGGATCAGGTTGCAAACCATTTTTCTAAAACACATTTATGATGCTTTTGTAATTCCCTATTTCTGTTTATTTTCATCTTGATCGTGTTCAGACTGCATTAAATGCATTTTTATTTTCTCTGGGTTTTAGTGGGACCTGATATTTATTGTGCTGCTGCTAACTTGTCTTGTTTTTATTGCCTCAGGACTTTTATCTTTTAAAGTTTTCATCTGATTTTATTTTGTTTCGTGTTTTTAAAACATTGTTGGCTGTCTCAAGACACATTAACTAAAAAGTGAGATAAGAATGAAGTTGGCTTGTCTTTTCTGATGGAGGATGGGACCAATCTCACTTCATTTAAAGCCTTCCTCAGTATTCAAGAGAAAAACTTTTTTGAAGCTGATGCATTCCAGATATAGTCAGCAATAGAATATCTCCCCAATTAAAATACTGTACCTGGTATCTCCTTCTATAATGCATTATGGTTCTACTATTTTTGCTATCCTACTTTGTACCCACCTCATGTGAAGTCCAAACTCTCTGGAAAAGGCTCTAATGCTAGGAAAGATGGAAGGAAAGAGAAGAAGAGGACAACAACCAGTTGCAAGATGAATGGATTCAGTTGCAGTGATGATGAGTGCATCATTGGGAGACTTGAAACAACAGGTTAGGGACAGAACATCAAGGAGAAACTTTATCTATGTTGTCACAAGGGGGTTGAAAATGACTTGATGGAACTTAGTAAATCAATCAATCAAACCCACTACTCAAGGTATCCCTTGACTTATAACAACAAGTGAGACCAGAATTTCCATTGGTAAGCAAGGCAGTTGTTAAATGAAATGGCCTGATTTTATGACCTTTTCTACCACAGTTGTTAAGCAAATTCACTTGTTAAGTAAATCATCTGGTTGTTAAGCAAATCCGATTGACCATTGACTTTGCTTGTAGGAAACCAGAGAGAAAGTCACAAATGGTGATCGCACAACTCCAGGACACTGCAACCATCATAAATAAATGCCAGTTGCCAAGCTCCTGAATTTGATGATGTGACCATGGTGATGCCATGATAGTTGTAAGAGCGAGGATCAGTCATGAGTCACTTTTTTCCAATGCCATTGTAACTTTGAACCAGGGGTGGGTTCTAAAATTTTTTACTACTGGTTCTGCGGGAGTGGCTTATTTTGTGGGTGTGGCTTGATGGTCATGTGACAATTATTTAGGATTTAGCAGAGGTACTGGTCTACCAGGCTTTTAACTGCTTGCAGAGCTATACCGATCTACCCATTTACTTTTTGCAGGCACTGGTCTACCCATTTATTTTTGCAGGCACCGGTCTATTCATTTGTTTTCTTTTACCACTGATCAGCTGTTGGGTGGCCCTTTGAAGCCCCACGGCAAGAGTTTAAACAGTTTTTTTCCCTCTAGCCATCAGCTGGGACTCAGGAGGCAGCAATAGATTGGGGATGGGGCCAAATAAAAGGTAAGAATAACACGGGGTGGGGGGCATGGGAGGGTGCGGGAGGGTGGGGGGCAGAACCGGTTCGGTGACATCATATCGTCACTGCTACCGACTCGGGTAGAAGGCAGATGAAATTATACGAAACTTCTACTTGTGATATTTAACTTGTGATGGCTTATTCAGAGACAAGTCAGCAGTCAATGAAACAATCATCGATGACTGTTAGGTGCCAAATAATTTCATCCAGGGTTACATTTTAGCAGGCGGCAATGCTTGATTTTGTCTGAGCTGAGCAATTAAGAAGAATCAGATGAGGGAATAGTTTCAGTGATATATTGTGTAAGTCTTTTTTGAATCAGCAGCATGTTAGCAGAATCAGTAAATAAACTGATGCTATATTTATCAGTAGATGAGGCTAGACCAGGAAATTAAAATCATCTTGGAATGAAGCTGTGAAAACCACCTCCACATTACTGTCAAGATAATGTCACACTGACATTAATGTCACATTGACATGTCTGAAAAATCATCATTTGACTTTCACTCAAAAAAGAGTTTACTTTTGGTAAACTTTCTTAAAAGAAATTTAAATAATAATTTGAGATGGGCAGCTCAGCAAAGAAGGCCTTTGTGAAGTAGCATAGCTAGTATCAATGTCCCAAAGGCGCTTTTTCAAGAAGCTACTGGACTTTGTGGTTTTTCTTTGAAGACTTTTCGCTTCTCATCCAAGAAGCTTCTTCAGCTCTGACTGAATGGTGAGGAATGGAAGGATTTATACTTCTTGCAGACAGCTGGTTATTTGCATTCTTTTAGAGAATAGTTGAGGCCACTTGGAGGTTTGTCTGTGTCATCAGGGTCACCTGAGTGGTGCAAATGGGTGTGGAGCCTTCTTGGAACTGCTGAAAGGACTGTGTTGTAGATTGGAGATAGATGATATCGTATTCCTCCCCCTCTGTTGAGAGAGGGCTGTTCAATTTTAACATAGATGGATGGCCTCTTTGACTCCTCTTTAAAATCAGCCGTCTCTCTGTCTAAAATGTGTATAAATCCTTCCTTTCCTCACTATCCAGTCAGAGCTGAAGAAACTTCTTGGATGAGAAGTGAAACGTCTTCAAAGAAAAAACCAGAAAGTCCAGTTGCCTCTTGAAAAAGCATCTTTGGTACAACCATGACATGGACGACTGAGAAGCTCCATAGACATTTAGCTAATATGAATGTTTTTTTTCACCTTCCTATCCAACTGTGACTATAAATTATTAAATATTAGTTATCTACCCATAAAAGCATTTTTTTCTGCTGTGTTATATAAAAAAGCAGATATACCATCACTTTGATGAAACTAGAGTTAGGCATAAAGGGCTTTTCAAAATTGCACCAGGCTCATGGGCAGAGGATTTGGGCAGGCATTGCCCTTCAGGGAAGAAAAACTGACTATGGAGGATTGATTTATTTAATCAATTCATAAGACTGCCCATCTCATAGTATACGACTCTGAGTTGCTAACAGTCAAAAACAATAAAAAATGTAATAAAAAATAAAAAGTTTAAAAATAATAAATGGTAATGGTACAATGAAAGATAGGACATTTACTCATACCTTTTGGCCATCTCATTAGAAATTAGTGCACATCACACAAGAACATCACACTCACTTTGAAATAATGTCTTGATCCCAATATTTTTTCTGGACCACTTGAATGAGAATTGTAGGGAAGAGTGCAGCTCTTCTTTCCTGTACATGTTAGCTCAAACTTGCATCTGATTTATGAATGAAGTAAGTATGATTGGCTGCTCTCCACAAATCACATATAGATGGCACTTTCCAGTAAAATTAGTTGTTCTGGCTTGAGCCATTTTAAAGCTGCTCTGCTTTGCTTTCTTACTGAAAACTTCTTTCTCTAATGTTCTCGTATGTGCAAAAGCAGGAACATTTGGTGCAAGATTCTGATTGCATGGAGTACTGCTTCTATACCTGTACTCAGGAACACTAATGGGGTCATAGATGTCAGCATGTGGGTAATGTGGAGTAGGACCAATTGCTGCTTGTCATCTATTTTTGTTAAAAGACAGAATCCTAATTCCTTTTTGTTTGTTTACTGGGCAACCCATGCCCCATTGGATCATCATATCTGAGATTTCATTACCTAAACAGAGAAACAGAATGACAAGGACAGGCAAACAAAAAACAAAAAAAAAAAAGCAATGGGAGCAGGAACAAATTCTAACTTCCTGCAAACTTTTCTCTTGATTTCCCTTGTAAAGAACCCTTCCCTTCCTTTCCCATCCTCCCCTCCCCTCTCCTTTCCCTTTCATTCCCCTCCCCTTCCCCATCCCTGCTCTTCTTTCCCTGGAAGCTGGTAAGTGGCTGCTGTTGGGTGTGGAAGGGAGTGAAGGACAGTAGAAACTGTCACAGAACATTGAAAATGAAGATCACATGAGCTCAGCTGCAGACAATAGCAAGTGAAATAGCTACAAGTTTCCTGGATTTCATTTCTTTGGAAGTTATGGGTCCCAGATTTTGAAGACATTCTATAAATTAGCCCATTCGAAGTACCTTGGTTCAAAAATTCTTACTCTACGATGCACCATTTTGCCCAGACATGACAAGAATTTTAATAACATAGATTTGAAACTCCATCTTTGAGCATTTGAGACATCTAACAAGAGTAGTCATATTGAAATTAACAGTTTAGCTATGAACCCACTGAATTTCATTTTGCTGCTTGGAAAGGGATTTTACCTCATTGAGTTTTGCCTATACTGTGAATCTTTGCATTAGACGAACACAGATGAGATGCATGAAGCTGTTGCCTTTCCTTATGGCAGTCAGCACATCCCAGAGCTTCACACATGTACATCACAACAATTCAGCACATAGCTCCAGATGGTTCTTGTGAACATACCATTAACATCTGCAGGAGGCAACACCACAGAACATGGCAGTTCAATGAATCCCACACAAAGGGTGAAAGTTGCCTTTGTTTGCATGTGATACAGAGATATAACATACTGCAAACATATGCCAGGCATAATAAAGGGACAGGGTGCTTGAGAGATTGTGGAAAAAAAAATGCAAGACATCTGCTTCTAATCACCTATTAAAAATGGTACAAAACTCCATGTCCATGGTGTTTGCAAACCGGATTTTAGAACAATAGTCCATATAATGCAGTGATCTGTTGTTAAGAATTTTCCCCAACTGCTCTAATAGTTATGAAGTGATGCAGGCTTGTGTCAGTGTATGATTTTGTAGCAGCCCAAACTTTCTTACAAGGTCTGTTGGGGGGGGGGATAAAATTAACACCCATGAATACTGCTTGGAGCTCCTGAAGAAAAGGCAGAATATTAACCTAGCAAACATCATCACTATTGCCATTATCATTTTCATCATTGCTATAGTAATATTAATATCTAGCCTCATGGGGAAAAAAGTTCTAAAGATATCCCTATCAGCTGGTTTTAAAATGTGCAATTTCCTATCTGAGAAACAAGTAGAATTAAAATATGAAATGATCTGTTTATGAGACTAAGCATCAGCAGTGCTGGGTTGACTGCCAGGAACTTTAGAATTAATAGTCATGCTAATGGTTACCACAGGAGATCAAAGATAAAATAAACAAGTTCCAAATTTCTGCACCAACCCTGCTTGGTTGTATGGTGGATGAAGAAGAGCAGAAGCTACAGCTGTGTGGTAGATTGTATGTTTTGTATGCAGACGTTTTGACTGTTGGATTGCCCAGTATAAGGCGAGATGACAATTACAAGTTACGTTCTTGTTCTGGAGAATTCTGGAGACCAGCTGCGGTCTTGCAATGAAAGATATATCTGAATCAACTTATACATAGAAAGTTACCTATATGCTACATTTCAGTAATATCTTCTGCTTCTTTTGAAACTTGAAAGGCTAATATTACTGGATTCAGCTCCAGTTAATCCTATGCAAATCAAAAATGAGCTTCAACAACTTCTTATGTCTTATGACCACAGCTAGGTTTCACGGAATAAAGCAGCCTATTCATTTCTGCCCATTGAATGGATTCTCACCAAAGCTTACATTTTAAAAGGAAAAATAAAACTGCAGTATACTCATTAAATATTGCTTATTTAATATTTAAGGCTATTAAATATTTAAGGCTATTGCTAAACGCATTGTAAACCGCCCTGAGTCTCCGGAAAAGGGCGGCATATAAATCGAACCAATAAATAAATAAAATATACTCTAGTGGTATGTAACCCTTGCTTTTAGCACTGAAAGTGTTTTAGAACAAACCTGCACCTTGGACATGTGTGTGTGTGTGTGTGTGTGTGGTTATGTGTGTGTGTGTATGGTGCTTGTGTGTGTGTGGTGTTTGTATGTGTATTATCTATGGTTGATTTAATGAACCTTGATTGCTATGAATCAAAGACTTTCTGTGCTCTGGCTATGGGCTTTTCAGAGATAACAATAACTCTTAGACTTATATACCGCTTCACAGTGCTTTACAAACCTCTCTAAGTGGTTTACAGAGTCAGCCTGTTGCCTCCAATCTGGGTCCTCACTTTACCGAACTTGGAAGGATGGAAGGCTGAGTCAACCTTGAGCCGGTGAGGATCGAACCTCTGGCAGTCAGCAGAGTTAGCCTGCCATACTGCATTCTAACCACTGTGCCACCATGGCTCAGTCAAGATATTTAAGAAGCTGGATTAGGTAGGTTTTTTGTTTGGTACCAAAGAATCTCTTACTATAGGTTGGAATTGATGCCTTTAAGAGACACTGAGCAATGGGAGAAACAATGATGTCAGATTGGGAAAAGATGAATTTTCTGGACATTTTATAATGCTGTGAATGAGGGAGTGACAGAAAAAAAACCGACACATTTTTCCACTGTTTATAATCTGGATATGAACTGTAAGTAGCTAGCAGATTATCGAAGTGTAAATCTATCTCAGATAAGACAGTTTACTGCATGCAAATTAATTTTCTTTCTATTCTGTAAGTGGTTTAAAAGTTGTGTCCACTATACTATACAGTATTCCAAAATGTTACAGTCCAACATTTTCCAATTAAGGGTTTACAAACAATTGGAAATCCAAACAAGGCATATAACTACATTTGAATTATCTAACAGGTCAATATACTTAGGTGGAAGAAAATGTCTTCTTATGCCTGATGAACATGGGGCTCATTAATTCAGTGTGTCTGGAGCAGTCTGTGTGGGCCTTCAACAAACCATGCTTAATTTGCACAAACACGCAGATCACCCGCTGTCACAGCATCTGTGAAGCTTTTATCTGGAATACATTTAACACTTATGATGAACATTTCTTATTGTCAGTGTATTACGCATGCATGCAACAACGTGGTTATTGGGTATTCCAACATTCTGTTTCAAAATATTAGTTCAGCTTTCAAAATATTATTTTGGCTGGACAGGTGCATTCATTGAAACAGCTATGAGGTGACGTTTTACCAATGGATTAGTTGAGTGTTCCTTGGACTGTATTCATCCTTGAAAGGATACTGGGATTTACACAATGCACTTCCACTATTGTCTTCATTTTTAACCTCTTCTTGAAAGGCTTTCTTATCAACTTTCCAGAGTAGGAAAGGGAGGATTAAGATTAATGTTAATATTAACAGGAAAGAAAGGGACATGGCCCTTTGCTAATTAGAAAATTCTCCTAGGGATTTCTTGAACTTGCAGTTTTCTTGGAAACAGGACATCAGAAATAGTTTGCTGTTGCCCCTCCCCTAGATGTTTTTTGGCATCCCAATCTCATCTACAGCTCTGGAATTCCCTGATAGCAGCGCCCCCCCCCCCTCCCTTTCACACTCACCTTTGCCTGTTTTCTGTCTTCTGGCTTTGAAGAAAGAATTAAATGTCATTATGTAAACATGGATTTACACCAGATAGACAAGGGAGGGTGAGATATTTTTTTTAGTAGAAAAGAGGAGAGAGAAAATATTTGTCAGGCATTCAAGAGTCCTTTATGTAAAGAGTAGTTCACACGGCCTGTTTCTTCTCCTGGTCTACCTCAAAAGGCTGGCAGTTTGTGCATTTGGAATAGATGAGGCAGGTGTTACCACTTACTATGGCTGTTCTCAATTGATATAGAAAATAACACAAAGGATTTCATTTGCAGCCCAGGGGTGGGTTTCACTTACCTTTGTTACTGATTCGCTCACTTCGCTCTCACACGCGCCCCATCTACACATGCGCAGAAGCTTCTGCGCATGCACATATCGTATTTGATGACGTCTGGGCAGGTGGGCGGAACCTCCCGCTGCTGCTGCTACTGGTTCACCCAAACTGGGGCGAACCGGTAGCAACCCACCACTTCTGCAGCCTAATCACATTCATATTTCTCAGTATATTTGGATTCTAGATTATCCAGAGGAGATACATTCTGGAGCATGGTACTTGTGTGCTCCTATTAGTTTTTCCCATACACACATGGAAGGCAATTGATAAAGGAAGATCAAGTGAACAAAGCAAGTTTAGCAAATTTGAAATATTAAAATACAATTGAATACTAAAAATCTAAAAAGACAAAAAAGAATAAAAATGGCTGGAAGAAAAATAAAAATAATAATCTTGTTTTCTGACACATTTAATTGTGAAATACAAAAAAGTACAAGCACGGAAGGATACCGGTAACTATATTTTCCCCACATGTTAATTTGATGTTTATATCTGATAAAGCACTATCTGCACTGAAATCAACAAACTGGATCCCAGGTAGTTTTAAAGGACTAAACCACCACCAATGACTCTTGGGTCATTGCTTCAGAGATATTTCCATACTTAAACAGAGAAACAGAATGACCAGGAGCAGGCAAAAAAAAAAAAAAATCAGTCAGAGAGGAAGTAGCTTCTGACTTTCAGTCAACTTCCCCGTTGAGTTTCATTGTGGAAAGCTCACAGTGAGCATCAAATTCTTCCTTCCTTCCTTCCTTCCTTCCTTCCTTCCTTCCTTCCTTCCTTCCTTCCTTCCTTCCTTCCTTCCTTCCCCCCTCCCTCCCTTCCCCAAGGAGAGTTACAAAGTATCAAACAGACACAAGAGTTTTAATAGTTTACCTCATGACATCAAATACATTTTCTTATTGCTTTTACTGCAGTATATAGATACATGCCATATGGAACTCTATTAATTTCTTTAATGGTGAAAAACATAGCTTGTTAGGCAGAACTCCTGCTAATGGGGGAGGGGGCTAAATCTCTCTAATTCTATGAAACTCTGGTTTATTTTATCAACAAGATTATTTTTAAGTCACATCTTGCTGGCTGCGGAATTCTGGGAGTTAAAGTTTACATATCCTAAAGTTCCCAAGTACAGAAAACACTGGTTTTGTGTAGTCAGGGTATTTAAGATAGTTTCTACTCTGAATCTGATATTGTGTTTATGGTCCTGATGTGACACAAAGTCCTAATTCAAATTTTTCCAGTTTGGTGAATGTGTGATCCTTAAATAATGCCAGGCATACTAAGAAGATATTTATGTCATCCTATATCCTGTTTATCACAAGCTATTTAGGCAACTTGGTGCTGTCCAGATATTTTGGATTGACACTTCCTTATCCTTAACCCGTGGTCAGAGTGATTCGATGGACATAGAATAATTTTTTTTCTCCAATTTGTCTCACCCCCTTCCTTCTCTTTTAAAAAGTCAACAGCATTTCCTTTTTAATAAGAACAATAAAAGATCCTCCTATTTTAATATGTTATGTCATCCTTTCTTTCAAAGGGATTTAATTACAGGATCAAGAAGGTTTGCAAGTTTGAACTCTGAGAACACAAGAATAGTGAGTGAAGTTTTCAAACCCACAAACTCTGTGAGGTTCTCCCACCCTTAGTCTGGAACAACAAAAAGATGAATGTACAAGAAATGTCTGTTAAGGGTTTTTGATCATCTGCAACTGGTTATTCCATAATATAATCCTCTAACAAATGGCATTGCCCCCAGAAGTCTGCTTTGTTAAAAGGGCTGTACTTGCTACAGCTGCTGCATCTATTTCATTACATCTTTGCATCAGTTTTTGAAAGGATTGTCCTATAAAACATTAATTATCCAAATCTTAAAATTAAATATTTTTTCTGATGACCAATTCACACAAGCCACTTCTTTGTATAATCTTCCAACTTTTCAGCAAAGACAGAGCTTGTCTCCAAGATTATTCCACAATACACAGATTCTTGCATTGACCTAGTTATGTGTGATGGGAGAAGAAAGTCAACCCAATTGATTCCAATTGATTGGCTGCAATGCTCACAAGCAATTTGGGAAAGGGGTCTCATATATCTCTTGCAGGATGTTTGTGTGTTGAAATAGGACTGTCTACTAAGAATTTAAACGCTGAACCAGTCTGATCTTATATTTTTAATCTACAAAAATTAGCAACATAAATTTTCCATGGCTGGAGTCAAACATGTTTATCTACTTCACCCACAAGGCACACTGTTGATCTCCCATGCCTACTTACAAAGGCATTTAAAAGCTGCCAATGCTTTCATTAAATATTAAAAGCAGTATTGCCGCCATATGCCGCAAACTCTATGTCTTTTATGCATGCATGTGATGATGCAATGCATGAAGAAAAGGTAGGGCTTGTGTTGCAATGGCACAACACCACTTGACATCACCCTACCTCTTTTTGTTCCTCTGCAGAGGTTGCTGCCTACTTAGCCAATAAATCCAATACTTATATGAAAGATGGATTCAGAACATCCAACATCCTTAAACCCTGTTTGGAACATCCGGAGAATCATCTTTGGGGTAAGTGGACATGGAAGAAAAGAGCTCTCAAAACTTGATTTGGTGCCAGGTTTTGCTTGCCGTGGTGTCAAATGAAGGGAGATGAGAAGCAGGAAGAAGCTGGTTTTGATAATGACATAATATTTATAAACATCCTTCTCAGAAAGAAAATTTCATTCTGTCATCTTTATGAACTTTTCAGCACTGTCTATAAAATTTTACCTGTTCAGTACATAAGTCTCCTAGCCTGAGTTTCTCTGTTAGAGAAACTTGTGTTTTAGTTAAAATAGTTTTCTTTACTGAGGTAGAATTTTCACTGTTGAATTGATAGGTTGCCACTGTTAAATTGCTGCAGAAGCAGCAATTTAAGTTAACAAACAAAATTATCAAAAAAATAATTTAAAAAAAAGAACTTCAGAGGCAGGTTAAATGCTGACCACATATTATTTAATAAATCTGACCTCAGATTTATTAAGGTAGTTATTTATGTTTGTTTGTTTGTTTATGTTTTATTAAATTTGTATACCGTCCTACTCCCGAAGGACTCAGGGCGGTGAACAGGCACAGAGTAAAATACAGAAATACAAAAGTTAGAAACAATTTAAAACCAAATTAAATAATTTAGCCCAAGACAATTAAAAATCCCAATAATTTAAAACAAATTAAAATTTCAGTTTAAAAATTTAAAAGAAAGGGGAGAAAATTAGGCCAGGCCGGCTTGCTGGAATAGGAGGGTCTTAAGAGCACGGCGGAAAGTGCGCAGATCCGGGATTCTCCATATCTCCGGGGGGAGCCCGTTCCAGATAGTGGGTGCCCCCACAGAGAAGGCCCTCCCCCTGGGGGTCGCCAGTCAACACTGCTTGGCTGACAGCACCCGGAGGAGCCCCTCTCTATGAGAGTGTACCAGCCGGTGGGAGGCTGTTTGTGGTAGTAGGCGGTCCCGTAAATAACCAGGTCCTAAGCCATGGAGCGCTCTAAAGGTGGTAACCAAAACCTTGAAGCGCACCCGGAAGACCACCGGGAGCCAGTGCAGCTCACGCAGGAGAGGTATCACACGGGAGCGCCATGCTGCTCCCATAACCACCCGCGCGGCCGCACTCTGCGCCAGTTAGAGCCTCCGGGTGCTCCTCAAGGGGAGCCCCATGTAGAGAGCATTACAATAGTCCAGGCGGGAGGTGACGAGGGCATGAGTGACTGTGTGTATGGAGTCCCGATCTGGAAAGGGACTGGTTTATGGTTTACTTTTCTACTTCGTGGACCTTGTAGTGAATCAATGGATTATATTTTACAATGTAGCTAAAGAACTAGTATAACAGCTTAAAGAAAAAGTTGTGATTTGTACTGTCTGGAAGAAATCCCCTCTCAGTCAGAATTTCTGTAGGCCAGCCTTAGCAGCTGACCAATAGTCATATTTACAAAAATGGACAATGATTCTGGTTTACCTGAGAAGATTGATATTATCCTATTGAGATAAAAATAAATAAATCGATCACAATAGGTGTCACTGATCATATTATTCATGTGCATAGTTTGCTAAATAGACACTATTTTTTTTTACTTGCCTTCTAAATAGGATCTTGAGTGACTAGAGCAGGGTTGTCAAACTGGGTGGCCCACAGGCCGGATACATCACACACAGGCCATGCCTAACCCAGTTCCAGGAAGGCAAAAAACATTGTGATACGTCACATGACATCAACATGACGTGGTGAGTTTGACACCCATGGACATATAAAAAATATTTTATAAATATTTTTTAAAATATCTCCAAGCATCATTTGCGTTATTTCTGCCAGGGAATAATGTTGTAAAGTATTAATACCGTAGCTAGCTGTAAAAAAACAATATACCAAACAAAAATCATACCCAAGCAATGAATATACAAAGCAACAACAAAATACAGAATCTCAAGTAAAGGGAATTAATGTCTTTTCAATGAAAACTAATGATTTCATGCTGTGCTTAGCTATTGTCATAAGAAGAAGTCCTTTATGATTTTATCCATGAAAGACCCACTGAATATGTTATGTCGAAGTTCTAAGGCCGCAATGCACTCTAACCTTAGAGCAACTAAAATTACTGATGATGAGAAGCAGATCAGCAACCAAAAACCCATGTTTATTAAGGCTGCTTGAAACAAAACACAGCAAAAACAACCAGTTTTCAACACTAAAAGTTAACTTTGCCAAATCATAGAAAGTGTGGTACATTTCAAAGCTTATTAAATGGGATCAAACAATTCCATTTTACTTACTTGAATTACTTTTTGATTGCCACCTTACAGCTGAAATTCTTTGGACAATTCACAAAATTGAGGTTGAAATCCCCCAAAAAGAATAAAACATGTTAAAAACAACCTCAAAAGATAATCTGAGAAAAGCAAACAGTGAAAAACAACAGCTGCAGGAGTAACTTAGAAAAATATTAACATATTTTGAAAACCAAAGTATAAACTCTGGAAAAAATAACCTCTTCCTCCAAGTAACACAAGGCTCTGATATTGTTCAGCATTGCCAAATCAGTCAAAGTTGGTTAGATAAAATAGAATTCTTTATTAGCCTATATGATTGGACACACAAGAAATTTGTCTCCGGTGCATAAACTCTCAGTGTACATACAAGCAATAAATTATAAATCATTATCATAGTCATTGTAAAAATACATTCATCATAATCATAAGATACAACACTTAATGACAGTCATAGGATACTAAATAAGCAATCAACATAAATGATACTAGGGTACTCAATAAAACAATAGAAATTGTAAGATACAAGCAACAAAGTTATAATAAGATAAGGAGATAGATAATAAGAAAGATGAGAAAAATAATAGTAATATAGCCTTACTAGATAGTTTGATAGTGTTGTGGGAATTAGTTGTTTAATACCCAAATATTACACTTTTTCAAATTAGTACTGTCAATTCTGGAGATCTCATTTGCCCAAACAGTCTGGAATTGGCCCTGAGTAGAGCCATTTTTGGATTATCAATCAAATTGGGATACAATCACACTTCTCTGCTGTTCTTGCTCTTCCCAATTATCCATTCAGTAGTATACCAGAAGATATTGCAATTATAGTAAATTAATGTAATATGGTTACAATACGAAGAGAGGCCAGGATACAAATAGTAAAACAGCTGAATACTTACAAACTGTGTTAGTACCAACAATTTTGATGGGAGCTTGTTTTGCATCAGAAAAATAACAACACATATGCTATGTCACTCTAGATGGATTTCCATAGTTAGTTCTTTTAAAATGATTTTAAGTAGTCATATTATACTTGGTTGATTAATATGGGGTTTTTTTGGTCTATGATTATATTTTAATACATTAAATCTTAATTATATCCTCCTCGTACCATTTATTAATATGTTGTAATTGTTTAATTGTGTTTATTTTTAAAGTTATTCTGTAACCTCCAAAGGGAACTCTTCTCATTGGGCAGTTTAGAAATATTACAAACAAATAAGAGATGGTTCATTGGAACCTCTTTCTTATAGCATTCCTCAGTTCTGAAGCACAGGAAACAGTTCTTCACATAGAGTTTGAAGCTGTTGGGCCAAACTTGATACCTGCTTTGCAGGACTCTGCTTAGAAACCAAACTATGGCTTTGCTTATTTCATCTCTGATGGTCTATTGTTTCATATTTAAAACTCCCCTACAGCAATTATATAAACATATTCCACCCAGAACAAATGAAAACTCTTATGGGACAGCTAAAGCCTATGGTGTTTCCCAATGTGGATGATATAAACATCAATCAGGACAAAGGTTAGGGATAAATTTTTAGCCAATTAAATCAGCAGCACATTTTTTATAAGTTTCCAGGTAAGGAAGAGATTGTCCTGGAAAATAACAACAGAGACTTGAGGGAATAATATTACAGTGTTTTTAAATAGAAGCTGTGGTTTCTCTTAACGTCAGCAGGCATTGTATTTATGAGTCAAAGAAACAGGTCTGTAGATCTTAGAATTAAAAATGAAAAGGCTTGAGAAGTTATCATTGATCTAATTATACCTCAGCCAGATTGAATCTCTTTGTTGAAATTCACAAATATATAAATACCAGGAAGCTTTGAAAGACTTGCAGGAGACACTCATTTAACTTTAAACTGTCTGAAGAAGGAAAGATCAAACAAAGCCTTGAAAAATAGCAATGGTAGGCCAGAAATTTATAAACAAGAGGTTTATAAATAGTCATGGTACTGAAAACCATGTTCCCATTTTCAGAAGAGTTTTGCAATATGCAATATTTAACATTCTTCATCGCTCTTATGGAATTATGGAACTTTTAATTGGAGGTGAAAATTATAATCTATGCAAAAGATTATTCCCCACCAATTGTGTTTTTAATGCTTTACATTTAAACAGCTGCCCATCAACTCCAAGATACAAGACAGGAATACTGCAGTTAATCACTAGACCATTATTACTTGGCTTTAGGGTACCATTTGTACATTATAGTTACACGGTACATGCTAATTGTAGTTGTACATGGATTTACAGTCCATATGTAGTGACTCTGGAAATCTCCCAGGTAGCAAAGCTTAAACAGTAGAGCTTAATGATATGGGCAATTGTAAATCCATGATGTGGATCCAATTGTTACAACCCATTTCCTTGTGAGTCAGAACTCATGCAGTTCCCATGCACTTTGCAAAATATCCACCACTTGTGTTTTCAAGCCAATGTCCTATGACCGTGATGGCGAACCTATGGTATGTATGCAACAGGTCGCACGCGGAGCCATATCTGTGGGCACACAAGCATTGCCCTAGCTCAGCTCCAGCGTGCATGTGTATGCTGGCCAGCTGATTTTCGGGCCTTCCGAGCCCACCAGAAGTTAGGAAATGGGCCGTTTCTGGCCTCCAGAGGGCCTCTGGGGATGGTGGGGAAGGCCATTTTCACCATCCCCAGGCTCCAAGAAAGCCTCTGGAGCCTGGGGAGGGTGAAAAATGGACCTACAGAGCCCACCAGTAACCTTTTTGCCATCATGTGCCAAAAGTGGGGGGAGCGTAGGGGGGCCATGTGTGCATATGCGGGGGGGCAGGGCACAGGGGGGCATTGGATTATTGGGGTGGGTACGGGTACCCACGACCCACCCCCACACTCCCCCCACTTTTGGCACGCGATAACAAAAAGGTTAGCCATCACTGTCCTATGAGGTAAATATTAGCACCACTCATTGGACTGTGAATAAATGTTAACATTTTAAGAATATCTACTGTATATGGAAAATGCCTTCATTTCCTCTTCATAATAGCCTTTTAAAAGTTTTTTTTAAAAAAATATTTCTTTTTGATACATTGACTCTAACCAAAGTAGCACAGAAAAATTTGCACATGTTTCAATATCAACAGGCAATGTTTAATGAAGATATACTGTACTCTTGGCAGTACCTGGTAGAAGTGGTCAAGTTATGTTTTTTCTTTTTTAATGTCTTTTCTAGATAAGGAAAGGATTGAGAAAACACAAGACGGTAGCACCGTTTCAGTCTAACAAATTATAATTAATAATTTAATAATTATTTTTATTACTAGCACAAGCTTTTGGTGAACTATAGCTCACTTCATCAGGTGCATAGAGTGGTTAAAACAATATAAGATTTACACTGGTATGTAGCAAGAGAGTGACAGGGTAACACAGGGTAGTTATGCATATTAATTTTAATCCCACAAGTCTGCATATTGTTCCAACATTTCTATTGCGTTGATTTAGATGTCAGTGTTGCAATATTTAAATCTCAATTTTGAAAACCATGAACATTCTGTCAAATCACAGTGATTACAGAACATTTTCTTCCTGATCTTCTTGAATGGGGCTGTGATGTTAGGAGACTTTAAGATATGGCACATATGTTGCTATATTTAAATCCTCTATGTAGAAATCTATCAATCCCTTATTGTGGCTTTCATAACATTTGCATTATAATAAATCACTATATAAGGATGTTTAAAGACAATTATAAACAGAGAGTGGTTTTATTATTTGACAACAGTGACAGAAACATTAATAATTTAAGATGTTGTGTTTAACATATCCTTTGAATCATGAGATATAAAAAGAAACAAGATATTAAAAAAAACAGATTTCACAATCATTAACTGTAATCCCTACCTGATTCTTATTTCAGATCCAATCAAATATCTGGATAAATTTATTATCCAGTAAAGCAGGCAGGCTTAAGTTCATTAAAAACTTTCTTTAAAATATACCTCAGCCCAGTTGTAGTAAGCAAATATAAGGCTATAAATTTTCATATAGTCCTTTCAAAAGGAAGCATATGAAGCTTTGAATATTTGAATGAAGAGTTTCTTAGTTTGTCATACATCTTACCTTTCAGTTATGACTTCAAGAGTTCAAACCTACTTTTTGTTACTTGATCAACAAATAGTAGTCAGTGAATATCCATAGGTCCATGTTTCTGAATATGCTTGAATGAATTTTGAATGTGAGATACCAGAATTTGGTACACCAGTGTCACTTTGTTTTGATGCACCTAGAAAATAAAATTTCAATTTCAATTTAATTCAATTTATATGCCGAAGACTCAGGGCAACTCACAATACATTTAAAATCCTAATTAAAAACATTTAAAAATTAAAAACATGAAAAACATGAAAACTCATTCATACCATTCATGGCTGGATCTCACTGGATCACAAGAGCGAGATCAACGGCCCCAGGCCTGCCAGAAAAGCCAGGTCTTCACTGCTTTTTGGAAGGCCATAGGGTGTGGATGGTCTGGACCTTAGGAGGTAACTGGTTCCAGAGAGCTGGGGAAGCCACAGAGAAGGCCCTCCCCCATGGGCCCGCCAGCCGGCATTGTTTAGCTGACGGGACCCGGAGGAGACCAATCTGTGGGACCTTACCTGTCGCTGGGAGATATGCGGTAGAAGGCGGTCTCGAAGATACCCTTGCCCTGAGCCATGTAGGGCTTTAAAGGTAATAACCAACACCTTGAATTGTGACCGGAGACCAATAGGGAGCTAGTGCAGCTCGCGGAGAATTGGTGTAATGTTGGTGTACCTAGGTGCACCCATGACAGCTCGCGCGGCTGCGTTCCGGATCAACTGTAGTCCAGAACACAGAAATGGCAGTAGTTCAAGTTCAGTAGTTCAAGTTCAGTAGTTCATTTGTTATCCATCTTTATGGACTCTAGAGATAACATGGATGGAAAAAAACAAAGGATGAGAACAGTCTAAATCTTCAAATTCTTCTCTATAATAATTATGAATCAAGTATCACATGTATAGTTTTGCCTTCGGGAAGTCTCAAAGGTAATTAAAATGTAACTTTGATTTAATCTATGAAAATTCATCACATAAAATTCATCACATAGATTGGAATTCAACTCTACTTCCTGGCATCTCTTTCCTCTTTTAGCTAGTCGAGCACTGTACTACTTTAGCAATTGGATATTTTCATTTGCTACTGAAATCTCCCAAATTTAAAATAAACCTTATGGGGAAGTAAAAGCTATCTGAGTTAAAACAATTTTCTTTATGTACCACTAGATGATTGAGGTTTGTGATTGTTGGGTCTTTTTTTAAAAAAGTGGCCTAATAAGACTTAAATAGATTACAATTACTATATCATTATATATTTGGTCCTCAGAAATTACTCATATAATACAAGAATAGTAGGACTGGACTGCTGACTACTTTGAATCCCTCTGTTAAGGGTGTAGTGATACTGTGGCATAAAACCACACCCAACAGGTGTTGCCTAAGTTTGCTTTTGAAGCACCTTGAGAAATTCAGCAAAATATTGTGACACTAAGAGCTGGTTTCTATAGAATCTTTCTGAGTAAAACACAGAGCAATGAGCTAACCAAAGTTCTACAATGAAGCCAAAACCCAAAACAATTGATAAAATCCACCAATTTAATTTTGAAGAATTAAGAAATAAGTTTGGGAACTATACATAACCATAATAAAATAATGTGTTTGGAAATGGGCTTTCTTAAGACCCTAAGAGATGTCTAAGGAAAAGTTCTGCTGAGACTTTTGTTTTATTGCCCTTCATTCAAAGGCAGTTTGCAAATAGTTTATCTATTAAATGTAATGGTTTTTCAGTGTATTCAGTGATATAAATTCATGTCTAATAGTCTTTGAGATGTGGAGTGGTGTTTTTTTCCTCACAGTGATCAATTAACCAATTATTCTTATTTCTGAACTAGAAGTGTTGAAAACTGGGGGAAGGGGGAAGTAGGCCTGTATGGAGCTTGGCTCACAATCACTGGCAATTCATAGCAAATGAGAACTAGAAGCTATTATGCAGCAAGTACAAAAACAATGACTATAAACAGATAATCTCACCTCTCAGACATTGTAGCCCAACTATTTTCTGATTTCCATATGAAATGGCAGAGATATTACTATTTAATATTAGTACCAAGGCATCAGAGAAGCTAATTCTAATTCCAAACTAGAAGATTGAGTTGAAAATTAAATTCTATGGTGCTTAAATTAGTTAATTCATGATAAAATGTATACTTCCTGGAAGCTGTGCTGTGAGCTTCTCAATGCTTAGTGATTTTTAAAAAAAACACATTGGTAGGTTTTGCAATGGGTGGGAGGAAGAATAAAAGTAAACCAGAGAAATTGGAGAGTGGTATATTTTGCGTCAATAATCATCCCAATATCAGGTATAATAAATCTCAATCATATTGACCTTTGCTTTTGCTACTATCTTTAAAAGGAATCTGACAATAATACTCTATCCTTATTAATGTGGCTTTCACAGTCCTACAATACAATGTAAGTATCTTCACTGTAAGCTTCCTAGAGTCAACCAGCCTATAAAGTTTATAAACTGTATAAATAAACAAAGGCAATTGATTTAGAATAAGTTTAAATACTTGTTATTTCATTTTCTCACTCAAAAGTTTCTGCTCAATACCAGGAAATGCTAAAAGATCTCTTCACAGAATAAGAGAATTCTTAAGTTTTGTAGGTTGCCCTATACTTACCACTGATATAGCACCATGCTATTCTTGATAATATCACAGGTTACAACTTTCAGGTTTGTTGTTTATGGAGCATATTTTTCCAGTACCTGTGATAAACAATCACAATTTCCTAATTACTTAGGAAACTGTGATAGCTTATGAGTGATAATTATGAATGCTTTCATGTCACGTCAGTTGTAAGAATTTACAAGTGACAACATATATGTAATCATCAAAATTATGAAAATATATAAAAATAAAAGGTACAGTCAGAAACTATATTCTGATATAAATAAATATAAACTTCTAAATGACAATGCAAGTAAAGATTAATTTATGAAATGTGACCCCAAAGCCTAAATAAATAAAGGCAATATTTTTTTAAAAAAAATTAAATTATGTATGTGTTGGTATTAATGGACAAACTTAGATGTTATACAGCTACACAACTTGCCTCTATCCATCATTTTGTATTGATTTAATAGAAATGGCTGCTTGACAAGTAATTCAAGAGTTGTCATTAGGAGTTGAGTTTACAATACTTTCTCCTTTTCTGAATCTGTTCATGTTAACTGATACTGTATTTCACAACACCCAATGCCAAGTCATCAATTCACTTGATGCTGTCAGTTCCATGTTCTGAAAAATATGTAGGTGGATGGGAGTGGAGCAGTGGAGTGAAGTAATCCAGGCTTTGCTTTTCATGTATTATCAATCTGAACAATTTCTGAAAATTCCTAATGAACATAGTTGACTAATCTAATGAATTGGGTTTCTCATAATGCCATTTGGTAAGCAATTGGTTGTCATTCAGCTATCCTAGAAATTCCCAGATGATGCAGTGTCATCATTTTTAAAAATGTCACCACTTTCCTTTCTCATACCCATGGATTTCTTTGAAAGTCTTCCATTTAATAGTTAAAGTTCTAGTATGCTTGTGAGGATCAGTTGAGGAATTGGTGTATGACTGTCTGTTCGCAGAAATATTATACAGATAATTTTATGGTTTCCACCAATGTTTGTACTCATAGGCTCTTTCTTAGAAGATATCCCTAATGGCACATCCATTCATTGGGCCCTCTATATATTAAACTATAAATATGTGATACACATAGCCATTATTTTTACAAAATAAAATTATAATATATGAAGCATCTGTGAAAATTAGAGGAGAAGTAGCTTTTAAAAGGGGCCTGTTGTATGCTTTTAGAATAATTGGAATCACATCAGAATTAAACAATTATCTGACCTAATAACCCTTGCTATTCAGTGGAAAGGTTTAGTCATAACCTAATCTTCATAAAACTCCATCATATACAACAAACTAATTCTGTAACATTGGACAACATTCATATTTTCATATGAAGTGGTCTCTTGCTGTCCTCCCTCCTTGTATCTTTTACTACATCACAAGAATCTGTTCCAGATTACCCCGTAATCCTTCAGAAGAGGTTTGAGGAAGAGAAGAAGCACGCAGTATCATTTTTTTAACAGATAAATATGGCTGATCCCGTCCATTACCTTCTCAATGGATTCACTTACTATTGTCTCCATATCAACTTTTCTCTTTGACAGTGATAGATGCTGTTGTTATTTTATTTTTTGGCTTTTACTTTTCCAAGCTCTGTTTTTTGTTTTTTTAAAAAAATATTTTGGTTTTGGCTTCTTTATCTAGCATGGGGTTGTTGTTTGAATCCTTTTGAAGTTTCTCTAGTGAAGTGTTTGCCACCCCAGTTTAGACATTGCTTGCATTAAAAGTTCAAAACAAACTCCCAACAATAGCAGATGAAAATTGTAACCATCTAACATCTGCAAGAAGGAGGAGGTCCCGAAGAAAAACTATTAAAGTTACTATATACGGCAAAGAGAGAAAAGTTATACACTATCAAAGGAAAAAAAGCCAGTTTTCTAAAATCATTGTTTTGATACAAAATTTTATATTAAATTGAACTTTACTTTGTCTCTCAGATACGTATGGTAGATGAACATGAAGTAAGGGTGCATATGAAGTCTTTGGCTCACATCAGAAAAGGAACTTGGAGCTACCAAAAAGTCAGGGTAGTAACTAGTAAGTGCCCTGATTTATGCAGCCAAGATTCTCTACAGGTCTGTGGCTCAGATGCTGGCATGTAATTTAAATGGATCAAGATGACCTCTTCTTCCAAACATGAGACCACAAGAAGGAGGGTAGTCTACCTGGTGCTTTGCAGATGATTTGGACTATAATGCATAAAATCCCAACCATTGACTAGCTCAACTAGAACTGATTCATTTGGAGGTTTAAAACACATTATGTGGATTTTTATATATTAGTTTATTTATTGTTTACTTGAAGACATCATAACCTCATATGGAAGCGGGTATAAATGAAGGGGATAGCAATCCCTCACCAGAAAAAGTTGATCAAATTGGAGAACACCAAATACCCATCTTTACCAAATGATATCATGTAATGGCATGGAAAGATTTTGTAACCAGCAATGAACATTTCTGACAGAGAATAAGAAAGAAAGAATTACACATGAACCTAACAAACTATGTTGCATCCATATCTTATTTTTCATCTATAGAAATTTTTAAAGTGCTTCCGAATTTCCATGCCACCTCAGAAAAGGTAAGGCCAAAAATCTTCCATCTTTAGATTTATCTGAATTTGACTCCTGCATTATTTTCCATAAGACAAATTGCTGATTTTGCATCCAATATGGCAAGCAAAATTGGACAGAATATTTTTTACCAATTGCAAAGTCAATTAAGTTCTTATCAGATCTACAAAAAATTAAATCATACTGTAATTTCTTGAGAGTTCAATATACTTGCACTAATAAAGAAAGAACAATTTATGAGAGCAAATGTTTTCTAGGGTTTAGACATATTTTGTCTATTTTTTTCTTATGTGTGTGATTCTATTGTTTTTCTGTTTGTGTAGATTTGTAAACCTCTATGGCATAGTATTTGAACAAAAGTGTGAGAATAATTTTAGTTTTAAAAAAAGGTTTTAATGCATTATTTGTGCCTGTGTCAAATGCTGTTTTATTTCTGATCAGATTTTCTTGAAAAAAATGTTTTGCTGCAATAATTGTTTATGTGTATATGTTTATGATACTTGTTGCCAGATGATTAACCTCTTAAGCCTTCTCTAGTAATGGTAGAAGATGATACCTGTCAACATGTGGCACAAATAAATTAAATACTAAATGATAAATTTAGATTTATGCCCATTCTGATTAGATATTGGAGTACCAAGTCAAGCTTTTGGAATTCTGACATGTGATTGTAGGTGACATCCTATCCTTAGGCATTTGTTATTTAGTGGCATTTCCTTGAACATAAATTGTGTAGTTGGGATTACCCTATAGAAATATTAGCATATTCATAAACCAAAGCCAGGAAGTAGAGAGATGTATTTCCAAATTTTAAATGTTTTAATATTTCGTATTTGGAAAATTATTCCATATTTAGCATATCAGTAGGAGAAATGAGTTATGGGAAGTATGGTTTCTGTTTAGGGTGAAGTGGGATTATTGTACTTCCAGGAAAATCTTCAGGACAGTTTAAAAAATTACAATAGTGACTGTTAGACATTTTAAAACCGGTGTGTTTTTGACATAGCAGATATAGACATAACTGCCAAAATAAATTATTTTACCTGCACCATATGAACAAACTGGTATATTTCCAAATGTTAAACCCTTTCCCCACTTTCCTTCGACTATTCTTACCATCACAACTCTCCAATGGAAAAGTTGAACTTATTCAAATCTATAAAATACCTAAAGTGACACATGTTTAGTTCTTGATAGCATATGTTAGTCAATGCTATTCTGTGTAAGAATAAACATTTCTTTTAAAGTTAAATTAACATTGGATCAATCATACATATGCACTGGGTCTATGTTCAGCCTTGTTAGAATTATTATGAATAAAAGATGACTTATCCCAGAGCTGTACCCCCTAACTCCAAATGCAACCCCCAGAAAACTTAGGTAGGGTCTATAGTGATCTCAACTTGTTACCAAACTGAAGATATTAATGTGACCTTAAATACATGACTGGAAAGAATAGTGCTACTTATATTTAAATAATTAAGCGTAAACTTAATTTGTCTACCCCTTACAATTTTGAAATTGCCTCAATGAACTACTTAGAGACCAAGGGCAATCCCCAACTCAAAATAAATTGCCCACCTCTGATTTGTAGTAACAGTTTTTGAGGGGAAGGTGGGGGGGAATAACCGGCTTTTAAATATTTATAGATTTTTCATGGAGTGTCTTTTCACAAGAAGAAGAGAGTTCTTCTGGAATGTATCCAAATTCATCTGGTCCAAAGTATGCATTGAGTCAGCAAAAGCTGTAGCACTTCCTGCTAAAATTAAGCAACTGTAGATAATCAGCACCTAATCCAGCAACCATTGGGAACCTGTATGAAATACTGAATTTTCTAGGATTGAAAAGGATATGTCTATACAAACAGGTATATGCCAGCATGATAAGAAGGTATCAGAGGGAAAATGCTAGGTAGACAAGCAAAGTGGTTTATGGCCTTCAGATTTGTCTGCTGCCTTCCAATGCACTGGAAGATGCTGTCTTTTATAGCAGGAATCCCCAACCCCCGGGCTTCAGCCCACTTCCAGGCCATGGTTTTTTCTAAACTCGGCCACCTGAGTGGCAGGCCAGCGGGCATGTGCACGCGTGCAGCTCAACTTGCACGAGTGGCAGACTAGCATGTGTCCATGCTATAAATTCTAATAGCGTTTTAATTGAAATACCAAGGCTCCGAAACAAAAAAAAAATTGGATGAAAATACATAGTTGGATACAGGATGTAATAGGCTTCCAGATAGAATATATACCAGAATTGTTTCTTCTAGGAATAATGAAAAAGAAATATGAAAAAACGACAACATATATTATTCTACATATGACAACAGCGGCAAGATTGGCATTTGCGCAATGTTGGAGACGTTCGAACACACCCTCCAAAGATCTAATAATTAGAAAGATATTAGATTGTGCCGAGATAAATAAAATGACATTGGAACTGAAAGGACAAATGGATTCGGATTTTTACATAATATGGGAGAAATGGTATAATTGGATTGAAGATAGAAAAAAAGGGAAATAACAGATAGATTTTGTAAAATTATATAGAGTATAGGAGAATATTAGTGTGATGATATATAAATGGTCACAGTCATGCACAAGAGTTGAATAAGAATTGTGTAATTGTTAAAACCCAATGAAACTCAAATGAAAAAAAAAAACAGAAATACAAGCAAAACAGGAAGAGAAGATCCCAAATATTGTTATGGAAGTTGGGTCTTGAATGTGTAAGATTGTTGTTCCAAAAATGTTTTTCACCAGTCCTTTGTACAAGATGAAAATAAAAGTGTATTGAAGAGCAACATCAGAAAAAGGCTATATTTCTGATCTACATTTTTAGAGCAAAGCATTACAGCAGCTCATAGACTGCCTTTCTCCAAATGATCAGGTTTCCTGGCCTTTCACAATCCCAGCTGAAACTTTCTACAGAGAAATGACTGTCTACTGTCTATCTGCACATGGTTTTGGACTATAGATCTCCTAATTCCTGAACATTAGTTGTGTGATAGGAATTTTATATCCCCGTTTATATCCCATGTAATACATTAATGTTTTTTTCTCTAGCAATGTTTCCCTATCCTGTTGGAACAATATACTGCTTTGTCACAGATGCAGAAGATAAAGCGCTAGGACTAATGTTATTAATTAATGTTCTTAATGTTAAAGGACACAGTCTGCTGCAGGGAGATTCTCTCCACCGCCCCCATCAATACTGGAAGGATATTTTTCCTCTTTGTTGTTAGACCTAATTGAAGTCTTTGTTGAAACTGTGGGAATCAATGAGGTCTGGATAAAAGAACAAGAGATTTGGGTTCTGGGGTTGGTTCTGCCATTTATTTACTATGTGACTTTTACTGTTAATTAAATCTCTCTGCATCATTAACAAATGTCTGTGTTCTTAAGACAATGTGTTTGTTTACAGTCTTCTGTTATAAAGTATGAAAGCAAGGACAAAATGTCTTCTTTGTTCTCTGCAGCAAAAGCCTTAATGGTGATAGTTCAAGTACAAATAAGTGTAGTTTCTGAAGTCTTCTCTAGATTCTGCAACTAACCCATAAAAAAAAAGGACAGGGAGTTTATATGAATTATAATCAGCCCATACGACTGATATATTTGCAATTCCCTTTCACCATTTGTATAATGTCTAGTGTTAATTCTCATAGTATGAGAACATAGTATGAACTAAACATAATATGGACTAAAAACATAAGGGGGATGAGGCATTAGTAGGGTTCTTCTATGACTCAGCTAGAGGAAGCAGGTTGCAAGAATTTTGATGCCAGTGGTATGGAAGATGAGTTCTAGAAAGAGACTAAAAAAACACAAAGGATTGGAGATTAATTAGAATTAGAAATGTTTTGCACAACTGGTGGACCTCAGTTTAAGGGAAAGGTGAAGCAGAAATTTGTCATTAAGTGCTAACTAGACTATAAAGTTGACAGGGCTGTCCAAGGTGTGCATGTGTCAAAATTTGCAGGATGATGAACATGGTGTTATGAGCAGAGTTTTACCACTTTTGTACTTGTAGTAGTATATCAGTTTTGAAATGGGTAGCTATATAAATTGAATCAAATGAATAAATAAAGTGTGGGACTGCAGTTATGGCATTGCACCTAAGTTCTTTCTCAGATACCCATGACAATTGAAAGTAAAATTGGGTAACTTCTGGGTAACTTCTACAAAAATAAAAGAGGTTTCTTCATATGCCAGCATCACCAAGCTGTCATGCTGCTCCAACAATGAAATAACAAGGCCTGCCCATTTTCTATGAATAAGAAATCAATGAAATTAAAACAAAACAAAACCAGAACTTTTTTTGTTTTGTTTTGCAATCTTGGCATGGCTAAATCCATCTGAAACCTCCAGAAATTTTGTAGTGCTGAATAAAGGTATAGTAACTAAGTTTCTCCATGCTTCTGACTTTTTTAAAAAAATAAAATACTAATAAATATTATCTTATTTAAATTGTGTAAGCTAGTTTATGTTTCTGGATTGTTCATAGGCTGCCAAAATTCTCTTGTGTGTGGTAGAACATGACACAGAAACAGATTGAAGATAGGAATTGTTTATCTAGAACAAATATATAAAATATCTGTCAAAATCAGTGCAAGGTTCTACAATAGTATAGCTGGAGAATCCAGATGTATGCCATATGTAGGTTTTATTGTTTTTTTACATACATACTTGATTAAGATAACAACCATATAAGTTTGCAAATAAATAAATGAACAAACAAACAAACAAACAAACAAGCAGGTGCATCTGAAAGATTAACATTCTGCTCACCATATTTTCTTTTTTTGTCACACTATTTTATAAATAAGGGGTTTTTTTTATCCACAGATAAATAAACACATAAGATGTCATCTGCTCTAGAACCCAAATACTGTTATCACACTAACTGCAGAGAACCTAATTCTACTTTGGGGGAGGACGGGAGGGATTCATTCAGCTTTTATGCCATTCGGCTATTGAGGAATTAAAGCACAATTAGTGTCACAAAACAATAGTTTGCCTCTTTTAATTATGGCTTTGGTTCCTTCTTAGCATAATGTTTTAATTACATCTCTCTCTTTCTCTTTCTTTCTCTCTCTCTCTCTCTTCTGTTTTTATTGATTTGATGCCAGTACAATTGTGTCACAAAGACCTCCCAGTACTCGGTTAATTACCTCGGGGGATTCTGTCTCTTTCACTCTTTTAAAGTAAACCAGATCCCCAACTACCTACAAAACAAAATGCAAAGAGGAGATGAAAAGAAAAAAGAGAAAAGTGTGCTTGTTTGTTTGCAAGACATCCATGCTGTTTCTTGCAAATTCATTCAGTGAAGGTTAATGAGCACATGCCATTTCTCCTACAAGGAGACGTTATCTGTGCAATCTCATCTGATCCAGCTGCCCCAACCAAGTTACCATGGCAAAATAAACACTTGAGTTGCCTTCATAGGTGACAAGCCAGCACAAGTGAGAGCAACATACAGATAGAGAATTCCGCTACAGCAACAGAATTCTAGAGGAAAACCATCATTTAAGAGAACGTCACAACAATTCTATTATAATATATAATCTGTTCCCATCACTTATACACACATTACTGGTTTCCTTCACCCTTACGTAGGACAACATTTTGATAACCAAACTTCCTCTACAAAGGAACTTTAAGATTGATACCTGCTGTGATGGCATAGACACAGGTTTTGCCCGAAAGATGCATGGACAGGATACTCCATTCCTGCAAACCCCTATTCATATTTTTCCACAGAAGGAAAAATAATTGCAGCCTGGCATGTTGTGCTTTCCACATGCTTGAGAATGGTTCCCAACATGTTTCCCCTTGAGGAAAAATTAAGATTCAAATCCATTGTAGGCTTTTTACCAGATGGAGTTAAAGAAAGCACTCTAATGTACTTATGGAGAAACATCTCCCTCATGTGAGCCCAAGATAAGCTATGACATCCTGAATTAGTATTGTCCTCATTCTCTGAAAGGAAAGCAAGGTTCTCCCTCTAGCTCTTGCCCTCTCTTATCTCCTGCAGCTTCTTTTTTTGTGTGTTTACTAGTGCAAAAAGATCATTTGGGTCTAAATCTGTTGTTCTAGCATTTTACCCTCTGTTCTTATCAGCTTAACTGAGAAATATAGAAAGAATCCAAAGGTCGGTGACAGAGTCATGCATTGTATATCTAAATCCTGGAGTAATCTCTGACCTCCTTGGGTAAGGCTAGTGGGAAAAAGCCCTTTTTAAGAATCTTGAAGTTCTGTACTGAAAATGATCTTTCAATTTATCCAGAGAAAATCTACAGTATTCTTTCAAGATTACTTTGGATGATGTTTTTGAAGCTACTGCTGTGAAGTGAGGGAAGACTGTAATTATTTTCAGTTGCAATCTTCCTACTGTTCTGTGGCTTCTCTTGATAGTCATGCTTCCTCCTCTGAAAAAAAACTCTATAGCAGGAGTCCCTGAATAATTTTATCTGAGTTTTCTGAAGCATAAGAAGCTATGGAGGCTGCAGAGTGTATTGGAGAAGATTATGAGGTAAAATGAAAAACATACAGAAACACACATATACTTCTCAGTTACTTGTCATCCTGAAGTTGGATTGTGAGGAAAAGAAAAATCAATGTCTGAAGTAGAATAGCAAGTAACACAAGAGAATGATAAAAACATTCAAAGCTTGCGCTCACTTTTGTATCATTTTTATTTATTCTCTCCTTTTTGAATACAGCTGAAACCTGCACTTCACTCATGTGAGATATTCACCGGGGTGTCAAATGCACGGTGTCACAGTGGCATCATGTGATGTATCGGGACTTTCCCCCCCCCTTTGCTAAACCGGACATGGATGTGGCCAGTGCATGATGCATCTGCCCTGTGGGCCGGGAGTTTGACAGCCCTGTTCTACACCTATATATATATGCTTCTTCACTGAGATGTGGCACACTTCTTCATTTCTCAGCAGACACTTCATGCACTTTCCATGAGTATAAGCCTAAATAACAACTGCATTTAGAGGCACATTGGCTCAGTGGCTTCATATTGCTGGAGATGGTCTTTGCTCCGGTGGTTCAAGTCCTAACATTGTGTGGCAGGGTGACTCCCGTCACTTGCCTCAGCTTCTTCCCAACTAGCAGTTTGAAAGCATGTTATATGCGAGTAGATAAATAGGTGCCATTTTGGTGGGAAAATGAGCTGGTATTTCAGGCAGATGGTCAGAATTCCGCTGGCACTGGACTTTCCCAGATGTGATTGGAAGATGGCTTTGGTGGAGGGAGAAAACTCTGGATGATGCCATTCGTCTTTCTTTCTGGTGTACCTTGGAAAGCATAGGAGTATGAATTGAATGGGCTAGTAGTTTTAGGCAGTCAAACTACTACTATGCATTAGCATTGTAGTCTCCTGGCTAATGTAACATTGCCATACACTAAATAAATAAATAACCACAGTTGAACCTATGAAGTGAATACATTTATTTTAAACTAATTATAACCACAGTCTAACTGTATTTGAAGCTTCCACTGTGACAACAATTGCTTGAAAGGCCACCAGGTTAGCTTGCTTGTTTATTTGTTTCCTTATTATTATTATTTCCTTATTTGTTTGTTTTTTAATCCTGCCTTTATTATTTTATAGATAACTCAAGGTGGCAAACATACATAATACTCTTATCACCTCCTATTCTCCTCACAACTTCCTATGAGATGGGTTGGGGTGATAAAACATGGCTGGCTCAAAGTCACCCATCATTTAAATAAATCCGAACACAAGGTAGCAAGACAAGGTATTCTTTGGCACCTGCTAACGTTTCAGTGAGGACACATTGCAGGTGCTTTGCTGATCTTCTGCATTTATTCCTCAGGAAAGCATTCTACTTACCTACTACCAGGGGTGGGTTCTACTTACCTTTACTACTGGTTCACAATGGGCGCACGCAGAAACTTCTGCGCATGCACAGATAATCAATTATGACATCCGGGCAGGTGGGCGGAGTCTCCTGCCGCTTTTACTACTGGTTCTAAAGAACCGGACAGAACCGGGAGCAACTCACCACTGCCTACTACTGTACCAAGCTGTCATCTAAGATGGCTCTGAGGTACTATAGGTTTTTTAAAAGGTGCCCCAGATTCTGGTTGCTCAATTCATATCTGCAAGTTGCTGCCAAAGGCAACTAAGTTGTGCTGCCTTAGATGTGGCACACAGAGAACTCTCTTAAGCTCAGACTGTCCCAAAGATGCTTTTTCAGGAGGCAACTGGACTTTCTTGTTTTTTTCTTTGAAGATGTTTTGCTTCTCATCCAAGAAGCTTCTTCAGCTCTGACAGGATAGTGGGGAATTGAAGGATTTACAGTATATTCCCTGCAGACAGCTGGTCATTTGTATCCTTTTAGAGGGTCATTAAAAAGATGCAAATGACCAACTGTCTGCAAGGAATATAAATCCTTCCATTCCCCACTATCCTGTCAGAGCTGAAGAAGCTTCTTGGGATGAGAAGCAAAACATCTTCAAAGAAAAAAACAAGAAAGTCCAGTTGCCTCCTGAAAAAGCACCTTTGGGATAACCATGACCTGGATGGCTGAGAAACTCTACAGACTTTAAGCTGAGACTGTATGATTAGCTTGTATCTGGGAGGTACAGTTTGCTTGGTTTTTTAAATAATAGCTCTCAATTGATTAGCCAGAACTGCAGGGCTGTGCAATACCACAATATATAGAAAAGCACTGGCAGTCCAAAATAACTTTCAGGCAGAAAATGTTTCCATTTCTCATATCGAATGGTTTAATCCCTGACATGTTCGTCTTTGTAATCATTCCTTAGGTAGCAGTGCACCTTCGCCAGTTGCCTTTGAGTCAATGATTAAGTGAATAAGCTATATACTTTGAGGAAAACCAAATAACCCTAGATATTTGCTTAAATGCTTTCCAGTGGTCTTCTGACCAAGGCTTTATTGCATATTTCCCCCTTTCTTTCTCTCTTTGAGCTTGAGAAACCAGACACAGATTAAAGGATTTAACTCTAAATGCCTATGAAGAAAACAACATGAACCATCCAAAGTAGCTAATGACTGGTCTCAAGCTAACAAACAACAAAATGATTTGGAAAACATTAATCACTTCAGACTCCCTACAGGTTGGAGATGGAAGTTTGCAGCAGAAATTATTCACTTTCCCTAGCGTGAACATAAAGCTGTTTCAGTCATTCAGTTCAGTATTAAAACACCGAACAAGACTGCTGTCATTTGTCCCCAGCTAGTATTCTGACACTACATAAGTGAGCTTGTGTTGGGAAAGTACTTTTTAAGGGCATGAAAAATAATATTGTAGAGGTTTGGCCTTTGGTTCAGACTGGCAACAGAAGCAAGCATTGTTAGACATCTGCCCAGATTCTACAGGGTCTGATTATCAAGTTGCATAGGCCTGTCACCTCGTTTCTTCTCCTTGCTGTCTTATACAACTGCCTTCTCTGAATATAATGAGGACTGGAAAAAAGGAGACAATTTGGTGTAGTGGACAAAGCATCAGGTTAGAAACTGGGAGACCATGAGTTCTTCTCCCACCTTAGGCATGAATTCAGCTGAATGACCTTGGGTCACTCACTCTCATTCTCTCAGTTCTATGTAGGAAGGAGGCAAGGGCAAACCATTTCTATAGGGAAAAATGTTAAGAAAACTGCATGGAGTAGTCCAGGCAATCACCGGGATTTAACAATGACGGGAAGGCAGCAACAACAACAAAAAGTATCATCACTCCATACCTGCCTTGTTCACTTCTTCTGGGATCTGGAATGGGCCAAAAGAAGAAAGCAAGTGAAAGATAAGTGCCAGCAGTGGAGACACACCAAGGAATTGTTCTGTGGAGGGCTTCAGAAAAGCTGGTGGTTGGAGCTGCTTGATGTGCACACATTTGAAGACTTACCACTATCTTCAGGCAACTGAACTCTGCTGGAGTTTGAAACTAAAGGCAAAAAATGCCTGCAATGCATATTTCTGAGAAATGTGTGTCTCTATGCACTATTAGTAACAAGTGTGTAATGTTGATGAGGTTTTGTGCTGCCGGGGTCCTTTGCCAAAGTGTAGTATTTCTTCCCCAACCTGGTTACAACACATACTAGCAATGGTACCAAGTTGAGGATGGCTGCAGGAGAGATTTTAAAATACAGTCAAGCACAAATGGCCTTTCCACCAAATTTGTAGATTAAAAACATGAGTGAAACATTCTTTCAAATTACTCCAGGGAAAGAATAAGTGCTCCAAGGATGAATGTATCCTTTAGCTGCTGCTGGAAACAGAGAGAGAGAGAGAGGGAGGGAGGGATGGAGAGCGGGGGGAGGGAGAGAGAGAGAGAGAGAGCAGGAGGGAGGGAGAGAGGGGAAGGGAGAGAGGGGGAGGGAGAGGGAAAGAGAGAACAGGAGGGAGGGAGGGAGGAGGGAGAGAGAGGGAGGGAGGGGGAGGGAGGAAGAGGGGGAGGGACGAGGAGGGAGAGAAAGGGAGGGAGAGAGAGGGAGGGAGGGGGAGGGAGGAAGAGGGGGAGGGACGAGGAGGGAGAGAAAGGGAGGGAGAGAGGGAAAACGAGAGAGGGGGAGAGAGAGGGAGAAAGGGAGGGGGAGAGAGAGAGAGCAGGAGGGAGGGAGAGAGAGAGCAGGAGGGAGGAGGGAGGAGGGGAGGGAGGGAGAGAGGGGTGGGGAGAATGAGAGAGGGGGAGGGAGGGGGAGAGAGGGAGGGAGGGAGAAAGAGAGAGAGAGAGAGAGACTCCCCTTCTAACATCTTTCTTGGATTTCATTGAATGAAAGAAGCCAGGGAGTTGATGATTGCTGGACCAAAGGATGCACAATAAAAACCCAGGATACTTTGGCCCCTTTGCAGTTAAGTGTAAAACTCCATTGATGATCACTTGTCTCCCCTGAAAGAATTTTTTTAAAAAACATTCTCTGCCATGCATTTGACTGAGAACTGATAGAACAATGCAAATTCTTTTTCAGCCTGGCACTAATTTAAAGCTCATCCAGAACTTCATCCCTCTTTCTATTTATTTCAGTGATATTTTCTGGTGAAGACAGAGCACAGAATAGAGGACATAAAACAAAGGAGAGAGATTAGATTTAACCAGTTTCAAAAGGCTTAAAATCAGCAATACTACCAAAATAAGCTAAAGATTTAGCATCTTTTAGATCTGTTGGGTAAAATGGAAACAACCCAGAAGAGAAATGGATTTAACAACCAGTGAGCTTTCGGTATGAAATTGTGTCATGATGTGAAAAAAGGAGTTGAAGTACAACATCTGGAAGCCCTCCTGTTAGCATTACTAAATACCACCATCACTTCGGGGCCTCTTTTCAAAAGCTTTACAATCCCAATTTGCATAAAACCTCACACTTTGCAACATTTGGTAGAGCGGGACAAGCAAGATAAAACAAATGGCAGAGAAAGCATCTTAAACTAATCCCTGGTTTTAATTGTAGAAATGCAAATTTACTGTAGGGCAGGGAGGTGCATGAGACTTCAGCCATTGTATTGCATTTCCCATCAGCTGTAGCTAACATGACAGTAACATCTGGAGTGCCACATGTTACCCATCACTGTTATACACATTATCAAGTTAATTGTTCTTCCAATTGTTCTTTCAATGGTTTGTTCCAGTGAAGAGTAGGCCATTCGGCTGCCAGCATCAATACTAACTGGAAATTCTTACTTCTCCATGCCAACACCAGGTAGGCAAAGTGGATATTGAGAAAAGTGTGTGCAGTGAGTTTTCATCTAATCACTGGGTTTTCTTAATTCATTTATTGAACATTCATAGAGCTAGCTTATGTTGGAACAAAATGAATATGCAAACAGTCTGCTTTTGGAAATTTTTACTTAAGATTGCTTCCTTTACAAGTTCATTGAATAAACATAGAACATAGAATATCAGAATCAATGAACAACGCTATGAACAAAGAACGTAGAATAACAGAGTTTGAAGAAGGTCTTAGAGGTCTTCTAGTCCAACCCCCTGCTCAAGTAGGAGACCCTATACCTGTGATGGCGAACCACAGGTGGCACGCAGAGTAATATTTGCACTAGCTCAGCTCCAGTGCACATGTGCGCACTGGCCAGCTGATTTTGGGGCCTTCTGGTCCCACCGGAAGTCGGAAAACGAGCTGCTTCCGGCCTCCAGAGGGTCTCCAGAGGGGTAGGGAAGGCCGTTTTCGCCCTCCCCAGGCTCCTAGAAAGCCTTGGAGCCTGGGGAGGGTGAAAAATGGGCCTACTGGGCCCACCATGCCATTGCGTGCCAAAAGCGGGGGGGGTTGTGCGTGCATACATGGGGGGGCGGGGGGGCACATTGAATTATGGATTTGGGCACACGTGTGCATGACCCCCCCCTCCAACGCTCCCCCTGCTTTTGGCACACGACGGCAAAAAGGTTAGCCATCACTGCTCTATACCATTTCAGACCGTGGCTCTTAAAAGACTCCAGTGAGGAAGCACTCACAACTTCTGAAGGCAAGTTGATCCATTGTTGATTGTTTTCACTGTCAGGAAATTTCTCCTTAGTTCTAGGTTGATTTCTCTTTCATTATTTCCATCTGTTGTTTCTTGTCTTGCCTTTGGGTGCTTTGGAAAATGGGTTGACCTCTCTTCTTTGTGGCAGCTCCTCAAATATTGGAACGCTGCTATCACAAGGTTTACTTTTATTCCTTTGTGTTTTTTTTTAAATTGAACATCAAAGTCAAAATGAAGAACAAAGCAAAGAACAGAGCTAAACTATAAAATAACACTGTAGAACATTAACCCTAAGTTTGCTTTCTCCTACATTTTAAATAGTTTGACAAAGCAGTATTACATTGATAGATTCAGCCAGACCCAAATTCTTGTACAGCAATGGCAGGAGGTGAGAGACAACCATTTTTCCATTTCACCTTTAATTTTGTGAGGAAATGTATTTATTTATTAAATGTATATGCTGCATCTCTCACCAATAAGGTGATTATATCTAAAAAACCTAAATGATTTTAGATTGTGTGGAGTTATGTTTTCTCATAGCAGAGCCCCAGAAGGCCCTTTTTATCTCTCCACTAACAGCAATCAAAGTATGTAACTCCACAGTTCCCTCTCCAGCAGCAAGACTCCTTGGCTATCACTGATGATCTCCCAGCTGCTTTCCAAGAGAGTACAGATAGTTCCTTGGAACTACAATCCAGACAAATTACCTAGGAATAAGGTAAATTGGGAACAAAATGTGTAAGATTGAATAAATTGTCTTTAAGTCAAATAACTATAGTAAGTGTCTAATTTGCTTGTCATGATCAAATAAGTCTTGATCAAATAAACATTTCTCTTCTGTTCCATAGTGGAAAGGAACAGGAGTGGGGGAAAGAGTGAAACGCATTGTTACATTTAATTGTGCAAAACAAAACTACTTTAAAAGCCTCCATGCTTCCAGAATCATTCTTTAATCTGGTCGAGACATGTCAAACTCAAGGCCCACAGGCCAGATCCAGCCCACGATGTGGTTAGATGTGGCCCATGGGCCGCCCTGGAAACAGTGAGGGGCTGGCCCACACTGCCTCAGTCCTGGCCCATTCTCAGCAGCCGTGAGCTGCCGCTGGGAGCGCACACAGGAGGCGGCGAGTGCCCGGGAGTTGGTGGTGCCCAGCAGCAGCTGCAGGTCATTGGCCTCACTACACCTTGTGCCACCTCGCTGAGGAGCAGCAGAGCCAGGAGCACCAGCTGCCATGAGCAGGTGCAGCTGCCATTTCCTCGTGGTTTTGCTGGAACGTCGTGAAACGGCTTCACAAATGGAAGGGTGGATAGTCTCAGGCTCTGGAGATGCCTTTTGTTGCCTCTTTCTACTCTGCCACAAAGCAATAGTCCAGCTCCGCTGTGCCCACCCCTTCTTGTCACTCGACCTTATCACTGCCACCCTCTGCAGCACGTGAGCTGTCCAGGGCCCTGGCAAGCTGCAGATCTGGTGGAAACCATTCCCACAAATGTTGCAGGGTCCCATGGGAACCCCCAAAGTGGAAATATTTGTGTCTCCACTCAAAGATGTTCAGGGACAATATTTTTTTTTTTAATTTGATTTATATGCCGCCCTTCTCCGGAGACTCAGGGCGGCTTACAATGCGTTAAGCAATAGCCTTCATACTTTTGTATATTTATACAAAGTCATCTTATTGCCCCCACAAACTGGGTCCTCACTTAACCTACCTTAAAAAGGATGGAAGGCTGAGTCAACCTTGAGCCCGGTAAGATTCGAACCTGCAGAAATTGCAGGCAGCTGTGTTAATAACAGGGTGCATTAAACCACTGTACTACCAAGGCTCCTTGGTAGGTATATTCTGGCTACTTGAGACCCCGTCCAGGGACAATGGTATTTCCATGAAATTGAGTTTGACACCCCTGGTCTAGTATTTATTTATTTATTTATTGGTTCAATTTATATGCTGCCCTTCTCTGGAGACTCAGGGCAGCTTACAATGTGTTAAGCAATAGCCTTCATACTTTTGTATATACCTGCTTAGTAGGGCTTTCGGCCCCCCCTAAGCGGTGTTCTTTTTTATACAAAGTCAGTTTATTGCCCCCACAATCTGGGTCCTCATTTTACCTACCTCGAAAGGATGGAAGTTTGAGTCAACCTTGAGCCTGGTGAGATTTGAATTTGCAGCAATTACAGGCAGCTGGTGCTAGTTAACAGCACTTTAGTCGGCTGCACCACCAAGGCACTTATATTCTTCAGAAAGAAATAACTCATACCCAGTGGTGGGCTGCTGCTGGTTTGGACCGTTTCGGGTAAACCGGTAGTTCTGACAATCAGCTGGCCCCGCCCACTCACCCCTGCCCCTGCCCCCGCCCTATCCTGTCCTATATTTCCGTCTTTCTGGCTCAGCTGATTCACGTGGCACAGCTGATTTCCGCACCTCCGCTGTTCTACTTACCGGGGCTGCCTTAGAAGGTAAGCAGCTGAGCTTCAAATTGCTGAATTTTGAACGCTGCACACAAGTTTTGAGTGTGTGTGTGCACAAAGCCCGCGCTCACAGAACCAGTTGGTTGCAGCCCACCATTGCTTATACCTGTCTAGGTTTTAAGATACAAACTAGGTGGGAGGATTTTATCTTTCTCTCTTCAGCTTCATGATTTAACTCTCCTCATACCTGTTAGCTGCTGTTAAGGCTGCTTTTGAGCATGGGTTTAGTTCTACTCATTTAGTACTAGTAGAATAGTATTAAAACTACACACACACACACCACAATATATGGCTATAAGAATTATTCCCAAATAGCAATTTTATGGAATAATCCATAAACCATGTTAAAAAACTATTAAACTATTCACTTGTATCAGCTCCCTTTGAATGTACTCATGCACAATGCTTGTACAGAACAGACAAAGATTATCAAATGGTTAAACCTGTTGGTTTATTAAGGAGCCGAATTAGTGGCTGGCTTTCTCTGGATGGAAAAGGAGATAGAAGGAGGGGAGGGAAATAAAATCAACCAATGCTTATCTTTAATGAGCTCTGTAGACTACAACTAAGAGCATTTGTTAGCACCCTGCTGGTAACAGGATACAGATTACCAGGGAGACAGAAGATGTTATGCCAATAGAATTTCCTGCCACCTGAAGGATTGGCATCTTTACTCACCTGCTAAGAGGACTACTTACCCGAGACTGGTAATAGTTATGTAATAAGGTTAAAACAATTCTATGGATTTCGTAGCTCCAGAATTCAGTGAGTAGAAACAAAGGTTATTAAATGTTGTGCCCAAGAATTTACATTAAAGGTTCATCCATTCAGCCTTTTGTTTTTCCCAACAATGATGCATTACAGAAAAATCAAGCCAGTTTGCTCCAGCTGGCTTGCTGAACCAACAAATGCAGGTTTTTGTTCTCTAACCAGCTGCAGCTGATTGCATCAGTGATGCCTTTAGTGATGTACATGAAAAGGAAACCTGTAATTTATTGCAACAGACCACACCATTTCTGCTGTACATCTTGTCTCTTCTGTCATCTCAATGGGTGTATTTTTTCATGGCATGTTGCAAACTGGCAAATGAAAATCAATGGCATTTAACAGAAACTACTCCATATGTTGCAGCCAGATAGAGCCTTGGTAGCACAGTGGTCTAAGGCACCCTGTTATTAAGATGGTTATTAAGACCAGATGCCTGCAATTACTGCAGGTTCGAATCTCGCCAAGGCTCAAGGTTGACTCAGCCTTCCATTCTTTCTAAGGTAGGTAAATTGAGGACCCAGTTGTGAGGGCAATAAGCTGACTTTGTATAAATATACAAAAGGATTAAGGCTATTCCTGAGCACATTGTAAGCCGCCCTGAGTCTCCGGAGAAGGGCGGCATATAAATCAAATTAAAAAAAAAAAAAGATAAAAGGACAGACCCAAAAACATGTTTATTTGTAACACTGGGATTTTTACATCAAGCCAAAAGAATGTGGAACTATATCCAGATTTTGTGTAAATTGGCTTGCTTGTTATATAATGGGTTTGTTCTGTACCAACATGATGGTCCAACCATCGTGTTGGGTTTGTTCTGTACCAACATGAAGAAGAGGTCTGTACAGTAGGAATGAGCTATCTTTATTGGTCTACTTTGGAGGGGGATAGATTCAGGCAAGGGTACAAAATAGGAAGAACTAAACTCTCTCCTAAACCACATTAAGCATCACTGTTACATTCGACATTCTTTTGCTCTACCATCCTTCCTGTCCCTCTCGAAACCAGAAGAGAACCATGCATGGTGATCTTAAAGCTGAAAAGAAGATAGCATGAAGCTATATAGTAGGGATGTCAAACTCAAGGCCTGCGGATCAGATCTGGCTCACAGGGTGCTTAGATCTGGTCCGCGGGACCACCCTGGAAACAGCAAAGGCGGTGCCTCTGCCAGCAAAAACAGAGCTCAGGAGAGCTGTATGTGGTGGCCCTTTTCGCTTGCAGAGGGCTGCAGGAGGCTGTCACTGTCAGGGTGTTGATTAATCCCATTCTGCTTTTGGGATAATCGCACCTGATTACGAGGGGCGGATCGAGACCTTTCCTTGCAAGGATACTTTAAGAAAACAAAACCCGAAGATATTTCTTCTAAGAAAAACTCATTTATTTGTTATAAAGAAAATAAAACACCTAACTGATCTAATAAGTTACATTTTGAATAAAAGTTCGTGCCGGCTGCTTCTCAGCAGTCGGACTTCTGGCAAGAGAACAAAGGAAAGAGTGTGTAGGAATGTGGGTGGACACATGCGCAGTTTAGCTTACTGATAAGGATTCTTGGCAAGCTACGGAAAGTCTGATAATCCAGAAATGAGAGCTCATCTGGTAAATAAAAAAACGCAGTGACAATCATATGCCACAGCATATATCTACTGTCACAGCAGAAAATGGAGCCTGGGGGTACTGCATGCTCCCCTCACAAGCTCCATTTTCGCTGACAAACTACTAGCCAAAGTGGATCCCCCCCAGCCCTGCCCGAGCCACCACAGGGGCCCCTGACATGAGTGACATTGAGCTGGACACACCCACCTGCACACGCCTATCCGGCCCCCCGAAGTCAAACACAACCCTGATGTGTGCCTCAATGAAATCAAGTTTGATACCCCTGCTATATCAGGAGACTGACAGTTATAAGAAATATTTTTAAAATAAAAATATTTTTGAAGTTATAATTAGTACTGAATGCCTGCGGGCAAGAGGAACAACATGAGAAGATTGGAATAAATAAAACAATAAATCAAATTAGCATGAGATATGGGATTATTTAAAGAAAAGAGCTAGGTCAAGCCAACTTTGGATATTATGAGATCAGGAATAGAAAAAAATCTCATGCACAGCTTGCTAAATTCTATCAGAAAAACCTTTGCTTTTTCTTCATGAAGTTTGCAGTGGATCTGCTATCCTTCTGGTGGCGGACTGATGCAATTCAATCTCCCACGTTTAAAAGTTGGCTCACAGTCTGAATTCATCATGCAAAATATCTTGTAAATATACTTGAAAATAGTTTTGCCAGAACTTTCCCACAGATGAACAATGTATTTCCTTTCTCTTTCTACTTTAAAAGCCTCAAACACAGCATGTAATAAAATGCCCTCATTCCACTATCTTCACAACAATCCTGTCAGGTATATTAGCTTGTAAATTAGTCTGTCGCTCAAGGCCATCCAAAAATCCTTCCTGATGGAGGAATGATATGTTTGGGTGTCCTGTTTCCAAATCCAATACTCTACTGATGGCATCTTTATTCTAGATAGGAATGGATGACATTTTTTATTTATCCAGTTAATTGGTTAAATATGTTCCACAACTCTAAGAACCATGTATAAGGCCAATCTTTGGTCATTCATGTTCCAGATAAGGAGGGCTACGTTATTTGTTCCATCTCTGCATTAATACAATATTTTTTCTACCTTCTTTCTTTAAAAAAATATTTTAGGAAGCACAATTTGTAAACATCTTTCTACAATACAAATGTATTTGCATACTGAGTCAACTGAGTCAAGCAGTTTATCAATCTGGTTAGCCACAAATAAGATCTCCTAAATAGAAAAGTATACAACCTTCTTATGTTTAATCTCTTTTTGTCCTCTGCACAATAGGATGATATTTTAATTTGAGGTCAAACGTCAGTCCCAACAAGAAAAACATCTGGGAGACTTTTCATCAAAACTTAATGTATCTTTTTTTTTTTTTTTTTTTTGCATCGAGAACACTTGGTCTTGGATGTGTGAATGCCCAATTTCGATATGCACAAATGTATTCCAGACCTTTTGTGAATATGTATGTTGCATATGAGAAACGTACATTTCTCCAATTGCATTCTCTCCTTTTTGATTATACTGGAGAGCTTCCGACATTGTGTAAACTGACTAAAAAATCTCCAAAAGTGGGTCCCCTGTGAACGTTGCTTCTTCCTTTCTTCTTCACAATAAAGAAAGGGACAGCATTAAATGCAGAAGATTCCCTAGGCATCTGGGCCACAGAACCATGTGGTTATTATTTTTTTAAAAAGGCTTTATCTCTTCCTTCCACCCATTTGGCACATGGTCTAAAATTGTTTTCCTCTGCATTTGTTTTCATTCTGTACATTCCAGACTGATTATTGAATAAAGGAAGAGATAACTCGGATGGGTTTTACAGTGATGTGGTATAAATCCATCCTCTTTCCGAAATAGTCTATTCGGCAGCCTCCAAAATGGCAATACTAAGCTTTCTGGGTTGTTCTTCAAATCGTAATAATTCATACATTGCCTGATTCCCAGCAACTCTGCATGGTTGCATTACCATACTATCTCCCAATGCTTGAGTCAGCAGAAAAGAATGCCAGCAGAAACTGAATGTTTCTTGAGTGCTGAACCTCATTCCAGGGAGCAATACTTTGCCTGGTACTCTGCAACCAAACAAGACAAACACAGACTTCAATGGATAATTAGAACTGCAGAAAAAAGCAATTGCTATCAATCTGCCTTCCATTGAGGATCTGTATATTGCACGAGTCAAAAAGAGGGCTGTGAAAATATTTATAGACCCTTCACATCCTGGACATAAATTGTTTCAACTTCTACCCTCAAAAAGATGCTATAGGGCACTGCACACCAGAACAAGTAGACACAAGGACAGTTTTTTCCCTAATGCCACCATACTGCTTAACAACTAATTCCCACAACACTGTCAAATAATTTACTAAGACCGTATTACCATTATTCTTCTCTTCCTTACTAGTATCTATCTCTTCCCACTTATTACTATAACCATATGGTTGTATCTTTCAATTTATATTGTTTTTATTTGTTTCCTAGTATGATTTGATAGCTTATTAGTAACCTTGACTATCACTAAGTTTTGTATCTTTTTATTCTTGAAGAATGTATTTTATTCTCTTTATGTACACTGAGAGCATATACACCTAAGACAATTCCTTGTGTGTCCAATCACACTTGGCCAATAAAAAATTCTATTCCATTCTATTCTTACCCTTTGAATGTGGGACAAATTGCCTCTTCCGCCAAATGGGGGGAAAAAACACCAATAGTTCACCTTAACCTGAGATTAAGTGGGAGGTAGAGAGGATACTGTTTTCAAGTTTGCCCAAGGGTCCGGCTGCAGGCAGACAGGTGTTTGTTTTTTTAAAGAGTGCCAACCAAAATAGCCCAGGAGGCTATTGGTAGACAAGAATAAGGGACATGGAGTAAAGTGGGAAAACACTCTTCTGGTGTAGGAGGAAATCTCTCTTCAGTCTCCTGTAATTCTTCCTTTGCACCTGGTCTATTTCTGGAGATGTGCCTAAGTATTCTTTTGAAACAAGAGTGCTGCAAAGTAATAATGTGTTAGCCTGGCCTCTTTCAGGTCTTATTCAAGTGCCTCTCTGCCTCCCAGCATCCTTTATGAAGGATGAAGCTGCCAGTCCTTATTTCTTTCACTCCAGCACCTTGTGCATTATCTCGTCACCCTCTATGGTTACAATGTTAAATTTTATCAATTTTTTAAAAAGGGACTTCCATGAGCCTTCTTCAGCTCATTCCGGTGTCCCCAACTTCATTATCTTGCTTTACCAGATTGCCTCCATCCACTCGTGGATCAATTTGAAGCCTAGCATTTGACAGTATATACAGCTAATGATTAAAATAACTTTCTGGATGGTGACAAAAAGAGTCCCTACTGGATCTGGATCTTGTTTTCCATAATCCAAACCAGGAGTGCATTAGAAGACAACAGGTAGGATACTTTCTTCAGCTGTTTTTCCAAAGCAGCCAATATTCAGGGAATATGCGAATACTGGTCCTAGAGAGAGTTACATAAATGAAGAGCTGTACCAGAATCTTATGCTCCATGGATATATCTAATCCTCTTTTCAGCTCTATAATTCACTAGGTACTACTATATTGCTACAACTGCTATAGCATTAAATCCCATTATTAGATATGTGCTGCTCACTTTTGCAAATACCCAAATGCTTCTCTCTGCTTGAGTCAGACCAACAGACCATTTAATTCTGTATTACCCACATTGATGTGCTATGTCCTCTTAAGGGTCCTGGCATAGACAACTCTATTTACCAACTCAGCGGAACATGAGATCTTCTGCACGCCATATATGCATGTACCTTGTTGATGACTGATTTCATTTATTTCTTACTTATGAGATTTATATCTCATTTTTCTTCCAGAGTGGTATACATACCAATCCCTTCTCTAATTATTGCTCCACAAAACAACCTAGGTCAATTTGATTTGGAAAGAATGACTGATACAAAGACAACCAGGGAACTTACATGGCTAAAGGAAGGCTTATATCTGTATCTTCCCAATTTAAGTTGAACACAATGTATTTGTGTAAGTTTGTATTCACTAAAACTTACTTTTTATTAATATATCTGGTGTAATTATTGATTGATTGGATTGATTGATTAATGGATTGATTGGTAATGTGCCATCAAGTTGTTGTTGACTTGATGGCACAATAACCAAGGTCATCTCCATGTCTATCTAACTTGGTCTTTCAGGTCTTCTAACAATGCCTTCATGGCTGAGTCTATCCACCTTATTACTTTTCCTTTCACCTTTCCCACATTACAGTCTTTCCAGACAGTAGGTCTTTGCATAATCTGTTCAAATTATCCAGTAAGATAATTTGAGGGTAGTCCATTTGTTTATTTTCTTGATAGTCTATAGTATTCTCATGAGTCTCCTCCAACACCAAACTTCAAAAGCATCAATACTCTTCCTAACCTTTGCTTCCATAGAAGAAATAATGTTGCCTGCACTACTCTGATCTGTGTATCATGGCATTTGAATATCTTAATGTTATTTAATGTAACTTCTGTGAGTCCCTTGGACCGCAAGGCGACCAAACCGGTCAGTCCTAGAGGAGATCAACCCTGACTGCTCTTTAGAAGGCCAGATCCTGAAGATGAAACTTAAATACTTTGACCATCTAATGAGAAGGAAGGACTCACTGGAGAAGAGCCTAATGCTGGGAAAGAAGAAGGGGACAACAGAGAACGAGGTGGCTGGATGGAGTCACTGAAGCAGTAGGCGTGAGCTTAAATGGACTCCAGAGGATAGTAGAGGACAGGAAGACCTGGAGAAATGTTGTCCATGGGGTCACGATAGGTCAGACACGACTTTGCAACTAACAACAACAACAAGAATAATGAAACAGGGTTAGGGTTAGAGTTGGGTTTTCTATGGGAACAATACTTAGTAAGAAATAATCATTGAGGCATCAACAGCTGGTAACAATTTTGTCTCAGTTGCAAAGAATAGCTTTTGCATGTTAAATTTGGTCCTTTTTGAAAGCAAGTTAATTGGCAACCATTTGTATTGCATTCTGAGTGTTTGAAGCAACTCTGATTTTCTTAGCAGTGCTGAACTTTCAGTTCAGTCAATATAACTGGGGTTAATAAAGACAACATTTCAATTTCTTTTAGAAGGCCCTGCTAGTTCCCAAGAGCCTTCAGCTAGAATCTGATACAAACCTAACTTTGTGATTTTATAACCTAACAATTGGTGACAATTTGTAGCATGTTAAATTTAAAAAAAAAAAAAAAACCTTCCAAAATTGATTTGTAAAAGAACGGCTAAAATTTGGAATAACCACACTGTGGAAAAATTTCAAATATTTGCATTTTATTCTCCAAGGATGTTCCATGTAAAATTTAATGTCTTTCTAGAAAGTGCTAGCAGTCGTTCTCAATTCAAAATAAATAAATAAATTGGACAGAACATAACTGTAGGAGATTCCTGTGGATATCGTAAGGTGTATGTTTTATGCTACAGACACCACAAACCTTTATCTTACTGAATTATGCTTTTTGACTATGAAACAAGCTATTAGCTGTATTCGGTAGACTCACCAGATCTACAATCCAGATTATAACTCCAACAGAAAAAGAATATTTAATGTAACTGAAGGAAAGTTGTTCTAAAGCAGAGGTCCACAACCCCCAGGAACCAGGCTATGCAAGTGCAATCAAGCGAGTGAAGCTTCAACTGTGCACATGCAGGATTTGCACATGATAAACCATTCTCACCCACCCTGCCCCGGTCCATGGAAGACAATTTTTCTTTCGAAATCCATCCCTGAACTCAGAAAGGTTGGAGACCACAGTTCTAAAGTACGGAATTACATTTTGGATGATCTGTTGAACCAATCAGGACATGAAATTCAGATATAGTATATCTTGATTGAACAACATTGGAACATTTCAAAACCACCTCATTTAATAACAGGCACATTAGTAAGTTAGACATGTGAGCAAGGCTATTGTGGGGTTGCTTTACCCCTGACATTTATTTCTATCGACAGACACATAAATAACTTTGCCATTTCTAACATTCAGCCTAATTATTTGGTGCATCAGTCTTGCCAGCATATGGAAATATTGTGTCATGCTTCTCCCACAGGGCAGGATAGATCTTTGTGCATTAGCTCTTCAGAGAGAAAAGCATTTGCCAAATGTGAAACAACTCCTTCTGTTTTATAGTCTAGCATGAATTATGGAAGCAACATCTTCCAAGATGCAAAGGATCTTCCCTACTTATTCCATGTCCATGTAATACTGTAACTTCACCCATACCTTTTGTTTATTTTAATACTTACAGGAACATGGGTACCCCCAAAAAATGTAACAGAACATCTCCATCCAGCCACAATCAACAGCAGAACTGCATCTACTAAGGCTGCATATACCTTAGTATATGATACCACTAGTCGAGATTGCTAGGGCTCGCTGCCTTAGAAGAGTGAGGAAAATCCTCAGGGACAACTCACACCCTGGTCAGCACTTCTTTACGTTTCTACCATTGGGAAGGAGATATAGAAGCATAGCCAGCCGCACAAACAGACTGAAGAACAGTTTTTATCCGTGGGCTGTCAGACTCCTAAATGCGAAATAACATCATAGCTACGTAGTACGATGGAGTTGCAGGGCCGGCGCAACATGTAACATGTTCACACTGGTGCAATAGGACTGGGTGTTTGTTAATATGATTTATTGGGTTAGGGATTTTCTGTCTTCACTGTGAGTTGTATTGTGTTGGGCAGGGGGTGCACTAAGGGAGGCTCAACCAATCTCATTGTACACATGTTGTGCACTGACAATAAAGGTTTGAATTGAATATGATCTTCAACCTTATTCAGAAGCCTTCTGCAAGTGATTGCAGACGTGATTCAGATGTCTGAACAGAGGGGAAGGTGTCAGAAGGAGAGAGGAAATAAATAATCTGACCTTAGGCGGATTAGCTTTAAAAGAGCACTGCTTCAAGTCAAAAATTCTCATACTCTAGTTTTTGCTTAGATGTTTACATTATTGGAAAATGTCAATACTTAAATATTGTTGATATTCTAGGACATTCTGTACCAATAGTTTCCCTCTGAAATTCCCTTTTTCCCCATTTGGATAGGAATATCTCTAACCAGATGGGAACTCCTACAACAGTAGTTCTTTGAGGCTGCCCAACAAAACAAGGAAAAAACAATGATGCTTACATCATTACATCCCATGAAAAGAACCAAGCAAAGCTAATTATATGACAAGGAATGTCAGAAACCAGATCCATTTGTCCCAACCACTATACATATGCTTCTTTAAGAAAGGAAGTAAACAAACATCTGAAATGCATCCTGTAATATGGAGTTATTTTATCAATCTTTTTTTTAAAAAAAAAAAAAAAACCTTAAGACCACAATTCTATATTTTAAAACATTACACTGAAGCTGACAGATGTGTGATCACTTTCAGCTTCCAGCTATTTTTTTTTTTGACCAGAGCCTTTTGAGACTCAAAGACAACATTTTAATTCCTTTACTCATTATTTTCATAACTTTAATGTTTCATAACATTCTCAGTTATATTATTTTATCTTATTGAAATGATAGCTAGAAATGTTTTCGGTAAATGTATATAGGAGAAAGACAAATCTTCTGTAATTAATAAGAAAATTGGATCATACTGGATGTCTTATTTTGGTAGTTATCCTGTGAACTGCTATTCAGTCAGGCTCAGCTCCAGGACAAATGTTCACATCACAAGCTGTCCTTAGCAGTCATTTGTAATTCTTCCAAGAACAGTCATATACTTTCTTTGATCCCATCCAGCCAGCCAGCCAGCCAGCCATCCAGCCATCCAGCCATCCATTGTCTCCCCATTCTACTTCCCTCAATAATGCCAAAGCATAACTATTTTTTCCAATTCATCTTTTATATTACATATTGAAGTCATAATTCTAACTTGTTGATCTTTGCTTCAACTATTGTTTGTAGATTGCATACGCAATCTTTTTAACTATGCAGTCCACCATTTCTTCAACTTCTTTGCAGAGGTGACATTTGCTGTCTGTTGCTGCTTTTTCAAGAAGCAGTGGAAAATCTGTAATGCAGCAATAAACAGCCTCAGACTGCATTTATCATTCTAAACAGCTTTCTATGTTGTTTCTATGTAAAAAACAGAAATCCTGTTTTTTAAACACAGGTTTAGCATAGATTTCATTAAAACTAGATTAATATTTAAAAAGAGGTCTAGTGCTGTTTCAAAAAGAATTCTATGTATTTGCTTTGGCACGGATCAGTCATGTATCATGTAGGCAAATGCCTCTATGGAAGTCAAGTGTCCAATCTTTTCTTTATCCTCAGCTAAACATTTATTTGTTTGTTTGTTTGTTTGTTTGTTTGTTTAATTTTTCTAGCCACTTATCTCATAAAAACTCTTTGGTCAGTGTACAACAATTTAATAAAACATCAAATATAATTTAAAGACATAAAAATCCACATTAAAAGATAAATATTATAAAAAGAAACACACAAATCCTAGACAAAGAGAGGATTAAAATGGCCATCTCAGCAATGGAGCCATGAAAGCTGGGAGCCTGATAACATAACCAGATCTTGAAAATATCAAAAGGGAGGAAGCTAATCTTGAAGGTAACAATATTCTGTAAAGTGGCTGCCATGGCAGAGAAGGTTTGGCTCCTATGACACATCAAAAGTAGATCCCTAGCTGATGGTACCCAAAGTATATCTTCTTTGCCAGATCTAATGGAGCAGGCAGATATTACCAGGAAGAGACAGTCCCCTAAATATGTCCATGAAGAATAGTGGCCAGTGCTTACAGCAGCCTAAAATGGCCAATAAGTGCTGGGCAAATCCTAGGTCTTAACTGTACCCATCACATAACTGATAAATTGTAGCCAATTATGTCCACAGAAAATATTGTGTTAGGAAAAGTCATAGGAAACTGCTATTTTAAAACTTTAACAGTTAAAAACTATTCTAAACTTCTCAGTTGTGGGCTATGGAGTAGAAGAAAGCAATCCCAAGGTAGGATTTAATCAAAATGGCTACCAGTCATGCTAGAGGCATGCCTGGGAACTGTTTCTCCAAACTTAGTTCCTACAATAGCTTCCTGCTTCTAATGAACATTTCCAATCTTTAGATGTTCTTGCATGCCCATAAATCACAATATATTCTAAATTCTGTCATAATCAAAGGTTTTGCTATAAGCAGTAAAGCAACTATAACTCTCTTCTGGAAGAACAAAATGAATGTATAGTAATAACATGTATTCTCTGCATGTACTGAGAGGGAAACCTTTTACTTGCCTCATGTTTTTCAGCTATTTTTAAGATCTCCTCCCTCCCTCCCTTCAACCCCCACACCCCTACCCACCCACTCCTAGTTCATATAAATGAGCCATGCAAAGAAAGAAAGAAAAAGGAGAGAAAACCAAGAGAGTGTTTAGACTTAAAGTTTAGAAAACTTTAGAAAGAATAAAGAGATGTGTCTTTTGGGGATAATCATATATCTATGGAGGACTACATACGAGTGTGTGATTTATATCTGGTGCAATTTTTATGGTCACATTCAGCCCAATTAAATGTCCTTCACAATTTTTACATTTTTAAAAAAAAATAAATTCTACTGTTCTGATGTATCTTTAAATAATGGTTCATTCGTATTATAGGCATTTGATGTGAGTTAAACAGGAGTAGGAAAGTATAAAGAGGTGTTGCTCCTCGGTCCTTGTCCTATTAGACCTCTCAGCGGCTTTTGATACCATCAACCATGGTATCATGCTGCACCGGCTGGAAGAGTTAGGGGTGGGGGGCACCGTCCTGCGGTGGTTCTCCTCCTTTCTCTCTGACCGGTCACAGTCTGTGTTGGCAGGGGTGCAGAGGTCGACCCCGAGGCCCCTTGTATGTGGAGTGCCACAGGGGTCGGTCCTCTTGCACCTTCTGTTCAACATTTATGTGAAGCCGCTGGGTGAGATCATCCGTGTTTTCGGGTAAAGTACCACCAGTACGCTGATGACACTCGGCTGTACATCTCCACCCCGGACCACCCCAATGATGCCCTTGAAGTGATGTCCCGGTGCCTGGAGGCTGTACGGATCTGGATGGGGAGAAACAGACTAAGGCTCAACCCATCCAAGACCGAGTGGCTGTGGTTTCCGACATCCCGATATAGTCAGTTGGTGCCATCACTGACTATTGGGGGTGAGTCATTGGCCCCATGGAGAGGGCTCACAACTTGGGTGTCCTCCTGGACTCACAGCTGTCTTTAGAAGAGCACTTGACGGCTGTGGCCGGGAGGGCATTTTATCAGGTTCGTCTGATTCGCCAGTTGCATGCCTTTCTGGATCGGGACTCGTTAAATATGGTCACTCATGCCCTTGTCACTTCCCGCCTGGACTACTGCAATGCTCTCTACATGGGGTTCCCCTTGAGGAGCACCCGGAGGCTCCAGCTGGTCCAGAATGCGGCCGCGCGGGTGGTTATGGGAGCGACGTGGTGCTCCCATGTGACCCCCCCTCCTGCGCAAGCTGCACTGGCTCCCGGTGGTCTTCCGGGTGCACTTCAAGTTTTTGGTTACCACCTTTAGAGCGCTCCATGGCCTAGGACCGGGGTATCTACGAGACCGCCTTCTGCCACCAGTAGCCTCTCACCGACCAGTATGCTCCCATAGAGAGGGGCTTCTTAGAGTGCCGTCGGTCAAACAGTGTCGACTGGCGGCCTGCAGGGGGAAAGCCTTCTCTGTGGGGGCACCCGCCATCTGGAACGAGCTCCCCCCGGAGATACGGAGGATCCCAGATCTATGCGCTTTCCGCCGTGCCCTCAAAACATTCCTATTCCAGCAGGCCGGCCTAGCCTAACCTCTCTTTTAAACTGTTTTTAAAATTTTTAAATTTTAAATTTGTCTTATAAATTTGGAGGGTTTAAAATTTTGTTCTCTGGGCCAATTTATTTAATTGTATTTTAATAGTTTTTTAACATTTGTATTATATGTATTTTATCTTTTGGCTGTTCACCGTCCTGAGTCTTTTGGGAGTAGGGTGGTATACAAATTCAATAAATAATAATAATAATAAAATAAATAAATAAGATGAACATTAATCCACTCATTGAGACTTTTTTACATGTCCTTCTGCTCAAGGAGTTGAGTTATAGAATTGTTTCAATTAATGCTTTTTCTTTTCTTTTTTTCCTTTTTTTTCTTTTTGCGTTTAAGGAAGCAGCAAATTTTGGGAAATTGTTTGGGTAATTTCTGGGTATTTCCAAAAGAAAATTATTTCTATTTGCATTCATCATTATTTTGTGGGCAAGTTCACAAATAAAATGCAGACTTGTATAGATGGTTCTGTTTTTCAATTGTATTTTCATGTAGGAATTGTCCCACAATCTGTGTTAAAAAGGACCATCAACTAGACTAAATACGTAGTTGACAAAGTATCCAATGCATGACATAATAAATACACCAGTTCATCATGGTTCATTTGACAAGACTGTGTTTTATTCTATTTTTCCACAAAGACATGGAATTACTGGACATCTCCAAATTGCATATTGATTTTTTTTGGAGGGGAGGAATAAGTGAGCTTAGTATTATGAAGTTTGGTGAAGAGTGAAGAAAAATGAGGAGGGGAAAATAACTTGTCAACCATTGTAATATTCTTGTATTGTCCTAAGTCATTTGATCATATGGTATAACAATAACTTGTAATGTGATGCTGTAGATCAACAGGAGAAAAATACTTATTTTCCAGAATCATTAAAATGCAGAAGCTGTTTTCTTCCTGTTAAAGCTATACTTAAGATTTCTCCTACTGTTTACTTGGTTATTTTCATATTAGGCCGTAAGCAATCCACAAAAGAAAAGAAGTATACACAATTTACGCCCACTATCCTACATTTACCGGAGTGAGAATTTTCAGAAGATTTCTCAGTCATGCTTCATGATTGAGCAGCCACAGAGTTTCTTTCCTGAGGAACAAAGTCACTTCCTTGATGAACAGGAACAAATAAACAAAGTGAGTCAGTTCTAATTGAAAACAAAAGCTGTGGTCTCCAATTAAAGCTGATTATCATTCATAAACTCTGATTCAGTTTTCCCGAGCATACATTTTATAAATGTTTTTCAAGTCCTTCCAACCAGTTTATCCCCCCCCCCAAAAAAAAGGGTGATTAAGAAGGCTGCAATATCAATGCAATTTACACTGTTAAGTAAGAATAGTGAGCAAAACTATTCACGAACGCTCTTAACTGAAATCTTGGAAATGATTGCATACTTGACCAACAGCTATCAACACAGACATAAAGCTATTTGATAGTACTTTCCTTTCTAAAAACTCAAGTAATATTACGCTGTAAGAGTGATACACAGGAGTAGATGTAATTGACAAGGTATTCATTACATTTCAATTAGCAAAAAGCATTACAATTAAGTGGTTTGGAATTAGTATGTAGAGTGCCCAGCAATGATTTCTCATCATAAGAACGTGATATCAACTGGACTGCTATGAGATTCTGTCCTTGCTCTGTACTGCACAATGTTTTAATTAATAAATTGAAAGAATGCTTAACTAGATTTGCAGATGATACAAAGTGGGATGCAGTCTCCTATTTTCAAATAAATGTAAATATTAAAAACTACCCCAGATCTCTTTGGGCTTTTGGTTGCCAAACAAGCGCTAATAATCAGACATTTTCATGTTTTCTCCTTTCCTGAAAGTTTGTACTACAACTCTCATCAGTCCTTGCCAGTATAAAGATGGTCAGGGATGAAGGGAGTTATAGTTCAAACTACCTTATAGTTCAAACTATTTTTGAGGGCACCAAATTAAATGTTTACTTTTATTGATCTTATAGTACATTAACCTAGTATTTTTTTTCCCCTCAAATCCCACTGATTCCATTTTGAGTATCTGTATTTCATGGAATATTACAAATACCTAGATAGTTTTCTGGGAAACAACTTTGACTGATTAGGCAGTATCCTCCCTTAAAATGGCAAGAATTTCATGCCTCCAGGTTTAACAATTCAAGTCTTGAACAGATTGATCTATTTCTTTCTACACACCTATTTCCTGAGGCAGGTGACAATTGCCAGAAATTCAGTGTTCTAATAGAGCTTGGACTGTAAAACACATAGATCACAGGCAGTTCAGTCCCTGATGTCTTTTTCTATTCAAAACAGAAGAGATGGCAGAAGAGAACTAAAGTTCCAGCTAGAACTGAAAGACAGACAATGTTAGTCTTACTTGACAAAGGTTCTCCTTGTTTAAGGCAGCTCCTATCCTTGCAAGAAAAATTAGTTTTGATTGAATATGATATAGTTATAAGAAAGACTTAACTGCTTCAAATGGATGGGATGGGAATATAATTTTTCACTGCTTCCCTATTTTCACACACATAAAAAATACCTAAACTTATCAGATTGACCTAGATGAATTTAAATTTCATTTATAGCCTCATGACTTACTTTTCACAGTGTGTTTAACTACAATTAACTTCTAAACTGAAATCTAGCATACAAAGAAAAACTTAGCACAGTTGTTTCTTTCTGGGCTGGTTTTTCTTCTGAATGAAAAAAAAGCATTCTTAACTTTAACTAACTAACTAACTAACTAACTAACTAACTTTAACTAACAATCTAGTTAAGGGTGATTTGAACTGTAACTCCCTTCATCCCTGACCATCTCTATACTGGCAAGGACTGATGAGAGTTGTACTGCAAACTTCCAAGAAAGGAGAAAACATGAAAACGCCCGATTACAAGGTTTTCTTTGGCAACCAGAAGCCCAAAGAGATCTGGGGTACTTTGTAATGTTTCCATTCATTTGGAAATAGGTCACTGCATCCCATTTTCTACCATCTTCAAATCTGGTTTCATTTACCGTGTTTCTCCGAAAATAAGACCCTGCCTTATATTTTTTTTAACCCCGAACTAAGTGCTTGGCCCTATTTTCGGGGAGGTCTTATTATTTTGGGGTGCATGGAGCAAGATGGGGATCCTCTTTCCGTCTTACCTGATTTCCAGCTCTACGTTTAAATATTTTCGGGGAGGGCTTATTTTCAGGGAGAGGCTTATTTTAGTGCATCCGCTCAAAAGCCCAATTGGGCTTATTATCAGGTGATGTCTTATTTTTGGGGAAACAGGGTATTAATAAAAACATTGGATAATACAGAGCCAGTGTGTCTGTCATTGTGTACAGAGCAGGAGCCACTTCTGGTTTTTATGTATGAAATCACAAAATATAGCTATTTCTGTATGTTTAGATTTCCTTTCTTAATGGCTTTATACATAATAAAACACTACGGATATCTATAATTCACATGATTGTAAAATACGATCATTAAGGAAAGAGGACGAGGAGAATTATTTACTACTCAGGAACATTTGAGAAGACATTCCACAACCGAAACCATATTAGGACATGAAACTTTTATCTTACCTGAATGAAAGTACAATTCCTGGTGTCAAAGAGGAAAACATTCCGCAATTTTGGAAATAAAAGTTTGACAAAACGTTTTCATTTAGAAAAATAACCTTGGAATAGTCATTTGTTGGCTAGTGAGGAACAGTTTAGTCAGCATTCTTCAAACAAACATAACTGCCAGTTAATTCTATAAAATGGGGAATAAGACACAGATAATGGAGGCATGGATGAAAGCAATGACTAATACTTTTTATACACACTGAGTAAACTAACAGAGTCTGAAGAAACAGCAGAGACTAATTTAGCAGCACAATGTACACAAAAGTTAATAGAAAATTGACTTAATGGAAAATGTTACCACTGCAATCTCTTACTGAATTAATATAAAATACAACCAAAGATGACTGTGAAATAGTGAGCCTCCCCTAGCAGCCATGATCAGTGAGTTCCCGATCTGACTGATGTTATCATCAATTCTCAAGCTTAATTAAACCACCTTTAATTTATAAATGACTGTGGGTCCATGCACACCACTTGATCTCTGATCGTGATTTTCTCTGTATTACATATTTTTATAAACAATCCAGGGTCTCAGGAGTAGAGCCATATATGTAAATAAACAAAATTTAATGGACTTCAAAATTATGAATTAAATCAGGGGTGAAATCCAGCAGGTTCTGACAAGTTCTGGAGAACCGGTAGCAGAAATTTTGAGTAGTTCAGAGAACTGGCAAATACCACCTCTGACTGGCCCCAGAGTGGGATGGGAATGGAAATTTTGCAATATCCTTTCCCCAGGAGTGGGGAGGGAATGGGGACTTTGCAGTATCCTTCCCCTGGAGTGGGGTGGGAAGATTTTGCAGTATCCTTCCCCTGCCGTGCCCACCAAGCCATGCCCACCAAGCCACATCACGCCCACCAAGCCACGCCCACAGAACTGGTAGTAAAAAAAATTGGATTTCACCACTGAACTAAATGCATATAAAAGTATTTGGGTTGGAGTGACAAGATACTGTATGCTCAGCTGGATATATGAATAAATGATGGGCACAGACTGATGGATATCATAGTATCTTCATAGGAAGTTTCTCCACTAGTGATTTACAGTGTGCCCACTATATTATCCAAGCATTGATGAATGATAGAAAGACTGTCCTCATTGGGATTATTTTGGCACAAAGAAAGCTGGCTAACTCCAGAAGTTTGTCTAAGTTGCTAATGGGAAAATATAGTAAGTCTGCTGAGCAGGAGTAGCTCAGAAAGGATGAGGCTTACCTGGTGTAAATTAGGCAGGATAGGGAAGGCTAATTCTTTAGAAATGGTTGACTGAATAACCTTTTGAAAAGAGAAGGAAAAAGAAAATCCAGATGTTTTTGTTTACTTGGGTTTTTTTAATGCTGCTCCACAGAATTGAGCTTTGTTTGTTTTATATATGTTCCAGCAAAGAGGTATCATTTGGGAGAAATTCTCTCCTTTAACATATTTATTGCACATTTAAAGAAAAATGCAGCAAAGCCCTACCATAAACGACACTTCTTTGAAGTAAGGTATGTCCTGTAAAATATAGCATGTCTAGCCATTTTGCCTTCTGGAGATAGTTTAAGAAGCAGATGCTACAGGGGAAAACAAAGGCAATTATACTGAAGAACTTGTATACTTCTATACAGTAGTTCTGACATTACACTATTTCCCTTGTAATCATAGATCAAAATTATATGCCACATGTTACCACCTAATTATAGTAATTAGCAACAACTACAAACACTTCCCTGGAGCTGCTGTACAGCACAGATGCAGCATGCTACACTGTACCCCATCTTCTAACATCATGGCAGCATCCAGTAGACTGCCAAGAACCAAGGGTGATTCTGCACCTTTCCCTTCTATTTCTCCCTAGCCCTGTTTTTTTTCTTTAACAAATTCTCCATGCAAGAACTGAGTCTGTTATCCTCTATTTTTAATTTCCCCAGTTTCCCCAAAGTTCAACTGACAGAACTAGCCATTACAGCTTTCTAGTAAACGTGAACTTCAGAAGTTGGTTGTTACTGTATATGTGCTCTTGTACATATTGCAATATACATAGATTATTTCCTTTTTTTTAAATATATATATATTTAATATATATATATAGGTCTTTGGTTATTCGGGTCTTCTCCCACGTAAAATTGGAAGTGTCTTGGCGACGTTTCGACGAAGTCTCATTCGTCATCTTCAGGCTGGTGTTCTCAGCTTCGTGCTTCCAGGAGCAATTGCCTGAAGATGACGAATGAGACTTCGTCGAAACGTCGCCAAGACACTTCCAATTTTACGTGGGAGAAGACCCGAATAACCAAAGACCTACATACAAACACACGCGAAAACCTGAGAATATATATATATATATATATATATATATATATATATATATATATATATATATATATAATTTATAAGTATGAACTAAACAGAACAATGAAATGTATAAAACATAAAAACATATAAACATCCATTTCAATACATGTCCAGTTTGTCGCAACTATAATATACATTTCTCTTTGTATTTTTTTTATTGAAAAAGTTTTCAAATACAATTTTTTTCCCCACATTTTTCTCCCCACTCCTCCCTAACCCCCCCTCACCACCCATCCCGCCCATGACTTCCTCACAACAAAAACCTAATTCATAACAGATTATATAATATTTTACCCTCCCATTACTCCCTCCTCTAAATACTGACCCTTACTTACTAATAATATTATTAGTATTATTACTTCCCCCTTTAACCATACATTTCAAAATATCATTTTACTATAGCATTACATAATAACTTCTAATTTAACATAATAATATTATTATAACTCCCGATTTAACAGTAATCTGCCCTTTTTCTCCTCCCCCATACTTATATCTATATATTAATACAACATTTCATAACAACCTTCCATTTTTAAACTATATAATAAATCCTGCTTTAACATTTAATCTTTTATGTATATTAATATAACATTTCAAAGCAGCCTTCCCCATAAATCCTAATTTAGCATTTATTCAGCTCCATCCATTTGCTGCACTCCCATAAGTATATCACTTAAGCATCCCTTTTCTTAAACTAAACAATCAGTAAGCTAACCTATCTCCACCCACTTTCCTACAAAATTACCATACACAACAATTCTTAATATCTTTAATCTACTACCCACCCTACTAAAAAAAAATATTCCGTTATATAGAAAAATCAATAACTTTAAATTTATAATCCATATAATATCTTCTTTGATGTCTTTCCACTAGATTGTTGAGTACATCATCCATATTAGGGCAACATAGCATCCTAATTGCAACAAATTGTTCAAATTCCTCAGTTATCTTCTGCCCCCATCAGTAATAAATCTCCTCATATATATATAAAAAAGGAAAACAACCACCCGAGTGACATTATAATTATATTTCATACAATATCTGTAATTGTGGTTTTCTTCAGGATTATTAATTCCCATCATCATAATGGGTAACAACCAGATCTTCTGCGTGCCCCAGCATAGCTCGCTTGCCTTGTAGCTCAACATAAATATAATACATTTATCAATAAAACGAAATCCAAAATAGATAATTCCCATCCAACCAAGTTAAGGCTCTTTTCACATCCCAAAATTACAGCATTGCAGAGGTCTGTCACTCTCCTCAGGATAATGTTGACCAATACTTTGCCTCAGCTGTCTTTTCATATATTCATTCATTTTTTTTTAAAAAAAAAACTGGCTTCACTGTTGCTTAATTTAGAAATTTTTATTTTTGTGAGACCTATTCCTTTTTTTCTTTTCCTTTTGTGGGTTTGTTCTCCCTCCTAATTTCCTTTCTGCAAGTTGTATTTCGACTGAGCAATTTTCATTCTGCTTTATGACTTGATCTTGTTGGTTTTGCTTTTGTAACTCATATTTCTTTTCTGTCAATTGTATATCAGCTAATTGATTTCCATGCTTGTCTGTGACTTGCTGAATCATAATCACGTTAGAGTCCGATGCCACTTCTCTTTTATTTGTAGATAATCCAGCTGGGGTGTCTAAAGAATCCAAAGGCAATTTGTCTACAGAAGCCTCTATAATTCGATGTTTTCCCTTTATTTCCAATTCCTTCTGCTTATCCTGTATTGTGCATAAAGATGTTGAATTCATTTTCAAAATTTTTTGATAAAATTCTTCCGCTTTTTCAACAGTATTTAATTGATATCTTTCTCCTTGATGTCTCAATATAATACCAACTGGAGCATCCCACCTGAACAGAATATTTCTTTTTCTAAGTTCAGTCACCAGAAAACCAAATTTCTTTCTTTCCAATAACATCTTAGGCGGGAGCTCTTTGTATATCCAAATCTTTCTTCCAAACCATTGCAAAGTAGAGTTGTAAGAATTTTGCACAATATTATTTCTTATCTCCTTATCTGTAAAATAAATCACCACATCTCTAGGCAATTGCCTTTGCTTTGCAGTCCAGGAATTTATTCTATAAACTCTATCAATCCTACAAAATACTTCCTCAGGTTGAACCTTTAAAATCCCAGCCAGAATTTTAGAAGATATTTTCCTTAAATCATCTCTGTTATTTTCCTGCAGTCCTCTCAGTCTAATCGCATAGTCAGTGAAATTATATTGCATCATTAAAACTTCTCTTTCCATCCATTGTTGTAAATTTTCTACATTACAGGTCTTTTGGTCAGCCTCCATTTTAGGTTTTTCTTCTAAGCTATTATCTAGAGTATTTGTTAAGTCATTTTCAATTTTTTGCATTCTATTGTCCAAATTATCCTCAATTTCTTCCATTTTAGACTCTAATAAATTAGTATTTTCATCCATCTGGATCATAAATTCTGTAAAACCATTAGCCATTTTTATAATCTTTCGTTCCAAAGTATCAAACTTTGATTGCACCAATTCTTTAATTTCCTGCTTAAATTTTTCAAAGGTCTGATTCACAATCTCATCCCTTCTTACAATCTCCTCCAAGAGAAATTCTATTATGTTGAAATCAGGTTTCTGAGACTGGAGATTTAGAACTTGTTCATGTAATTTGTTAATGGGGGAATCCCCCCCCCCCACTGCTTGTTTGTCAGTTTATTGCCCCCACAAACTGGGTCCTCATTTAACCTACCTTAGAAAGGATGGAAGGCTGAGTCAACCTTGAGCATGGTGAGATTCGAACTTACAGTAATTGCAGACAGCTGGTGTTAATCACAATGCTTTTAGTCTGCTGAGCTACCAGGCTCTTGCCAATCTGTTGAGTTCAGATTACTTACTACCTTGCAGTGAATAATCATTTTTCAGGATTATCATGAGATAAATTACTGTATACAGCACCTTGAACAATGAAAAGAAAGAAATCTATTAAAATTAACATTTCAGTTTAATTAATCTACAACAGTACTTTAGCCACTGGAGAAATTTGGCAGATCTGCTAATTTAATTCTCTCTAGCTTGCATATTTTACTTAGAAGCAACTGTGAAAATTAGTTCTTGTCATTTTGCTGTAAAAATCCATATGGCGAGATGAGAAAGGGGGGAAAATCCCTTGATGATTAGCATATGCTTTAATTTCCTTTTATCTTTGTGTCTTCTGTGAAAAATATAGGTAAAATTCCTGCTAAGAAAAAAGTAATCCATTTTGGGGAGCGGGGAGGGAGCTTAAAATGCTAAGGGGGTAGCGAAATCCACTGTTACTGGATAAAACACACAAGCTGAATTGTGGTAAAGTGACATGATTTCTCCTTTAGGAATGCTGCTATACCAACTTCAGGAATATATTTCCCTCAAAAAATAAAAATTAAGAGAAATAAAGAGTGTCAAATACCCCCTTCCAACTTCAAAAATAATAGTACAATTTTTAGGTCCATCCAAAATAAGCACAAAACCACCCAAATCTAGGAAGGACAGAAATTGGAAAAACTTCAGAGAAACTCAGTAAAGGTTATCAGCAATATACAAAACAACTGCTAGGAAGAAAGTTTCTAAAAGCTACTTTTCCAATGAGGGAAAGCAAGCAAGATTAGATCCTATCCCCAAAAAACGGTTTAGTCAATATTTGTGATTACCATCTTAAAGAAATTCTTAGTTTCTGGACTTGCTATTTTGTCCGTGCTAAGCTGGGAACAAACCACATCCAATCACCCATGGAATTCATTCCATTCCCGGTTTGTACAACTTCCCCACAATCTCCTCTGGAAGGTTGTGGAGACTTCTGAGGATGAATTGGTTGGCCCACACAACAGTGAAAGGAATAAGGCAACAAAGGAGATTCCCTATGTCAGGGGTCTCCAACCTTGGCAACTTTAAGACTTGTGGACTTCAACTCCCAGAATTCCTCAGCCAGCAAAGCCAGCAAAACTGGCTGAGGAACTCTGAGTTGAAGTCCACAAATCTTAAAGTTGCCAAGGTTGGAGACCCCTGCCCTATGTAATACTTGATGCAGTTCAATGCAAGGTGGCATTTACATGCAATATATGGCAATCATTTTTACTGTGACAAATCTAGACTCATTTAGTCAGAAATAGCATCATTTCTTCTAACTTTACTCTGGGGATAAATATAATTTAAAGTCTTGCAGCCACCAGCCTAAAATTATAATCTTGAAAAGTTTTCAAACTGAAGTTATCCCTTACTGAAACTCCTGCTGGTAGGAGAGTATCTTAGGTGTTTGGGGGATGTGGGGCAGGCAGTATTATATTCTCTCTAATCTTCTTTAGCTAAAAACAGTGCTCTTGTCCTCTTCCATTGGTTTCTTATGTTGAAGCCATCCCAAGGGATGGCCAATCATGGCCATCAAGACACAACTTATTGGACACCCGAAAAGGAAGTTTTCCCCATTGATCAATGGACTCATTCATAATCATAATTCTATCAGAGTACTGATTAATGAGAACTACTTAAGACATTATTTAATTATAATAGTGTAGAACCTTATATTAGTGTGTGTCTGTCTCTCTGTGTGTTTTCATTTCAATTTAAATTGAATTGAAATTTCAATACTAAAATTTATTGATAGAATGAGAATTTTCTAAATGATTTACTATTTCAGATCACCAATCTAATCTAATCTCTTCTCTCTTTGTCTCCTTTTTCTCCCCCACTTTACTTTGTTAATAGCCTATATTCTCATATCTCTCTTCCAAATTTTCTTAACTTTCTGCCCTATCTTCCATATTCAGAATTGTCCATTTAAGCATTTACTTCAATAGAGTTCAAGTAATCTACAGCTTCATCACCGTTACATTTATAGGCAATTGTTGCATGTTACCTTTTCTTCTCCGTTATAACTGATGTGCATGCATGAATCAAAATGCTATACCCATATGTTAAAATCTGTATACTTTCTAGTTAAAATGCATGTACATAAGTATACTTTCCATTTTATCTATAATACTGTAGAAAATATTGTACAGTGTGATCTTTACTTCCTAGGGTCAGGAATAAGCCAAATATCAACATACCCTGTCTTCTCATCCCATTTCTATGTGTATATAAGTTTCAGAGAATTATGTATGCTCCTAGGGAATGTGCTTTTTCTTTTGACAAGAGGCATCCTCGTCTCTTGATTAGTTTCATAGATTAACCAAGTCAGGAACCGCTGCCACATGGGAAACAAGAAGACCTACCCTAGGAAGCTCAGAAAAAGCATTAGTAGGATAAGAATAAGCCCATTAAACTAGGCCTTGGATGTGCTAATTAAAGAAATGCTCATTCAGTGTCAAGGAATTTAGATAAGTGCTTTCCCTTTGTGCCATGCCTTAAGTTTCAGCTTTAAACCAAAAGGCTCTCAAAGTCAGGAAGCCAGTCAGACTGTCAAAGTATGCAGTGACGCTGAAGCCCCATAAACGGGAAACAGCCATGTGTTATGTACTTTCCCAATTCAGTTGACTTCAGATATCTGGCAAAAGCTTTGGAGGTTTGAGTGAAGGCCAAAATACTTAACCTGGAAGATTGGTCATAGAAAGCTCAGAAAGAATTCCAGAGAGGTAGCTGTATTAGTCAGTGGGAAACATGGAACAAAGACTCTTATGGCTCTGTAAAGAGAAACAGGCTTACTTGTTACAAGGTTTAATGAACTAAACTCCATTTTATCTGATGAGAGGACTGCTTTCCTAGCTTCAAGCCAGGAGGCTCTTAGGAAGAACAAGAGACAACAATGAAAAGTTAGAGATCTAATTCCACCTGGTCTTTTCCTTCTGTTCAGTTCAATAGGTCAGTTTACTTTCATTAATTAATTGCGCAGCCTCCACTTAATTGAAGAGATGAATAGGAATATGGAAAAGATGCCCAGTTTCCCATTACAAAATCTTTCTATATATATGTACACAGGGGTGAAATCCAGCAGGTTCTGACAGGTTCTGGAGAACCGGTAGTGGAAATTTTGAGCAGTTCGGAGAACCGGTAGCGGAAATTTTGAGTAGTTTGGAGAACCAACAAATACCACTTCTGGCTGGACCCCGAGTGGGATGGGAATGGAGATTTTGCAATATTCTTCCCCAAGGAGTGGGGTGGGAATGGGGATTTTGCAGTATCCTTCCCCCTGCCATGCCCACCAAGCCACGTTCAAAGAACCGGTAGTAAAAAAAAATTGGATTTCACCACTGTATGTACATATTTTAACAACAGATAAAAAACTGAGGTGAAAGGGAACTTCGTAACTTTAATTTTAAACTAATTGATTCACTTTAGGGCAAAAGAAAAAGGGGACAACAAAGAATGAGGTGGCTGGATGGAGTCACTGAAGCAGTAGGCGTGAGCTTAAATGGATTCCAGAGGATGGTAGAGGACAGGAAGGCCTGGAGGAATGTTGTCCATGGGGTCGCGATGGGTCAGACACAGTTTAGCAACTAACAAAAAATTCTCTAAGGACTAGATTCTACTATCACTCAGTTCCTGATCCACAGTGGTTACCACCTTCATTTTTACATAAATAATATTGCTAGATGTAGTAATTAAAGGCATCAGGTGTACATTGATAAAGTTGCACACTTTCTTCCTTTGATTCGATTACCACTAATAGTACAGGGAACATTCTAGAAAGGATGTAGAATGTGTGGAAAACAGAATTAGAATAGAAAAGAGCAAAGGAATATGTTTGTCTATTTAAATAAACAGACAAACAGATAGAGAAATAAATAAGTAGCCTTCAAGTCAGTGTGAACTCCTGGCAAGTGCCTGGACAAGTCTTTGCAATTTTCTTGACAAGATTTTTTTTTTGGAAGTGATTTGTCTTTGCCTGTAGAGTTGAAGAAGAATGACCAGACTAAGGCTTTGAGCCTAAGACAGGACTAGAACTCACAGTCTCACAATTTCTAACCTAATGCCTTTAACCACTACATCTAGCTGGCTATCAATGTGATTTTTTAAAAAACAATTAAAGTCATTAGAGAAAGCATTCATAAAATACATTGAGTGATCTTGGAGTAGTGACAGTCTCTTAATCAAAGTTATTTTTTAATAGGACTATCATAGTCCTTGACTACTGCAACGCTCTCTACATGGGACTCCCCTTGAAGAGCACCAGGAGGCTCCAACTGGTCCAGAACGCAGCAGTGCGGGTAGTGACGGGAGCAGCATGGCGCTCCCATGTAACACCACTCCTGCATGAGCTGCACTGGCTCCCGGTGGTCTTCCGGGTGCGCTTCAAGGTGTTGGTCATCACCTTTAAAGCGCTCCATGGCATAGGGCCTAGCTATCTTCGAGACCGCCTGCTGCTACCGACGACCTCCCATTGACCCGTGCGCTCCCACAGAGAGGGTCTCCTCAGGGTGCCATCAGCCAAACAATGTAGGCTGGTGACCCCCAGGGGGAGGGCCTTCTCTGTGGGGGCACCTACCCTCTGGAATCAGTTGCCCCCAGAGATAAGGAGAATCCAAGGCCTCAGTGCCTTCCGCCGTGCCCTTAAAACCCACTTTTTCCAGCAAGACGGGCTGGCTTAAGAAGAATTTTTTAAATGTTTTAATTGGTTTGTGATTTTTAATTTTTGGGCCAAATTTATATATATTTTAATTGTTTTTTAATATTTGTATTTCATGTTCTTAATTCTGGCTGTACACCGTCCTGAGTCCTCAGGGAGAAGGGCGGTATATAAATTGGGAATAAAATAAAAAATAAAATAAAATATGGATAAAACGAGGAGAGGAAAATAGAATAGAATAATAGAGTTGGAAGGGACCTTGGAAGTCTTCTAGTCCAACCCCCTGCTTAGGCAGGAAACCCTTCACTACTTCAGACAAATCATTATCCGACATCTTCACTACTTTATCCGTTTTACCTTCTGAGCTCAGAAGAGTCTTAAAGTAAACGCTAATAAAACATTTCCTATCATCCTGCTTTATTGGAGCAAAGAGGCTTCTTACAGAAGACATGCAAAACTCGGGGAGCTATTAATTTATCACATGACAGCTTAAGCTCCCAAAATATATTGAGAATAAGCAATGAAGTATTTTTTAGCAAGTCCAAAGTTAAGGGGTGCTCTGCATTGACACTTTAATTGTGATTTAAGGCTATTATACTCTCCCCCAGTTTATAGCCTCAAGAAATTTTTTTCCTGAGTGCAAAAACTACTTAGTAATCTTCTGCAAATGATGCTAATCTAATGTTTTAAACAAGAGGCAATTAAGCAACATATCCATGTAATGATCTCTTACATAGATAGAACTGCCTCTTATCATATGAGGTCGCAATAGAAGATTCATATAAATGGAAAATATGCATGTGCATTCATCTTTCTGAACACCTTTTTTTCTGGTACATTAAAATCATATGTTCCGTTGATTTCAATAGCCCATTGATAGGATCCATTAAATTAACTCCCAATATGATGAGAGTTTTTATGTAACTTCATTTAGAAATATTAAACTTGCAATCCTACAACCCAAGTCTAGGTAATATTGGGCCCTCCAAAAGTTTTCAACTTCCAGCTCTGCTATTAGACTCATCAAAAATATCCGAAAGCCTATCCTGGCTACAGACAATCTTGTAGGAAAAAGAAACATTGAGTAATGAAAATTTGTAAATTTAACTTATTTGAGTAAGCATGTCTGGAACTGCACTGTTACTTGAGTCATGCAAGAAGGCACCTGAATAATATCTTGTCCACTTCTTTTGGGTTATCCTGAAATTAGGATTCTATCTTTGGAAAGAGCCAATCATGGTGACTGACAAAGGAGCATTGCATAATTTAATAAATAAACTAAGCTGTCAAAAACAGATGATGCCATGGGGGTGTGAAATCAATCTGAGAATGATAACAGCAGCTCATCTGGAAATGATCAGAGTCTTATTTCTAGGATTAGAAAGGAACTTTAGGCCATGGTTCCTGAAGTTCTCTTCCAAGAGTCATGGAAATACAAACTGATTTTTTTTCCGAAAAAGAAAAATCATACAATTCTATAATTAGGATAACACTAAAAACCACAAACATTTTTATTCCAGAAATAGAGGTTAGTTTATAATAAAAAATGTTTCAGCACTATAATTCAGGAATGTCCATTGAGTTCTGCACTGCAGCTCTAGCAAAAAGAAAGTAACTTTGGATATACCTAATACATTGTTGCTGTGGTTAATGAGGTTTAATTTTATTAAAGCTTAACTAATATTTAAAATGTAAGCATGTTTTAGTGAATATATTAGAAATATGAAATGGCATATCTATTTTTTCTTGTTGTTCCATCCTGAAATTAAAATTCATATCCTTGGATAATGAAATATTGCTTACTTTAGAAATAAAATTAGCTGTGGACTTTGAAATCCAGCACTGATAAGCTGGTGGCATGAATTTGGTCCAATATGTTTTGTGTTTTGCTCTTTGTATGTTTGTGTTATTAATTTAAAAAGCAATAAGAAATAAGCTGGTAGCACTATTTTGAAATTCAAGGAATGCAACAGGAGTTCTGTTGTGTGTATTTTCATTTTAGATTCTCAGTTTACAAATATATTTGAGATAATAATGGTAGTAATCATGATGCATGAAATTTATATGCTGTCCGATTCCCAGCAACTCTGATCCAAACTGATTTAGGTAATTTTCATTAAAACTGCGCAAAGTTGGAATAAGTATTATGAAGTGAAAAAGAAGCAACACAAATCAGATATCCAGTTTTTTCTTGCTTTAAACCATAGAGCTGAAATAGGCCATTTAGGCTATCAAATCAAATCACAGGCTCAGTGCCAGGTTTTAGATTAAGGTACCCATAACAGTCTTCAACTGAACACATCCAGTAAGGGGAAATCCGCCACTTCTCTAAATAATTTTTCCATTGTTTGTTGCTCTTACTGTTTTCTAACATTCAATTAGAATCTGTTTCCTACAGCTTAAATCTAAGTCCTATAGTCTGGAATGAAAAAGAATAGATATTTATCTTCTTCTCTGTGACATCTCTTCAGATACTTGAATAACATTATCATATCCCTCCCAGTCATCTTGTCTCAAGACCAAGCATACAAGTTTCCTTCAGTCTGTCTCCTAGACATTCCTGTTCATTCTTGTTTTCTTCTCTAAACTGTTCCAATTTCTCTAAATCCTTCTTAAAAAGTGGTCCCCTGAAGTGGAAGTAGTCCTCAAGATACTTTCTGATGAAAGCAAAATAATATCAAGTAATCACATAATTTGGAAGCTTGCCTCTATGGCTGCAACCTAAAACCATTATAAAATGAGGTAACATTAGTCCACTTAGAACAAGGGTGTCAAACTCAATTTCATTGAGGGACACAGCAGGATTGATTCTGACCTTGTGGGGGCTGGGGTGGGCATGGCAGGGTAGACAGCTCGACATCACTTGTGCTGGGGGCGCCTGTTGTGGCCCGAATGCTCTGCCAGCAAAAATGGGCTCCCAAACTCCATTTTGGCTGCGACGACCTCCTGCAACCCTCTGCCAGTGAAAATGGAGCTCGGGAGGGCCGTATGCAGCCCTCCCAAGCTCCGTTTTCACTGGCAGAGGCACTGTGGGCCAGTCCTTCACTGTTTTCAGGGCGGCCCTGCAGGCCAGAACTAAGCACCTCGGTTCCAGCTCCTGGGCCTTGAGGTTGACACCCCTGACTTAGAACATCTGACTAATCCATTATGAGTTTTGGGAATTACTGCATTTATTCAGTCAGGGGTCTTCTTAAGTTCTTGTGGTCGTGAGTGCTATCATGACAGTGTAAGTCTATAGTACATTATACTGAACATTGTGGAAATACAAATATTACCATGATTTGGAACCAGACTTTTCCAATTTCATGATGAGATGGGTACAAGTGTTTTTGTTTAGTGATGTCACCATGTTCATTTTCTAGTTTTCACTTTGGGCTTGAAATACTGGTTTCTTCCAATGTTTTGCTTCTACAGTACTGTTACTGTTGGAATTATCTATTCGTATATTTTGCTTTCACTTGCCACTTGGGCCACCTTAGAGATGAACCAAGCCAATAATAAAAATGCATCTCATTACAACCATTGAAATCCCTTTGGTACATTTTAATTTAATTATATTTAAATTAAAGCACATTTAGAGTGATTAACAATATTTATAGATAGCCTGATTAACTTCTTGCATCTTCTTCAGAAAACATAATTCTTGGAGGTGAACATATACAGATAAACAAGGAAACAAATAAAACAAATAAAACAGCAGATGGTATCTGCCTTTGTACCAAAGCAGGAAAAAAAATAAGATTAGTACATTGAAGATTTAGAAGGAATATTCCTAGCAACCATTTCATATCGGGGCCTTTGTCTAACAAAATGAGCTAATGAATCCTGTCACAATTTAACTGCCTGGGTTTACAAATTGTGCCAGTGGAAAACAAATATGGCCACCATTTCACTCATATCACTCATGCTTCTGCAGGCTGGGAAAGAGGGGGCATGGTGGAGACAAAGACCAGGAGAACTGAGTGAAATGTCTACATTTCCCAAAACAGAGGTTTGGGAAACCTCTGTTTCCAAACTCATATTTGGAATTTCTGGTGTGTGTGTGTGTGTGTGTGTGTGTGTGTGTTGAGTGGGTTGCTTTTTTGTTTTCCAGTTTGGTAGGCCACTGCCAGATTGAAGTTCTGAGTGATTTGAGATTCGAGGGATGTTTCCAGGATTAAAGTGCTTTCCCCATCCACTCACCCACCCACCCAATACAATTACTCAGCAAATACAATGACACAATGGAGCCAACAGAATTCTAGTAGATCTATAAAACATCAGCTTCTGTGATCTTTCGTATGAATCAAGTTTGTTTTAATAACTATTTTGTGTGTGCTTCTTTCACTTGTCTGCAATTTTTGCTTCTATTTAGTATAGAATTCCATGTAAAAATAAAAGAATGCATCAAAAGAAGCACAGAAGAGCAGACCTTTATGCAACCTGTTGCCTTCTTCAGTCATGGGAGCTATAGGTGAGGTCTACCAATTCAAGAGTTAATCCCTGAATCATTCATGAATATTTAGAAAGATATTAGAGGCGGATTAAGGCAGGAAACCACATGTAGCCAACATTCTATATTGTTAACAACAGACAAATATACAGAGTTAAGTGTCTGTGAGCTGTTTGGGTTGCAGTTTCATTCAAGCTAAAGAAAAAGAAGACATAAAGGTCATGATAGCAGCAACAACAACAACAATCTGATGTGATCAAGTGTAGATTTCTGCTTTCAGTCCTTGCGGACATTTCCACTGACTCGAGCAAATATCTGTGTAGAGACTGCTTGTTCAGTTTTTTTTATATATATATATAAATTTCCTAAATGCATAGTTAGCTAACTGAATATATTTAGATATTTGCACATGCCTGGGCGCATCCAAAATTAAGTAAGGCAAATCCCTTTCCCTTCCTCTGACCCACACAATCATAGAATCCCAGAGTTAAAAGAAAATGCTGAGGTCACTGAGTCCAACTTTCGGCTCAATGGGGAATCCAAAATAGAATGTCCCAGACAGATGGCTGTCTAGCCTCCAACTGAACACATCCCATAAAGGGGAATCTACTATTTATCTGAATAATTGATTCCATTGCTGAACTGTTCTTACTGTTAGGAAGTTTCTTCCACCTCACATTGAATCAGAATCCATCTTCCTGTGGTCTAAAACAATCTGTTCACATACAGCAGTCTAGAACAAGAAAGGGCAGTTATTACCATCTTCTGTGAGAAGGTTAATTATATTTGTAGTTGCCCCATTTGGAGCAACCAGGTCCTATTTTGGGTTTCCTTTACCCTTTTCATCTTGGGAATGTGAATAGTAAGTGAAGCCAGAACAACTCCATGCAGGAAAAAGTAGAAAGCTGTGGGGAAAATGTATGTGTGACTCAGTGGTGGGTTTCAAAATTTTTTACTACCGGTTCTGTGGGTGTGGCTTGGTGGACATGGCATGGCTTGATTGGTGTGGCTTGTGGGCGTGGCAGGGGAAGGATACTGTAAAATCTCCATTCCGTCCCCAATCCAGGGGAAGGTTACTGCAAAATCCCCATTTCCTCCTGATCAGCTGGGACTCGGGAGGCAGAGAATAGATGGGGGTGGTGCCAGTCAGAATTTTTACTACCAATTCTCTGAACTATTCAAAATTTCCGCTATTGGTTCTCCAGAACTGGTCAGAATCTGCTGAAACCCACCCAACCCTCTTGGCATAGAGGGTAGCTTCACATCTTATTGTACTATATAGGGATGGGCAAAGTAGAAGTCCTGAACATGCATACGTTTTTCCCGCAGAAAGCCATCTCTATGTGGTTTAGTTACCTTCCTTTAAAACCCTGCCCCTTTCGTATCATTCAGTCTAGCAGCCCCAGTGCAGAAGCAAATCAGTTCCCCTCTCTGTCAAGCACAGAAAATCAGGAGTCCAGGCAGTTCAAGTGAATGTTATTGCATGATAATGCTCTCTACAAGAATTTGAACTACCAACAGTCAAAGCAAATTGGCGGTAGATAAGAGTCAAAGAATTTCAAGGTGGGGTGAACATAGATCTCTTGTGGATGCAAAGGGACTCAAGATTAATGGCATGCTTGTCCCTTCTCTCGGGCTCAGCCTGGTCATCTCCTACACTTTCTGAAACATAGAAAAGTACTCTACATTGAGCCTGAACCAGAGGTGATATTCAGCAGGTTCTGACTAGTTCTGAAGAACCAGTAGCGGAAATTTTGAGTAGTTCGGAGAACCGGTAAATACCACCTCTGACTGATCCTGCTCCCATCTATTCTCTGCCGCCCGAGTCCCAGCTGATTGGGAGGAAATGGGGATTTTGCAGTAACCTTCCCCTGGAGTGGGGAGGGAATGGAGATTTTGCAGTACCTTTCCCCTGCCACGCCCACCAAGCCACACCCACAGAACCAGTGGTAAAAAAATTTGAATCCCACCACTGGCCCTGAACATTGTCCCTCTAGAATCTAGCCCAATACATGATTGAGAAGTTTCTACCAGCAATCCATAGATCCTATTATGAGTTCCATGCTTAAAAAAAATAAGCTCACATAGGTTGTTGTTCCTTTTGCTTTCCCAGGTTTAGCTAGTTGGAGTGGAAATGGTTTAGAATGTTGTTTATGCTCTCATATGTAAAGCAGCAGTCAGGGCTTCACTGAATCTCAGCTGAATCCTCTCCCCCTCCCTTCAATTGGAAACACTTGAATCAATAAAAAGAAATGGGGTGTCGCCAGGAGGAATATCCATACTTTGTCAAGCTTGCCAAATTGCTTCATGGAAGGCTAAAGTCATCTTCCCCTGGAAGCACCAAAAGCAGAGCAGAACTGAGTTGGCGACATCATGATGACACAAGAGCAACTTCATCCCTGTAAGATCAAGTTGCCTAAAACTAGCCACACAGGAAGCTGTAAACGTTCTCACAGACTACCCTCATTTTGAAGGACTTTTCTCTGATGTGGTAACTCTGGTGATTTTTAAGCAGGGATTTCATATGAAAAAGGTGTGGTAAAGTCTCTTTGCATGGAGGCTCTACCCCCTCCCCTCCAGTTATGCATAAGTGACTCATCTTTTCATCACTGAAGTCAATAAATAATAGAAGTCTGTTATTCATGTGACTTTTTTTTCGTCATGAATGCAATACTCCTCAGCCATATCTGGAATCTTCATTTGCCTCTTCCTTCCACTCTGACCCTGATAATAAGTATCTCAGACCTGCTCAAGAGGAACTTGTAACCACTAAATTTCCCAACTTTGGTTCACACTCTTAAGGAAGCAGCTGTCACTTTTCTCATAAGTTATGGAGTGCACTCGCAACCCTCACTTTCACCACAAGCACAACATTGTAAGTGAAACGGCCTTGTGACTCATTGGGAGGGCTGTATAGATTTTGATTTGCACAGAAAATGAGAGAATCCTTGTAGTAATCAAATCTGTATGATTAGCTTTGCCTTAGAAACTCTTTGTCTGATGGCTACTCAGACTGTTGTTTTGTAGGAGAGAAGAGCGATGAAGCAATCATCCTCCAAATAAATGTCTGACTTGGATATGACTCTAGTCTTTCCAGCTAGTACCTACTAAGGGTTATTGTCAACTGCCACATCACACTTGTACTTCGCAACCATTCAGTATCAGCTGCCATGAACTCTAGCGGGGGCTGGATGCGAGGGGGGGATGTTGAGGGAAAATGAAACTTAACTGTATCTCTCTGAGACGGGCTTCAAGGACAGCCAGCTGGGAACAAAACACAGCTGCATATCAAACCTATGCCTGAAGTGACCATTCTAAAAACATCTTGTTTGAATTTGATTGGACATGGAGGCCCAGTGATGGAGGCAATAAAGGCAGGGAAAAGTTAAACTTGGGGATTTTGGTGTGCGATTTTCAGTTCTGGCTATGCATTGCTATACTTCACTTGACTTCTAGTAAACTATACCTTTTGGAAATGAACAGGTCACATAACAAGAAGAACTGATGGCGGGTGGACCAAGGCTGGAAGAATGGATTCCACTTGATAAAAAGCGGTCCACAAAAGAGACTTAAAACAAGATGGATCAACGACATCAGCAAATATTGCGGGCCCCATTGGCAAAAGAAAGCTCAAGACCGTATTGGTTGGAAACATGTAGAAGAGGCCTTCATCCTGCAATGGATAGACAATAGATAAAATGGTGATTATACTTTTCTAGATAAATGGAGTTAAGGATCGTTCTTACTTAGAGGGTCAAGCTGAGGCAGGACTGACAGTTATTCAGTACATGTCTACCTCTTCAAAATTCTATAAAAATAAGTCTTCTGAATTTTTTGACTGGCTAGTAGAAATATTTCTACTCCACACTCCTAAAATAATGTTGCCAAGGTAGATAGAATAGTAATTAATAAACAAACTAATGGATTAAAATGCAAGAATCAAAATAAAGTTAAAAATAAAGAAGAGAAAATCAATAGAGCAAACTTTAAAAAACCACAATATTTTCAAATAGAGAAGCCCAGAAGTCCTATATAACAAGTATTTAAACACTATTTTTACTTGGAAGTTACAAGATAGTAAGGATCTTTCTCTCTGCCACCTATCACATTTCTAAGGGTGAGGTCTTGATCAGAAAGGCTTTACACGACTATTTCAGGTCAGACTGAGATGACTTGAACAAGATAGGAATTAGCAATCTGAACTGATACTAGTTCTAATTCCTCTACAGCAGCATTTAATTTTGTTCTAACTGTATATGGCATTTAAATAAGTTTAAGTTATAGTTAGGGCATATTTTTAATGAAAGCAGCTTGCCCAAGAGCCTTTAAATGTTTTTTTCCAAGCAATTCTAAAACAGGGAGAAAAATTCTAAGACATTTCTGCAGATCGTACCTGTCAATGACTACTTCAGCTTCAACCATAATAATACACGAGCACACAATCGATACAAACTCAAGGTAAACTGCTCCAAACTCAATTGCAGAAAATGCGACTTCAGCAACAGAGTGGTCAGTCCTTGGAATACACTACCTGACTCTGTTGTTACATCCTCAAACCCCCAAAACTTTAACCTTAAACTGTCCACTGTTGACCTCACCCCATTTCTAAGAGATCTGTAAGGGGCGGGCATAAGTGCACCAGCATGCCTTCCGTCCCTGTCCTACGTCCCCTTTATTCATACCCATTTCCTGTGTTCATGTCTGTGTTTATACTTATTCCTGTTATCTCGTACATGTTTGACAAACTAACTAACTAACTAAAAATTAATAAAGATTCTCATAATGTAGTTGGACTCAGCTCATGAACACAAACTAGTCAGCACTTCCTACAAGTGAACTTTACACATTTGCATTCTAGGGGTTACATGCAGAGAACTTGTAACTAAGGTGCTCCCAATGAGAAAAAAAAAAGTTTTGTCTTTCATGCTTGGCAAAAGCTTGGGTTCATCTTTAAAGTTCTAAATGGTTTGCACCTAGTTATCTAAAGAATTGCTTTCAGTCAGCGTGAATTTGAAAGGTGCTTTAGGAGTGCTGATTTGATGCTGACCACCATGCTTACTGGCAGACATACAATCCAAAGCTGATTTTTGCATCCTGGAAGTCTGTATGGATTGAAGGTTATTCTTTATTGCATATCCCTAAACTTCAAAGGCTTTAAAGATAAAAGCCAGCATCTTGCTCTGGGGGATAGATCCAGACCTCCAAAGCATAGAAGCCAAATCAATGTCACATCTTCTGATCTCTCAGTTCCCACCAGTATCTGGATGACCACCTTCTGATCTGAAATCAGAAAAAGATGCCAGTGTTGACAATAATGGGCTAACACACATTTGCTTGGAAGCTAGGATTGGTGGGTTCTTTCCAAGAACAGATTCTTTTCTTTTACAAAGAGAAACAATAGTCCTGAGAAAAGTCAGCAAAAGTACCATCAAAGCAAGTTTAATGATAAACATAAATATAGCCATAAAAGGGTAGAAAAAGAAATGCCTGTCTAGTAAGAAAGTATGTTTCGCTTTCAGACACCTAATGTATGAGTCAGCCACCATATACTGAACATGAGACAAGCACACGCAGGGATGACAATGAGTCACATGACCCCAGATAAACTTTTCCTAAGATCTTCAGTTAAAATAAAGTGGGAAATGTCCTTGTTCATTTTCCCTCTAAGAAAGTCCAGACAGTTTACCGTGACTCTTTTTTCCCCAGAGAATTTATTTTCCACAAAGAAGTTCTGCAAGCTGCACTTCTTCTATTTAGAATATGTGATATTATATTGTATTATGGTAATACAAAACAAACATGCATGCGTGCGTGTGTGTATGTGTGTGTCTGTGTGTGTGTATTTACCTTTACTACCGGTTTGCAATGGGGCCGCATACACGCGCTTGCTTTGCTCGCGCATGAACACACTCTTCTGCACATGCGCAGAAGTGTTCTGATGACGTCAGGGTCAGTGGGCGGAGCCTCCCACTGGTTTTACTACCGGTTCTATAGAACCGGTGTGAACCGGGGGCAACCCACCACTGGTGTGTACGTATATGTATATAGTATATGTATAGTGTAGTGTGTAGTGTAGTATTGTGTCATGTCTTGTTGTGTGGAACAGCATAGTACAGCACAGTGCAGTACAGTACAGTAAAGTATAGTTCCAATATCTCCTTTGGTAACACATATGCATTATAGAAAGCACTGGCACAACCTATTGACATTAAAGCATTTTAAAACTCTGCTGGAGACAAATTTTATTGCCATTTCTTAATATACTCAAGGGGAATATAACGTGTGGTTTTGATTGGATTGTGCTCAAAGTTCTGACTATTTTTTCTATCAACTTCAAACTGGGAATGTCATTAGAAGAAGACAGGAAAAATGGTCATCAACATATAAAACAAGTCTTGTGGAGAGGGGAAAGGTGAAAAAACTGGATAGATTTAACATGGAATAAAATTAAGAGACAAATGATAGGTTTGAAATCAGTTTCTTGTAGAAATCAGGCTAGAAACCAGAATCCCATGAGTTCTAGTCCTGCCTTGGGCACCAAGCTAGTGGCTCACTCTCTCTCGGCTCTAGGAAGCAGGCAATGGCAAACCACTTCCAAAATCTTGCCAAGAAAACTGCAGAGATTTGCCCAAGCAGTTGCCAGGAGATAATGCTGACTCAAAGACAGCAGTAAAAAATGATAAGATTAGAGCTAACGGGCTTAAGCTAGATGAGAAAGGTTTGATCTGAATATCAGGATAAATTTCTAGTTGGCAATAATAGTTGAACAGTTGAGTTGGTTGCCCAGCGCAGTAATAAGCCTTCCTTTGCTGGAATTTTCAGCAAAATCTTGAAAGCCATCTTTATAGACACCTCAAGATCTGGTTTTCCATTTTCAGAGAGAAAGTTGGAATGGATGGTGTAATCAGATACCCCTTCAACATGGATGCTGCCCTGAATTTCCAAAGAAATGGAAGGATGATGATGATGATGACTTTCTGAACATACATTGAATTGCAAAATCCAATCTGGGTTGATCACCAGGACCAGAGGTTTACTGGTTTGCAGAGGCAAACCTCTGGTCTGGCGTCCGATCCAGATTGGATCTTGCAACATTCTCCTTGGACACGTATATTTGCTTTCATTCATACATTTCCCAGATCAATTTCATGGGAATTAGACAATATTGTTGCAGGTCACTTTTGTATTACAACTCCTAACATAGGAAAGCCACATTTATTTAATTTTATTTATTTTCATCAGATTCAGACGCCATCTGACTCTAAGACATATGCTGGTATGATACTGTATGGTTACTGCTTAGTGTTTAGTTGTTCATGTCATTGTATATTTCTGAGCCATTTCAAATCCATTTATATTTCTGAGTCACTAGGCTTTATTAGTATGATAATTTCAGAGCAAACATTCCTTGTTGTTGTTAATATTTTGCTCCTATCTGGGCTCTTGTACATCTCTGATGAAATTCTGGGAAAGTTAATCTGTATAAGCTCTTCAATCTGACAACACCAAAGACGATAAAATGCAGCTAAAAATCCAGACATAGTTCAGTCTGACTTTCTGATAAGAAATATTTAAAATAGTTATAGGGATTCTGTTCTTGCTTATAGTTAAGAAAAGTACTTTTCATTCTCCTATTCCATTTCTCTCTTTGTTAGAGGGCTATGTGCTGTCTCCTGAAAATGGCAGCAGCTCTATCACCCTCATATCTGCTTAGAAAGGTGTTCTGTTTTATTCTGTCCTGCTTCGTTTCATAGCCTGATAATACTAAAAGTAGAACGTAATGTGCTTTCCAAAATCAATGTTAAAGCAAATTGAGACGTAACTGGATAAGTGCCTTAATTCAAGCTTCAGAAGTGGATTGCGGTAGCAAACAAGGGATAGAAAGTACACGCACATCACATTTCATAGCTCTTTGAAATACTGATTATCAAAATAAATTAAAAAATGTATAAAGGATTAGTGGAATGTTAAAACTTGAGAATATCTCGGTAAGTGGTATTATGGTAAGGGAATGTTTTCAAAGGTCAGCTCTGTCACAATGATCACAAAGATAATTCAAATTGTTTCAGTTATGGTTTTGAGATTATTTTTTTTCAAAGTTAGCGCAGAAATTGTTTTTATGGGAGTATGCCTGCATATTGTTAACAGTTCAAATAAATTCAAATTATAAACAACTAGTTATTTTAAAGGAGAACAATATTCTAATCATGCGAATAAGTTTTTTCAAAAGTAAATAAATATGACAGAAACTCTAATTTCCATACAAACTAGCCAATTCAGTGTAAGGAGCAGCAGGATTGGCCCTTCACATTTTGAAATAATGCATACCAAAGTAACACATATATCTACCTAAAACGGATTAGATCCATTAAAACCCAAGTCTAATATTATTAAGTTGATTCATCCTGAGTTCAACCAAATGGGCATGTCTCTAGTCCCTTCCCTTAAATATTGCCATCTAACGGGAGGTAGGAATTATGCCTTTTCCATGGGAACCCCTACCCTATGGAACACACATCCCCTATCTCCCAGCCTTCCATAAAGCTTTGAAAGACCTGACTTTTCCCTTAAGCACTGGGATAAGATTGGATAATTACATATTAGAAATTTGACTTGGCACCAGGTCTTTGTTCTTTTAATGTTTAAATAGTTTAGTCTTATAGTTTTAATATGGCTTTATGTGTTATTTTAACTTTTGATTGAGAACTGCCCAGAGTTGGGTGGCTATATAAATGGTTTAAATAAAAAACTAAGATCTGATTGATGTTCAGAGCTTTACATCAGTCTTTACAGAGCTTTCTGTAAAGAAGCATAGAAATCAGGCCTTTTCCAGTGGGGTCTAGGACAATAAACTGTGGCCAACTTGGTGCAGCCAACTTGCCACAGCCAACTTGCCATGGCCAACTCGATGTGGGATAAGTCACCACAAGACAAGAGTTACACTAATATCAAAGAAATGGTGGCGTAGAATCATTAAAGAAAGGATGACAAAGGAGGGGCAAAATGAAATGTGAATGACAAAAAATAAAATAATTTTAATTACTTTAAATAATTAAATTGAATTATTGAATTGTCCCACAGCAAGTTGTCCTGTGGCGAGTTCACTAATTGGCTGTGGCAGGTTGGCCATGGCGAATTGCATACGGGGAGTTGGCCACAGCTAGTTATCCCATTCCATTTCCAGTGATGGTGCTGTAACTTTAGAACAAGCTTCTCAACTTGAGTTGCTTCAGTCCACGTTCCTAAGATTCACTTAACAGATATTGACATACTGGTATTGATATGTAGCTGATTGATTTTTGCTATTTTGCCTTAGCTTTTGACAACTACAGGATGCTTCTGAATTGCTGATATATACAGTATTCTGTGAACTAAAAGAGGAAGGAAAGAAACCAGTGATTGATTAAATTGAATGGTGGTCCAATAACCAGATGTTGAAGAGATACATGGAGACACATATTCTACTGCCCATGTGGAGACACTATTCTACTGCCCCCTTGGAACCACAAGTTGTGAAGCTTTGTAGATCCTTTAGGTTTTTAGACAACTATCAGATAATTTCATAACAATTTCATGAATCTTTAAGCAGGAGTAGTAGTTGTGTTTAGTAGAACATAAATTACACAAAAATAATGCTAAAGGTACAATGTTACTCCGCATGCCTGCCTGACCTAAAAGTCATTGTAAAATATTTGTTTCTAAACTATTCCTTTAAAGTGTCAGACCTCTGAACAGCTTTTGCTGTAAAATATGTACAATGTACCAACAACAGTGTACCATACTCTTGTTGAACTGAATATTTTCTGAAATTCTTCAGTTTTCTATTACCCTGTTTCCCTGAAAATAAGACATCCCCTGATAATAAGCCCAATCGGGCTTTTGAGCATATGCGCTGAAATAAGCCTCTCCCCCAAAAATAAGCCCTCCCCGAAAATATTTAAATGCAGAGCTGGAAATCAGGTAAGATGGCAAGAGGAGCCCCATGTTGCTCCATGTGCCCCAAAATAATAAGACCTTCCCGAAAATAAGGCCAAGCGCTTATTTTGGGGATCAAAAAAATATAAGATAGGGTCTTATTTTCAGGAAAACACAGTATTTAAAGATCTCCAACTCCAAATTTTAACTGTGTTTTATAAATTAAATTCAGGTTAATTGAGGAATTAGAAATTGCCTGTGAAAAAATGTGTCCATTTTACCTTTTTCAGAATAAAAACTCTTACTACATTGAGAATATCACTCTATTTTTTTCCCTTCAAATGTCAAAACAAACCCATATTTTGAACCTATTGATTTAAAAAATTATATCATGAATAATAGCAACAACAATAACACACTACTCATCCTTTTAAAGGAAGCTCTATCTTTTATTTACTATTGCATTGGGATCTGGTAATAGATTTATTTCTATTTAATTTAAAAAACTGCCTGATCTTATCTCTTAAAAGATAACTTTACAGAACAAGTACGCACTTATTCCAACCTAGCTATATTTGAAAAATACAAATCTTCCAGAAATTCTTAAAATGTAAGGAATCCTAAAATGTATTGGCAAGATTTCCAAGTGCTTAAAGATATTGCAACTTGTATGGAAAACAGTGGCAAAACTATCTCTCAGAAAACTAGCTGAAGTTCACATCAAGTTGTAGTCCAGCCGTCACCACCTTTCAAGATAACCTGGTTTTCTATTTCTGCTTACACAAATAAAAAAGAAGATAATACATTAAAACTACCAATGTAAGGTGTCCATATCAAAGGAAGGTATTGTTGAACTGCAACTCTCAGCATCTGTTACTGGTGGCCGAGGCTTCTGGGAGTGACAGTTAGAGGAGCATCAAAGCACCATTCCTGGGTTAGACAATTCATCATTTATCCTGCCAGTCTGCCCTTTCCCTTTGCATGCATGTCCTGACTTCCTGAGATGTTCTGAAACATATTGAAACAATCCTATTGTTTGGTGATGATTTTAGTGTGTACGTCAGAGATAACTGCGAGAGCGGGCTGAGATAGTTTTAGAAAGTTACAGTAAAAGAATTACATCACTTACAGTAAGATCAGAATGCCCTGACCTCTCCCTCCCGAGGCCTGATTGCCACAGGATTCCCTTCCTTTTCATCTGTTTTCACTCACCACGGACTGCCTTCTGGATGAGGCTCTCAGGAGACATCTGCTAAAACAAACAGCTCTCAGGTATTTCAATTGGTTTATTTGTTTTGTGGGTACAGCCCACGCACCCTGGCATAACTTGAGCTTGATGAAGAAGGAAAAGGCAACTCAACCTGTGCAATGTGGTTTTGTTGAATGTCTGCCTCCCTGCCTGCCTGCCTGCCTGCCTGCCTGCCTGAGAATAGCGCCAGTCAGCCGTCGCAATCTCAGCCACCATACCTTGAGTCATCCTGGTGCCATCTGACAGTAGAGGCCATCTCCTTGAGAAGGCATTGAGCGTCATCTGCAAATAAACAATGTCATTTCCCAGAGGATTTCAGGCAACCTTTGCTTATCATAAAGAGAGAAAGCCTCATGAGTGCTTTCATAAAACATTATCCATGGAATCTGACTGATTCATAGCTTAAATGTTGTATCCAGTAACTGAAGAATGTACTGTAAATACCCATAGGAACATATTTCCCCTGTGCCTCTTCTCTTTTAAGTAGATCAGATCCTACATCTGGATTGTGGCTTCATTTCACATATTACCCAAAGATGCCTAATAGCCTGTTGTCTAGGAATTTCAATTGATTTGCACATCAAAATGCTCTAGCATGAGCTGCACCTCCAGGATGAATGGGGGTGGAACATGATGCAACAGTAATATGCTGCTTTGGGCTTTTCTTCCAGGACTTTTTTTTTTTTGGAGGGGGAAGGAGTTTCACAAAACATGCCAACCAAATTGCACATAACAAGCATACACTTAAAATAGGCACATTTTGAGAACAACGGCTATGCATAATATAGAAATATATTTGCTATTGAACACTGAAACAGTTCTCGTCATATGGGGGAGAAAAATGAAATGGATTTATGAACGAGCATCTGTGAAATTGACATCAAGGAAGGCAAAATGGGCTGTCCAGTTTTGGGAAAATCTTTGAGTAGCAAGAATACTCTTAGGGATATATTTACTAGAGGGGTGGGTTCTAAAATTTTTTACTACCGGTTCTGTGGGCGTGGCTTATTTTGTGGGCTTGGCTTGATGGTTATGTGACAATTATTTAGGATTTAGCAGAGGTACTGGTCTACCAGGCTTTTAACTGCTTGCAGAGCTGTACCGATCTACCTATTTATTTTTGCAGGCATTGATCTACTCATGTATTTTTGCAGGCACTGAACTACTCATGTATTTTTGCAGGCACTGATTTACTCATGTATTTTTGCAGACACTGATCTACTCATGTAGTTTTGCAGGCACTGGTCTACCCATTTATTTTTGCAGGCACTGATCTACTCATGTATTTTTGCAGACATCGGTCTACTCATTTGTTTTCTTTTACCACTGATCAGCTATAGGGTGGCTCTTTGAAGCCCCATGGCAAGAGTTTAAACAGTTTTTTTTCCCTCTAGCCATCAGCTGGGACTCAGGAGGCAGCAATAGATTGGGGGTGGGGGCAAATAAAAGGTAAGAATAACGCGGAGGTGGGTGGGTGGTGCTGGGGGCGGCACGGGGGGAGGGGTAGAACCGCTTCAGTGACATCATATCATCACTGCTACCGGCTTGGGAGAATCGGGCCAAACCGGGAGGAACCCACCACTGATTTACTACCGTTAAGTGTAGCTAGTGTTAAGCAATATTTCTGTATTTAAGTATTAATTAAGTATTTCTGCCCTGGGATGGCCAAGTTAAACTGCATAAAGTCAGCTTCTAACAGGAAGGCTTGTTTGGCGATCACCAACAGGGTCCATAAACATTCAGTCATATAAGTAAAGTGCTATTTACTCTTTAGAAACCATAACCCATTATATTTTATTTGCAGAGCTAACTTCACCTGTGGCTCAGTTTCTCCGAAGGTGTCTCTCCCGATTCATTTACTCTTCCTGCAGCAAATTCTAATGGAAGATGAAGTCCCATTTTATGGCTAGGAGGAGCACTATTTGGATGAGAGAGACCACATCTAAGAAGTTTCCTCAAGTGAACAAAGAATTGTCATTTTCAATTTTCTTACCCCTTTAATTTGGGCACTGTGAATAACACACTGTGACATTTATTTTTATTTCTTGCTGCAATATTTGCTTCAGTATTGGAACTTGGAAGGATAGTCAAAGCTGTATTGTAAAAACTAGCCTCCCTGCAGACCTCTACTGGGGCTGTTGTTCTTCTGCTCTACAGAAGTTCTGGAGCAGTGTTTCTCAACTTTGACAAGATTAAGAAGTGTGGACTTCAATTCCCATGCCATCTGGGAATTCTCGAAGTTGAAGTCCACACAACTTAGAGTGGTCAAAGTTGACATACATTGCTCTAGAGCTTCTAGACTTGGTCCATCATTATTAAGATGACATCTAGCTGGTGACAAAAAGTTAGGGTTCTCAATATTCTCTTTACTGACATCAGGAACCATCTGGATTTTACAGGCCACATCTGGAAGCCCTACCACTTTCAAAAGCTTCCTGGGTTTGCTGTCTATATGAAAAAAAAAAGTTGTCAAACGCTTGGCAACTCCTGCATGAATATTTGGCTTGGTCAAATGGGGTTAACTTATTCTGGAGCCCTGGTCTAGGCAACACTCTACAACTTGGTCTTTTTAGACACTGAGATTGATGCATATTTAGAGAATAACAATTATTCTGACATAATGAATTAAATGTTTGCAAAATTCATTATTTTGCAAATAATGCAAAAGAGCCTTGGTAGCACAGTGGACTAATGCACTGTTATTAACATCTGCTGCTTGCAATTACTGCAAGTTCAAATCCCACTAGGCTCAAGGTTGACTCAGCCTTCCATCCTTTCAAAGGTAGGTAAAATGAGGACCCAGACTGTGGGGGCAATAAGCTGACTTTGTATAAATATACAAAAGTATGAAGGCTATTGCTTAACACATTGTAAGCTGCCCTGAGTCTCCGGAGGACGGCATATAAATTAAAAAGCAAGGGAAAAAAAGCAAAATTATGCTTAAATAAAATGTAGTAATTTGATCTATGCTTCCCTGTTAGAGAATGGAGCAAATTTTGCACATCTAATGTATAAGGTCCACCAACCTCCTCTCTCCCCTACTACCCCAGTGAACATTGTTACACTGTTGTAAAGCAAACAAAATGCTGTGTAAAGAGAAAAAAAATGACCCCTCTGTGGGTTATCTAGCTTTGAGCTATCAGTGTCTAAGGTTGTCTTTAAGAAAAGCTGGTATATGCATTATTACAAGGCCATTCGTTTTTAAACAAGAATTTATGACATGTCTTGTGGAATTATATTGCCATGAATGCTGGGTTTTTTCCATGAAACTGTTGCTTTATGTTAATATTTTACAGGTTTCTTATGTAAAATATCTGCCAACATCACACAATCTAAGGAAACAATAAGGCTCTGGAATCTATTTGGATGTTTACACATTTATACACTACTTTTCCTTCAAAAACCATAACAGCATAATATGTGACCTGCATTCCTTTCATCAGGTTAGGAATAATCATCAACTGAATTTTATAGTTTGGCAGACACCACACCATTGCGTTGTTAATACAGCCATGGTGGTCAATGTTTTAACCCAGCTAGGCCTCTTTTACTCAGTAGCAAAGATGGAAGGAAGGGAGGGAGGGAAGGAGGGAAGGGAGGGAGGGAGGGAAGGAGGGAAGGGAGGGAGGGAGGAAGGAAGGAAGAGTAAGGCCATTCAGAACCAAATGGGTCCAAATAAGTCCAATTTGCATCCAGCTGAATGTCTCATTTTGTGTCCCAAGAACTGCAGAAACATCATTGGTGATCAGCCTGAAGAGCTTTCACTAGATGTACTAGGGACCTTGATTTGTATAAACTCAATCTCTGGTGGATAACATCATTCTGATATCAGAAGATATTCTGCAAGATATTCCTGTGAGGTTAGGAGCATCTTGCTCAGTTATTTTGTTTTAATACTCACTTCAATTTACAAGGGAAAAAAAAACTTTTATAGAATAGATAAAACATTATTTTAAAGAGTTTACGGATTGGCTCTCCTATTGATTGATATCACATAACTTACTATTTTGGTTTATAATTATAATGCTCAGCAGCAGAAGTAAATGATTACAGGGGTCAGGCAAATTTTATACAGAATCTTCCCTTTTAAGGAAGAAATATTTTATGGAAAGAGAACAGTGAAACTTAGTTTTTTGCTAAACCGTGTGGAAAACTGTCTCTTGAATTTTCAGATCAGTTATTTCCTATTAACATTCAGTGTAGAATTAAGCATTACATGAATTAAAATGTGCATTTTATTCTTTATTGGAGGGGTACATTCAAACCCTTTTTTGTGTGCCCTGAAGTCCTCTGACAAAATGGTTTCCTAGCTTGATAAATGTGTAACATTTCACTCCTGAAGCCCTCAAAAGCTATCTGAAGGCAGTTCTAACCTTCACTTTGGTCCGAACCACCTCCTGTTTATATTTATTTTTGCAGAATTGTGCACTTAGAATAGAGAATAAAAATTCCTGTTTGATTTGTAGCAACAAAAGTTATGCAAACACAGACACATTATATATAAAACAGAAAAATAAATAAAAATAAAAGTCCCAACAGTCTGCTGAAGAGCAGAGAGGAACTCTTCTCAGTTTTGTCTAAGCTACTAAAGGAAAGTTGCAAAGTCATCAAGTTAGCATTTCCTTTTCAGGACCAGAGGGTCATAAAAAAATCAGGAGGGTTGAGTCAAAAACTCCCTTCAATGGAAAATAAAGCCTTAGCATCTTTTAAAAAACAAAGAGCAAAGAACTAGCTCCTCGCAGTTTCAAACTACATGGCAACTGAACAGAATTAAATCATTTCAGCCCCAAACACATTAATATCATAAAATCACAACGCTCTGAGGCTGCCTTCAAAGTACCATAGAATCTTTTTGTGCAATATTCCAGGGAGACTCAAATTGCAGATGAGCTGATAAAATGTTTCAGTAGCATGGTGGATTTGTTCAGATCTCAACTTCAGAACATATGTATTTCTCCCACTCCTCCCAAAAATGAATTTAAAATTACAACCATGAAGGGAGAAGAACCTGAAAAATGCCAAGAGATTCTTTCCTTTCTCTCTGCCAGCATTAGGACATCTATACATTTATCTACAGTACTTGTACCTATCAAAAGACATATGAATGTTTAAGCAAGCTGGAGTGAATCAGAATCACACTGACAATGCTAAAGAATGACTGACATGGAAGACAACCTAGACTGACACATCTCCAAAGACGATGATTTCTATTCTACTGCACATATTCAAGTAAAGGAGAGATCCACTCCGTAATAGTCACATTTATACCTTTTAAACATTTTCACAGAATTGCTATTGGATGCATGTGATGGAATTACTGTCATGCCTTATTCATTCATTCATTCATTCATTCATTCATTCATTCATTCATTTTCTATGGCTGTCCATCTCAGTCAATGACTGGGCAGCTTACAATTCAAAAAAATATAACACAATTAAAACATTAAAAACATTTAAAGCAAAAGAAACAGTAAAACAAATAAAAACACTAAAAATATTCAAATTAAATATACATAGGGTCAAAATATTTGGTCAATTAACACTATAGCCAGGAAATAAAGCCTTTGACACATTTTTCAGTCCTCCAGGCTGGAAACACAGCAGGATTTTAGAGGCTAATGGAGTTGGGGCCATTCTAATCTCCAAAGGGGGGATCTCCATGGAAGCAGGACCCATTCCAGAAAATGTTCCTCTTCTGGTCCCCACCAGCCGAAACTCTTTGGCTGATGGGCTATGCAGCATGCCCATTTTGCTGATCTAGTTGGACAGATAAAGACTCTTGGAAAAAGGCGATCCCTCAGGTACTCTGATCCCAAGTCACATAAGGCTTTAAAGGTAACCACCAGGGTTCAATTTACCAGGTGGAATTGTGAACCCAGAAACACACCAGTAACCAATGCAGCTCATGCAGCTCTACTTCCCTTCCCTTCCCTTCCCTTCTACAACTGTTAATATTTTGTTTCTTAAAGACAGAACAGAATTATACCACTACAAGAATATTCTTCAAAATTCCCCATCTTGTTGAATCATGTATTTACAGCCAGCACAAGTTTTTTTATTCCCCTTCCTGAGCTAAGGCTGGGTAAGATGATACTGCTCAGTGGTGATCAGGGGATCTGTTTGATTGAAGCCTCATTGAGGGGACTCTAACCTTATATAATTGCTAATTATTTATTGTAAATATCCATATCTCTCCCCTTTTTCTTTTACTTATTTGATGTCTAGTTAAAGTCTTCATTATGTCCTCAAAAACCAGAAGTGGCTCACATTTTCTGAGATGGAAATAGATACTTATTCCAAATACAGAAATGGACTGGAACTGACTCATCAGTCCCTCAGTCATCTAGGGATAAGATTAGAAAGGCAACTGTACTCCAAAAAAGAAACAGTTTAGGAGGAATTGCCCAGCACCTGCTAGCTAAAATGATCACGGTTGCCTCACTCTGCCTGGTGTAGGACACCAATTTCCTTTTAACAAATATTCATTGTTTCCCTATTGAGATCTTTCTGTGCTTTTCCTTTCCTAATAAATAAAGCAGAATGAAGCTTGGATTTCAATATGCATGAGCAAGTAAGATGTCTAGGAAGATTAAGAGGGATTTCTGAGTGTAAACATGAGTTTCATTTCCCCTTTCTATAGATATGGGAAACGCTATGTTCCTAAAAGAGTAGTTTATGGATTTTATGAGTCAAAAGAAAGTACTGTAGGAGCCAGTCCAGTAAATCAACTCAGACAGACCTGCAATAGCTTAACCACATTTCAGACAAAGAAATCAGAGCCATGGGGGCATTCAGAGAATGTAAGGAACAGCCATATATGGAGGGAAGAAACTATCTTCTAATAACAAACAGACATGAATTCACCCACAATGTTTAGAAATGTGTATGTGTGCAGAGGTGGGGAAATGTGAGAACTTATTTAACAGTCTCATTTGTCTACCTTTTATCCTATTATAGTAACATACTGTCTTTGATTCCTGTCCTGTTGGTTACCACCATCATCATTAAAGAGGCACTTAAAAGTGAAGACTAAGAAGAAAAGAAAAATGAAAAGAGTTAGTGAGTTTGAGCTGACTACTATACTGTAATATTGAGCACTAGTAACTAGTAAAATATCTGCAGAATACAATCATTTTATTGGTATCTATGGAGAAATTTTCTTTTACAGGTATTAGCAAGAGGCATGGTATTATGAGCAAAATAAGACAATACCCTTGAGAAACAGCAAATTTCAGATGCAATTAATAAAGGCCGAATGGGAGATATGCTAGGACAGTCTCTGAAATATAAAGTAAACCAGACCGATGCAAGAACACAGAATTGCTTTGCTTATGCTGGTGCTTGCATGTTCAGAACACTGACTCTGAACAGCGTGGTAGTGCAGTTGTGAAAGTGCTGGCCTAGGACTAAGGAAACCCATGGTTGACTCGCTATGCAGTCCCACTTGCAACCAGACTATTGTAATGGGAGTGGGGAGAGAAGGCATTGGAAGTTTGGGAGGAAAATTGGGTATGCAAGTGTGTCGACTGGAACTTTGAGGTGCCAACACCTCAAAGTTACCAGCTGGGGAAGTCTGAGGCAAACAGACTTCTGCCAAAACAAAGAGAGTGGAAATGATTGGTGGACAATGGACAATGGGGGGTCCAGGAGGGGAAGGGAAAGTTTTCTTATGCTGTCTTTGTGCGAAATAGTTAGGACTGGCTTTTCTACTTCTTTTTTTTTTATTGAAAAGTTTTATGAAAAATACAAACATTTTCACCCCCCCCTTCCCCCCTCAACCCCCCCTCCCCTTCCCCCCTCCCTTCCCCCCCCCTCCCTAGACTTCCCAGAACGAGCACAGGGTATAGCATTCACAAACCAAGAACTAAAATGTGCTAACAAATTATTACATTTCATGTTCTCCCTAGGTCCTTAACTCCTTATAACTCAGAAAAAACAAACATAAACTACTTAATATTATTTCATTCATAAGCTATATGAATCTTCTTATTCGGATATTTCTTCTGTATGTAATCAATCCATTTTCTCCATTCCGATATATATCTCTCATTTGAATAGTCTTTAAGGTATGATGAAATTTTTGCCATTTCCGCCAAATGCACAACTTTTAATGTCCATTCCTCAATAGTAGGTGGATCTTCCTTCTTCCAGTACTGTGCCACCAGTAACCTGGCAGCCGTTATTAAGTTCAGAACCAGCTTAGTCTCTATTACAGTACAATCCGTAACTATTCCCAACAGAAAAAACTGTGGTGTAAATTTAATTTTTTTCTTCAAAATATTTTGAATAATCCACCATATTTTTATCCAGAAAGCCTTAATCTTTTTACATGTCCACCATATATGGAAATATGTAGCATCTTCACACTCACATCGCCAACACTTGGGTTGTAAATTTGGATACATACAAGCCAGTTTTTTTGGATCTAAATGCCATCTATAAAACATTTTGTAAAAATTCTCCCTTAAATTTTGTGCTTGTGTAAATCTTACATTTCTAACCCATATCTTTTCCCATGTTTCCATCATTATTGGTTCACCTACATTTTGTGCCCATTTTATCATACAATCCTTGACTAACTCTGTTTCTGAATCTATTTCCAGTAATGCATTGTACAACCTTTTTATGTGCATTTGACCTTCATCTCTTATTTGCTTTATCAAATTCTCATCCTGCTGCAAAATACCAATTTTTTGATCTTCTCTCCATCTGGTCAGCAGCTGTCCATACTGAAACCAAGTCTTAATAATCCCTTCTTCTTTTAGTTGTTCCATGGATTTTAACTGTAGTCTGACTCCTTCCTTATAAAGGAGTTCCTTATATATAATCTTATCTTGCTTTTGCTCTAAATTTATGTTCTCTATCGCGTGTCTGGGTACTGTCCATATTGGTAACCTATCATTTAGTTTATATTTATACTTTTTCCAGACACGCAATAGAGCATTTCTTAATATATGACTTTTAAAAGTCTTATCTACTTTCTTATCATACACTAAGTAAGCATGCCAGCCATAAACCAAACCATATCCTTCAATATTCAATATCTTTTCTTCCGTTAAGTTTATCCAATATGTGATTGCTGAGAGGGCAGCAGCTTCATAGTACAATCTTAAATTGGGCATCTTAAGACCACCTCTTTCTCTAGTATCTTGCAATATCTTTTGTTTAACTCGTGGTTTCTTCCCTGCCCACACAAATTTGTTTATGCCCTTCTGCCATTCCTTCAAGTTCTCATCTTTTTTAAGTATAGGTATCATTTGAAAAAGAAATAGAAATTTTGGTAAAATATTCATTTTTACAGCGGCTATCCTTCCCAGCAAAGACAGTTGTAGTTTTTTCCAGTTGTCCAACTCTTTCTGTATTTTGTGCCATAATGGTTCATAGTTGTACTGATATAATTTCGTATTTGCAGTCATAATATAAACCCCCAAATATTTAACCTTCTTAACTACTTCAAATCCTGTTAACCTTTCTATCTCTTCTTTTTGGCTCCTAACCATATTTTTAGCTATTATTTTTGTTTTAGCTGCATTTATTTTAAAGCCAGATACTTGTCCATATAAGCAGGTTATATCCATCAAGGCTGTAATTGATTGTACCGGTTGGGTTAAGGTAACAACCAGGTCATCCGCAAATGCTCGTACCTTGTATTCATGCTGTCTAATTTTAATTCCCTTAATTGTATTCATCTCGCGTATCTTGTTTAATAAAATTTCCAGCGTCAAAATAAACAATAACGGGGACAAAGGACAGCCTTACCTTGTTCCTTTTTCTATGTTAAAAGCATCTGTTAAACCACCATTAACTATTATTTGCGCTGTTTGTTTTTGATATATTGCCTTAATAGATTGTACAAATTGTTCTCCAAATTGCATCCTTTCTATTAGTTTTAGTAAAAATTGCCAATTCAATCTATCAAAGGCTTTCTCAGCATCCAAGAACACAAGCACTGCGGGGACCTGGTTGTTCCTTCCCAAATACTCTAATAAATTAACAATTTGCCTTACATTACTCTTCATTTGTCTACCATTTATAAAACCAGTTTGATCATGGTGAATCATTTGCTGCATGACTGTCATTAATCTATTTGCCAAAATTTTAGCAAATATCTTATAGTCTATATTTAATAATGAAATTGGCCTATAATTTTTAGGATCTGTATTGTCATGCCCTTCTTTTGGGTTCAGCGAGATAAATGCTGTCTTCCAAGTTGGAGGTACCTTTCCTCCCTGTTGTATATTGTTAAATAATTCTTTCAATGGTTCTATCATTTCCTCCTGTAGGGTTTTATAGTAAATAGCCATTAAACCATCCGTCCCAGGAGCTTTATCCACTTTCAACTGCTTAATTGCTAACGCAATTTCCTCGGAAGTTATCGATTGATTTAAACTATCCCTCTGCTCATTTGAAATTGTAGAAATATTCTCTTTCTGCAAAAATCTATCTATATCTATATCTTTAATTTTATCACCAGTATACACCCTCGAATAAAACTCTAAAAAAGATTTTTTAATCAATTGTTGCTCATAAACCTCTTTACCCTTATATTTTATTCTCTCTATTGTCCTTGATTTTTGCTTTTTCCTTAACAAATATGCTAACCACCTGCCTGGTTTATTGGCATTGTAAAAAGTATTATGTTTTGCATATCTTAAATTAGTTGCCACTTGATCTGCTATTAACATATTAAATTGACCTTTCAATAAATTGATTGCCTCTTTAATTTTCTTATCCGTTGGATTAGCTACTAAAGCCCGTTCCTGTTTATTAATCTCATCTTCTAATTCTTTTCTTTTTGTCCCCTGTTTCTTTCTATATTTATTATTCAAATATATCAAAATTCCTCGCATATATGCCTTACTTGCATCCCATACCATTTCCATCGATGTGCCCTTTTGCATATTCATAACAAAAAATTCTTTCATAAATTTTTTACACTCTTTTACATTTTCTTCATACCTAAACAAATTATCATTTAACCTCCAGGACCTCCTAGGCCCTTTCTCATACTCCAATTCCAGCCAAACTGAACTATGGTCTGTCAATGTTCTTGAGCAAATCTTCGTATTTTTCACCCTAGATAAAAGATCGTTAGTAATTAGTATAAAATCAATCCTTGAAAAGGATTGATGTCTATCTGAAAAAAAAGTAAAATCTTTTTCTTCCGGGTTTCTTTCACGCCAGATATCTCTCAACTCCCAGTTGTCCATCATTTCCCAAAACGCTTTGGGCAATTTTGCTCTTGTTAACACATTTTGTTTAGGTCCCTTCTTGTCTTTTTTAACGTCCAAAACACCGTTCCAGTCGCCTAACAGGATACAAGTTTTATATGCCCACTGTGTCAATTTTGAGTGTAGTAAATTATAAAAGTTTTCTTGTTGTTGATTTGGGGCATAAACTCCGATTACAAGTATTTTTTCTCCTTTTACTAAAAGTTCTATCACTAAAAATCTTCCTTGATCGTCTGCTTCAATTAATTTAGCAACTAAGTCTCTTTTCAAATATATAACTATACCATTTTTCTTTTCTGATGCTGCTGCTATATAAGATGTACCAAGTCTTGCATTAATCAAATATTTTTGATCTTGTATTCTTATATGAGTCTCTTGTAAGCAAATTACTTCATTCTTAAATTCCTTAAGATAGTGAAATATTTTTCTTCTTTTCTGTGGAGAATTCAAGCCATTAACATTCCAAGTCAAAAATCTAGTTCCCATCTCTGGGCCTTTGGAGCCTCTGAAGCAAGTCCTGATGCTCTGATCTCATTTGAGTTTTAGGTCTTGCTCCCCCCACTGCTCCTGTTTTAGTAGTATCTTGAATCATTTCTTGAGTTGCCATCTGGGATTGTTGCTGTCTTAATTCTTCCTTGAGTCTAGCTGTCACCGATCTGGTCTGTCTTTGGTCCTTTGGTAACTGCGAGAAATCAATCAGCGCCAACTCTTGAGTAGCCATTTGGATTTGTAATATTTCTTCTTGATCAGCCAAAGCTCCCCCCTGAACTACTGTCAAGAGCTCTTCTGTCTCAGCTTCCATTACTTCTTTCTTTCTTTTGCCTTCTGGTGATTTAGTTGGTTTGGGTGTGCCAGCCTTTAATACATTAGTATAAAAATCTCTTGCTTTCCAAATTGTATTAAGCCGATATCTATCTCCTGAGTAAGTCACCACTAGTCCAGTTGGCACCTCCCATCTGTACTGTATCTGATGTTTTCTCAGCTCATCCACCAGAAAGGCATACTCCCTTCTAGCTCTCAAGATCTTAGGGGGGATTTCTTTCATTGTCATTACTTCCTGGCCTCCTACCCGAAGCTTGTTTTTAAAAGTAGCCTGTAAAATTTCGTTACGTACTCTCCTTGTAGTAAAATATATCACAATGTCTCTTGGTAGATGTTTCTGTCTAGCAATCCAGGAATTAACGTGGTACAGCTTGTCCATCTGCCAGCCCAGATCATTTTTTGACTCCCCCACCAGCGGTGCCAATGCCTCAGACATCATTTCTCTCAAATTCTCTTGTTTATTCTCCTTCACCCCTCTGAATCTTAAAGCAAATTCCATGTCTCTGTATTGTATCATTATTACGTCGTCTTCAGCCCTTTGAATTCTGTTTTGAGCTTCTCCTATTTTACTATCCAAAATTTCAGAAGATTGTTTAATTTCCTCAACTCTATCATCCACCATCTCACTATTGCCTGCCAGACACTTAAATGCCATTAATATATCATCCCTAATCCCCTGATTGCGAATTGCAATCTCATCTGACACAGCCTGTATCTTTTCATTAGTTTCCTTAATTTTTTCATTAGTTTCCTTAATTTTTTCATCAATCACATCAACAATTTTATTTTGGGCGATTTGGAGAGCTTGTTGCAACATTTCCAATGTTAGGGTCTGTGGATCCGCTGGAGGAGCAGAAACTTGTAATCTAGGAATATGAGCTGGGGAGCTACCAGCACTCCCAGTTCCTTTAGTAGGAACAGTTTTTACAGACTTTGAGGCCATTTCCAGTTTGAAATTAGTCTTTATATTTAATCAGAGTCAAAAAGAAGAGTTCCTCAAAAGATTTCCCAATATTAATTAACGTTTAAAATCCTCCTTCTGTCAGCACAAAAGCTTTTTTTTTTCCCCAGGCAAAGGGCTGCCAGCAAAACGAAACTTTTCCTGTAACTTTCCGTTTCAAGCTTCAATCGCCATATTGTTGCAAAGTACTAAGTGATTACTTCCGAAGGAGGCTCTAGGCATTGGAGTTAGGTAAAAAATACTTGCAGTTGCTCGTTCCACCTGCTGTTAGTTCAAGATGTTAATTCCCTCATTTCCATTTAGCAAGATTGGTCACGGCTTCTAATTCTGCTAATTAGCGGAGACGTCCCTGGTCTGGAGCGACTTGACAGGTTTTTAGGGAGCGCGCGCCCTTCGCGCCCCAGGAATTTTCCTAGGGCATTCAGGGGGGCTCTACCTCCACCTGCCTGCTCTTCTCTCTCCCCTTTGCCCGGGGAGAGAATTTCAAGCCTCCAGACAGCATTTGTCAGCTGCTCTGGGGCTTTAACGGAGCCAGGGAGCGGACGCTCTCAAAAGAACATCTTTCGAGGCTCGCAGAGCCAAGCGGAACTCTACTTCTGTAACCATATGGAATCTTCAGTAAAGTGGTATTTTTTGTTGGCCCTAGAATTGGCCGTTAATGTAAAAAAAAAATCTCCCAGGAGTTTCTTTTGCTGTCTGACTGAGTGGCACCCAACCGCTTTGGATAATGTTGGTCAATTTCTCTCTCAGCTCAACTTTTCTCATAAGGTGACTGTTGGGGGAAGGGATGGAGGAAGGATTGCTGTGTGTACTACCTTGTGGGTCTGGAGATACAAAGTGAAGCTAGCAAATAAAACAAATTCTGCTTCTATTTTTATTAGTGCTTCTAACTTTTTTTAAAAAAACCTTCTGATAGGAAAAAGGTCTTGTTAGCTCTTATCATAGAGAAAACATCAGAGTTTAATAGCTGTGTCAGATGAATGACAAGAAAGGACGTATCTCTGTATAGGTCAGTGCTTCCTAAACCTGGGTAAATTACCCCAAATTAGGTAAAAGTGGGGGTTTTTTGGACATATAAACTGACTTCAGGTATTTACTTACATTGGGTAAAATGACTTTCTGATAAAAAGACCTTGGGTAATGAAAGGGAAAAAAATTGGGAAGCATTGGTACAGATCAGGATGGAACCTCAGCTATTCCTAAAAGGCCCAGTGTTCAGAGATACAGCACTGTGATATCTACCAACAACTGAGAAACACTTTAGTCTAGTGGTTAAGGCACCAGGCTACAGACCAGGAGAACATGAATTCTAGTCTCATCTGACACATGAAAATGGCTGAGAGACCAATGACTGTCTCTCAGCCCAACCCATCACATAGGAGAAATAGGAGGAAGGAGTATTAGGTATGTTTGCTACTGTGAGTTATTTATACAGTAATAAAGGTGAGTTTTAATAAATAAATAAATAATCTGTGGTAGATTCTGGAGTACCATACGGTGTGAGGCAGTTATCTTAAAAATCATCTGAACACATCTACACCTGGTGGTCATAGAAGAAAGTTTCAGTGAGATTTTTCAAACATCTTTTGTTCAGTTGAAAGTATTAACAGCCAAATCTAGGGCAGCTGACCAAGATCATGCTCCCAGTGCAGTCATTCCAGAACTTTTTCAATGGTGCATGAGTGAAATCAGATCTACGTTTCCAGCAATATTCTGACTGGGCTAGTTTCAGAGTGCCGTACTAAGATAAGGGTGTTCTTTGGTGGGTTAGAATAGAATGTCCTCTAGATATTTTTTTCTTAATTTTGAACAACTTTCAATTATTTCTCAAGTTCATTTTTTAAGCAGGGCAATTCTGTGTGTTTAAAGAACTCCCCTGTTTTGGTCACTTTTTCCTTTCATCCCCTCACAGAAAGATTATGCAACCGTCCTGCTTGTAATACCATCCTTAATCCCCATAAAAGTAACAAATGATTCACTACAGCTCAGTGCTTTAAAGCCAGCGTGACTGTTCTCCAAATTAAGAATTGGTTCGTCTTTCTTCAAAGCTAAAAGTGTGCGCCTGAAAACAGCTTGCCCAAGGCATGAAACATATTTACAGGATGTATTGCCACCGCATTATAGAAGTGTATGTGAAATTTTACAAGACTCATGATGGGTTCCCATATTAAGGTCCAAAAAGGAGTTTAGGTGGAAAGTTGATACTTACTCATAGGAAACAGCTGCAGCTTCCTCAGAGCCATTGTGCATTTGACCACAATGTATCAGTTTTCTCACACCCCCGGCTTCTTTTAATCCAGTGCTAAAGCTAATTATTCATTTTAAAATAATTCCTTGGAAAAGAAAGGGAGAGGCACAAAATGGCACTGTCTTTCCTGTTTTATTTTAAATATTTTATGCCACCAAACAGCCTTCTCAAGGGGGGTTTGCAACAGACTCAGCCCAAATGCTTACAAAAATCTCTTTTCTCTTTCTATACCAGTAGCAGTGGTAAAATAAATACAAAGAATAAAAGACTCTATTGCTTCTGGATGTTTTTTACTGCTCAGTAGCAAGCAGAATCTGCAGAGATATACAAAAAGGCAAGATGGCAGTCCCAGTAGCATAACTAAAATCCTTCCTCTTTTAAACATGTGCCAAAGTTGTGTACATCTACAAAGGCTTCAATCATGTTGCTAGAACCAGAAAATTTGATCTTTTTAGACCCCCATGTACTGGACACCAGTGCTAGAAAGGGGAGAAGGTTAAATCTTCCTTTCCTATATGCTTTGATCCTGACCCTGATCAGGCAGATCAGTGGATTTCAAATAGCAAGATCTACACATGAGGAAAGCTTTGCCCTTGCCATTGGCTGGTCGGCTACAAGACAACAGCAATTCATGGCAGATAATGGTAAATTCTGGATCCAGGCTCTCCTAGAAAATCAGCTTTCTTTTGTTCCTTCTCTCCACAATCAAATGCATTGGTTATCATTACTCACTAGTGTCTTCTGTTGAAGACTCATCTTATCATTAAGTACCTACCATACTTTCAGCCTCCCAGGAGTTTCTGGGAATTAAAAGAAGCTGGAGTTTCTGGGAATTAGGTTTTTAGGTTCAGCTCCCATTGATAATATCTCCCATTGATAATATCTTGCAATGACTTGTTGATCTTACCACGTTCTCTTTGTACCATTGTTTTAGTAGTGGGATGTCACAAATAATCCTACCCAAATTGCTATGCTAATTTTTAAAACTCTGCAGCAATCAAACCTATCTTTGATTTTCAGACAAGTTTATACAGTATATCTGTATATGTGGACTTAGTTGTTGGGAGTCCTCAGAACTCCAGCAACCAGCCACGCCATGTTCCAAGATACCCTCGGTGTCTCTGGTTTTCTATTGTTCTCTTTACTCTATACTTCATACACTTCTCACACTTTCATTGGTCACTTAGCATTTTTGACCATTGAGCCTAAATGGCGCTTTCTAAGAGTTTCTCCTAAAAACTTGTTTAAATTGTGCTTCAATAAACCTTGAAGTTTCCTAAACCCTCTTATTCATGGATGGTGCCATTTTGGAACACAAAGATTCATAGTTATTTCATGGTTTCTGTATTGATATACAAGATGCATCTATCTAGTTAAGTTTTTCTTAGGATAAAATTATACAAATGTCAATGCTGTGATGCTGTTGTTCTAACAACTCATTAGTTGGATTGCTTCATCAACACTCCAATTCTTCCAACAATCCTTGGCATTCGTGCCTTTGTCTGTTATAGTCTCTGTCATAAACATGTCTTGATATATTTTTCTGAGGAACCGATTACACATATTTAACTGCTGGGGAGCAAATGCCATTTTTTCATGCCTTTAGATGTGGTACTTTGAAGCTTCTCCCACTAATCTTCCCTTTGTGAGAAAGGATTTTCTAATAATTTCTCTACCCATGTCTCTTCAGATCATAGTAGACTCCATAAGTCTATACTTATAGACTCCATAAGTCCAGAGGTGGGTTTCAGCAGGTTCTGACCAGTTCTAGAGAACCGGTAGCGGAAATTTTGATTAGTTCGCAGAACAAGATGGCAGCAACAGGATACAGGCAATGTTCCCTCTTTGTTGCAGTGTTGTGTGATCACCTGAGTTTCTGAAGAATAGAGAATTGAGTAGACTCGGATAAGTCTCAATACAGAAATCATGAGAAATATAACTGTAAAAAGGGCTCAGAACATTTAAAGCATGGTTGGATAATCTGGTAACCTACAGGAGTGCTGAACTGTGAATTCTCAACAGTTCTTTGCCATGACTATGTTAAGTCTGGGAGGTAACATTCAAATTGCATGCAGTGTGCTGGCTTGATGTAGAAGCAACATTTCCCATCAGAAAATCATGAACCCTATCATTCTTCAAAGACAAGGGAATCATGGTTTCTATGGCAGCTGAAGACTAAGATTGCAACAGAATGAGAAAGTTTCAGAAGCTCTAGTCAGAACACAGGATGTATTTTTGTTGACATTTACAGTACAAATACCCTGTAATAGAGCTGACTGTATATCCTGTAATTTAAGCAGCTTTCGCTTATCGGCCCACCTAGTTTCTTTTGTCTTTTATGGAAGTGACTGTCTTCTTCTTCCTTTTTTTTTTTTTAAATTTGCATTCCTACATGTTTACTTCTAAGGGGCACAGAGGAGACACGTGACAGGACACATGTGCACCAAGCTGACAATGGGCTTGGATGGTTGCCAGCCAAGCAGAGGAATGACCCTGGATACTGTGCTGTAAATAACAGCTGGAACACCAAATATGGAAGTGCTCTTCCTCTTTTTGTTGTCTTGTTTTTGCCATGGCTGTCTTCCCATCAATATAAACATGCATGAAGTTAGTGAGAGGAGACAGGGTCACTTTCAACTAATTGTATCGCTAAGCAAGTAAAAACCATCTGAAGACAAAAAAGCAAGAGGAGTAAGAATGATACAAACCCAATAAAAACATCAAAGCCAGGAAAGGCTCATATTGAACTGTGCATTTGATGACAAAGATGCATCCCTATCTCTAGATGGCACAGAACATCAAAGCAAGAGCAATGATTTAAAGTTCCAAATGCACTAGACTCAAACAAGTCTCTTGAAAGTGTTGGATTCCTTCCCTCTTGGTTTCTCCAAAGTCTTCCAGTGGTTCCTACATCGGGCTTTCAAATGAATCCTTGTTGTTTTATAAGTTAAATAGAGAAAGTAAAAGAGGTTTACCAAATGTGCAACTTAAAAAAAAAAGGAAAGATCAAGTATTACTATATACTCTAATGTGGCTGCTTATAAATATTTATCAAAGCAACGAAAACAAAAAGCAGCCTGTCTCCCTTCTGCAAAGCACAGACATATTTGCAGAACACTTCATTTGTATACATATGCCTAGTTTGACCTTACAAACGTGGGGGTGGGGGGAAGCATATCATTGGTTTACATCTCCATCTGCTCTGTCCATCTCCAGAATGAGGGCAGAAATTCCTAATCCATGTCTCTTCTTCTACCTCCCTTTCTATGCATATTCTCTCCTCTCTTCAAGTTTTCTTTGGATTGTTAAATTATGCAAGGCAGAAAAGGGGTGAAGTCGGGGTGGGTTGCTGGGAATTTTCAGGGGTTTGGGAGAACCTCTAGCTAAGATTCTGTGCAGTTTGGAGAACCCCCAAATCCCACTCCTGGCTGGCTCCTCCCACCCCACCCCGCCCCTCCCAGGAGTCCCCATATGGCCCATTTGGATGCAGATAAGTGCAGGGCAACCGCAGAGGCTCGGGGAGGGTGAAAAATAGGTCTACCGGTAGTTCAGGAAGGCCAGAAATGGGCCTGTTTCTAGCCTCCAGAGGGCCTCCAGAGTCTGGGGAGGCCAATTTTATCCTCCCGGAGGCTTGAGGAAACTCTCCAGAGCCTGGGGAGGGCAAAAACACACACATCCGCAGTGGTTAGGGAGGCTGACTAGGTCACACCCGCCATGGCCACACCCACCCAGCAACCAGAGAACCCCTTGCTAAAATTTTTGAAGCCCATCCCTGGGTGAAGTGATGTTATGATGGTGGTCTTACATGGGGAAAAAATGGTCAACTCTGATTTAGGCCCTTGCCCAGAATCAACAGCTTCTTTCTAGATAGGTCCAGAGGCATATTTCAGATCTGATTCAATTTAAACTTAGGTTCTTCAAAAACGTTGTTCTCTAGGTTCTATGGGGGGGATAACCTGACTAGAAATATACAAAAACATTATTTTATGAATTCTTCCTTCCCCACCATGGTCCAATCACAATACAAACTAAGCTGCAGTTTAAAATTACACACAAAAATTAAAAATCAATATATATCTTTATTTTATTTTTTTTAATGTGCTTTTTAGTGTTGACTCCTGACTCCCAACAGTTTTCTTGGGAAGATTTTCAGAAGCGATTTGCCCTTGCTTTCTTGTTCTTAGAGCTGAGGAACTGGCCCAAAATTGGCCAGTTGGCTTTGTACCTGATGTGGGATTAGAACTCATAGACTCCCAGTTTCTAACTTGAAGCCTTAACCACTACATCATATTCACAATGAAAATTATACTCTTTATTTATAAAAGCTTAATTCTACCTACCATCTAGCTTTACTTAAACAATTTAAACAGACCTACTGCCATTTTCAACATCTGTTCATTACCACTAAAAATATATGTGGCACTCATTTACAAAAAAAAAAAAAAAAAGCATCACAATTGTTTCTGGAAAAGAAACTCTACTGGCATAATTTTGCCCTAATAGAAATCAATAGTTTTGCTGCTATATGTCCTATCTATCTATCTATCTATCTATCTATCTATCTATCTATCATCTATCTATCTTATTTGTATATCCACCCAACTCACACAAAAGTGACTTGTAGCATATAGCACTTATGTATATATGCAGAATAATAACTTTTTCTCTTTCTAGCCAGCTCTTTCACTTTACAGGCATACAGGTGTTTCTGACTATCCCCAAACCTTTTATTTTTATTTTTGTTCTACAATATTTTTTTCCTTTTTCAACCATTGGCAGACTATTTGTATCCCTTTGTCATGAGGTAAAATGTTTTTAATCGTGGCATCCTTACAATTGAACCAATCATAGGTAGGCTTAAAGGTAACACTTGCTTTGTGGCAAACAATGCATACAATATATGATTATGCTTCACATCTTTGTTGTTATTGTTGTTGTTAAATAGTAACTAAAGGGGACTGTAATCAAAGCAGGAAGGAAAAGGACTTCCTTTCTCCCTATGGCATTGTTCTGAGGAAGAGAACTGTTCTTCCCCAGAGCTGCTATTTACTAACAGCTATTTATTATTTACTACTTAAAGCTGCTATTAGTAGCAAATGAAGCAGAATCTCCTTGAACCTCTTTCTGTGGACTCTCTCACCAGGGGCAAATTTGAGCCACTCCCTATGTCTATTCTCTAGCTGCCAGCTCTTTTTCCAGGTGTGATTTAAGGATGTAAGTTATTTCCTGTAAAGCCCTAAATGAGCTGGGACCTTAAGAGACAAGGGTAAAGCAAGCAAGCAAGAATGTGATTATCAGCACTGGGATGAGCCAACCTCACACAAACATTAGCAGCCCCACTCTTTCAGAGGTGCCCTGAGAGCTTACATCCCCTCAACTGCTTAGAAAGTAGGTTTTTATATGTCATCTGAAAACATTTCCAGCAGCTCTGCATCCAATCAGATAACAATAGGTCGGAATTCCATAAAGAGCCATTATTCTCACGCCAAACAAGGAGCTTTATTAAAACAAGATCTTTACATGATTTCTTTAGCTCTTTTTTTTTCCAGATCTGCACATATTTCCCTCAGTTAGTAGAGACATCTGGTTTTTGAGCAGCTTTAGAAAAAATCACAGCCTTATCACCAGAAATGCCAATTTGTTCAGCCAAAAATAGAGAGGTCGGGAGAGTACCTCTTCTTTTGAGTTTACATCCTAATTTCCCAAACTGATTTCAGCAGATCATTTAACTATCGGCAACACCTTGGGAGATATTGAAAATTAAAAAGTTGTCTATCAAAAAGAGACTGGTAACTTTTGTAACTATCTTTGTCCCAATGAAAGTTCCTAATATTTCTCTTTAACTGCTCAGAAAAAGTTAATCAATATTTATTGTACATTTCAGCAAACAATATTATTCACTGTTGCATTATGGATTCGGGAGCTGCTCTTACTCTTATAGTTAATGTTGTTCTATGAATTCTCTATAAAATCAGTAGAAATATATGAAATATATACATTTATTAATGTAAACATTTGTACAGCTGACTCTAAAGCAAATAAACTTCCTTTTTACAACCCTGTAATCCCTTAATTCAGGGTAGAGTTGGACCGATGGGATGGAAGTGAGCGTTTACTGGGTGGATGTCCTTCCTGATGCCACGTGAAGTTAGCAGCAATTTTTTTCTTTGTGTTCTAGGAGAGAAACATCTGCCGCTACCTAGGATTGATGTTTCAACCATCACTACTAGGCTACCACGTTGCTCGGTTTACACACAAAGCTAATACAAAATAAAAACAGATATATGGTCTATAATTTAACATATAAAAATAAACTATATATCATAATCACAATACATCTATATATATAAAAGTGAAAACCACTCACACATTAATCACGAAATCTCCAGAACTGTAAAGCCTACAAACTTGTTCCTCTTGGCTTCTAGGTGCTCACTAAGAAAGGATTTTTCGAAATGACCATCAGAGCATTAGTATTTCCTATATTATTATAACACGCTCTGATGCTAATTAGTTAGACATTCTACTCCCCCTCCCAACTTGAAAATAACTCTGGAGAGAATGGGATAGCATAGGACAGGCTTCTGTGGGGCAAGCCTCACGAGAGAAGGGACTAGAAAGCCTGAGGGAGAGAAGGGGATAGGAGAGGAGATTTTCTGTGGGGCAAGGCTGAGGGGGAGAAGGGGATAGGATAGGGGAGGATTCAAGCTGTAAGTGTCGATTTATCAAGCCCGATCACATAGTTTCATAGCGAAGCACGGGGATCCAGCTACCAACTTGATAAAACTAATCCTGCATTCATGGCAACAAACCATGGTCTCTTACACTAATGTCCCATCATCAACAGTCTTTTGGAAAAATGAAGCCTTAATAATAGTTTGCAATAGTTTGCAAAGCCATAAGAGAAGGCACAACTTTTGCATCCAGAGACAAGCTATTCCATTATGCAGAATGACTATTTCTGCCAATCATTCCAGTAGGTGGGTACTTTAAACAGGCACCCTATGTGTACCCACTCAGCAGGCAATTCAGCCCAGAAAGAACAGTAATTCAGGGCAGAGATTGTTAATATATATGACCTGCTATAATCATGTGTTTATTTCATCTGTTGTTGTTTTTTTTTTTCCACTCTGTGAAGGTTAAAGTCCATTGATACAAATGTTTTTTTCCAAAATCACTGGCAAATATGTTTTACATTTAGCTGAATTGTTAAAATTAATGGATTCAACCAAGTAGATGATAGAATTGAGTTGGCATGTCAGCCTCAAGGGCTCGGATGAAAAGTGGATGAGTAGACCCTTTCAATTTGGCCTTAGGACTCCTAGCTTTGGAAGACTCTCTTAGCTGACCTGCATCATCATTAGACATCAGAAATGTCTAAGTCAGAGGAAGGATGTCCTTGTTAGTTCAGCCTGATCTCCCAGCAGGATTCAGGATTACTGATCCTGTTGGTCCTTTTGCAAAGAATGGGTTTGCTTTTTGTTATTAATTAGGTAAAAACAAACACACAAACAAAAAGAGCAAGAAAAAAGAGAAGGAAAGAAAAATATATGCCTATACATACATTAAAGAAGAAGTTGAAGAATGTGATGATTATATAAAAAATAGGGCTAAATAGAGAGAAAAGGAACAAATATATATATATATAAATATTTTATATATATATATATATATATATATATATATATATATATATATATATATATATATATATATATTTGTTTTCTCAGGTTTTCGCGGGTGTTTGTATGTAGGTCTTTGGTTATTCGGGTCTTCTCCCACGTAAAATTGGAAGTGTCTTGGCGACGTTTCGACGCAGTCTCATTCGTCATCTTCAGGCTGGTGTTCTCGGCTTCGTGCTTCCAGGAGCAATGTGAGATCGCAGCTGTCTCTTCCTTTTAACTGCTAGTGGGGGTGTGAGCTGATTGGGTGGGAACTTGGCTGTGTTCTGATTGGGTGGAGGTGTGTTCTGATTGGTTAGGGGCTTGGCTGTGCTCTGATTGGCTGGGGGTGTGTTCTGTTTGGGTGGGGGCTTGGTTGTGCTCAGCTTAATCTGAGTTGCAGGGGGATTTGAGCTGGTGAGCTGCGTTGTTGTTGTTTGGCTTCGTGTTTGTGGCCGTGCGAGCTCTTCATGATGGGTGTCAGTCTGCTTCATGTATGGATTGGAGAGGTTTAAAGTGGCTAATGATGCAGCTGCAGTCTGGCTTCTGGTCCTTGGTCGTGGCTCATTATCAGTGTGGGTTTGAGTCTGCTTTCTGCGTGGATGTGTGGTGGTGACATCCTGTGTGGCTCTCGTGAGTGTGGGGCTGGTGTCATTCGTCGTGTTAGGGGCCTTATTGACAAACGAGTCCCTAACACGACGAATGACACCAGCCCCAACACCAGTAAGCATAGTGTTATATATATATAACACTATGCTTACTGTATATAATACCATATATTCTGTACATGGAAAGAATTCGGTTAGGCTTTTGCTGTGAATATATACAGTCAATTTTTTCCATTGCTTCTTTCCTCCAGTTTTAGTCCCACAACCTTGTTTTATCAGCAAGATTTCCTTTTTCCAGTACTGTGCCAAATTGATTCAGGAATGAATCTGTAAGATGAATTCAGTCGTTCCTTGGAGATCAATGTCAAAAAGTGACAATGGGGAACTTAAATTCAGCCTTTTGGATACTGACTAATGGTGTTGCTTAGAATTGTATCCTGTCTCCTACACGTATGAAACATTGTTCTTTCCAAGAAGAGCAGAAGATTAACAGGAAGCTTCCAGCATTTACAAGATTGTGATCAATCCCAAGCAAAGGAATCAGAAAAGTTTTCATTATCTCGTCTAGGAACATCTGAGTTAGCCTCTATCTGATCCAGAACGAGAATTCCTCTGAATCTACAAGAGCAAAGATGTAGTGAGTTGACAGTCAGAAGTAAAAATTTTGAGGCAACTTAGATAAATTGAACTTTCTGAAATTATTTTCACTAGAACAAACTGGCCTAGAAGAGGAGCAGGTAAAGTGTATGTTATAAATACTTCTCACAGATACACCCGCATTGCTGGAATTCAACAATAGTAAATTCTTGTTCTTAATACTTGACTACATTTTGCCTATACTACGAATCAATCCTGATTTCTGTCTTGTGAGCTTTTTTCTTTGATCCTGGTCTAAGATTTCTAACCAGCTGCTGACCATTGCATGTGCCTTCTGTTCACAGATCTCCAAAACAAATATTTAACTTTGAGTAAAACAGTAGTTTCATTTTCATCTACTACCTGGTAACCTGATGAAGTTCTGAACACCCAACAAGACTTCCAACGGTATGCTAATCTAGGCAAGACAAACAACACTACTGGTCAGGAAAAAGTCTCCAGATCAGGAATTCATTTTATTCAAATGGGACAATACTCTTGAAAGATCAGTTTTATTATCTGGGGTGCTTTTTGAAACCAGGGCTACATTTAACTATTTAGTGTTATTCTTTGGTGATTAGGAACCTTTAGATCAGCGGTTCTCAACCTGGGGGTCACGACCCCTTTGGGGGTCAAACGGCCATTTCACAGGGGTCGCCAAAGCCCTCTCTCGCCCCCTCCCCCCACGCCTTCATTCACCCTCCCCCTCTGCCTCTGTTGGATCGCTCGGTCGCCGTTCGCTTACCCTGCCCACTCCCAATCTATTGCTGCCTCCGGAGTCCCAGTTGATGGCTAGAGGGGAAAAAAACTTTAAATTCTTGCCGCGAGGCTTCAAAGAGCTAGCTGCAAAGAGGTAAATTCCTGGAGCAAGTTTTTTTCCCCCCTACCTATGCTGAAAAGAGAAAGCGAAAGGAGGGTCTTAGCTGCAACGTGACAAAACGAGGCAGAGAGATTTCTTTTTCTTTTTCCTCACCAAAAAAGGTAGGTACAAAACTGCAAACAATGGGAAATTTAGGGCAAGAGGAGGTTCAAGATTTTAAAACACAAAAGAAAAAAGCTCTATTTAACTAGGGAATTGTAATAATTGAGATACTATTAATTGCATATTGTGTTGAAAGCAGAAATGGTTAAGTTGTGGTTTGGAGGAATATATGGGGGAAATTATTTGGTTTATTATTATTGGTAAATATAATTAATTGATTTGTAAGAAATTGGATTGCATGGAAATAATTGGAATATTCATGTTCATATTGATTAATATACAAAAAAAGATAGTTATATAACTAATTGATTTATATTAAAATGTTGAATTTGTATTAAACAACTGTATTACATAATTAACCAATGTGAGGATGGATATAAAAATAGATGACAATGCGAAGGGGTATAATATAGAAGGGAAAAATTGAATTTGATTAAGATTAGAGATGAGGATGAAGGGTAATATTGGTTTTTTTAAAAAATAGATGAGGAATAAATATGGTAAAAGGGAAATATAGAAATTGTAAATTTAATTGAAATGACTAAATACTGTGTTGGAAGAAATATCCTTCTGGGTTCTGTTCCAAGTGGGGAAAAAGACATTGGAAACATGGAGACTATTTGGAAAGATGTTTTAATGGTGGACAGGATCATGTGGCTTGATGGGACCCATTGTGTTAGTTTCTGTTGCTATTGTGTTGCAAATGTCCTTTGACAAAGGATTGACTTTCTGTCTCTGGCCCATTAACAAAGGGTGTGGGGCAGGAAGGTGGGAGCTGATTTGTCTGTAAAATATGCTTCTCCATTTCTCATCCAGGGAAATATAATATTCTGCCTTTTTAATATTTCCCAAAATATTTCATTCTTCTAGGAAAGGGGTGGGTGCTAACCTCCTACAACTGTTTAAATTTGTGGACCGGCCAAATACTCTGTTCAAAGAAAATACGTTGTATGTTTGTATGTGTGTTTCTAATTATTGCTATTTATTCATATTTGTTCTCTTTTATTCTTTAAAGTTTAACAATTCATTCTTTATCTTAATATCTTTATATTTGTTTGGGGTTGGCTTTCTTCCCTTTCATCTTTTTTATTGTACAGCAATCTTTCTCCTCAAACCTACCACCTCTCTCTTTTCTTTCCTTCTTACTTTCTCTTCCTCCCCCTCTTCTTCTCCTCCCTACTTCCTCTTCCTTTCTCCTCCTCCTCTCTTCCTCCCTCTCTTACCCTCCCTCCTACTCTAATTTCCCTTCCCTTCCTTCATCTCTCTCTATTGCTGTATCCTTTTATGCATATGGACTACTCAGAGGGCTGAAAAAGTTATTTCTGACTGGTCCTCGCACTTTTGACCAGTCCTCGAACTTACGACTGTCCTCACATTTTACGTTTTTGCCCTATCTTGTCACCATGGTGAAGAGAAGCAGTTGTGAAATGAGTGACATGGTTGTTAAAAATGCTACAATGGGCATAAATGATGACCAGTCATAAGTGCGAAGACCAGTCAAAAGTGCGAGGACCTTTCAGAAATGACTTTTTTCAGCCCTCTGAGTAATCCCTGTACACATAGCCATGGCCATCCGGTCACATGACCAACTAGCCACGCCCACCCAGTCACATGACCTCCAAGCCACACTCACAAAATAAGCCACGCCCACAGAACCGGTAGTAAAAAAAATTAAAACCCACCCCTAGTTGGGGGTCACCACAACAAGAGGAACTGTATTAAAGGGTCGCGGCATTAGGAAGGTTGAGAACCACTGCTTTAGATGGATGCCCTGATGTCATATCTGAAGTCATTTTCCAATGTATATGTTTGTTTATGTGCAGATGTGTCTATGTTGGGGAAAATACTTATCTGAAAGCTCAATGCATCTCACTTCTCCTTTGCTTTAGAAATTAATAGAAAACTGCTAATTGATTTTGACTCTTTTCTAGGGAATTTCAATATAATTTCTCCAGTTCTTCATCTTCTCCTCTTTCTTCATGATTTCAATCTTCCATGAAGGTTCTTTTTTAAAGAATTTGTGCTACAGTTATCATATGATTCCTACCCTACAATGGCAGGAAATCAAGCAGCCAAAAATTATCAGAGGGAGTTTTGGGCTAACATGTGACCTCAGGCCTACAGGTCACCCATAATAATTTAAAGGAGCATTGGCTGAAATGAGGCCTAAAACATTGAATGCCTGATGAATGGACTGTAGAGAATGACAGCACAGTAGAGATGGTTGGAATTAAGTAACTGCTTCAAGCAGCTGATTTTAGCAATCTGGGAGGAATCCACAATACTATTTTTTGCTGAGTTCATTTTTTTTTCAACTTCTGGGCAAAGAGAGGAGTTTGTATGAAGTCCAGCATCTGGTGCTGATTCTTTGACTAGCCTTGAGTGCTATGTATCTTGGTGATCAACCCTTATCATATGTGTGCATACATGTTCTTGATCCTTAAGCATGCCTTAGGTGTGGAGGTGGTAAGAGAACACCTAGCATGGGATAAATAAGGAAATACTACTGTGGTTTTCTGGATGCCATGATCAAAAAACCATGTTTCAGCAAAACATCCCACAGCTACTTTGGGATACAAACGGTAGCCATAGACTGTATTTTTCTTTCTTTAGCTATTACAGAAGGAGTGGCCTCAATTCAGGTCATGGTGGTTTCCTTTTGAAAGAATTGGTCAAAAGGCTATTCCGTGCAAATAAACACTGCTGATTAGCAAATATGTTCCTTGACAACATGCTGTGGTTACAGTCAAGGCCAGAAAACAGGAGATCAAAACAGCGAGATGAAATGGAAAGCCTTCAGATGCCCCTGAAGCTCCAAGTTTCAGGGAAAGTGCTTTATGTCCTATGATCTCTCCTGTCTGGTTTTTTTCCTTTTAATTCTGTGTCTGGTTTTATCAACAAGATATAAATGAATTGGCATGCATTCTCCTCCTGCATATTTGGGGGGGTTCTCCCAATGTTTCATACTGCAACACATTTGCTTCAAGCATGAGGGGTGCTATCAATCATGCTATCTTCTGCTAAAGCACTTGCTTTGAAAGGGGTGCATCTAAAGGTTTCTGGAAAAAGCCCTGGGCACTGGGTTAGTCTCCATGAAAAAAGAATCCGCGAACTCAGTCACCTTGTAATTATTGTCACAGATTAGCATCTTTCATTATCTTTCTCTCTTTCTTTCTCTCTCTCTCTTTCTCTCTCTCTCTGTCTTTTCCCCCCCAGGACAAAAGAAGCCAGCTGAGAATGAAACAAAAGAGAATAAAGGGAAAAGAGCTGAATGTCAAGCAAGAATAGTTTTGATAGGGCCAAAAGTGGAAAAGGAAGTCTAATTTTGTCCTACTCCGGGGGAAAGAAAAGGTTTTGAGCAATGTAAACAAATCAGGAAATCCTGGCACTTACTCCAGTTCCGATTTGGCGAAACACGCCAGCAACTTCCCTGTGTGTGAGCTGCTGTTTATGAATGAAATCCAGATTAAGCTATTCATTGAGTCTTGCCAGTCCCACCATTTCCAGGTTTCTTTTTTGCCGATGGCATAGCTTAAATCTTAAAATAATAATAAAAAAACATATGCATGTTATTAACTCTCCATATTCAAATGGAAATACAATGCTATCATAAATCTCTTTCTTTTCTCTCCTTCTTTTTCCTGTAACATAAATTCCTTTCTCCAGCATGAAGTTGCAGGAAAGCCATTGTATCTGAGCCATCTAAACTTGAAAGGATTTTTTTTTGTTGTTAAACTAGTTATGATAGGGGAAAGCATGTTTTTTTTTTACTGAGTCCAAAGATTAAAGTTGGTCGTAAAAGGAGGTGGAGGGGATGGAGGAAGATTATTGGTTGCTCAACTAATGATTAGATACAGAACTTCATGGACAAATTAAGGAGCATAAAAACAAGAGAAAGATCTCTCCAGATAAGTGAAACCAGTTCAAATAATATCAAATAAAATATGCATTGTTTATCATTCATTTTAATCTTCTCCAGCCCCACTCTATCCCAATTAGCTTAATTAGACAATGAGGGTTTTAAACCCCCATCAAGGCAACAGATCAACAGTAAACAGACTTGAATGTTTAAGTCTCAGCCTCAGCCCAGCTTCCTTTTCTGCTCTGACTAGTAGGGTTGCCATATCCTTTACTCAGTCCCTCCATGCATTATCTGAGGGCCTGGAATGCACGGATTAAGTTTAATAGAGTAGTGAAATAATGTGAAACGTCTGCGCAGCATGTCAGATCTCTGGCAGTATTCATTCTTACGTGCTACTCATCGTTAATGACCGATGAGTATATTTAATGATATCCAGTGATATGAACATGCACATGTGAGCTTACTCTATGGCAATATCCTTATGTTACACCTGTGATCAAATTCATTTAGCAATAGCAATATTTATTTATTTACCTATTTATTTATTTATTTCCTTATTTATTTGGAGGAACTGGGTATGTCTAGTTTAATGAAAAGAAGGATTAAGGGAGACATGATAGCTGTGTTCCAATATCTCAGGGGCTGCCACAAAGAGGAGGGAGTCGAGATATTCTCCAAAGCACCTGAGGGTAGGACAAGAAGCAATGGGTGGAAACTAATCAAGGAGAGAAGCAATTTAGAACTAAGGAGAAATTTCCTGTCAGTTAGAACAATTAATCAGTGGAACAACTTGCCTCCAGAAGTTGTGAAAGCTCCAACACTGGAAGTTTTTAAGAAGATGTTGGATAACCATTTGTCTGAAGTGGTGTAGGGTTTCCTGCCTAAGCAGGGGGTTGGACTAGAAGACTCTGTTATTCTATTCTGTTCTATTCTATTCTATTCTATTCTATTCTATTCTATTCTATTCTACTCTATTCTATTCTATTCTACTCTATTCACCCCTCCAATGTCTGTCTGCCTTTCCAATAAACTGTGTGGCAAACAAAATAAAAACAAATCATTTCATTGAACCAAGGAAAACCAAACCAAATCACATTAGGCTCAGTAGAGACACAAAAACACTAATTACATATACCTATACCAGAATCCTTGTAACCAATATCCCAGCCTCAATGACTAGCTTATTTCTCTCTCTCTGGTCACAATTAAGCCTTGCAGCTAGTGAAGAAAGAAGGTTAAATTAAAGAAAGAAGAAAGAAGGTATCTGTCTTTCTTGGAGTCTGACAGAATTAAAAAGCTGTATTCATCAGGCAAATTAATACATATGGTATGTTTTAAGATTTTCTTTGGGGAGTAGGAGCAAACATTGCAAAAGTTATCACTATTATATATTCAGCTCAAGTCATAGTTCTGGAGTCTACTGTCCTATACTGAACTATTAGACTCTGGGGAGGTGGGGTCTATTCCTAGGGCAATATCACAGCACATTGATCAGTATCGGTCCTGAAGAATGATAAATCATTTACATGTATCACTTCCTTTTACATGCTGGAAAAAAATCATAGTTAGCTAGCTTAAATGATCATTTGTCTCAGATGGCATAGATAAATTATATTCAAATGTTTTGAAATTTAGGGTTCTTCTGCACACATTATTATAAATGGACACTGGGTTTGAATAGATACGCTTTCACTTATAGTACAATACTCTCATTTATTCTGAGTGTGAAATCAGCCTGCAATTGCATTTCCCACTCTACCTCAAAAGTGATGCTTTCTGACTTGGGCTGACATGGGCTTGGCTTTATGGCTTCTCTTTTTTACTGTAATTTAACTTGGGCAACACCTGTCCCTCCTATATACAGTGGCCATTATTTTAAGATGCCTGTGAGTGAGACCATACCCATATGCTTTGCAGTGTAGGCCTCAAGCATCAAATGGGTTATTTCTATATCTCCAATAAGTAGCACTATTGGCAACTGCTGTCTATTGCCAAATCTAAAGTACAGATTGAAATCAGAAAAAAATTCTTAAGCAGGTTTATTTATTATGGAAACCTAATACTGCTCTGTGGAAGAACTGACAGACAAAATATATTGCTCAGTAGGGTTCTAAAGTAGAGATGGGCAATATGTGAACTCCAGATACGACTGAAGAGTAATTCCCAATAGCCCCAATAACATGTCCAATGATAAATATTCAAATAATATCTGAAGACCACTTGTTGGCCATTCTGATCTTGATTGGATCCTGCAACATTATCCTGGGACATGTATATTTGCCTTCATTCATTCTGATCTTAATCAAAACTCTTACTGATATCTTGATCCTATAGTTTAATTGTCTATCTTAGGGGTCCCCAACCTGTGGGCCTTGCAACCTAACCATGAAAATGGCCAGCAAGCGCAAGCAGCAGGCAAATGCATGCATGTGCATTGCATTTCCATAAGCGGTAGGCATGCATGCACACCACTCACACAAATGGAGCTGTGTGCACATGCTTGCTAGTGGCTTGCATAGAACCATCCCCTTCCTCTCCCCCACCCCACCCCCAACGCCAGTTCGCAAAGCCAGAAATGTTCTGGAACTCTGGTCTATCTGGTCCAAAGAATCTTACAGAGCACAATTTATTTAGGGCATAATCCTTGATAGTGAAATTTATTTCAGAATGGCCTCAGCTCATGGTGGCTTTAAGGATAAGTACATGTATTTTTCTTGGAAATAATACAGAAGTTTGTAATTACTTTGACTTCCCAGTCAAATACTAATTCCAACTCTATTTAGGTTTCAAGTCAAAATCTGGAGCATTGTTAACATGGTATCTTGACAACATGGCCTCCTGGAACTACTCAGGAATGTATTGTAGTATTTAATCAGGACACAATATGGATTGCATCAGTGGCCAACTCTGAAAGGCATGTTATCAACATATGAGAAACTAGATGCCTACCTCAATGAGAAATAAACTAAAGAAATAAAGCTTGTATGAAGAAGCTGTTTTGTATGGTGTACAAAACATGGATTGCACATACAGTATCTCTTTTATTCAGTCCTGCATAGCCTGACATTGCAACTGAGTTACATTCCAGAGCAAAAAAAGCAAAGGAAGCAGGTGGACAAACTTTTTAATATGTGGTTTAGATGAGTACAATGCTTCAAACACCTGCCCTTTTGCAAATGCATCCCATTGTGCTTTATTCGAATGTATTTATTAGAATGTCTGTCCAAAGCTGTAATAATAACAATTAAAGGAACACTTTGTGAAGCTGAATTACCAGAGACATCCAAGGATATAGGGAATAATCACCAAATCAGGAACAAAACCAAGCTTTCTCCAAAGGAGAAGCTATGGTTGCATTGACACAACACAGTAATCCATAAGCCATGTTTTACAAAACATTGCAGCAAAGCCAAAACCAAAGAAACCACATTATGCCTTAGAAAGTTGTTCAAGATAGGCCATTATATTAAGCCATAATGTATTTAATTTGTTTTGGCATTCTGTGAGTATAGCAATTTGAAATTGCTAACCACATATGTAACTTGGGCTGTTGTGCAAACAGAGCCTGTGTTTGACAGTTTACAGAAATGCCAGTTCCTTAAAAAGACACTCCTGAGTCACATTTGATTTCACCTATGCAGTTTTATTTCTATATTTCCATCAGCCTTGGAACTCTAAAACTGACCCATAACAAATATTAGTCAAGGCCAACCCACTCAGCTTCTGAGATCAACTAAAGTCTTGAAAAGTAATTGTAGGACCAATAGATTGTCTTATTGTAGGCATAGCTATGTTCGCTCATTTCAAATTATACTTGATATTGATATTTCCTATTTGTCTTCATGTCTTGCCTGCAATAAACTTATTTATGCATAGGTAGATTTTAGGGACCATTTCATAGAAAGGAATTGCTGTAAGACACTTCTCTGAGCCCTTTTCTCTTTTATATTAGAACATTACAGTACTATTCTAGAAGAAGGCTACACCAATGAAGCTGTGAAACACTACCATGAAAAATATTCAGACATGAAGAATATAGTCACCAGGAATTCAGCTCAACTCAAAAAAGGCTTATTTTACACTTAATTAATTTTGCCTCAGTTTCCTAAATTGAAAGCAAATGTTGCAATATTTTTCTCCCAAGCCAGATAGGTTAGTATCTGTACAACTTTCTGATGTTACAGGTTCATAGCTTAGAAATACAAAAGGTGCACCCCACAGTACTTTTAGAAAATTAAAGCAAATTGTGCAGATATTCAAGGTTTTCTTAGTAAAGTTTGGATAGAGTGCCAACTAGTGTCATTGTGAAGAAACTACATCAGTTGGGGTCTAGTCTTAGAGCAATCATCAGCAATCCACACCCACTACAGAATTTTGGGATTACAGCTCTCAGATTTCCTAGCTGTATGGAAAGAATTATGTAAAATGTAGGGCAAAAAAGCAGCACAAAACACAACAACCTTTCTTTCACTGTGATGAACGGTTCCCTGGCGATTGTTATGAATTGAAGAGCAAGAGACGTGACATCATCAGGATTTATGGAGAATCTGCTTGCAGAAAATTGACCCACTAAATGCTCAGCCTAAGCCTATAAATGGCCACCTGCAAAATGCCACATGGAAAACTGGAGTTTGTTAGAGAAACAAGCTCTCTCAAACCACAAGGCCAAATAAATTAATACCTTATCCGCTCCACTTTCAATCTGGATTTTAGCCAAGTCATTGCACAACTGTAGTTATTGCTTGTTTCAAGGAACAAAATAAATGATACTAATGGGAAAGAGGACATCTGTGGGGAAATATTTTTTAAAAGTCACGATCATAACTACAATCACAATTCCTTTTTACATGCAGAAACCCCACACACAATGTACTATATATAAAAAAGGAGTGAAGTTTCATAATCTGGTCAGCATATCCCCACTCACTCAATGGGGAATAGTTGGCATCTGGAGCCATGGTCTGAATTGTCTGGATGATGAGTTACTGGCACATTTCTGGATAGATATCACATGACAATTGATAAAATTGTATTTGACTGAAGAGTGGACAATATCATTCAGAGGGTTTAAAACTGAATCTTGTGGAAGTAGAGGAGAAAATCCTGAAATAAGGACTTGAAAAATACGTTTCTGGGACATAAACAGAAATGGGAGATCTTGGAAAAGATATTCAAATGCTGTATTTTGTCTATACCTAAAAGTTCAGAATTCTGCAAGCCATGCTACTCCCTTTGATCTTCTATGAAAGTGAAAGGTGTATTTTAAAGAATCAGGTTAGGAAGAATATTGATGCTTTTGAACTTTGGAGAAGACTCCTGAGTATATTGTGGACAGCCAAGAAAACAAACCGATGATTCATTTAAAAAATCAATCCAAGAATTCTTACTGAAAGCACAACTGACCAGACTCAGATTATCCTATTTCAGACCCACATCATGCAACCATCTCTCTGGAAAAAGCTCTAATGCTGAGGGAAATAAAATGGAAAGAGAAGAACAGGATGAACAACAGCAAGGTGGATGGACTCAGTTATCGAAGCAATGCGTGCACTCTTGAGGAAAATAAAAGAACAGGTTAGGAATAACTTGCCTTGGAGAATATCTGTCTATATGGTTGCCAGGAGTAAATAAAAAAAAACCACTCAACTTCTTGATGGCACATAATCAGTCAATCAATCAATGGTGTTGGTCTGATGATGGGCAAGAAAATGATAAGAATTTTGATTAGCTATAATGAACAAACATCATCACAGCAAGGTTCTAAGGAAGGCATGCAAAAGCAATCCTCATGCAAGCCTATGCCTCAAGTGAGGTTGCAAGAGAACTGAAAAGACAAGTTCTACCAGCAATTAGAACACAGTATCAATAACATGGCATATATTGTTAATGTGTTCTAATTGCTGGGAAAATCATGATATTATTATTAGTGATATGAATAGGTAACAGCAGACAAAGATGGGAACACGTGATTTGCCTAGACAAATCAGCAGCAAAAATTAGTAAAAATGGAGACCGCTTGTTACTATTTTCTAGAATGAATAACTTATGTGTTGGAAGCACCTATTTTGCTCATAAAAATATCCACCAAAAATGGTGGTCACCTGATGGAGCCACTAATAATGAAATTGACTACTTCTGCATTAGCAAACAATGACAATCAAACTTTCTAGATGTCAGATTATACTGTAGAACAGTTATAGGCCTGGCATCACCAAGACTTTAACTAAAGAGGAAGTGAAAATGACCTGCAACATGTTGAGAAGCTAAGAACATTACAAATTTAAATTTAAAAAGCAGTTTCAGCAATTACATCATGAAATTCAGTTTGAAGAACAATAAAGGTAGGTCAAGCAGCATCTGAATGTGCAGAAGAAACCATTGGATGAAGGTGAGAAACACAAAAAAAATGTTGGAGACTTGACAGAATGTGGGAACTGATTGATGAATAAGATAGCTATGTGACAAGGGGATCAAGCAAAGTCATTAAAGAAGAAAACAAAATAACTGGACTCCTAATTCATTTACAACTTTCTTAGATCAAAATCCTACTCAGTTTTTTGCTGTTTATTTCAAATCCTTTAAGTTTTTCAGTTTACAATTATTTTTTTCTTTTGTTGAAGATAAACTCACCCAAAGACTTTTTGAACTTGTCATTTTGAAGATCTCTAATAGCTTTAAGATGGTTAGCAGGCAATTTCCAAAAGTGATTAGGAAATGAGAGTTGCAAACATAGTATCCTTTAAAAGGCTCCGCCACAGTTACAAGCAAGATGGCTAATCTCTTTATCTCCCACCACTCAAAAACTATGGAAAACTACTGTCCTTCATTGCTAATGAGAAGAAGCCATCTAGAGCATATGTGGGCAATTTCTTGTCATCTGGAGAGGTTCCAAGGAACTAGTGCACTCACCAATTCCTTGCTCTTCACCATGATTGTTGGCTCCACTTTGACACAGATGTCTTTGGTTCAGCATACTTCCCTCAGAAGTCAAGAAGTAATACAAGAACTATTAAGGACAAAAATGAGAAGGTACTATTCGATAAAGAAGAATAACATGTACACTTCACAGAGCACTTCAAAGAAACACCAAATCAGCCAAGCCCAGCTATAAGCTGTGATTCCAGTACATCCAGAGCCCATGATTAACTGGATGCAAATCTGAATATAACCAAATTCCATTAGCAATTAATAAGGTGATATGAACATTTAAGAGCAATGAAACCACAGGTTTACACAAAGGCTTAACCTTGGTGTTAATTATTGGAGCTGAGTGGGAACAGAATGATGCAGGAACTAATAAGTAGAGGCAGATATTAACTACATCTGGAATTGGAAAGGCATCAGCAATATTCCAATGAATGCTTCCAAGTTGGTCTTCTTCGATTATTGAGGTTGTTGTCCCAGGATGGTTAGAGAATTGTGCCTAAATCCAGATGAAAAAGCTAAACAGAAAATGTTACAAAAGTTTTGGTATATTGTAGGGGTGTCAAACTGGCACCCCGCGGACCAGATTTGTGATACACAGGCCACGCCTGTGAGTGGAAAACCATCGTGAAACGACACATGACAGCAATGTGATGTGATGAGTTTGACACCCGTGGTGTATTGAAAAATTTTGAAAAGTTGAAAATTGAAAATTTTGTGAAAAGTTGGTGAAAAGTTAGCATTCTGGTAAAATTCTGGTTTCCCCCTAAAATAAAAAAAATATATTAGACTTGTGAATGTACTGTATGTACATTTCTGAAGGATACAGATTTTATTATTTTATTTTATTTATGTCTCAGGATTATTTTTTAAAGAAAATACAAAATTGGATATGGGCCAAAAACCTTTCAGCACCTCATTATAATACAACTCAAATTTTCTATGAAAAAAATTCAATACTTCGATGGCTAGGCTGACAGATGTGGTTAAATCTTTCAGGACAAGTTTGATGTATTTATAAGTACAAATAACAGACTATAGACATAGTCAAGTGCATACACCACCTTCCTAACATTTTCTGTATAGTTCTTTTATCTGAATTATGGCACAGTTCTGCAACTATCCAGGGACCAATATTAAACTTTATTAACTCCTTTGCATCTTTTGCCATCCTCAGTTTGATACAAATATTTACAAATAACAGTAATAATTCAATATGTTCATTTATCATCTTTCCAAACAGTGTCTTATGAGAAACATTCTTTGTACAGCAGTGGAATTCAGTGGTATTATTTGTTTGTTTGTTTGTTCATTTGTTTGTTTATGTTGATTTATATCCTGTCTTTATTTTGTACAGCTCAAGATAGTATACATAATGCTCCCGACTTCTTTTTTTGGTGCAACAAAAAATTCTGTGTGCTGGTTTAGGCTCAGACAGAATCCCAGGTTACTCAGCCAGCTTCTATGCCTGAAGAGGTCTACAACTCAGAGTTTTCTAGTTTCTAATCCAACTTCTTAATCACTACACCAAAGTGGCTCGATTAATTGATTGCCAAGGTAGTGTTCATATAGCTCCAATTCATACATCAGGGCTACAATGTTATTTTGTTTGAGTTTGGATTTGGGTGCTGCAGTGGGCAAGTCAATGACATGAAGAGACCAAAATCAAATGATGTATGGTGGGACTTCCACAGAGGTGGAAAGGATTGGAATTTTTTTCCCTCGTTAATTTAAATATATTCATTCTTTTAAGCCTATTCAAAAGCATAAAGAATTATTTTATTTGGATTTGTTTTCTGCCTCCAAAGAAGGTGAAAAATCACTATTTCAAGTTTTGACAGGAAGCCACCAGATGTTTTAGGAGGACTTCAGGCTTTTTATGGAAATACATTGGGTACTGTGGGAGACTGCAGGAGATCTTCTAAATGTTTGTTTTCTAAAACTGGAATTGGGCAAATCTCACCTCACATAATAAGCCAATTACATTGGAATTACAGTGGCAATGGTGGGTAGGCAACCCATCGGTTATAATCTAATATCTGCCACCTAGATTGAGAAGAGCAAGAACATCAAAGAAAGCATCTCTTCATTTTTCCATCACCATTTCTAAGAACTAAGAACTTAGGCTGCAATAGAAGCCTACCTATTATTAGACATTAGACATTGAACTCAAAGGAGCCTTAAATGTTTATAAAGAGAATCTTATCAGAGCCAGAAAGGCTCCAAAACTCAGATTCTTAGTATTTTCTCTGATTCTGACAAATCCTTTAACTGATTCCATACCAAGTTAAAAGGTAAAAGTTCCCCTCGCATATATGTGCTAGTCGTTCCTGACTCTAGGGGATGGTGCTCATCTCTGTTTCAAAGCCGAAGAGCCAACGCTATCCGAAGACATCTCCATGGTCATGTGGCCGGCATGACTAAATGCCAAAGGCGCATGGAACACTGTTATCTTCCCATCAAAGGTGGTCCCTATTTTTTCTACTTGCATTTTTTACGTGCTTTCGAACTGCTAGGTTGGGAGAAGCTGGGACAAGTAACGGGACCTCACCCCATTACACGGCACTAGGGATTCGAACCGCTGAACTGCCGACCTTTTGATTGACAAGCTCAGCGTCTTAGCCACTGAGACATTGTGTCCCTTTACCAAGTTATATTGAGGCAAAACACAGTTGGTTTGTTAATTGATTAATTGAAATGTTGACTAAACGGTGGGTTTATGGAGTCATCCTTGTCCTCAGGTTTATAGTCTAAATTTATTTATTTTATTTATTTATTTAGCGTATGGCTGGCCACACACTAAAGTTGCAACACAACTGCATAGTCATTGGGATCAGGTGCCATAAACTGTACATTTCATAAACAATATTAACATACACAAAAAAAGAGTTAGAAAACCCAAATACCATTTATTTCTTAGGCTTCTCTCAAAGGTCAGCTATGAGGGGGTAAAGGGGAATTCCATGTGACATTGCATCCCACTCAGAGCCAGGAGGGAGAAAAAAGATAGCCAAAAAGGCAAATTTTTCATTGTGGGCTGCTGATTCTCTTTCTCCTTGGGCAACTCACCAACTAACCACATCTGAATTGATTCTAATGGTTCTGAGGGTCTAACATAATGAATAGGGGAGGCACTGTTGCCATGAAGCAAAAATACCAAGTGTTCTTTTTGGTACTTCCAAATCCCTTTGGGTATATCAGCCACCCTTCCTTGACTCCACTCCCTTAGCAACTGCCTTCTTGCAGGCAGGCATTGGAGAAGAGCTACCAATTTCGTTAAAGGCCACCAGCTAAGGGCATCTAAAGACCCTTGAAGTGGTAGTTCTGCAGGGCCACCATTTATGTTTTTGAGATTGTGCAAAGGTCTTACATGAGTTGCAATTGTGGTCAAAAATTATGAGTGACACCATTCACTGCAGCATTTGTTCTTCCTCCCTTCCTCCCTTCCTTCCTCCCTCCCTCCCTTTCTTCCTCATTCTCTCCCTCCCTTTCTTTCTTTCTTTCTTCTTCCTTCCTTCCTTTCTTTCTCTCTCCTCTTTCCTTCTTTCCTTCCTTCCTTCCTTCCATCTTTCTTTCTTTCTTTCTTTCTCTTTTTTGTTCCTTACAATCAGAATGTTATTTTCAAATGTGCATTATTGGGGGATAAAATTGTTTTCCTTTCAGATGAATTCATTATTTTTCCAATTGTATTCTGCAAAAGACAGAACAAAATCATATTCAACACTACATTGCTTAACCCAGGATTGCGATTGCATAGCGGCTTAAAAGGAGAGCTGAACAACCGCAATTAACATGTTAAAAAAGGAACAATAAACACAATATGAGGTTTTTGTTTTAAAAAAGCAAACTTCAGAAACATGTGTTTGAAAAAATTATAACACTATGTCCAAGAATTCCCAGCATTTGAAAAATGCTGTTTTAAAAGTGTTTTAAAGAAATGTCTTCATTCTTCATGAGTTCATAAATAGAATTTTGTCTTACATGCCTTTTCTGGAAACAATTACATGAAAGTTGTAAACAATGCAGAAAAAAATATGAGTCTCTGTAAAGGCAACTACTACGAAAACTAAGATTCTTTTGATAAACTGGCCAAGGTGAATACTGCTATGAATTCTTGGAGCATAATTTTCTAGATAGCCATTCAGAACTAAATGGAATTGTAATTAGTCCCTCTGCAGATTCAGCAACAATGTCCATACCAGTCAAGATGATGATGGTGATGATGATAATGATGATGAATATGGTGGTGACAATGATGATTGTTGATGTTAAAGGAAAGTTCCACCTTGTTGGAATCCATATGCAGATGAATTCCTGAGTGGAGCAATAATGACTGGATGAGAAATATTGAGAGTACCAGAAATGCTACTTGTTAGCAGCTTCTTATGAGTTATGATTCAAGGCCATCAGGATACCTGCTCCATCAGGATACCTGCTCCACAGGCATCTTGACCGGCTAAACAGATATTCATACACAAAGATTATATTGTGAATAACTGACTTCAGTGCCCAGATTATGGTTTTGCAAAGCCTTCAAAAATCATGTTTGAAGGGAAAAAAAGAACTAAGTAAGTGGTTTGTGTGCCTACAGGTATGAAGACCATTTGGAGTAGATCATGGAAAATTCTTGACTGGAAAAAGACACTGCTACTTTTTGAAGAAAGATGTTTCATACCTGCGGGCATGCTTTGTAAAGTTCTTGTTTCAAAATATTTGCATAACCCTAGTACAAACTTCAGAAAAGGAAGGTGGCCCAAGGATTTAACTTCAAGTGTGATGCCAGGAAAATGTTTTTGTTTTGCTTTGTTTCAATAAGCAGTATATGACTTAGTCATGATTCATATATATATATACACACACACACACACACACACACACATACACATACATACATACATACATACATACATACATACATACATATATGTAACCTGGCTAGAAGAAAAACACACATAGACCCTACGAAGAAGTAAGAAAATTGATATATATATATATATATATATATATATATATATATATATATATATATATATATATATATGCTATTTAATAGTCTAATCTTCCATGAATCTGTCCAATTTCCTTGAGCAAATTCCAGTTTAACTATGAACTATGGGGAAAGGATATCCTTCTCTTGATGTTGAATCTTTCTGTATTTAACTTCAGTTGATGACTTCAGGTTCTAACATTGTTGAGAGGTAGAGAAAAACTTCCCTTTGTTGACTTTATCTATGCCATATGTGATCTTGCAACCTCTGATTGATGTCAGAATGGGACAACTTGCCATGGCCAATTTGCTGTGGTTAACTCACCCCTCACTATTGGACAACTCACCGTGGCCAACTTGCCACAGGCCAACTTGCTAAGGGACAATTCTACAATTCTATTTAATTATTTAAAATAATTAAACAGCATTTTAATTTTTGTCATTCACATTTCAGCTTGTAACTGCTTTTGCCTCCTTTCTTTAATGATTCCATTCTTCTATTTCTTCGATATCAATATAACTCTTGTTCCTTGACAGGTTGTCCTGCAGCGAATTGGCCGTGGCAAACTGTCCTGTGGCGAGTTGGCCATGGCAAGTTGGCCACTGTTAGCTGGCTGTGGCGATGTAGTCTTTCTTCAGAAGACAGCTGCTCTACTCAGCTAATAACTTTTCTAACTGTATAATATCATTCTTAGATATTTAGAGATTGTCCTTGATTGAAAAGTAGATAGACATTGTGGCCAGGTAAGTTTTTGTCCACCTTCAACTGGTCTGCTAACTGTGGCCCTCCTTTGAACAGGGGGCAATGAAGATGATTACTGTTGTGACCTAGGCTTACTGAGTCATTACAAGACACAATTAGTCCCAAATAAACCTATTTTATTGTAACAGCTGAGAATTACGTTCATTCCTAGCTGAGTCCCAATTAGTTGCAAAACAAGTCCTTTGGAAAAAGTCCTTCGGGATAATCAACCTTTATCTTCTTTGATACCCTGCCAAAAAGTCTTACTTGGCAAAGTGACGCCGACTGGAAATAGCAATGTTGCTTTCCTGCAAAAAGGCCCAAGTGGCTTTCTTTCTCTTTAAAGCCTTATGGGAGAGGCCAATCATCTCCTGGCCTTACTCCCGAGTCGTCCCTTTTGCTTTAGCTGCTCTTGCCTTCTGGCAGCTCTGCGCATGTGTGCACTAGGAACAGGCTTCTCCTGTTCCTCTGCCTCTCTGCTGTCCGACTCTGGGGGCTCTGGAGTCCGTGCATCACTCCCAGATGGTCCTGGCACCATCTCTGCCTCCAATGCAGAGCCCTCATCCAGGCCTTCCCCAGACTTCAGGACTGGGCCATGTTCCTCCCCAGCCTCCTCACTGTCTGACTCTGCTGCCAGCTCCGCAAGCTGCTGGTGGACCACAACAGTTACTCACTTATTTAAAATATTCTATATGAATTACTGTACTGTATTTTGTTTTACATATGACTGCCTATTCAGAAGCTTCAAATGGCACAAAATGCAGAGGCACACAGGCTTATAAGATAATCTTGTTATACATGTAACAACTATACAGCCGGAACTGCACTGGTCCTCAATTTGTTTCTGAATGCAATTTGAGGTGCTGGTTATTACCTATACCAGTGATGGCTAACCTTTTTGCCATGGCATGCCAAAAGTGGGGGGAGTGTGGGGGGGTTGTGCATGCATGTGCCCACACCCATAATTCAATGTGTCCCTGCCCCCGCGCATTCGCACCTGACCCCCCACGGTCCCCCCACTTTTGGCACGGGATGGCATGGTGGGCCTGGTAGGCCCATTTTTCGGTCTCCCCGGGCTCCAGAGACTTTCTAGGAGCCTGGGGAGGTCGAAAACGGCCTCCCCACCCCCCGGAGGCCTCCAGAGGCCAGAAGCAGCCTATTTCCTGATTTCTGGTGGCCTAGAAGACCCGAAAATCAGCTGGGCAGTGTGCGCACGTGCATTGGAGCTGAGCTAGGGCAACATTCATGTGCCCACAGATATGACTCCTTGTGCCACCTGTAGCACGCATGCCATAGGTTCGCCATCACGGACCTATACAGTCCTATGTGGTTCAGGGCCTGGGTGCAGGTAGTGCTTGATTTACAACCAATCATTTGGTCACCTTTCAAAGTTACAACAGAACTGAAAAAAATTGATTTATGACCGTCTTTTACATGTTCGACTGTTGCAGCATTCCCCATGGTCATGTGATCAAAATTTGGATGATTCATGATTGCAGTCATGAATGATGTGATATGGTTAGCTCTATAAATTATTTAAATTTTAAAAAATGACCTGTAAGTTGTTTAAAACCATGGCTGTTCTGCATGTAGTATGATGGGGAATCATCAATCATCTATGTAGAAGTATAATGGCTGATTGTATCCACAATTACATGGGAAGAAACCCGAAATATTAACTATACACACACACACACACACACACACACACACACACACACACATATATATATATATATTTTATCTCAACTTTATTATTTTTTATAAATAACTCGTGATGATGAACATACCTAATACTCCTTCCTCCTCCTATAGCTATAACAGTCCTTTGAGGTGAGTTGGGCTAAGAGACAATGACTGACACAAAGTTATCCAATCAGCTTTCATGCCTAACATGGGACTAGAATTCAGTCTTCCAGTTTCTATTTATCTTTTACATTGGCTTCACACTATTGCTCTTTGCACCTTGTTTAGAATCTTTTTTAAAATCGAGGGGGTTTAGTAAATAAATAAATAACTATGTCAAATTATTATATCAGCAATTATTTTTTCAGTTTCCTTCTTAATGACTCTAATTATGAAACCTGCCTCTCTTTTTTTTACAACAACTGCACACACTGTTTACACTTTACATTGTTTTCAGTCTTTCCACCTAGACTTCAAGCTCTTTTTCTTGGGTAGTTACTGCCAGTAAAAATCCAATTAACATAGAGGAGAAGTTTGAATGATGATAATGATAGTGATAGTGGTGATAATTTTGTATCAATATGCATCACTGTACACTTATTTCTACTCAACTGCATTTATCTTTTGGATCCTTTTACAATCCTTTTTTTCTGATATCACCACTCTAATAGTTTGGTATCATAAGTAATATGGCTACATTGGTTAACCCTGTCAGAAATATTCAACCTGCAGCTCAGACGTACATACCCCCCCCCTTTTTTTTAATGTAGCACAGTGAGTCTCAAACTGACACTTTCTAGATTTCTTTACAGTATTCGTTCTGAATCCCACAGATATTCTAATCGTTTCTATTTGGAATAGTTCCAGTTAGCACTGACAAATGCAATTTTTGACTACACGCATGCATTTAACAAAGAACATCAGTTGGGTTCAGAAAAGCGATGCATAATTTTGTTTTAGGTTGCAAAAAGCTTATACAAAACCACTTTGCAAGACCTCCTGAAACTTTTTAGCAAGTTCTTATTTGAAATAAGCACTATTAATTACTAGTTCCAAATCCTGCACACTTAAGCACATTCATGAAATAGCTCACAGAGATGTTTACTCTGCTGTTATCTGTTGTAACTATGGACTCTGTGGTACACAGGATTTCTAAGATTAATGTTTAGTGTGCAGGTTGGGAGATAATAAAATACAATTTAAGCATCTTGGGTATAGCTGGTAGTTATTTTGATGCAGAGCTACCACCTAGTTCTTCCCTTCTGAAAGAAAAGGTTAATAATGTGGGTTCCTGTAACATCAGCCCAAAAAGCAACTGAAGCTATTTGTCAAAGGACTGAGACAAGACTTGGGTCTAACGGTCTGGCCTAATTTCAAACCCACTCAAATGGCAGAGATGTGAAAGTTTGACTCAAAACTGGTAACGCTTTTGAGTTTGCATTGAGTGAGATTTTGAGGTCAGAAGAAGAATGTACAAAAACTACCATACCCAGGCCAGGTTGCTGAGAGGCATAATCTAGATAGATGATTAAAGGGGGAAAAGTCACAAGGGGAGGGAGGGTAGATAGGTTATGAAAGACACGTTCACATTCCAGTTTAGATACTGGATCATCAGATCTGAGGTACCATTGCTCCTTTCTCTTCTCTCTTATGAGTCTTATTCATCCACTAGATTTGGTACTGACAAAGATGAACTAAAGTAAAATAAGAACTGTATTGTGTATCTGTGTAAAGTCGGAAATCCCCAGCTCAGATAATTTATATTCACTAGATCCTCTGACCAGAACAATGAAGCATACAAGATGAGTGGTGTAGCTTTTTATAAGCAAAACAGGCAAAGATAAAGTCCACTTTGAGTCAAGCTCCACTCTTCATGGACATACGGTAAATATATAGTTTTCTTGGCAACATTATAGAAGTGGATAGATACTGTCTTTTTTCTCAGGATTTTTTTTAACTTCCTGGTTTAAGCCTTAGGACTGCTATTTTCCAAGTGATTTCCTCATGAAGTACTAACATACATTTAATTTTTTGAGATAGGTGCTGTTAGATGTATCAGCAATATTAAAAGCTTTCATCAAAATGACAGAAGCAGATTGTGTCATCACAGCCCTGCCCTTTTGTAACAACATGCAATGTCACAATGCACATATAAAAGAGACAGAGCTTGCATCACAACAGGGGTAGAGTTTGAGTTGTAATAGTGAAGTATTGTTTATCATTTACCTCCCTTGACCTCACCCCACCCCCCATGGATACTGCAAAATGGATAAACCTGAATCACATAAGCTCTCTTCAGCTTTCACTAGATTCTCTGCAGTCAGGAAGTGGATTGGAGCTAATGAGATGGTTCTCAGATTATTCAGATTAACAGAGTTGGAAGGGACCTTATAGGTCATCTAGTCCACCCCCCCCCCACCGCTCAAGCAGGAGACCCTACACCATTTCTGACAAATGGCAGCCCAATCTTTTCTTGAAAGTCTCAAGTGATGAAGCTCCCACAACTTCCGAAGGCAATCTGTTCCATAAGTTGATTGTTCAGGATGGTTCTTGAAAGCTCAACTTTGACTGGGTTTCTAAACAGAAGTCAAAATATAACCTGCATCAAGTTATTTAGAAGAGATGTGAGAATTCAGAAAGAAAATGAAGAGAAGGTGAAGGAGAGGGGGATGCAATTTTACAATTAACACTTTATCTCAAATCCTAGTTCTAACTTCTGGACATACTGTTTATAGTATGTTTCAATATCTTTGTGCGCATATCTTTTGCTGTAAATTTAAGAGAGAGAAAAAGAAATCCCAATAGTAACGTTCTATGGTAATTTAATCAGGAGATTAAAAAAATATCCTTTGCTGAGGCTAAAAAGCTTCAACATCTGAACATTCTGATATATTTTTATTGTCCTGCCCATTGCAGTCTGGCAAAATTTAAATGAGGACAGATATATATTTGCATCTTACTATTCTTTTCCAAACTACCTTATTTTACTTTAATACATGAAAATATCAAAGAAAGCTGAAACCCTAAGAACCCTTCAGATCTTTGGTAATTCTACTTCTTTCCACCCTTCCTCAGTTACATCATATTCCCTTTGAAGGTTTACAGACTGGTTTTGGGTGCTGATTCTTGGAAGAGGGGAAGGAGAAGAAAAAAAAGCAAAGACAGTACCAACAGTAATAGGCTCCTTGAGTGCCATCCCAAAACAAGTGGACCACTTGAATACCATCAGCCTTGATAAAAAATACCATCAATTAATTGCAAAAGGCAGTTTTACCTGGATTAGCTTACATACAGTATGACAATACTTTTAATGCCATCAAGCAACACTATCTCTCTATTCCAAGTCCTTGTAAAGGATTTGATAGGAGGATAAAAATCACAAATGCAGTCGAAACATCTGGCTGACAGTGCAACCAACTATAATAATTCAGAGTTCTGGTTAATAATTCAAAGTTCATAATTCAGAGGCACCAGAAGCCAGCCTGACCCCTCATCCCTCTCAAGTATCATCCTGGGATCAATGCTATTTATTATTAGTAGTCTAATTATTATTATTATTATTCCTGGAAAAAAACTATGTGGTCACTAGGAGTAAAAATGATTTCATGGCACATAATCAATAAATCATTTATTATTATAGCTTATTTTGATAGCTTTCATTGGATAACTTTTCTTTGGAGAGAGCAATCTAAGATAGATCAGAACTATAATTTTATCCTTCTTTTTCCCCCTGCTTTTGGTTTTAGAGATAATCCATTGAAAGTTGCAAAGTGAAGTATAAGACCAGAGCCCAAAGTTGATATTTCTGGCACCTCCTTTCTTCTCTTTCCCTTTCATTTTCTGGTCTGTCACCCATTTTCTTTTACCTACATCTCAAGTTATACAATGCTAGGGAAAGGACAAAGTGGTCTGAATAATATTTGAAGGCCACATACATGGGACATAAAACCATTTTCTCTAGAAAGTTCTTAATCATTACAGTGGATTGTCATGGAAATGCAGTGGTTAGAATGCAGTATTGCATGCTGACTGCCAGCAATTCAATTCTCACTAGTTCAAGGTTGACTCAGCCTTCCATCTTCTGAGGTCGGTAAAATTTGGACCCAGATTGTTGGGGGCAGTATGTTGACTCTGTAAAACTGCTTTCAGAGGCCTGTAAAGTACTATGAAGCAGTATATAAGTCTACGTGCTATTGCTTTTGCTATTGCATTTCTGGACCAAAGCTAAATGCTATCTGTTCTGTTACACAGTCACCAACATTGGTCAGCCATTTGCATCTGGGAAGATGACACGCAGAACATTCACAGATTGTGACTACCTTTATTTGCCTCAGGCAGTGACTAATGAGAAGTACCGTATATTGTTTACGGCGTGGAGTTCGAACTTTTGCACATAAACATTATATGGTGTAAACAAACTAGCTATGTGCTTTAATTATTTTTGGAAGAAACGTTTTCACACATGGAACTAACCTATGAGCATACTTCTGTCTTTAGAGTCTACTGTAGGAAGTTGCTCACCTTAATTTCAATGGAATGTTAATAACCACACAGAGAATATTGACACAATGCCACAACAACTGCTTTGGAAAGACTTTCCTTTCATTAAACCAGTGTCTACCTTAAACTAATCAAGCTGAACTTTAATTAAGTGAGTGTTTAATTAAGCATTTCCTTATGCTGATAGGCAAGACACTTTCTATTCCACCTTTTAAAAAAAAAACTGTTGGTGAGGCAGTTTTATTGACTCTGTCAGTGATAATTAAAACAACAACCTTAGAGAGGTTAAGGACATCTGATGATACAGTTGACCTGTGGACGAAGAAAAAATGATCCTCCTCAACTTCCTTTGTACTGTAGTCTATTCACATTTTTCTTTCCAATACATCTTTGAAAACATGTTCTTCATTCAGTTTTATTTTATTGGGAAAAATTGCCCAATTTCAATATTCTTAGCTGAATAAGTCATTCGTACTGTGTTATTTTACAATACCATAAGGCAAGGCAAGGCATGGAACTGGATCTGATCCTGGAATTCTCATCTACCCAAGTGGACAGGACAAGTACTTAAAGGAGGCAAGCCACGGCTTTCAGGCAAAGCTCCACCCTGTAACATCCTGAATATTATCCCTACTTCCAGTCTCTTTCTATATTGGTTTATTCCTTGTGATGCCATGTGCATCTGCAGCAGCATAGGGGAAGGATTAGGCCAACTCAGAGTTTTCCCAGAAAGAGACCCACAACAAGAGATTGCCCACTCCCAAATTGCATAAAAGGGAGGGGAAGAGATTCAGTGTACTCAAACCCAAGAATTTCTCAGGATATATTTAGTAGCTTAGAAAGTTATAGCTTTAGTTTGACAAGATTTTGTCTACTGGCTGAAAGCAAATAAAGAATTGGACCTGATTCCTCACTGCCTCATCTCTGGCCTTAGGCCTGATATTCTGTGCAGGATAAGTTAAGTCATCCTGTAATTTAATCATAAATTTGTGCAAGGCATTAGTAGCATTTTAATGTTCTATTATTCGTATTTTGTATCTTTCATTTGTCATAAATATCACAAAGCGGTAAAACAGAAATTGTGCTCCTAATTGGTTTGAATGTTTTGTTACTACATTCCTACTACTCAGTAATCATTATCCTGTTGGCAAGTGTTCAAAAATCAAGAATATTCACAATAGCCTGATAAACTGCCTCCTGAACAACTTTGTTCAATTGTCAATACCCTCTCAAACATACACAAAGATATTGCACATATCTGCAAGGCAATTGGATATTTGTTTGTTTATTTGTTTGTTTTTGTTTGTTTGTTTATTGAGGTAAACGTACCTAATATTTGTTCTGCCTTCTATTTGTTCCAGCTTTCTTGCCTAAGATGAGACTAGAACTCATAGTCAACCTCTAGACCAAATTTCTTGCTTATGGGAAGCCAGTGATTTTCAACCTTTTCCCCTGTATATAACTATGCTGTACATAACATCACCCTCACATCTTATGACATGTAAGCTAGGTGGTGGTATGCCTCTTTTATGAATTTGTGACTGAAAACCAGCAATTGGCAAGTTCAAAGATAACATACAATGTGTGCTTCTCTAACCAAAGAGCTCTAAGTAAGCAGTGATTTTGATACAGACAGGCCTTGAATTACAGTAGCAATAGAGACTCTTTCCATCCTGCTTACAATCTTTTTGGACTGTTGCCTTCTGGCAGAAGATACAGAACAATTAAAATTCTGACCACACGTTTTCTGAATAGTTTTTTATCCCAGAGCTATTAATTGCACTCAACAATGAACTAAAGGGCCACCATCAGCATTACTTGTCTGTTGTGTGGATGTTTGGGTGGTTTAGGGGTGGAGAATTGTGGTGGGTGATAGTGTGTTTGGGGATTGTTATGTGTGTTGGACCTGGTCTTTGGGTGTTAAGTGAATTTCGTTGTATGGGTATACTGTGTATACACGTACAATGACAATAAAGTTATTTATTTATTTATTTTACTGGGACCGAAATTGCCATCATTAAACAACACAGTCATAAAGTGTCATGTCATGTGACTCTATTGCTTAGCAATGGCAATTCTGGCAGTCCTGTTAAGCAAGAACTGTGCAGGAAATTAAGCGAGGACCTCACCTGACTGAGACTTCTGACTTCCTGCCAGCTTCCCCACTGACCTTGCAAGGAACGTCAAAGATTGTGATTACATGACCGTGGCTCACTGTAACATAATTGTGAGCTGGGCACCAAGTGACCATGGGAACTTTGTGATAGACAGGATTGCAGGGACTGATCATAAGTCCCCCTCGTTTAGCATCTTTACAAGTTTGAATGGTTGCTGAATGAGTGGTCATAATATTCTTATTATTATTCTGAGAAAAGAGTTGAAAAACCCCAAAGTGACATGGCTGAGCAGCTGTTATCCTGGAACATCTACAGGATAAATTAATATCAGGAAGTATAGTTACAAAATGTAAATAGTAACAAAAAACAAAGCAACAAAAAAACGAGGCACTGAGGAAGAAAAAGAATGGGGGAAAATATGCAGATATGTTAATCAAATACCTCCAAAGATTTTTTTATTTTTTTATTATTCTATTCTATTCTATTCTATTCTATTCTATTCTATTCTATTCTATTCTATTCTATTCTATTCTATTTTGCCTTCACGTTAGCATTGACTCTTGGCAACTGCCTGGAATAGTGCCTGCAGCTTTCTTGGCAATGTATTCAGAAGTAATTTGCCTTTACCTCCTTCCCAGGACTGAGGGAGAGTGACTGATCCAAGGTCATCCAGCTGGCTACGTGCTTAAGGCAGGACTAGAACTCACAGTGTCCTGGTTTCTAGCCTGGTGGCTTAACCACTATATCATATTTGTTTTCAAAGAAATGGTCTAAGGCAAATTTTGACTGTGCTTCTGGCATTTTCCATGCTAGTGACGCAAATTTCATGGTGAAGAAAAAGGCATATTGGACTCTGTTCTCAGGAAAGACTGAAATAATAGAATATGCAGCAGATATATATGAACGTAGGCTTAATTCTATGTCCCTGTCTATGTAATAATGAGAGTTCCAAGCATTGATTCTTACTCATTTCGGAAGTATCAGACTTAAGGGGTTTATATCTCCTGGATTCTGTATGTGCTGATCTAAGAGCTATTTTGAAAACATCTGCAGCAAGCAAAAATGAATGTACCTTAGAGACACTTTACATCAAATGTAATGCTTTGCTAAAGAGCTGTTCATCTAGCACTGATAGTGTCCTGAGTAGTTTGCAATCAATTAAGTGTAGATGAAGCAAAGATAAATACTTCCTGTTGAGAAATGTCACAGCATTCTTTCTGCTTGACTTCCTTGAGGCCTGGTGCATAAAGAACCTTAATCAGATTACATGGCAGCAATGAAACTTGTGAAACATGTGACCACTTGACTTTGGCATCATCAAAATAACAAACAAGGGTGTTTTTTTTTCCTTCACCTCTGCAAATAATTGTCTAACAGGGCTTGTCACGTATTTGCTTTTGGGCCCAGTAGCACTTAGTACAGTGGACATCTTGATAAGTTATGTCCTCCCTTTCCTAAAAGCAGAAGGAAATCTAAACAATGGCATGGAGGCCTATGCAATTTAACACTAAATGGTACCTACCACTTGCTCTCCTGACCATCTCTTTTCTTGTATACAGATACAAATGTGAGCAAACTCTGCAGCTGAACTATAAGTAATCTATCACTCCCATTGTTCCCAGAGAGACTGGGGGCTTAATGGAGCTGTGAAAAGCTTAAAATGTTTATGTTGAATCCAATGCTTACAATGTCCTAGTGGATAAACAACCCCTGATAATCCAAGTATGGCAAGTTATAATTACAGCAAAGTCTTTCATTATAGTAGTGGTGCTAAATCCCTCCCAAGGAAAATCCAGAGCAGTCTGTTGCATATAACTTCCAAAGTTATGTTTATCTGTATATGGCATTCCAACTCTATAGCCTGTGATATTAAACACAGAGGGATGTTTAACATTTGATTAGAAAGATGGGAAGCTGAATTAGGGCAAGTCAGACTGGCAACAACTCTCTAGAAATTAAGTTAAGTATCTGACAGCATTACTAGGGAAAACAAAGTGCATGCACTTCAAATGCACTTATGGCCTTCTCTAAGACTGTCATCACTACACATATCACTGGAAATGAAAGCACTTTCTCATTCAAGTCTTGCTGTGTGAAGACTGCATAGCTGTATCTTTTATAGTTAAAAAGAAAACACTGAGCTATTTTCATTTCATTTCATTTTAATTTAGACTTGCAATCATTTACAAGGCAGTCCAATATGTTGGATCCAGAATAATGTTGGATTCATGGACCTGACCATATGTGTTGCTAAAAATAGCCAAACAGCAATTTTAGGGTGTTTTCTTAAAAACGCACATACTGTATCAAGGACCATCCTATTTAGGATTTTTTTGGCATAAATTCTCTGCAGTATTTAGAATTAATCTGAATGTCTTTAAACAGAATCATAAATTCTGTTTGGCAACGATAGCCTGGTGGAGTCAGCTAGCCTTTCTCAAATGCAGCCTTTAGATGGGAAAGGAACTGTTTTAACTCAACATCAGGCATGTAACATCTTAGCTGGACCTGTTATGCTCCTTGCTTGATAGAAATCATGCAAGGATCTGCTAATTAAATGCATGGTGCTGAAGTCTGCATGTTATCCAGACTTCCTTTCTTCATCATAAGCCACACTGAAGTCAGTGAAAGTGGTTTATGTGTCTCTGGTATTCTAAGTAGAAGAAATCAAAAGGTAGATCTGGATCTGCTGGTAGATATCTGGATGTTTTGTCGAGGGTTATGCCAGCAACCAATAGTCTACTGGAAAATTACAAAGCTGAAAAAGTATGCTTGAGAGGGTGGGGGAAACCAAGAATAATAAGAATTATGTGAGGAAAGGAATTTGGTTTTAGTAAACTGAGTACTGAAACAGCATGGGTCACATATCTGGTAAGACTGGGATGGGAACGTGCAATTTTCCTAGTCCAATTTGATCTTTCAGCACTATTCAGTGCCATGGATCATATTTCCTGCTGGACTGTCTTAAGGGTTAGAATGGGATCACTGTGTTACAATCATTCTCCCCTTTGGGGGCTAGATTCCAATTAGTGCTGGTAGACAGGGAGCGATTGAGTCCCAAAGATCTTGCTACACAAGTTTTCACTCAAATCTAATGTCTCTTTGAGACTGTGGGATGAATATCTGCTGGTGCACATTGAGGTGTCATTAAAATGAAGATGTTCCCCAGTGATACATCTTGATCCCCGTCAATTAGATGATGTTGAGGTTCCATCCCAGTTCCTGTAGGATATTACAGTATGTATAGGGAAAGAGTAGGGTTAGGTTAGTAATAATAACTTTATAACTTTATTGTCATTGTACGTGTATACACAGTATACCCATACAACGAAATTCACTTAACACCCAAAGACCAGGTCCAACACACATAACAATCCCCAAACACACCCTCACCCACCACAAATTCCCCACCCCTAAACCACCCAAACATCCACACAACAGACCAAGTAATGCTACCATAGTAGGACTAAGTGTTTGTAGATTCAAAGATATTCTGTTTCCTTGGATTTACCATCTTTAGTTTTCAATAGCTGCACTTCCTAGGCAGGATGGGTGAGTAATTTTGAAGTTCTATATTTGTAGCCCTTGCTGAAGGAGCAAATGGCAGCCATGGGCAGATACAGAATCTATGCACAGATTCATCTGGCATACCAATTATCAGGGATCAGGAGGGTCTTCTCTCTATCACTCATGCCTTAGCCCCCTTTAGTCTGGATTATGTCAGATTATGCCAGACTTGGAGTGACTAGTTTTATATGGGGCTCTCCTTGAAACTTTCCTATGGTCAACAATGTCCGATGGAGTAAAACAGAGACTCCTTTACCTCCTTGAAAATGACTTGGTCCAGCTGATCCAGAATATCGTAGCATAAAGAGATATGGGTACACCCCCATTTTGTGATGTCCAGCTTGCAAGTGCAGTTGAAGGTGCTGGTTCAGGGGTGAAATGCTCTCAGTTCAGACCAGATGCCCGATCTGGTAGCGATGGAGGTGGGTGGTTTGGAGAACTGATAGCAAAAATTCCTGGCCCCGCTTCTCCATTGCCTCTCTCATGCCCCGCCTCTGAGCCGCGCAATCATCAGAGGCTTTTTTTTAAAAAAGCATTATTTCTACAACCTCTTTGGCTGAAAAAATGCTTTTAAAACTTAAAAAAAAGCCTCTGATGATCACGAAGTTCAGCTGGGATCATCAGAGGCTTTTAAAAGCATTTTTTCTACAACCTCTTCAACCGAAGAGGTTATAGAAAAAATGTTTTTAAAAGGTAAAAAAAAGCCTCTGCCAATCAGGCAAGTCAGCTGGGATCATCAGAGACTTTAAAAAAAGAAAAGAAAGCCTCTGCCGATCAGGCAAGTAAGCTGGGATCCTCAGAGGCTTTTTTTAAAAAAAGAAAGCCTCTGCTGATCAGGCAAGTCAGCTGGGATCCTCAGAGGCTTTAAAAAAAGAAAGAAAGCCTCTGCCGATCAGGCAAGTCAGCTGGGATCGTCAGAGGCATTAAAAGCATTTTTTTAACAACCTCTTCAGCCGAAGAGGTTGTAGAAAAAATGGATTTAAAAGTAAAAAAAAAAAAAGTTGGCCACGCCCACTCAGTCATATTACCACCACCAAGCCACGCCCACAGAACCGGTAGTAACAAATTTTACATTTCACCACTGTACTGGTTGAAATCTGTAAAGCCATGTATGGCTCAGGGCCTGTTACTTATGGAGCTCCGTTTCTCTTACTGTCTCTCCCCATTCTGTAAAATCTGGCAGATAAACATAACCGAGTATCCTTGTCTACCGTCTTATTGCTTTCTTACAGGAAAGATTAGAAGGATATGGGCTTACATGAAATATTACAAACCATGATTGGAGAAAGAGTATTTTTGAATACTCAGTGCCTCATTTATCCATGAACTCATTCGTTGACTTTGGCTTTTGAGATTCTGTCTTACTAAATCCATTACACAGGACAGTTGTAAAGATAAGAGAAGGGGGGGGGGGGAAGATGAATATTGTTCACTGACTTGAACTTTTTGAAGGTCAGGATATTTTATTTTATATGTAAATTTTAAAAATATACTGTATTTCCTGTGGCCTTTTTATGAATTTCTTTCTATTCCTGTTTATCAAATGAGTTTGTTGCATTTTTGATGCCACAATGAAGGACTATATCAGAATAGTAAAGTAATTACATGTCTTCACATCAATTTCATTAATAATATAATATCCAGCCAGAGAAGAAGCTTTTACATTACAATGAAAAAATCAGTTCGTGCAGTTGGAAATAAATATTTGAAAGGTCAGAAGTGCACCAAAACTGAACATAGTAATATTCTATTTTAATATCTGCCTTGGCAGGCAAGTATAATAGTCTTTGTTACACAATATGCTTCCAAATTAGAAGGAAGTGGGTCATAAATAGATTATCCAGGAAGTTCACGAAGTGAGGAAGGGTTATGAGAATTGGAATCAGTTGGTTTATAAGATAATGATGTTTATTATTTTGTAGGTGATTAAAGACAGATTATGATAGATATTTGTGATTTTGTGAAATATTCAATCTCTATGATGGATGAATGGTCAATCTCCTTACTTTGTTTTCCACTATTCTGAATTTTTTTGTAAGCACAAGCACATTCTGCCTCATTTCTGAATTGGCCTGCATGCTTTCTGTTTTGTTTTGCTTTATATGCATTTCTCTTAATGTACTCATTCTATTCAAGTTTCACTAATGAAGATACATTCTACAAACAATTTTCTTGAATTTTTCCTAATGTGTGCATTTTTCTATGTATTTTTTCCTGATGAAAAATTGTTGACCAAAATTTAGAAGGCTGTAAAACTCAAAAGGTAAGTTTTTATTGTATTGCTTTGTATTGAAGTTGTTTTGTAGTGATCTGTGACATAAGCATCTTCTCTATCCTGAACATATTCAAATCAAATCACGGTTTATGACCATTGCTAATATCAGCATAGCTGAAAATACTTCTTTAGATACTTACAAGTAAAAATAGATGGGGTTGCTCTGATAATTACTGAAAAGGGATTTTCCTCCTATTTTCACAGGATCATTTCATCGACAATTTCCTCTGAAAATAGGGCTGGCCTTTGAGTGTGGTTCGTTTTGTCCATATCCCCAGAGTGGATGGGGAAAGAGATACTGGAGTCTTTCTGGTGATGGCAGGAAAAGCAAAGAAAAAGAGAAAGAAAGACGATGAAGGATATGCACCAGAGACAGAATGGAGCAAAAGACAGGATGGGGAGACCAGCCTAAAGAGATGAAGGAACCTGAAAATGACTGTTATTTTAAGAGATGGGTCTGATAGGCATAGAAGAGGCCACAAGATTGACCTTTAGCCCTACTCGTTTTACATCAACTGTCAATCCAAAACAACTTCTTCCACCAAGGGACTGATTTGTAAAATGCATCTGATATGTTATTACCAATCAAATTTGGAGCTAAAAAAATAAATAGAAAAATGTTTCCCATGCCACATGCTTACACCATTCTGTCCTTATTGGTGTCCTGAGGCTCTCTGCTATCTGAGGCCTGCATTTCAAAGCCAATATTTGACACCATTTGTGTCAAATGGAGGAAATAATTTCCTACAGGAGCCCCAGTCTAAATAGAGAGATGTGGGGAAATCACCAAAGAATTATTGCTGCCTATATTTTCACACTTTACCCAGCTTGGTTGGGCAAAAGGAAAGTGTTTTCCTTTTTTTTTTTCATTTTTAGTAGGAAAATGGAAAATTTGTCCTGCAGGCACATCCATCACCGCTACCCTATAAAAACTCCTCATATGTCTAACATGAGGTCACTGAGCGTTGCTAAGCTCACATAAAATGCAGTAATTCAGAAGAACAAAAAACATAACCTAAATTGAAACATCACATTTATCAGCTGTTAAAATTATGAAAATAAGTTGTTATATTTCTAAGTGGAAATTCATCAATATTAAGATCTATACGCAGGAGTGTGAAGGGGTGTGTCTCATTGGTAGGCACAAGCTTGAGATGTACTTTCAGTATTATTTTTTGGGTGGGGTAGAGGGGGGAACCGTGAAAAAGTTTAAAAAGTAGTGCTTTGCTTTAGCAGAAGTGGAAATGAGAGAAGTAAGACTGTTTCTATGCCTTTAATACCTTTATCGTAAAAAGAAATCCAGCAAGAAATAATCCCTGAAAAAAATATTGCATGCTAGATTTCTGCTTGTTATGAGGCTATAAAGACAGGATAAGTCTCAATAGTGAAAAACAAGTTAAGAGCATTTTCCAGAAAATTCTTTCCTTAATACCTGTATCAGAGACTTGTGTCAAACTAGGTGCACTGCAGTCCTCCAGGTTCATTAAAGAATTGGCCTAAATTCCAGCTTACAAAACAACCAACTTTTCTGCAGTTTGTTTTTCTTGTAACTCCCCTTAGCTGGGGATGCAGATTTAGAAGTGCACCATTGGACATGCCTGACATAGGGACAATTTTTCCGGTATGATTTCTAACCTATTCTTTGGTGGAATTGGATGTTCAAGTTGTGAGGTTCTATTTAGAGTTAAAGCCCTATGAGATCTGTAACATTCTGGTAGACAGTCTCTTCCAGTATCCAATTATCATAATTTGTTATGTTATGTTATTCTGAAGCCATCTACTGTAGAAGATGATCTATCAAGGAAATATTAAGATTAAACTACCTTACACAATTGTTGCTGTAGTCTGCTTCAAACTTCTCTCTCTCTCTCTCTCCTTCCTCCCTCCCTCCCTCCTTCCCCCCCCCCCTCTCTCTCCCTCTCTCTGTAAAAGACTATGGACTGCTACTGAAAGATCTGAGCTGGATTCATTTATACTGGCCTCATTCCAAGCACTATAATTCAACTAATTTTTGGATCAAAGCCAATGAGAGAAAGTGGGTCACTTTTAATAGTAGCTGTAGAAGTGTCACTGGAGGAGAAAAAAGTACATGATGATGTAGGAAGATAATGATTTATTAACATACATTATGTGCATAAGATAACATTTTCAAAAGGCAGTGAAACTTTTCTAGGCACTAAAGCTAACAATTCTCCTCAGCATGGAACTGAATGATGGTTATAAGATGGTAATGTAAACTTTTCAGAAGCCTTTTAAAATATTTGATCTCGTTCACTGCAGTTCCTCTATTATGTTTACTATGGGTTCCCCTACCCCATTACTGAAGGAATATATATATAGTTTCCACTTCATTTCTTGACTGCATAGTTTTCACTAATATACATCTGACCATTTTAATTGTTAGCATTCTGACAACAGTATTTTGTCCTTGTGCACAATACTGTTTTGAAAAAATAGCTGCTAAATATGAACATGCTGTCACAAGGCATTAAAAAATGGGTGGCTTTTGGAATTGTGTGTTGGGGGTCAGTTGTCTTGCTAGCTACCTAACCTGCAATTACTAGTTTCAGAAAAATTGTTGTTTGGATCTTAGGTGGAAAAGGTGGAAACTCTGCTTTGTGGGTCCCGTATTTCAAAAATAGTTGGAGCTTAGTATGACTTTCTGTGGCTTGTGGGAAAACTATGAGCATTGACAGTTGTGCTTTGTGCACCAGTAGTTATGCTTTGACAACTTATGTGAATCATTTTATGACACTGCAAGTGTAGGAAAGTACAGTTAAGGAAGTATTGTGGAAAGATTTTTTTTTTAAGAAAGTGTTTCAGTATATTGTTAAACCCGCAAGCAGAGCCTGGTTCATGTAATGTATGAAGATGTAAGCAAGAAAACAAAATTGTATAGATTGGATCAGGAAGTTGTTAATTTTATCTGAGTTGAATACAGTTATAAATGCAACTCCGTATTTATGGTGAATATAAACATAAGGCCCTTTCATGTTAATCTTATGTTGCTGAAAAAGGAGCACATTGATTCATTAAAAATATTAGCTATTTCATTACATGGCAAAGTCAGTATCACTGTTTATATTAATTTATCTGCATTTAAATAGATAATTCAGATACATTAATTTTTTTAAAAAAGAAGTTATACCTTTAATATCATTTTTCCTCCACCACCACCCTTTCAGAAGTATGAAGAGAAGTGAATTCTTGTTGTCATGCATTGATATTTTTTTATTGATGAATACACCCTCATATACTGACTAAAATTCTGTGAAAGGAATCCCAATATGTTAAATACAGATGTGCCTTCTGTTTGTTTGAGGGCACTTTGATCAACCTCCTGCATCGGAACTGTCTTCTGAGCTACCTGATAAGGTATAGACTCCCGGTCACTCTGTTTTGTGAGAGTAAGACAGGTTAATTGGGCCTGATGATACTGATGACCCTTTCAAGTCAGGTAAAATGAGACCGTAAGGCTTATCACAGGTAGCTAACCATTAATATTCCTTGTACAGTCCTACGGGAAGAGAAAGGGAGTTGTTTGTTTTAAGTGTTCCCAAAGGTATCCAACAAAGGACACAATGAGGAAACCATCTGCACTTAGAGGACAGAGCAGCCATACAAATAGTTTACATGGAATGAAAAGACAGCTTCCTCCTCTTCTAACTGATCATTTGGATGAAAGATTGGGAATCGGCACCTTGCTTAACAATAGGATGCAACTGTTCCACTGATGCACAATGGGAAGTTTTTTTAAAAAAATAGAGAACTTTGTAGTCCATTTCCCGCAAGAGGGTCTCCTTGGGGGGAAAATAAAAGATAAAAGTTCCTTTCTGCTGACTCACAGGCTTTATTTAGTCAAGGACTCCAAACTGGAACTGATGTGATATTTTACCATTATATTAAGATTTTTTCTTCAGTTAATCCCAAGTATGAAGGGAAAAAATGGCAACTAAAACTATTTAGGATATTCCTATCATTATATTGGCATTTCTTTTTTATATAAATCCAAAGAAATATTCTTGTCTAAGTATAGAAGACAAGTAGGGGATATCAACACTTTCAAACTAAAATTGCCAATATCATTTTAACAGAGCAAACAGAATGCAAATCTGTAATGCAAATATGCTGCGTTAGCAATCTGCCCTTGCTAATTCTCGATTGTTGAATAGCTTCCCTGTTACACTATTAGGTAATCCGCAACCTTCCAGATATTTTAGAAAACAACTCTCACAATTCCTTTGTGTGTATTGTGCTACTTGAGCACTCATCAGAATTGGGCACTAAACCATCTAGGGCAGCGGTCTCCAACCATTAGGACTTGGCGGCCCAGCGGGGGAGGGAGAGGGGAACCGTGTGTGCATGCTTGTTCATCACTCGTGCAAGTCAAGCTACACACATGTGCACTGGCCACTCATGTGTCCCGGTTCCAACAGGCCATGGCCCAATAGTGGGCCACGGCCCGGGGGTTGGGGACCCCCGATCTATGGTATGTCAGTTTGCCCAGTCCTGTACCTTTATGTGATAAATATTTTCTTATTTCTTTATTTATAAGATTAGTATGGCTGCTCGTATTAACATAAAGCAACTCTGGGCAGCTATCAACATATAAACAAATCAAAATACCAAAAAATTAAAAACTGTCATGCTACCAAATGTCATAACAGCCCAATCCCAAAACTACAACTGCAGGCCTCATTCTTTTGCCTGAGCCAATGCCTGGTGGAAAAGACAGGTCTTAACAGACTTCTTCAAAGCAAGGAAGATAAGAGCAACAAAGATGATTAGGGGACTGGATGCTAAAACATATGAAGAACGGCTGCAGGAACTGGGTATGTCTAGTCTAATGAAAAGAAGGACATGGGGAGACATGATAGCAGTGTTCCAATATCTCAGGAGCTGCCACAAAGAAGAGGGAGTCAAGCTATTCTCCAAAGCACCTGAGGGCAGGACAAGAAGCAATGGGTGGAAACTAATCAAGGAGAGAAGCAACTTAGAACTAAGGAGAAATTTCCTGACAGTTAGAACAATTAATCCGTGGAACAACTTACCTCCAGAAGTTGTGAATGCTCCAACACTGGAAGTTTTAAAGAAGATGTTGGATAACCATTTGTCTGAAGTGGTGTAGGGTTTCCTGCTTAAGCAGGGGGTTGGACTAGAAGACTTCCAAGGTCCTTTCCAACTCTGTTATTCTATTCTATTCTATAGTTGGATAAGTGCCTTCCAATGTGATAATGGATGTTTTGAAACACACACATAGATTGTGAAAATAGAACATGAAAAGAAAAAAAAATCAAATCTGAGAAAATATTTTGCATGCTCTAGAAGAAAAGCTTTTGCACAGCCCATCCAGTGATCCCATTCACTATAAAAAGTTTTAGATGGTTAAATTGATACATAAATTACAGCAGACTGATTTATGAGAATCCTAACCACATGTTTAACAAGAAAGGCAAATTTGCTATGTTCTGGTCAACAAATTATACCTAATGTATTCTCCGATACCCTATCACACAAGATAATTTCTTGCATGAATATCACTTATGGGTAAGAAAACCACACATATATCGTAACATGACAAATGTGCATTGTCTTCTTACTTAACACATTTGTGGTTGGAAGCCACAATTAGCGGTGGGTTTGGTTGCTGTAATTCTCCCGCTATCTGTTCCATCCCTTAATGCTCAACTTCTTGGCAATTTTTTTTAACATATTATTTCCTACTGAAGAATTAGAAAGTGTATACAGGTAGTCCTCAACTTACAACTGTTCATTTAATGATCATTGAAAGTTACAACAGCACTGGAAAAAAAGTGGCTTATGACCAGTTCTCACACTTACAAATGCTGCAGCATCAGACAGTCATATGATAAAACTTCTAATGCTTGGCAACCAATATGTATTTATGATGGTTGCAGCATTATGATGGTTGTCATTTGCAAACTTTCTAGGGAGTTTCTGATAAGCAAAGTCAATGGAATAAGCCAGATTCGCTTAACGACTGCATGATTCACTTAATAACTGTAGCAATTCACTTTTTAACAACCATGACAAAAAAAGGTTGTAAAATGGGAACAACTGACTTAATAACTGCCTTGCTTAGCTACAAAAATGTTGGGCTTAGCTGTTGTTGTAAATCGATGACTATTTGTATACTGTAAATGTGTTTTGTTTTGTTTTTTAATAAGAGAGAGAATTGTTCCAGGGCTAATTCTGTACTTTTAAACCAACATGTAAACTGAAATGATAGTTGTCTTTCAAAACCTGTACTTCTCTGGGTGTTTATTGAACATGCACAAAGATATTACATTAGGAGAAATATGCCTGAAATTAAAAAAAAAACATTAAAAATATTGTACACCACCCTTAGTCAAGGTGGTATACAAAATAAATAATGTTGGAGGAAAACATTCAAGTCAGTATGAAGGGGTTTGGGGCAGTGGTGAAATCCTTTTTTTTTTTTACTACCGGTTCTGTGGGCATGGCTTGGTGGACATGGCAGGGGAAGGATACTGCAAAATCTCCATTCCCACCCCCACTCCAGGGGGAAGGATATCGTAAAATCTCCATTCCCACCCCACTCTGGAGCCAGCCAGAGGTAGTATTTGCCAGTTCTCTGAACTATTCAAAATTTCCGCTAGCGGTTCTCCAGAACCTGTCAGAACCTGCTGGATTTCACCTCTGGTTTGGGGTGAACTTTTAAAAGCAATTAAACTGATGCATACTGAATATTAATACAGGATATTGGAAAATAAAAAGCAGAGAAATCAGAATTGGTGCATTCATCTCTATTTTACAATGTAGGCCTGTGCAAAGCATCTCAGCTTCACTTTGATGAGGCATTTTGCTCTAAGGAGGCACAATAATGACATGATTTACCTCCCCAAGCCTTCTCTGGCTTATACTAGTTCTGAGCAGAAATTTCTTCTGGTTAATGCACATACTGGAAAATAAAAACTTCAGATGCAATATGAACCATAGCAATTGGAAATGTAGGATGAAAATAGATTGCTTCATGAAATGGTTTCAAAAGGCCATTCCAAAGCATTGGCAAAACAAAGCATACCTTTGAGCTTTGCATATCTCTATGTATGCTCTTCTTTAGCAGAATATAAAACATTCAGTAGAAGTGTTATATTTTAATAACATGTAAACATGTAAGGTTTAATATTTGGAATGTTTAATGCTATCGTAATTTGATATTATTGGAAGGTCCCTGAGTGCCATGAGCTGGGTGAAGAGGGTCCAGATTTAAATTCAAGCAATTAGAGAATATATGGGATGAAAGAGGTATAAACTAGTAACTTTCCCTTCAGCCCCCTTTTGAACCAGAAGGAAAATAGTTGCAATGTATTCTGCTTTGATTGTCGAAAATAAGGATAAGCAATAGCATAATCCAAGTATCTAATGGGAATTGGGGAGAGTGGGATGAACAAGCCATCTTTAAAAGTTTCCTAAAGTCTTATTTCCTAAACTTCTTCTTTCAAACTTTAAACTTTTTAAGACTGTTATAAGTTGCATATTACTATATTTGATACTCTACTCTGTTATGATTGTGGGCATATTGCTGCATCCTGGCGAATATCCAACTTTGACATTCTTGGGAGATAGACTTGCAAATTACAATCCATTGCAAGCATTATGAAACAGCACTTGACACGTGTTTGGCTGCTACCATGCTACCTGGGTGAATATTTGAGTCACACAAATCAAGGCTTGGGCCTTTTTTTAGCCTTTGTAGTCATAAAGGGCAAAGGTTTAAGAGATAGATGATCAGGTGCCTTTCTGGCTGCCTGTCTCATCTGATTTTTAAAATTTATTTTAAAGCTTACAACAGGAAGCTGAGACCTCTTTATTTACTGGAAAGCGTCTGAGACCACATGCATCTTGGTGACATTATTAGAAAATGAAAAGCTGCAGCCCAATGTTTTATTAGTTTACTTGCCCAGAATAAGAGGCTGATGAGCCAGAGAAGTACAGAGCAATCTGCTATGCAAAAGGAAAGAACAGGAAGTGAATTGTTTAGTATTGCATATGGACATTCCTTATCTAATTTGGGCCACCAGATGTAGCAACATTTAGTCTTTCTTGTGATCAGTGGGCATCCATTTTGTTTAAGAACAATAGTTTCTGAGTACTTATAATGGCTCTCAAAATGCCTACAGTGTCCCCTCTCTCAAAAACAAGGCATGATTCTGGTTTAGGAGTATCTATAGTGAAATAAATTTCTCCTCTAACACTGCTGAAGATATGGAAAATTCTCTTGGATAACACTCTCCTGAAGAAAAGGATATTAATGTAAGGCAAGTGTCTCTTAAGCAAAAGCTGGATGTGGTGGAGAACAGACTCAGAATCAACAATGAGCAGTAAATACAGGTGGTCCTCGACTTACAACAGTTCATTTAGTGACCGAAGTTACAATAGTATTGAAAAAAGTGACATACGATGATTTTTCACACTTGCGACCATGGCAGCATTCCCATGGTCACATGATTTACATTCGGATGCTTGACAACTGGTTCATATTTATGACGGTTGCAGCGTCCTGGAGTCATTTGATCACCTTTTGCGACCTTCTGACAAACAAAATCAATGGGGAAGCCAGATTCACTTAACCGTGTTACTAATATAACAACTGTGGTGATTCAGTTAACAAAAGTTGCAAGAAAAGTCGTAAAAAGGAACAAAACTCACTTAACAAATTTCTCACTTAGCAACATAAATTCTGTGCTCAGATGTGGTCATAAATTGAGGATTACCTGTAATATAGAACAAATGTCCAAAAAACTGGGACAGCCGCATAGGAAATAATTTGCTATTATGTGCATGGATATTATGTGATAGAAGATTTGTAGATTAGTGGGGAAAAAGTAGAAGAGAGCAAGCAGTGTCAATTAGAATGTTTCCACTGTTTGCAAAAAGATAAGAAGTCTGTGGTCAGAGTCAAATGCTCTTGATTTCAACAGATTTTTCTTTTTTCTTAGTTTTTGTAATATCAGGTTGTGAACTCTTGATGGGGAAAGAATGTCCCATTTTCTCCCTAATCTTTCAAGGCATCCAAGGAGGTGTAAAATGATCTAGACGAAGCACTCAAGACTGAAGCAGCAGGAAGAAATTTCAAAATCTAATTGCTTCTTTTATCTCTGGACTTCTGCCAGGCCTTTACTCGTGTGGATCTTACTGCTGCTAATATTAGGCCTGTGAAACCATTGTAGGTTTTGTAAGGCTCGCACAGCTGCTTTGAGGGTTTCAAGGTTTTTCATATGCCTGATCCAAAGGTTTGGTTTTCCTTGCCTGTTTCCAGAGCTGCCAGATTTCTAGAAGTTCAACTGTGTACACAGTAAAAATTACTTTGTTGTTGTTGTTGTTTTTGCTCCTGGCCTCTGGTTATCAAGGAGCAGGAATTTGACATATATTCTTCTTGATCCCACTAAAAAATTTCCCTGGCTGCAGAGGTGGGTTTCAGCAGGTTCTAACCAGTTCTGGAGAATCGGTAGCGGAAATTTTGGGTAGTTCGGAGAACCAGTAAATATCACCATTGACTAGCCCTGCCCCATCTATTCTCTGCCTCCTGAGTACCAGCTGATCGGGAGGAAATGGGGATTTTGCAGTAACCTTCCCCTGGAGTGGGGAGGGAATGAGGATTTTGCAGTAACTTTCCCCTGGAGTGGGGAGGGAATGGAGATTTTACAGTATCCTTCCCCTGCCACACCCACCAAGCCATGCCACACCCACTAAGCCACACCTGGTAGTAAAAGAACTGGTAGTAAAATATTTTGAAACTCACCACTGCCTGGCTGCATTTTTTTTCAAGGTAGTTGTCAATCACACATCATTTCTGGTGGGAGAGATAGATATGAGTGACACCTCATTAGGAAGCAATGAATGCTGGGACAAGAACAAGAAACAACAACCCTCAAGCCACCAATCAAAATGGAGGACATTTCTGTGGCTTCCATTTAGTCACTCCTCCCACAGGGTGGCCGACATAACTACCATATTAGGTTCATTACACAGTTGTAACTCAGTCACCATGCCATATTCTTCTTCTGACTGCTTTGTTAGACTGCTAACGCAACCAATCTGACCACGCACTTCCCTTGACTTAGCTTGCCATGTTTTATCAAGTGTGATTTAAGGCTTAATATAATGTGTGAACCAACATATTAGGACTTATTCAACAATCTAAGGTTAAAACAAAATGCATCCTGGCATTTTGTGTAAGTTTAGCCATGTTTACCATAGCAGAATAAACCAGATAGCTCCATGAAAGCAGAAAAGGAGCCTGTATGTGGTTAAAAAAAAAATACCCTGTGAATTGTACAGGATGTCAGATTGCTAAAATTAAGGGAGAGGAAGATTGTCCATATGGGATTTTTTTTTTTTTTTTGAAATGGAAAAACACTGGAGAGATGTTTATCAAATGTAAAAGATAAAAATACTCTTGTTTACTTTGAAGTAAATCTCATGGCAATAGCCAGGGCCACTTTAAATTAAAATGAGTTCAAGATACATACTCTCACTATGTATTCTTACTAGGGCTACCAGATGCAGGCTGAACAAATATAGATGACTGGCAACAAAGAAATAGGACTCATCTGCAAGTCTTTGCTGCAGTCTAGTGGTTGTCCAGTTTTGGCATCTCACATCTAATTGAACCATACATACATACATACATACATACATACATACATACATACATACATATATATATATATTGAAGTGGCAAAGCTTTATCAGTTAAAATGAACAACACAGCCTCTACAACGGTCGTGTCGATCATGTCACACAGTCCACAAAAATGTAAAATGATTCAAATTAAAACTGGCTAATGACACATATTGCAACCAGAGTTGGGGCAAGGATTATCCCTTTTGAATAGCTTCCATTTATATAGCACTTCTCAGTGTAATTCATTGTTATCAGTGATGTTAAGAATGAGTAATAACCAGAAACCTAGGCTGTAGTTGAAAACATGTTCACACTTGTTTGTTCTATTGTATAGTATTTGCATCTGCTCCAATACCAACCCAAAGCTGCGTACTTATACAAAAATTCCCATATAACAAAAGAAAATTCTTTTCTTTATGTAGTTTATGTCTGACAAGATCCAGATTGTAATTTATCTTTAGCTAAACTGGACTTTTTGACAGATCATCTGATACAATAAACAACCATTAGGTTGCTTAAATAAAATTTTGAAAACTTTGCAAGAGGTAAAAACAGGTAAAAATAAGATTAAAAAACAAAGCAATCATCAAGATGTTCTGATCTTGATCAAAACCCTACAAACCAACATTTACACAAGCACAGAAGTCCCTTTGATTACTGAGAGACTGATTCACAATTAGAAAGCAAACTATGTATGAATACTTAATATTTATTGCCAAAATAGGGAAATGAAAAGATTATTATCCACTGGATCATGTTGCTGTATAAAAGTGTCTGCGTCTATCCTTGAGCTTCCCTGAATAGGACTTCAGTCCTGGAAATAGATGGCTACCTTTCCCTTTCCCTTTCCCTTTTGGGTGTGGAGCTCATAACCATGTGGTTGTGAAAAGCAAAAAGATAGCTCTTTGCACAGCAGGTACCAAAAATATACAATATTGTGTTTTATTAAAAGTGCTCTGATGGTTTTAAATCCTAATAAAATAAAAATTATATTATATTAGGTAATGCAGGCAATTCTACACTATCATAAAGTAAGAATACGAAATTTTAAAAAAATAGATGGGAAAAGCCCATGCAATGAAAATGCTTTGATTGCCTTTGGTGAAATGAAACATGAATGTGATTTTGCTGCCATCTATTGATACATTTGAGTAGCACAGATTTCAATCTTTTAAAATAATAAAGCAGCATAAGATGAAGAAATGAGAAAATGGTTAAAAGAACATTTCTACCTGGTGCCATATCAAAAAAAAAAAAAAAATCAGATGAAATAGAAATATTGCCTTCATGTGTTATGCTAAGCTATGGTTTCCTTTATCTTGGTCGAAAATGCTAAGCTACAAATCAAAACAATATTATGAATTGCCATTTTAGATTATTATGCCAATGACGGCTCTCTTTCAGTACTTCTGTAATGAAACATGTAACATTAATTCTATGATTATATTTTTACAGGATACAAACATTTTTCCTCCTGGTCCCCATATATATTTAATTTAAAAGGTTACAAGAAGCATGATAATAGAATTACTAGACTATGCATTGTATCCCAATATGAAGAGGAAAAGTTCCTCTTTTGTTGAGTTGCACATCATGCCTATTGGCATCTTCTAAAATTCAATGAGCCACTGTGGCGCAGTGGTTAGAGTGCAGTACGTCAGGCTACTTCTGCTGGCTGCTGGCTGACTGCAATTTGGCAATTCAAATCTCACCAGCTCAAGGTTGACTTAGCCTTCCATCCTTCCAAGGTGGGTAAAATGAGGACCCAAATTGTTGGGGGCAAAATTACAACTCTGTAAACCGCTTAGAGAGGGCTGTAAAGCACTGTGAAGCAATATATAAGTCTAAGTGCTATTGCTATTCAACCCAACTTTCTTCTTCCTGATATCTTGTAGCAGCAACTGTTTAAATAAAAAGCACATCTATATGCTTCAAATCATTCTTTCCCTTTCAAGTTGGACTGCTGCACAATCATATTGATGCAAAACATCTTTGCAGGATTTTTTTTAAAAAATAGAGTATGCTATGGGATAAAACAAAGCAACCTAATTCTAGATCTGGCTATTATTAAACAAGTAAGGGGGGGGAGTGAGAGTTACTTCTAAACTTTTAAATAGAGTAGGCAAGAAAAGGAACCCCAAGAACATTGAATGTAGCATAAATATAACTTGTATTTCATATATTAGCTATAATTCTTTTGTAATGGCTTCCCAACTCCTTTACAACAAAGGAAATTTTTGTATTCCAGTGGGTGCCTGTTTAGAAGTTCCACTCCAGTTTGGTAGAGAAAAGCCTGATAGGTTGAGAAAAGCAATGCTAATGCATCAGCCTAAGGCAGAAGTTGACTGTATACCAACCATACGCTATCTAATCCAGAGCCGGTCCTACCATTAGGCACGGTGAAGCAATCAACTTAGGCAGCTCACCCACAAGTCTCCAATGATGATAGTGGCCCATGACCAATGTTAAAATTAGATTCAACTGTCAATCTCGGTTGCCTTTTTTGGGTGGGATTTCAGGAAGGGACAATCTTATCCTTCATCTGAGGCAGCAAATATCTTGGGCTGGCCCTGGTCCAATTGAAATAACTAAACTGTGGTTAAAAGATAAAAGTGGTTGTTTCCTTTCCCTTCCTTCCAAATGTAAATTGGTATAATCTTTTGCTAGGTACTGAAAAGGAAGTAAATAACAATTTGCTTAATTTGACCCAAGGTTCAACAATGCCTCCCAGGAAACTGCTGTCATTATAATTATTTTTATTACCAACCCCAGGAATACAATACTATTGTTTTTCTGCTATGAAGAATTGTATGGGTATGGGTATTATTCCACATGCTGTTTACATCTGCATTTAACTCTAATTTCAGTCTATTGTACACCTAGGAAAGATTTAAAAAAACCTATAACTGAATCAAAACCTCTTCTTCCATATGTTTCAGCAATAACAAAACAGACCTCTGCTTTGTGCATACGCAAAAAAAAATCCACCCATCCATCCTGCTTCCCTACCAAACAATGCCATTTCACTATTGTTGTATTTACTGTCAGCTTTATTTAAAAAGGAAAAATAAGTTACAGGCAGGCCAAAATAAAATTTATTCGTTTGTACATACAGACACAGCCCTACACAGTTATGGAAAATTAAAAATATTTCTGTAGCATAATGAATGTAAGTTTATTTATGGCATGAGCTCTCTTGGGCATCATCAAATGAATAGGTTGGTGAAAGAAAAATAAATTACATAAGCAGTTGTTGGTTGACTCAGTTACACTCATAATTCTACAAAGAAAAAATTTGCGTCATTTTGACCACATAGACCAGAGGTAGGTAATCTGATAATGTTCTGGATTTTACTTCCATATTTTCCACTGCCATGCTGTAACTCATGCAAGTTGATGTTGAAAACAAAATATTGATGGCATCATGTCAGCATTCTCAGTTATAAACCTTTGGAGGTTTAATTAATTTATTAGTAAGGTTTATAGACTGCTGCAATCATTGTGGACACAGCACATCAGATATTGATGGATAACAGTAATCATATTAGAAACTACCATTTGAAAATACTGCAGGCATCAGTCAGGTCTTCTACAAAGTTACAAAAAAATCATACATGTGAGGGGCAATCTATTCTCAGGGAGGTTGGGAGCGGATTCTACAGGTCCATAAAAGAAAGGACACTGCAAGACTTCTCTTCCTGATCTTAACTGATAGACCAAAATCACTTGGAGAAGGAAGTTCTGAAGATCCCCACCTCCTAAGCAGGGTTGTCTTAACGCATGGGCCTGATGGGCTCCACGAGCATAGAGGCCCCATACTAATCTGTGTATATTAACCCTTCAATGCACCTTGTATCATATAAATACAGCAAAATATTTATTACACTTTACTGCATTTTTTAATTAATACTAACATGCAAATATATGTTTAATTTTACCGACCATTTACATTTTTATTCCTGTGAGTAGTTGTCATAGGGGCCCCAGTACACTGCTTTGCCCAGGGTCCATAATACTGTTAAAACAGCCCTGCTCCTAAACCATGACCAGCTTTGAAAGACAATCAGCTTCTTGAATTAAACTTGGAAACCAGCAGCCAACAAGTACAACAGTTTTAGCAGTGGTAAACTGACTGGTACCCATACCTGTCCAAATCCCAGCATTCTGGGTTAGGTGATGTTTATGTGTGATCTTCATCAGCAGAAAGCATAGTTCTAATTGAAATGAAAGATAGGCTCATACTAATCCAAGGCATGAGTGACATTAGGCAGTGCTTCCCAAATCCAGGAAAGGTAGCCTCTGGTGCAAGATGGTCCTGGGCCGAGGATCTCCTTAGCTATACCTGCAAAGGCTCAACAAGGAGGACATAAAACAGTGTTTCTCAACTTTAAGATTTGTGCACTTCAATTTCATGCTGGCTGGGCAATTCTGGGAATCAAAATCTTAAATTTGCTAAAGTTGAGAAACACTGCTCTAGAAGGACCCCTAGTTTATAAATTGATTCTTCCTGAGGAAGCAGATTCTGTCCAGAATTAAAGCTAGAATAGTGTATCTTCATGTTGATGTTAAATGGGAAGGAAAAAAGAAGTGAAACTTATTCTCTAATCTCTTCTCCTCTCTGACTGGAATCACCTATTCAGGAAGCGGGAAAATCAATGAAGTGGGAATCTACCAATAACTGATTGCTGCTGGCCACAGGACCTTGCAACAAAGTAGAGTTTACACAGTATAGCTGAATGTTGAATTGCACTGGAACATCTATTATTTTCCCCTATGAGAAGTACGGTCAAACAACCTCCCAAATGATTTACAATGCACGCTTTAAAAGGGTGTCGCCTGACCACAATAAAAAATTTAATAAAAAACAAAACAGAATTAAAATTACCCCTAAATTGGTATAAAATCAATATACATTATACCATATTACATAGTAAAAAGTGACACTTTATACAATTATGTCATCCTGAACCAGGCCAACCTCCTGTTTAAGAAGGAATATTTGAGGCTGACATAGCCTAACACCATTTGATCTATTCTAGCACCAGATTAGACACTAGGAGACTGTGAATTCCAGTTCTGCCTTGGGCAGGAAAGGCGATTGGGTGACTTTGGGCCAGTCGCTCTGTCAGTCCATGAAGCTATGCCCAGTCGGTCAATTCTTGAGCCAAACACTAAATCAACACTTGGTTGATCCGCAAAATGAACGACCCTGTCTGCCCTTGTGACTGAAGTGGCCAAAAAACCCCACAACAACAATAATTTGGGGTTGAAGCAGCATTTCCCTGCAAGTGTGGAAACCAAGCCCGACTTCAAGGTTAATGACAGTTTATTTTGCTAACCCAATTTTCTGGCATCGCTAGTCACACCAAAGCTTAAACCACAAGGGCTGGCTTGTGTAACACGCTCAGCTAACCTGTGGCAAAGTACTAGGTAGGTGGATCAGGTATGGTGCGAACCCAGCCTCGATGCAAACCACGCATAAGGCGAAGCGTCACCCGGCGCAACCGGTCCAAACAGCTTCCTTCGCTTTTGGGCCGGTTGCGGGGCTCTCAATTCGCCCTTGGCTGGGCAAATCCTTCCCCGGCCGGGGCGGAGACAAGAGGCCAGCCTGGCTCCGGTGGTTTGCTGTAGGGGGAGCCATGCGACGGCTTGAGTCGCCTCGCCTCGCTTCTCTTGCCTTTTGCCGGAGGTGGAAACTCCTCGTTGGGGATGGGAGGGTCTAGCGGCTTGTGGAGAGCTTGCACGCCCGTCTCCGGCTGAAGAAGGGCGGCGCTTTCCTCTGCCCTGATCTGCCTGGGTCCACCTCTTCCTTCTTCCCGCCCCTTTGCTATCCGCACCGCCGAGGCGCTTGTCGGCTTCTCCTGCTTTTCCCTCACCAGCATGCAGGTTTTCCAGTACCCCGAGGTGTTTCGCGACGAGACCTCCGTGAGTACCGGCGTCTCTGCCCGCCGCTGTCTTTCTTTTTACTCCCGTGCGAGCCTCTCTCCCGCTCCCGGCTTCTGCTCTTAACGCCTTAGCGTGGCTCTCTCTCTATCTCTCAAGATACATTACTATTGTACAGGTAGTCCTCAATTTACGACCACAATTGAGCCCAAAATATAGGTTGCTAAGTGAGACATTTATTAAGTGAATATTGCCCCATTTTACGACTTTTGTTAAGCGAATCGCTTACCATTTGTTAAGTGAATGAGTGTAGTTGTTAAATTATTAAGGCAGTTGTCAAGTGAATCTGTTTCCCCCCTTTGACCCTGCTTTCTCAGAAGGTTGCAAAGAGGGATCACATGACCCTGGGGACACCGTAAGCATCATAAATGTGAATCAGTTGTCAGGTGTCCGAATGTAAATCACGTGAGCATTGGGGATTCTGCAATGGTCATAAGTGTGAAGAAGGATCATAAGTCACTTTTTTTCAGTGCCATTGTAACTTCGAATGATCACTAAGTGAACTGTTGTAAGTTGAGGACTACCTGTTGTTCAAAACCATCTTCCCCTCCATATTTGGATACTTGAGATCTTAAAAGAACAATTGCATTTGACAAACACCTGGACTAGTTGTGCACTTCAACAAGCACCTAGATCAGTTGTGCATTTGAATGAATACCTACAGCAGTGGTGCAATCCTCTGAGGGTTTCTAACACTGAATTTTGGGGGACAGGGAGAGATCCAGCTGGTGGGTCCCTGTATTCTCTGGCCACACCAATTACTGAACGCAGAGACATTCCCACTAGTACTTACTTTGATCTGGTTGCTCATTCATGGTACCTTGGAGGCCGCTTATATGGGGGGAGGGGAATTCTGTGCCTGATCTTGGAAGTTTAGTGTTGCCACATCTTCACCATACCCAAGCCTAAAATTAACACAAAACCTGTTGTTCAAGAAGAGAAACATTTGTCTGCCAAATCAGATGGCAACTATAACCATGGGCTTGTTAATAGCAGGTAGGTTGATATGCTTGAGGCTGTTCCTCAGGTACTTTTTCTGCAACATGTTAATTCTCTACATCATGATGTACCAAGTGACAGTGAAGATGGATGACATTGTTTTCCAGCAGAGAGACAAATCTACACTATCTTTTATTTCCTCCTCACAACAGGTGTATTCAAGGTTGATCCCTGTGGGCACTTCTGTGTAGATTTCATGGGCGAATTCTTAATTGTAGAAGCTGAAAAAATTATATTTGAGAATGGGGAAAAATAGGCAGCATTTCGCACCTTAGCAGCTCTGCTGCTCTGCTGTCTGTATTCCTGAGCAGATCCCTAATGTGTCAAAAGAAATTCTGCATGAGTACATACCCCAGACATTAAATAAACCCTATTCTGATAAAGTAATTGAAATGCATTTGGAGCTTCCTCTTTCTGCTATGTTGTGAAACTGTAATTTTTTCTTCTGCTTTTTATACCCTCTGACACTGAAGTAAATCTATTCATACTGTAAAAATCAATCTTACATCTTCATTTTATTAACTAATAATTGGCAAAACTTCAACTATTGGTCTTGGTTGACTCTCATTCATTCATTCATCCATCCATCCATCCTAGGTGTCAGCACCTGAATTCAAATGATTTGAAATAGCTGTTGATACCCCAATGATTTTAGAGATATGCAAGTTTGACATCATAAGGAAAGTCACCAGTTTCTTGAATGTATCCTTGTCAGCACCTCCCTTTTCCAATTTATCTAATTTGCTTTGCTTATTTTCTGGGAGAAAGTTCTGACTCTTTTATATGTTTAATATCTTCTCTGGTGCCAATTATATTTTTGAAGAGGGGAATAATTGTGCTAAATGTAGAATGGGATGGCATATTAAGCGCCATGTAAGGTAAGTTTGAAGAAGTCTGTTAGAACCAGAACTTGGCCTAGTATTTACAACTGGTTTCCAACAAAAAAAACCCTTGCCCATTGTGGACAATGAGTTCATTTAATGACTGCAGATGTGCTTAGTGACCATTGTGATTTGCATGTTCTGCAAAAAATGTTGTAAAAAGAGGTCAGTCATGTGATGACCTATTTAATGACCAGCATGACTTACAACCATAATTTTGGACTTAATTACAGTCGTAAGTCAAGGACTACCTGTAGGGATCATAGGTTCTCAAGATGAGAGCAGAAATCTTGACTGGCTTTTTTGTTAATACGTTAGTATTAACCTCACAAATCAATTAATAAACAACGTTGGATCTCTGGTAATGCTTTTCTTCCTGTGTATATGTGAGTGTGTGTCTGTGTACAGATATACTCTGTGTCTGCGATTCAGTGCTGACTAATGTAAATGTATTTTCCATGGAACTACATATGCTTCCTTTCTGAATAAAATTGCTCTGAATTGAGTAGAAAGACTGCAGTTTTGTGTACCCATTGCCAGGAGACCATCAGGTTATCTTTGATAAAGAAATAATAAGCAGACAAAGGATAGCAATCTGAAGCATGTTATCAGTGGTTCTACTGATGTCATGGAAATGAATTCCAAGTCTTTGTAATAATTCTCTGGTCAAACAATTACTTTCGCTGAGAGATTACCTTGATAAAGATATCTGAGTTCCATTGCTGAATATGCGCCAATCCTGTTTTTCTTCTTTTGGGATTACTATGAAGGATGGCAGATTCAGTCCTTCAGAAGGATATAAGTGACTGACATAATCTAACAAGCCAGCTAACCTGCCAGCCCGCTATCTACCATATTAAACTGGATTTTAAAGTATCTATTTATTGAGTGCATATGTATTCATTGTACCATTTTCTTTTGAAGGAAACAATGTGATGGGGAAACACAGAAAAGGAGTTAAAATTGTAAGCTCTTCAAAAAAAAAAATAGGGATAAAATAAAGGGATAAAAAAGAAAACCAAAGAAGCAAAGCTAAAACTACATCATCTCCTTTCATGTTACCACTTCAAGTCTTTCAATGGTTGCAAGCAATCCTTACGTACACTGTGTTCATGCACTGCTTCATACATTACTTCTCACCAGTCTCTTTTTTAGAATCTCATCAAAGCAGCCAACCATGATATGCTTTGATGTCGTCTTCATCCAGTCACTCTTTCTTCATATGTTTGTTTCTCAATTTGGTATTTATTCGCTGTATATGACCAGGCCATTCAATATACAGTGCATTCAGAAAGTATCCAGACCCCTTTTACTATTGTCAATTTTGTTATGTTGCAGCCTGATTCTAGTATCACTCAGTATCACATAATGACAGTGAAAACAGAGTTTTAGAAATGTTTTTAAGTTTATTAAAAAGAAAAAACTGAAATAACTTTGTTATGGGGCTGACTGTAGATTAATGAGAAAAAAATGAATTTCAATAACTTAGAAACAGGCTGCAATATAACAAAATTTATAAAAAGTGAAGGGGGTCTGAATACTGTCTAAATGCACTGTACTTTCTTAATTTTGGTGATTCATTTTGTATTCAGTTCATATTCGTTTAGCACTGATTCATTCTTGAATCTATCTCTTTTTGATTTCCAATTTCCAACTATTTTACTATGCTTGTCTTTATTTATTCATTTATTTATTTTTATTATGGCTGCCTACTCCAAGAGATTTTACTTATTTTGTTTCCCCCAGCCAAACACTTCTCACTTCCATATAAGGAAGCATGCATTTTTCGACATGCAGATTTACTTTTTTGACAAACATTAGCTTCAGAAAACTACATACAACTCATATTACCTTTGTCACTTATTTTACCATTTAAAATTTATCTGACCATTTTTCAGCAATATACTGATAATCTTGTTTTAGTCTTTTGCCATTTTCCCTATGAAATACAGCCATCTGCATTAGTGTATTAGGTTCCAGTTCATAATCCTTGTTGCATTATACAGTTTATCTAGCTCTTGGTGCAAATGATTTGGGTTTTCATCCAATACAGTACCATAAAATAAAAGTAAATTCATATCTCCAAGCAACATACTTCTAATAACATTGCAAGCATTCCTTATTCATTCATCCATAAATAGACCAAGCAATAAAGGGAAAATCACACATCCTTGATTTTCTTCCTGTTCAATATTGAATCATTAGTTAAGGATTCTATTTTTTCTTATGCGTGCTTTGCTTCCATCATATAATATTCTTGCCACTTTCAGCAACCAACCAACTCGGAATTTGTATAAAATATATATATTTCAAAATGACTGAATTTATTATACACTTTTTCTAAATCAACAAATGTATAATAAACTACTTTCTTGCATTTGTCTGGTTCTTAGTGACTTGCTGAAAAGCAAAAATCAAGTCCAGACACTCTCTGACTAGCATTAAGCTGCAGCAAATTTTGTTCGTTGTCATATTTCATTCCCTTCTGATTCAAATTCTGTCAATAATTTCCCAGATATATCTAACACCTTATAGTTTTTGCACACTCCTTTGTTACTTTTCCACTTGAAAGAATGTTGTTGTAATTTGTCTGTACAGTATGGCACAGTTGATGTCTTCAGACATATCTTAAATCATACCATCACTTCCTAGATGAACCACATCTATATTTTAATATATCCATAGCTGAGTAAAATATGCTGCCATATTCCAACATTGTCATAGCGTTTATGACTTCCTTTTCATTTTTTTCTGGGTCACTTACATTGTGAACAGTTTCAATTCAATGTAATTTCAATTCCACAACATATCACTACTGTTTTCACACAGTTCTCTAAAATAGTCCCTCCAGTTTTCCCACATTTAAGTTTCATCCTAAACCATTTCATCAGTTTTATTTTTAATTCAATTTAGTCTGCTAGAGTCTTTTTGTATAGCCCTCTTTATCCTCTTCCAAGACAGCTTCTAATTTCCATAGAAATTGTACCACATTTTCTTTTCCTATTTTAATGTCATCCTTTCCTTGCTCTTATATTTTTGTTGTTTCTGCGTGTATGTGTGTGTGTGTGTGTGTGTGTGTGTGTGTATCTATCTATCTATCTATCTATCTATCTATCTATCTATCTATCTTACACGATACATTTGATCAGTGTTGGAGCAAAAATTCTCATTCACAGCTGCTTTCTCTTCCTCCAACTTTTTTTTTCAAATCAAGTTTCTTCATTTCATTAGAGGAATTGTAATTTCATGCCTATTTTTACACTGTTGAAAATAATGTACATTTTCAGTATAATGTATCCACCTCAAAATACAATCCAGTCTTAATTAGATTAGTTGAATAGGATTGCAATCTAAATGTCATATCTGTGTGGAACCAGATATCTGGTGATGGATTTCTTTAATTCTTCATTGTAGGAAACATGAGGTCTATCTGGTCTCAGCGACTTGCCAGCTTCAGCCCTGTTACATACCTTGATTAAAAAGGGAATGCAAATGGGAAACCTGCATTTCCTCTCCATTTTTTTAGAAATATGCAACTTTGTGGCACTACAGATCCATTATAAAAAATACCTTACAGTAAAAATGCTTTATTGTGAAAATTGGGGTGAGAGATTATTTCTACTAAAAGAAACTATCCACTCTACACTAGTACCTGAGTCTGTAGTTACTCTCTTGTAATGAAGTTGTAGCTTTTTATTGAAAAGTCTGTCTTGAAATATTACATAGAATAAGTTATATAAATGGAATTCCTGCTACAATTTATGCAACATTATTAGAACATTAGTAGCTTTTCGGTTTCTATGTGTGTAAACTGATGTTGATCCTGTGAAAAATTGATTATTTTCCTGACCATAGAAATCAGTAAAATAATTTAAGAAACTTAAATTATAGAATCATCCAATTAAAATAATAAATAAAACAATTCTCTCTTTTGATAATATGTATGTTGGCATGTCCCAAAGTCAATGTGTCATATGGAGAACATCGTGGCTGATAGGTGGGGGAGAAAGAAGTCCTCTACATGTAGCCATGTTACTGAATGTAGGAATTGCAAAAGTCATATCTTTGGTAACAAAATATAGTGATCTGTATTTTTGAATTATTTTAGTCCACTCTCCATCCTGTATGTCTTTTTTTCCTATCAGTGTTCAGTTGAGACAAATGGCATTATATCCACAGACTTCTGTGATAGGATCACAAATGGCTACATTCAATGCTTACTATTGATGCTCAAGTTATAAACAATTGATTAAACAATTATTTGGAAGAATTTGCTCTGCAATCAGACAGATGGATAAAATTATTTACCTTCTCTACCTGCATTATCTACTTTCCAAAAAAATAACTTTTTAAATTCCATATAACAAATTCTAATATTAGAGAACTGTAGAGTATTTTTTTACCCATCTCTGTTTGTTTGTTTTTCCCTAAAGGTAGATGACTATCATGGCTGCAAAATATGTGACCCTTATAATTGGCTTGAAGATCCTGACAGTGAACAAACAAAAGTAAGCATGAACAATAACTTTGGACATCTGAAACTTCTATATAAACCTATGTGAATTTTCTATATCAAAAGCCATTTAAAAAGGTACATGAGAAAGATTTGAGGTTCAACCCTGGCATTTCTAGGCAGGACTAAATAGAAAAATTGTGGAAAGTCATTGCAAATCACCATACACAATTATGAACATAAATGGGCCAGTAGTTTAGTCTTTTTGATTTCAGGTATAAAAAACTAAAAAAATAATAATAATTGAAGGATTGCTGCTAGTTAAATGATAAACCAATACTTGGTTTCCATAATTATTGGACTGAGGAATTCTATACTTTCATTAGAGTTGTACAGCAATTGCTGTATTGCCTTGGGCTTATGAAATAAGAAAAGCAGTAGCATAGTAAAAGGCACTGGGCCCCAAATTCAATTCAATTCAATTCAATTCTGAATAGAGCTAGAAGGGACCATGGAGGTCTTCTATTCCAACCACCTGCTCAAGAAGGAGACCCTATACCATTTCAGACAAGTGGCTATCCAATCTCTTCTTAAAAACCTCCAGTGATGAAGCACCCACAACTTCTGAAGGCAATCTTTTCCACTGATTAATTGTTCTCACTGTTAGGAAGTTTCTCCTTAATTCCAGATTGCTTCTCTCCTTGATTAAACCTCCAATTTATTATATGAAGGACTTCCCCTGTCAGGAATTGAAGGTGCATACTACTGAAGACTAATAAGGAAGAACAAGCTAAATAATACATTGTTTTGAGAGATTCCTACAAAGCCCAACCAATATGATCAGTGGAAGGAATGGTAGAAATAGAATCCAAAATATATGGAAGTCACTGAATTGCCTAATTGTTGGTTTTGGTTCCTTTTCTTTTTCTAGTATTTGGAGAAATAACAAAAGAAGGAACATTTCAATTTTACACTTGCCTTTTCTTCCCCAGTTGGCTGCTTTTCATTAAAGAAGCACCAAGCAGTGTCTCTTTTCCCATATACGTGTCTATTTTCACCTTTAAACTAGCATCCAGTACAAATTCATTTGTTACTAGGCCCTTTTAAACTCAGTGAGTCTTCTCAGTAAATATTCATAGGACTCTGCTGGAAACTCCATTGAATGCAACAAAACTTACTTTGAAATGAATTAGGCTGTCCAAAATTAATACATGGTTTTGTTGTCATCGTCTTCTGTTTTTTCTCTCTATAAAGAACACCTGGGTGAGATGATGCATGAAGCTGTATAAATTATACACCTTTTCACCAAAGCAGTAATTAATTTTTACATTCTACTTTGCAATTAAAGTGGTTTAAATTTATCTTCTTACACAAATATGCTTAACATAGGTCAAGTACGTTGTAGCTGTTACAGTTCAATTTTTTTAAAAAGTTACAATAAAGCTACTTGAACTCATATTTGTATTATCTCCTGTTCCAGGTTAGACATAATGTATGCAGAGAGGAAAGTAGTTTGCAAAAAGCTTTACATAAGATTAAACAAATACAAACAGCAGTAGGCAGCGGGTGTGTACAAGTGCACACATGATACAGATACCTGGAGAGTTTGCATGCAGTTCCTTTCAAGTGGCCAGAATCAAATGCAGTGGGTGAAAGTATAATCAGGTTATACTCCTAAAGTCTAAGTGCCATAGGTAGATTGGCAGCTGGCCCATAATCAGAACTGCAGAGTTTCAGGATACCAAAGGGTTATAGTTTCAAGTGCATAGAGTCAAGATACAAGTGAGACTTGTGATGGCTCTTAATGTACACATAATCCTCACTTCATTATTGTAATCAGGGCTGGAATTTCCATTGCTAAGTGATGCATTCACTATCGTTCCAACAACAACAACAAGACAGGTAGCATATAGATTTAATAAATAAATAAAAATGAAGTGTGACATCACGTGACATCACCCTACTCCGCAACAGAAATTCCAGACTTCCCATTGCTTTTATTAAGCGAAATAGTCACAAGTACTTAAGCAAGGATATCACATAGACACCATTTGTGACCTCGTACTGGCTTCCCATGAAGTTAATTCGTTAGAACCAGCAAAGATCACAACTGTGGGATGCTGCAGTGTTATAATTGCAAATGGGGCATTGGTGAGCATTGCGGCTGATGTAAATATGAAGATTATAGCAATAGCAATAGCACTTAGATTTATATATTGCTTCACAGTGCTTTATAGGTTTACATAGACAGCATATTGCCCCCAACAACCTGGGTCCTCATTTTACCAACCTCAGAAGGATGGAAGGCTGAGTCAACCTTGAGCCTGGTGAGATTTGAACTGCCAAATTGCAGGCAGCCAGCAGGCAGCAGAAGTAGCATTCTGACCACTGAGCCACCACAGCTCTTATCACTACTTATTGGAAGTTCAAAAGATTGCCAAAGAGTAATTGTTAAGTGGGGACCACCTCTAGAGACAACCCAGTGAAGGCTAAGAATGCTCTTGCATTGTTGTTCATTGCAGCACATGGCACATTCACACCTGGGTGGATACTCAGCTCCTGTTCTTCATCCTCTGATTGCAGGTGCGGCTGCTACTGATGGCTGCTAGTCATATCATAATCAGATGCTTGAATGCTCACAACTTCCTTAGCTAAACCTGTCTGGCACTCCCAAAGCAGGCTCTTTGGTGTCAGAATTTTCTGAGTCAGGGCTGACTTCAGTGTATTAAGTTAATAATACCACTTTACACTAGTTTGCTCATTCTGGGCATGTTGATCAGCACACCCAGAAAATATAAAGTAAATATATAATTGTAAAAAAATAGTTTCAAAAAATATGCTTGGAGTCCTTTCATTGAGTTCCTTGATGTTTAAGAAAGTTGTATGGTGTGGCACTTGAAAAAAGCCAAAACGTAGAGTTGTCAGTGAAAAATGATGGCCTATTTTTTTGCAAAAGTCTATTCATCTTACAGCAAAAAACCATGCCACCTTATTTTTGCACTGAAAAAAAGCATGATAGATAATGAGAAAATTGGATAGGTTGTTCCGGTATCCAGAAAATTAGGTGACCAATTTAGTTGGATTTTTTTTTAAAAAAAAAAAATTAAGTTTACAATACAATTTAGTTTGAATACTATTAGGCTTTATGCCTAGTGGAAAATTTTTGCTTTTTGATAATGTGAAATATAATCTTCCTCAAATAATTGCATTTTATTCTAGTTTTGAGGTGAAATTATACACAATCAGCACATATCTTTTCTTTCGCTATTCAAATCAACATATATGTTTGTCTAATTGGATATATTGTGTTATTTTTTCCTTAGGCATTTGTAGAAGCCCAAAATAAAATAACCGTGCCCTTCCTTGAACAATGCAGTGTCCGGGGACTATTTAAAGAGCGAATGACTGAACTATATGACTATCCCAAGTATAGTTGCCATTTCAAGAAAGGGAAAAGGTATGTCAAGGCTTTGCACATGTCAGCAAACAATTGATTTGATTCATAGACAGAATTGTTGCTGGTAATGCTGAGGATTGTTATTGATGTGCCACATGTTCACTGAGTCGCAATACAATAATAGTTACAATATGTCTATGGTGTGTTTGCCTTTATGATTATTTACTGGGGTAATGTTGGTATCTAGATTTGGCTTTACTTAAAATTAATAATAGCATCACACATGTCTTCTAGGTATTTTCACTTTTATAATTCTGGACTTCAGAACCAACGAGTATTATATGTGCAAGATTCATTGGATACTGATGGCAGAGTATTTCTTGATCCTAATAAGCTTTCAGATGATGGCACTGTGGCTTTACGAGGTCAGTATAACAGGTTTTCTTTGAGTTATGAATAAAGATGTCACAAATCACAACACATGCATATGTGCACATTCTAAAAAATTTAACTCCTGTGCATCTAAAGAACATCCAGGTTTGAGAAGTTTTATCTGTTGCTTAACTATATTGTTAAGAATTCTGAGACTTGTATTACCAACACATCTGGAAAGACACCAATTTCAAAAAATTGAAACAGAACAATGATCTAAAAGAAAATGTCACTAATATGATTTGTAAATAACCTGCAGGTTTTGCATTCAGTGAAGATGGTGAATATTTTGCATATGGCTTGAGTTCCAGTGGATCAGATTGGGTAACAATTAAATTTATGAAGGTGGACGGTGCTGAAGACCTTCCAGACACATTGGAAATGGTAAAATTCAGTTGTATGGCTTGGACGCATGATGGCAGAGGCATGTTCTACAATTCCTATCCCAAAAGCGATGGCAAAAGTGATGGTGAGTGGCAGGCAATAAAGGTTTGTATAGGAATCTAGCTTAAACTATCAACAGCTTTTTATTAACAATCTTAACAATCCTATATTAATATTATATTATAATATTAATATTATATTAATATTAATAATATTAACAATCCTGGACATAAATTGTTTCAACTTCTACCCTCAAAATGATGCTATAGAGCACTGCACACCAGGACAACTAAACACAAGGACAGTTTTTCCCCGAATGCCATCACTCTGCTTAACAATTAATTCTCATAACACTGTCAAATAATTTACTAAGTCTGTATTACTATTCTTCTCTTCCTTACTAGTATCTATCTCTTTCCACTTATTATTATAACCATGTGTCTTGTATCTTTAAATTTATATTGTTTTTATCTTTTTATTCTTGATGAATGTATTTTATTCTTCTTATGTACACTGAGAGCATATACACCAAAGACAAATTTTTGTGTGCCGAATCACACTTGGCCAATATAGAATTCTATTCTATTTTAACCTTCAGCATCTGGGTCCTGTATCTCAGGGCTCCCCAGACCCTGGGCCTGGACTGGTTAGGAACTGGGCCTCACAGCTGGAGATGAGCGATGGGCAAACAAGTGAAGCTTCATATGTACCTGCAATTGCTCCCCAGTGCTACGATCACTGCCTCAGCTCCACCTCAGATCATCAGGCATTAGATTCTCAGAGGAGTATGAATACTTCTGTAAACTGCACATATATGGATCTAGGTTGCAGACTCGTCCTCCCTCTCACACACAGTCTCTGAAAAAATAGTCTTCTATGAAACCGGTTTGGGGACCTCTACTGTATCTAGTTCAGGACAGGTTTCTGAACTTCAAGGGTAACTCAGAGAGTCTGCTTGCCTGCTGCCTCCCTCCCTCCCTGGGCTGTCTTCTCTTCCAGTGCTTTAGCTTCCTTGATTCCTATGGTTTTTCATTCTACCTGACCATCTTTGGTAACGCATCTTGATTTCCTGAAATCACTGAGGTTTTAAGTTACAGCCAAAATGATGTTTCACTTCCCTAACAAATAAATAAGTAAGTAAAAGAAATACGGCATCTTACTTTTAAATAAAAGCAATAATGTAGAGATACTATACTTAAGTAGTGATGTAATTATCCCTGTAGACAAGAGAAAACCTTTTGGCAAGTAGGGCTGGTATTTCTATGAATTACATAATTTGCTACCTTTCAAGTTGAACAACTTTTACTCTATAGGAGTTGCAAATTCTTATCATTGATGTTTTTGAACTATAACTTGCATACATGTAATCAAATATGCTGTCCCCCACAGGCACTGAAACAGCAACCAATTTGCACCAGAAACTCTATTATCATGTCTTGGGAACTGACCAGTCAAAAGATGTTTTATGTGCCGAATTTCTTCATGAGCCAAAATGGATGGGTGGAGTTGAGGTATGACGTAGTCTTTGAACAATCAGCTTAGAATATTGGTAGATGATAAAGTAAAATAAACTGTGTTTAGAGACCCAGCTGTTGTTTGGCAAATACATTGGCTCTGTTTCTTGTTTCCTTTGCATTAGTCAAATATGATGTGAATAATTCTTTGTTCTTCCCAAAATTGTACATGTTAACCTTTTATTCTTGCTATACACCAATGATGCAAGAATTCCTGGTGGCCTTAACTGACTCCTCAGATGTTTAGTGCAATATAGGACAGTGGTGGCGAACCTATGGCACGTGTGCCAGAGGTGGCATGCAGAGTCCTCTCTGTGGGCACACGAGCTGTCGGCCCAGCTCAGCTCCACCACGCATGTGCACGTGCCTCCCGCCAGCCAGCTGGTCTTCGGGTCTCTGTCGCACAAGCACAGTGGACAGGGCAGGGGTAAAATGCTCCCCGTTCGGACCGGATCGCCCGATCCAGTAGCAATGGAGGTGAGTGGTTCGGAAAACTGGTAGCAAAAATCCCTGCCCCCCCCCATGCCCAGCTGAGCCGCGCGATCATCAGAGGCGTTTTTTCTTTTAAATGGCTCTGACGATCCAAGCTCTGACGATCCAAGCTGTGTTGCCTGATCAGCAGAGGGTTTTTTAAAAACCCTCTGACGATCAGGCAACTCAGCTGGGATCCTCAGAGCCTTTTGAAAGCATTTTTTTACAACCTCTTCACTGAAGAAGTTGTAGAAAAAAATGTTTTTAAAAGTAAAAAAAAAAAATTGGCCATGCCCACCCAGTCATATTACACCCCCCCACCAAGCCACGCCCACAGAACCGGTAGTAACAAATTTTATATTTCACTACTGGGGCAGGGCGCATGTGGGAGTGTGTGTGCATGCACGGAGGGTGGGCTCACGTGCAGGCGCCACACGCACATTGCATTTTTTGGGGTTCACACACACACGCTTTGGGCACTCGGTCTGGAAAAGGTTAACCATCACTGTTATGGGATAAATGAGTGGTTAGTTTCAAAAGACTAAAGTGATGGCTTGGCCAAAAAATAAAAACCTAATAAAATGAGTAGAATGAGAGGCACAGGAGACTGAATATATGAGGAGTTTTAAGTATCTTGGTGTAATATTTCAGGTTATATGTTCATCAATAGAACACATAGTTCTACATGCTCTTAGAAGTTCTTGACAGATTTAAAAACTCTTCTGTGTAATTCTGCCATGTTGAAATTTGTCAGAGCTATACTTCAGGTAATCTGTGATTGACAAATGGACTACCCCAATTACATATAACTGTTAGCCTATGGTCCTTGAAAATCTCTAAATCATAACCAAAATTATGTTCGGGGGCCTACACAGAGGTTTATTTCTTTTAGAGCAATTTTGTTGGCTGAGAAATGTGTACTTACAAGTATAGTTTTAATAGAGTTTTAAGCATTTTTAAGTCAAATGTAAATTCAGTGCGATTTACTGTCTGAGAGAATGGGAATATCTTTAGTGTCTTCTGGTTAGCTCTTCAGTTCCAAAATATTATCCTGTTTCCCCCAAAATAAGACATCCCCTGATAATAAGCCCAATCGGGTTTTTGAGCACATGACAATAAGGCCAAGCACTTATTTCAGGGTTCAAAAAAATATAACACAGGGTCTTATTTTCGGGGAAACACGATATCAATGAAAAAATTATTGAAGAATGATGTCTCATTTTGCTAAATTTATTAAATTTGATGTAATAACAGGAGCTTGCACAGCAATGGTATATATTTATGTGAAGGAATTAATAACTTTTGATTATATAGCTGCAGGTGGTTCCTACGCTTGCAGCCTTAGCTGTTAATTAAAGGTACTTGCTTTGTCGTTCTGTCAAACCTGATTATTTGTTCTCTTCCTGACACATTTTGACTACTAATATTGGAAAAATGGTTGCTAATTCCACATAAGGTGTGTGATGTTCACACTTAGGATGTTTGAAAACCTTTGCATACTGTGAACCAGATGAGGATAAAAATTGAAATGGATGCCCATATTAATTGAAGTAAAAAAAAAATTGTCCCAAGACAATTTTATTGGTTAAGTTGAATAACATACTAGATGTAAAAGGGTAAATAAACAAAACTATGGATAAATGTTATGAATTTAATAAACTTCGGAAAGAGTTAAGAAAATGAATCACCTACAATTACTTTCAAAGCCAGTTTGATATAATTTTTAATGCATCAGGCCAGAAACCTGGAAACTGTAAATTTTACTCCCATCTTGATCTAGACATTTTGTCTTAGCCTTAGTGAGTAGATAGTGGCAAACCATTTCTGAAAAACCGAGCCAAGAAAACTGTAGGGATTTGCCCAGATAGTCTTGAAATCAGGCTCATGTGAAAAGAGGAGGAAAATATACATTGCATTTCAGTAATCTCTCCTTCCTTCCAATCTGTGCCTTTTTAGATTTCCATGAAATGTAATGTTTTCATATGTAAAATGAAAGTTTTAAAGCCATAGTCATCATTGAATGACCCTGTGACTCTCATTGGCTTATGTATCAGCCAGGGCCACATTTTGGCTTAGCATGCTTTAACTTTAACTTTTATTAGACTTCTATACCACCCTTCTCCCGAAGGACTCAGGGTGGTGTACAGCCATATTAAAACACATAAAATTTACAAAATTTAAACACCATTAAAATCAAATATACAAAAATTTGGCCCACAAATTAAAAAACTAAAATACACCCACTAAAATTCATATTCACGTTTGCTTCAACAAGCCAGCCCGGCTTGTTGAAACAAAAGGGTCTTCAGGTGCGCAGGTTGAGGATCATACGCACATCTAGAGGCAGCTCATTCCAGAGGGTGCCCCCACAGAGAAGGCTCTCCCCCTGGGCACCGCCAGTCAACATTGTTTGGCCAATGGCACCCTGAGGAGCCCCTCTCTGTGGGAGCGTATTGGCCGGTGGGAGGCTGTCGGTGGCAGAAGGCGGTCTCATATATACCCCAGTCCTAAGTCATAGAGCGCTTTAAAGGTGGTGAGCAACACCTTGAATCGCACCCGGAAGACCACTGGGAGCCAGTGCAGCTCGCGCAGGAGAGGTATTACGTGGGTGCAACGAGTCGCCCCCATAATCACCCGCGCGGCCACATTCTGGACCAGTTGGAGCCTCCGATGCTCTTCAAGGGGAGCCCCATGTAGAGAGAATTGCAGTAGTCCAGACGGGATGTGACGAGGGCATGAGTGACCGTGTGCAGAGCATCCTGGTCCAGAAAGGAACGCAACTGGGGTATTAGGTGAACCTGATAAAAAGCTCCCCTGGCCACGGCTGTCATATGATCTTCCAAGGACAGCCGTGTATTCAGGAGAACACCCAAGTTGCGCGCCCTCTCCATGATGCTAACCATCATCTCTGAGTTTAGTCTAATTCACAGGATTGTTATAGGAGAAAAAGAAATTATGGTTAAGAAATAGCTACATTCACTGTCTTGATTTCCTTGTAGGAAAGAATAAAATAGCCCAACAATTACCTTTTGTAATAATGCCTTTCTCTTTTTAAAAGTTTACAAATAAGGGTAAAGGTTCCTAAACAGCTGTTGCTCAGCAGCTGGCAACACCAGAACTGTCTTGTTTAGATTCAGAAGTTAAGCAGAGTAGAGCCAGTCAGAACTTGAATGGTGGACTACAGCATTGGGATTCCAAAAGACTGATTAGATTGGAAAGTTGAAAAGAACATCCTGGAACGAAACTTTGTCAAACTATTTATGGTGCAGTCAGCAACACTAAGATTATATGTTCATGAAGATCAGCCCAGCTCAACTTGGCTTTATACTTTTAACTATCTCTGCTCCTCCATATCTTTTCCTCATCTGTATCAGTTCTAGCTGGAAGCGAGTATATTTGATTGGAAATAGAAATGAGTTTGAAATACTTCCCAGAAGGTGGCGCTAGTAAATGGTATGATTCAGGTGAAGCAAAAAGCCATGGTGATTTTAAATGGACTTGTCTTATACTTGCTATTGTTATGGAAAAGTTCAACTTATTGGACAAATATAATATATAAAATTGGAATGATTAGATTACTCTATAAATATTTCTTCTTCTATCCTGGTCCCTCTTCAAGTAACTCAAGAAAAGCATCCAACTTTCAATGAGTGTGCTTTTCTTAAATGTTTTTATTATAAAAGCCTTATTTCTGTATCTAGAAGCATTTGTCATAAAGGACAAAGGAATAGTTTGGGTGAATCTTTCTTTTCAATAAAATAGTGCAGATAGAGCTAATGTAATGTGATTATAAAGCACTTAAGAACAGTAGTGGCTGAAATCTCAGGGATGGGATTGTACAGTAACAGGAGACGTGATGCATTAGATTTTCATTAATGTTTTGAATTCTGGAGAGTTAAAAACAGACAGACTGGTTATCTCCTCAGGCAATCTTCCAGAAGAGGAAATAGAACAGTTGTGCTGGAACGTAAAACCTCACACATGCGTTCTTGGACCAGTTGAATTGTAGCACTGTTGAGATAACAGGATGGATGAGAAATCAGCCTAAAGAAGGCATGGAAGCTAGACAGGGTAACAGCAGATAAAGGAAGCAGTCAGGATCAGTGAACTAAAATCCTTGGAAAGAAACCAAGTATTGGGAAAATTAAGACTTGAGAAAAACAAGATATGGAACATTATTTATAGGCTAACCCTTGAGTCTCTGGGTAGAGAGATTGAAACCAACATAATATTACATTAAAAAAAAACTAAATAGCAGATCAAAATCCTCATTCTGGACTTAAGGTCCACTAAAGAAGAATGGTCTTAAGCCCCTTCCAAAATGCCAGAAGATCAGGTGCCATGTATATTTCTGAGGGGAAGATGTTTCATGGAACAATGGCTATGACAAAAAAACCCTTGATCTACATTTTGGGCTGGAATCTTTAACAAGCCCTCTTTAGATGATTAAGTAAACAGAATCATATTCACACACAGGGCTAGAGAACTTATAAAAATTTTGTTTTGGATCTTATTGTGGAATAGGCTCAAAGAAAATGGGACAGTACTAATCTGACTTTGGTTGATCTCAAAACAATGCTAAGCAGGATTAGTCGTAGTTAGATGTTTGATGAAAGTTTGATGGAAAATCAATAGAAAAACCCCAGTGTCCTATTTTTTCCCCTCAGTGTTTTTAATTTAAAAAAATCTTATTTTCTAGAATAGGCTTAGTTTTTTCCTTCCAAATGGAAGACCAGTTTGAAAACTTGAATCTGTCCTGGAAGGGTGGGGGGAAGCATTTTAATGAAAATAACCTGCATATCAACAGAATAATTTTGCCTTTTGATAGTTCCTGTTCATTTAAACCCAGAGGCTTTTATGTACAGAACACTCAGCTGCTATCCTCTCTACCTGCAGTTCAGAATATTTATGGGGCTGTACTTGGATGATGGAATATACCTTGAGGTTCATTTTTGAGCCTGTACCTTATCATCACAGATTTTGCAAAACTATTTGCTAATTATCTTTGCTCCCTATTGGCATCCAGTGGTGCTTAAACGTTTTGAAAATTAATTTTAAATAATTCGGTATAAATATGATCTAAAGCATAATCTCCTCTCTCAAATCCTAAAAGATAAACACACTAGAGCATTCTATGAGGGAGATGGGCCAGGGGTGAAATCCAGCAGGTTCTGACAGGTTCTGGAGAACTGATAGCAGAAATTTTGAGCAGTTTGGGGAACTGGCAGTGGAAAGTTTGAAAAGTTCTGAAAACCAGCAAATACCACCTCTGACTGGCCCCAGAGTGGGGTGGGAATGGAGATTGTGCAATATCCTTCTCCCAGGAGTGGGGAGAGAATGGAGATTTTGCAGTATCCTTCCCCTGCCTCGCCCACCAAGCCATGCTCACCAAGCCACGCCCACAGAACCAGTAGTAAAAAATAATGGATTTCACCACTGAGATGGGCCACTTCTAAATATGATATGTTAAATAAATAAATAGAACCAAAGGAGTTACAAATATTACACAATAAATAAATAAAACCCATTAAACAAATGAGTCATAAATATTACATATATTTATTTATTTGCTGGTGGATACTAAATTCAAAGGGGTTCACAAACTTTTAAGTAACACTAGAGGTACATTGATGACAATAAAAATGAACTTCATTAAAAATGTATCTGGTTATAAATTTTATAACTTTGGCAGAATATATGTACCAAGTTAGAAATAGGGAGCCTTTTATTTTCCATTTAAAATTTGGCTCTGAAGACTGAATGTCCTGATTATGTCCTGACTAAATAATGACCTGATATTACTGGTGAGGCAGGCTGAAAATTTCAGTCCATTTTTATTGCATCTCTTTTTTCTTTAGTAAAAGAAAGAAAAAAACCCTGTGCAGCTGGAAATTGATACAGGTAGTCCTCAATTTATGACCACAATTGAGCCCTAAATTTCTGTTGCTAAGCGAGATAGTTGTTAAGTGAGTTTTGCCCCATTTTACAATCTGTCTTGCCACAATCCTTAAGCGAATCGCTGCAGCTGTTAAATTAGAAACATGGTTGTAATGTGAATCTGGCTTTCTCATTGACCTTGCTTGTCAGAAGGTCACAAAAGGTGATCACATGATCCCAGGATGCTACAATTGTCATAAATATGACCGCAGTTGCCAAGCATCTGAATGGCTCATGTGACCAAGGGAATGCTGCAGTGGTCATATGTGTGAAAAATGGTCATAACTCACTTTTTTCAGTGCCTTTGTAACTTCGAATAGTCACTAAATGAAAGATTGTAAGTCAAGGACTACCTGTAATGTGCAGGCAAGTTTTGGCAATGTATCCTTGGGAGGACCTCAAAAATTCATCCCATGTGAAAGTTTTCCTAACCCCATAGTAAGGGAAAGCAAAAATGTGGGACAAATGCCATTGCTTCTCACTATTCAAACAAGTGAGGTGGAGGGAGGTGTCTGCGAAAGCATATATGCGTAAGGGCCAGTAATGCCCATTCTTTGTTTATCTTGCATAAAAATATCTGCAGATGGGTTTTTCCACATAGAGTCAGCAATGTTTTCTCTTGACACTCTTAAATTCCTTCATGCTCTCAAAATGAATTGATGAAAAGATGTAGCAATAAAGAGAGACTTAATTGTCATTCCGACTGAATTATACATTGTAGAATTACATTAAGAGTGTGTTTTGGGAATCCCACTAAGCAAAGTGTTATCCACTCTTCCCCAGTTTAGCAGGGAACAATGAGGAATGCGCTATGGGGATTCTTGAACAAAAGTGAAATGTTTTCAAAGACCAATTTTGCTTTGATAAACTGAAGGCATTGTGAGCTTAGAATTAATATTCAGTATGAACTTTACCTTGGGGATATTAGATGCTTTCAGCACTTTTAAAACTACTTGCAGAAGGTTCCAAATTCAGATAAAAAATTCTGGAGAGCCCAAGACCACACAGGGACTGGGATGACATACTGTATTACACATGATTAAGTTGCTGAAGAAATAGCAATTGAGCACACCAACACAAATTCAGATAAACCACATTATGGCTTAATGTCACATGTGGACCCAGCCAGTTGATTATGCTAGGGGAAGTGGGGGGGGTTGAAGGTTGTGTGGGGATAAAATTGTTGTATAATTTTTAATAAAATAAAAAGATAGATAAATGTATTAATAGAGAAGCAAGAAATGTGGGGGAAATGTCATAATAAATGAAATGATAATATTAAGATATGATAAATATTGGAGGAGTAAGAAGAAGACACAAAAAACGTATTCAGATGATACACTGAATGATTGATTATGTATTGTTTGTTTATAAAATAAAAAACTTTTTAAATAATTTTTTTTTTATTATTATTATCTCTTTTATTCATTAAACATGAAACTCAGTTTGACTGGTGCTAATGACTGGTGCTAATAGTTGATACAAGTTGCTGCAAGCATCCTAGGTATCAGCCAAGTGCCTTCTTAAAATATATGATGTTCCGAGTAGCACAGTTTTTTGCAGTTCCGCTGGTGTTATTGCAGGAAGCTGCAATTTGTTGAGGTGTTTTGTAAAATTCTTGGACATGGTACCAAGTGCCCCGATGACAATGGGTATCACTGTTATATGTTTCATCCATAGCTGGTAAGTTTTGATGGCCAGGTTGCAATATTGTTATTTTTGTTGTTGTTATTATTATTTGCTGGTGGTATTTTTTTTTCTCTTATTGACATTGCTTTAATTTTGGTGATGCTTAGGTATCTGATGACGGGCAATATGCTTTGCTTTCTATACGGGAGGGATGTGATCCAGTGAACAGATTGTGGTACTGTAAACTACAGAAGGAATCAAGTAATATAACAGGTAAGATCACTCCTTTTTAGATTTGCCAAATCTTTGCTTAGTTGCTTGCAGGGTGGATTTGATTTAAATTGAGTCGATTTAAATCATGATTTAAATCACTAGTAAGACTTGATTTAAATCAACTAGATTTAAATCATAATTTTTAAAGAGCAACTGTCATCTCTGCTACTCCTTTGACACGCTGTTGACACACCAATAGTCCCAGTGTTGCAGAATATACAGCCTTGTGCTACATAACTAAGCTCCATTTCATGCTGAATAAACTAAATTATTTATGTATCTTAAATAGAAAATTATTTTACGATAGATTTTTACCCCAAAAGTTTTTTATTAAAATAAATTCAATAAAAATCAAAAAAATCTGATTTAAATCAAAAAAATCCAATTTAAATCAAAAAATCTGATTTTTTTGATTTTTTTAAAAAAAATCATTGATTTTTATGCACCCTGGTTGCTTGGTTGCTTGCGTGATTTCAATGCTTGAATCAGTACAAATGTAACTGATCTATAGCAACCATTTATTATATTATATTGCAAATCAGCATTCAAAACATATCAATAACTGGAAAATTATCTTAATAACATAATTATATCTTCATCTTTGATGTAGTAGAAATTGGAAGTAATAGACAAAGTCCATTTACTGTTTAACTCACACATAATGCAATGTTATATACCGTATGCAAAAGATCCTATTCATGTGGAATGGACATTCAGATCTAACCTCTTCCTCCCTAGTCTATTAAATTGGATTTCCTGTATAGTGGTCCTCAACTTAGGACCACAACTGAGCCCCAAATTTATGGTTGCTAAGTGAGAAATTTGTTAAGTGAGTTTTGCCCCATTTTATGACTTTTCTTGCCACATTTGTTAAGTGAACCACTGTAGTTCTTAAATTTGTAACCTGGTTGTTAAATGAATCTGGTTTCCCCATTGACTTTGTCAGAAGGTCACAAAAGGAGATCACATGACTCCGGAACACTGCAATGGTCATAAATGTGAGTCAGTTGTCAAGCATCCTAATGTAAATCACGTGATTGTGGGGATGCTGGGATGGTCATAAGTGTGAAAAATGGTCATAAGTCACTTTTTTTCAGTACCGTTGTAATATTGAACAATCACTAAATGAACTGTTGAGGACTGCCTGAATAGCCTTTATGCTCAAAATTTAAGAAACAGTATATCTCTTATTTCTTTTTCTATCAGAAGTAAGCTATGTTCTTGAAAATGGGCTAGCAGTGGAGAATTTCCTTTGTTATACACGTCCAGCAAAATCAAGACTGATATGATGCCTGGGAATATGAAAGGGGAAAAAACGTTCTTAATGGACTACAACTGTACAGGAATCACACATCTATAGTCATATTACTTTCACTGAACTACAGCACTGCGATTGTTATATAAATGAGTTATGATTCCAAAATTGAATTTTAATCTGGATTTAAAATATAAATATATTTACTTTCTCTTCATAGAAATTACCTGTGCTCTGTTCATGGTGGTAACGTATAGAATAGCCTTTCCCATGATGACCTTCAAATATCTGTTGGAATACAGCTTCTTTTTTCAGGCAGCATGCTGGCTAGAGATAATGGAAGAATGGCATCATAATTATTATTGCATTGTACGCTGCTATTTCATCTTGTGAACTTAGTTACATTCCTTATTGAACTGATAAAACCACATGGCGAAAAGTGCACTTGCAGACTAAATTGAAAAGACACTCACAGTCTGTTGGTGCATGATGTGTGATATATAACCACCGAGCCTTAATTACATACTAGCGGTTCTGGAAGATTAATTTGCTTTCATTCCGAGTACAGTTCCAACCTTAACAAATGGACTTCATAAGGGAAACATGCGGGAAGAGGATGTAGCCTAATATTCTTTTCATTTCTCAAGCTGTCTGTTTTTGAAATAGGGCTTCAAAACTCAGACTAAAAATAAGGTTCATTTCTATATGTCATGCACTTGATTGCTTGCTAGACTCTCAAGTTTTAATGTATTTGTCCTCTTTACAGTTTCCCTCTCTGGTGCAATAAGCTTTTATTCTCAAGATTCTGAAAATCTTAGTCTTGCCTATTGTGCATGCAAGCTGTTGTAGGGTGCCTCTTTTTTTCTTGTGGGTTTTTCAAATTAAAAGTATAATCTTAATAGGAAGTCACATGGCTTGGTGGACTGTGGCAAAGGAGCAGAACAGCATAGTCATCTTTTTGTAATAGTTGAATAAAGAATCAAATTAACTTATTATGTCTAATTTAAAAAGTTAGAAATAGGTCCCCTTAAGGTTACAGTTTAGATGAACTTCTATTAGCTCTTTACAGCAGTCACTCAAAATGTTTATTACAGTCAAAGACCAGTGCAATTAAAAATATTCAAAGAGTTGAGAGTTTTGAATATTCAAAAATATTCAAATATTCAACTCAAGTTAAAAGTAAAGTTCTAGAATAGAGTAATAACAAATAACAAAAAAAAACTATGTTAAAATCATAATTTGGTAGCCTATCTGTCAATTGCATGTACGCAAGAATATAGTCTAAGCCAGCAGTGTCAAGTTGTGGCCCGCAGGCCACGCCTACCCTACCTTCACAAATGGGGAAAACATCGTGAAACGTCACGACGGCAACATGACGCCACGTGTTTGACACCTGTGGTCTAAGCTATATAATATATTAGTCCTGAAATTGTGAATGCCTATAGTCATTAGATACTAAAATGCAACCAAATGATATCAAAATATTTGGTGCATTAATTATGTAAAATAGCTATAATGGTTTATTCATCAGGTTCCAACTAATTCTTGGTGCTGCTGTACAGAATCTAGGTACTTGCGCTATGACTATGATCCATTCGTCTTTAAGCAGCCACTGAAGATAAATGGTGTCGGAATGGCCAGGATACCGATTAATTATCAGGAAAGCTCTTAAAGCAAAATCAATAACTTACAGCATATAACCTATGTTTTATATTTATATAACTTAATAACTTAAATTTTACAAATGCAATTACATGCAAGTAATTGCACGTTACTAAGACTATTGTCTTCCATGGCAATAAATACCTGTCAAAAAACTAACATTTTAAGAAAAGAGAATTTTCTTAGAGCATTATTTCAAAAAATTATATCAGCTGAAGTGAAAAGCCTGACAGGTAAAATACAAGGAATGTTTGGGGGCATATTGGTGCCCATATTGCTGCCTGTAAAGTATATCAAACAGCATCTGCTCAAGTTTTTAAAAAATGGATATCAAGGAGAAAGGATTGTATCAGTGGCAGCTTGAAATAATATAGCTGCACAAACAGTTGAACTAATTTTAGACATTCTGTAAATGCCCTTTTCTACTTCCTCTGAACAAATCTGATAGCTGTATCTTTACTGTTTTTATGATATATTTTTAGCAATAGTTGCTATTCCTAGATGGGCAATTTCTACACCTTGGTGTTCATGTTGTATGTTGGGTAATACAATACAAGCTGTTTTCCCTCTTGTTATCCTTCCAGTGAATGCTCATTCTGTTTGATTGCTGACAGTCTCTTGGATTTCTATTCAGTTTCTATTGACACATTGATAGTGTCTTGGTTTCTTTATCACTACATTGAAACAGTATTTTGGCAAATTTCGATGTTATCTGGGAAACCATTTCTGCTGTTTAATAATGCGCTCTCTCTGCTTAATTCTGTGAAAGATTGTCCTTCTCTTTCTCCAAGATTCCCCACTATGTTCCTTTTTGCATAGCAGAAGCAGAAATGTGTAATGCTGATACATTCTAGTACACAGTGGAACTAGCAGCACTTATGGCTACCTACTTAACTCAAATAGAGAAGCAATTTACAGCGAAGGAGAAATTTCCTGACAGTGAGAACAATTAACCAGTGGAATAGCTTGCCTTCAGAAGTTCTGGGTGCTCCATCACTGTGTCAGTGTATAAGAAATTATGAGCTGGGATAGCCATAACAAGAAGTCAACCAATGGGAACTGTTTGGTGACTAAGAAACAGGATCTGTTGTGAGCTATGGAAGAATATTGCTTCTGTGATTTCTGGTTCTGGATTCTGCTTCTTGTCCTTGTATTTGCTACCACGTTGCAAGAGCTGCATGGGCTGTATTGTATACATGTATCATGTTTTATATTATTGTATACAGGTATAAACAGGTTTCTTCTATAAATGAATCCTGCTGAATTATTTTCTTGTCTGCTGGTTGGATTGCCGCAAACTCTAACACACTGGAAGTTTTTAAGAAGAGATTGGTCAGCCAATTGTCTGAAATGGTATAAGTTCTCTTGCTTGGATGGCAGATTGGATTGGAGGACCTCCAGAGTCCTTCCAACTCTATTCTGTTCTGTTATTCTTTTATTCTTTCTGTGATCACGTATATCCATCCCATCAAGCCCAATGAAAGTCCCAAATGGTAAAGGATGTCCTGCCATGGTCAATAGAAGATCTCTGAGGTCCCTTCTGACCTATTATTCTATGTTCTATATTCTATGGATAGCCTTGGAAAAGGTACAGTTTCATTAAGGAACATTGAAAAGATGAAAATCCTATAGATTTCATTTGCTGACCCGTTTGAGGAAGCTTCACCACTAGGCCACCATTTGCTCAATATACATTCAATATATAGATTGAATAAATAAGGAAAGCCTATATAGCTTTGTCTTACTGCTTTGCCAGCCTGGAGCCAGGCTGTTTCTCCATTTTATGCCTATACTATGGCTTCCTCACTGGCATATAGGCTTCTCATGAGCACAGTTAGATGTTCCATTTTTTAAGCAGATGCCACAATTTGTTGTGATCACAATCACAAGCCTTTCCGTAATCAGAGAAACTTTTTTCATACTTTGTGATTTTCTGAATTAGCAGCGCGTATCAGAAATAATGTCTCATGTTCCTCAGTTTTTCTAAAGCCAACTTGAACATCTCGCATCTTTTTTTCCATGTAGGGCTCCAATCTGTGTTGGATGATCTTAAGCATTATTTTTCTGGCATATGAAATTAGGTTATTGGACAATAATTTGCGCACTCTCTTAAATCTCCTTTTTTTTTATATTGGAATGTAGATTGACCTCTTCCAATCTGTTTGCCACTGTGTTGTTTTCCAGATTTGCTGGCATAGCTTAATTAGACTTTTTACTGATTCTTTTTCTGTAGCTTCCAATACTTCTGTAGGTTTTCCATCAGTTCCTTTAGGCTTCTTGTAATGACCAGAGCACCAATCTAATTTCATCTAGAACTAAGTACAAACTTCTTGAAAGTAGGGATCTAAGATATTGGATGTTGACATTTCTTCTATACAGTGTTTCAGTATATTTCTTCTTTCTGTGATTGGTCACTAACACTCATGGCATCTTTTAGCATACCAGTTCAAAGTTGGAACTTCTATCTGAGTTCAGATATACAATATGATAAACAGGGAGAAGAATATAAAGATTTCCTTAATCTTCCCAAATACAAACAAATTTAAAGATATTTAACTCTGTAGAACCTATTATGATAAACTTTGAAATTGAAACAAAAGGTTTTAACATAGCTGGGATTGGACTAAGAGTTTCTCAAACAATTTTCACTGCATGAATGCTTTTGAAATAGCTCTACCATCATAGTGCAATCCATTATTTCCATATTGTTGTTGTAATTGAATGTCCTGATCATTACAATATACTGTAGTTCACTTCAAATATTTCATGTTATTAACATAAGGACATTCTACTTTATCAGTCTAGTAATTTATTTAGGCTAGGGTTTTATTTCTATAGAGGGCAGCTAGTCAAAAGCCAATATAGAAAGAACCTTACTAGATCAGATGATTGTCCCATCTAGTTCATTATTTTAAGTTATACAGAGGTTAATCTCTTCAGGAAAGAAAAGATCTGGAAAATATAGATAGGAGAATGGTGATATCCTATAAAATATGTTCCTTAACAATTGGCATATATATATATATATATATATATATATATATATATATATATATATATATATATATATATATATATATATATATATAAATTTGATTTATATGCCGCCCTTCTCCAGAGACTCAGGGCGGCTTACAATGCGTTAAGCAATAGCCTTCATACTTTTGTATATTTATACAAAGTCAGCTTATTGCCTCTACAAACTGGGTCCTCAATTTACCTACCTTAGAAAGGATGGAAGGCTGAGTCAACCTTGAGCCTTGAGATTCGATCTTACTTTAATTGCAGACAGCTGGTGTTAAATTACAGAGCTCTGTCTGTTGAGCTATCCAGGCTCCCTATTGCTATATTCTTCATGACTTGTCCTCTGTAAAGATTGTCCAAGTCATGGCAACTTGTGTGAGTGACTTCCCTAGTTTAGCAGTATGCTATGTGAGGAAATACTTTTAAATGTTCTGAATCTTACATTGTTCAGTTACATTAAATTATGTTGGATTGAACACTGGAAGAGACAATAGAAATGGTGACATCTGAAGCCATTGCTTGAGACAATGAATTATTTAAATTAGCAAAATTTAGTAAGATTCTAAAGAAGCAAATAAAATGTACAGATATTAGACATGTTGGAAATCTATCTACAGCCAAATAACTGCATATTGTCTTGGTGTAAATTGAAATTGTATTATGGGCTGCGCTGGAAGAGTTTGGTAATGTACATAAATGTGAAAATAATGATTCTTGAGTGTAGAAGAATGAAAGAGATAATAAACAAGCATATACTCATTTCTGCTTCACAACATCATTTTTTGGATGATGATCTGAGTGGAATCATAATTCTCCAGTTTAAACATTGGCTTTCTTATCCAAGCAGTTTGAAACAATTAAGGAATTTGCTGTCATGCATGTCCTGATGAGTTTTGTAAAAGGCTGATTGACAGTTTTAAATTGATGATTGCTTTGACATATTTGCGTGTATTTGTACTAATTTACATGTTCCATATTTATTAATTTGCAGTGGAATATTAGGTGATGGATGGTTTAGCTTTGCTGGGCTTATTCTATCTTTCATACATTTTTAGGCTTGCGTATATCTGGCTGAGGGGATGTGGTGGCTCAGTGACTAAGATGCTGAGCTTGTCGATCAGAAAGGTCGGCAGTTTGGTGGTTCAAATCCCTAGCGCCATGTAACAGTGTGAGCTCCTGTTATTTGCCCCAGCTTCTGCTAACCTAGCAGTTCAAAAGCATGTAAAAATACAAGTATAAAAATAGGGACCATCTTGGTGAGAAGGTAACAGCATTCCATGCACCTTCGATGTTTAGTCATGCCGGCCACATGACCATGGAATTGTCATCAGACAGTGCTGGCCCTTGGGTTTAGAAATGGAGATGAGCACCGTCCCCTAGAGTCGGGAACGACTAGCACGTATGTGCGAGGGGAACCTTTACCTTTACCTTCTATCTGGCTGATTGTAACATTTGCCACATAAGTGAACGGTGCAATATAATTTTATAGATATCTGAGCAAATGTAAATAAATTTTACAGTATGAGAACTTGTGTTAATTAGAATGTTCAGAGATTTCAATACTTTGCTCAACATTACAGTTCAAGGAATTAGAGAAGTTTTAAGTAGGATTGAAGAAATAAAATTCATCAAGAATATTTGAAGCCTCGGATGGAACCAAAACAGTTCTTCAAACTGTGATTTGATATTCATTTTGGGAATAACAAGTATTGATCATAATGTGGCTTACCCTATTTAAATCTGTATATAGGTGTAAGACTTAAGATTTGCTATAATCATCTTAAGAAATTGAATTGAAAAGAAATCCTGCCTATCCAAAGTGACATATCATTTGAAACAATGAGAGGTTTTTCTCTTGAGCGTGCTCTGATATTAATACTGTACATTTAACCATTCTGCTATGAATATGGAATCCTGATTTCATAATCAATAAAATCTTCATAATTCAATTGTACCTTTCCTCAGGAATAACTTGCAGTTATGGCACTTGTAAATAATTTCATATGGGGTGTAAAAGACATTTTATACTGTAATTTACCAATTTTGCATATATCTCTTAGAGTAAATTTCTTCATTATCTTAATGTAGGTCTTTTGCAATGGGTGAAACTGATAGACAACTTTGATGCAGAATATGAGTATGTCACCAATGAGGGAACAATATTCACCTTCAAGACAAACCGACATGCTCCAAACTATCGATTAATTAACATTGATTTTATTGAACCTGAGGAATCCAAATGGAAAGTGCTGATTCCTGAGCATGGAAAAGATGTTCTAGGTAAGATTATTTAAGTTATATATTTCAGCAACAACAACAACAGAATATAATCCATGATAGAATAAAATAGCACTATTATAATTGTGGAGAGCTGTACATTATTCATATTAGTTAAAGCAAAGCTCTGAACTTAAGAAACTTTTGAGAGGCAAATATCATAATTGTACATTTACATTTTTATGAAGCTGTGATTGCTGTATGACTCACAAATGAGTAATACACAATGATAGTATTCTCCCCCGTTGTTGTTTTTTTAAATAATAGCTGAGTCTGTTTGAAGGCTGTGATGGTTTTAAAATGTATCCTTGCAATGAAATAGTTCAGGAAGATCTATTTGAATAAGTGTATTCTAAACATCATGAAAGGTGTTTATCATGATACCTATTGATATTTTTAAACTTAGAAGCTAACTCTTCTAAATACAATGGGACAATGTCCATTCAGTTATTTTTAAACATACGTTAAACATGTATTGTAGCCATGTACTAGCCCCATTAAAAATATGATATAACTTCAAAATTAATCATTGTAATAATAAAACATTTGATCATGTTTGAGAAATCTTCTTACTTAATAAGGAAATTGTCTTGATACTGAAAGGCCAACTGCTACTGTGTTACAATACTTTAACCCATTTAGTCACTTACAAAATTTGATTTGAGAATATATAATTATAGCTGAAAGCAGTTAATAATGTATTGCTGTAAAATCTTCACAGTTAAGTGAATTTTTGATTCTGCCTGATATAACAATGACATAGTAATGAAATGCTTTATACAAAATCAAGATATGTGACAGAAAGGTTAAATGATCACTTAGCATAAGTGACTCATTGCTCTGGTAACAAAAATGGGCTTACACTCAAATTTCTGATAATATTATAATTCACATTTACTATTCTTAATCCAACATAAACTTTAGAAGTGATTTGGCCATAAAGGATTGTACTAAACCCCCTACATTCCATCCTAAGTTGTTCCAAAAGGTTCCAAAGCAGGATAGATAGGAGGGTTTCACCTTGAATCCAAACTCACAGCTATTAAATATGGGACTTTCTTACTGAAAACAAAGTGCTTTGACACTGATTGATGTTGTATTTTGCTACAGTCACATGTCCACTTTTCCATCACAGGTATTGGTATATGTATGATTGGGTTTTTGGTGTTATTGTGGACTTTTTTTCTTTTTTCTCTTCCTGCAAAATGTTGCTGCCAGGCTATATAACAAAATATGCACAATAATGATGCTGTTTAGCCAGGCAATAAAAGACTGCCGGGAGACCGCTAACAATACTCAACAATTCAACCCTGAATTACATACGTTCTCTATTATTAGCATCTATGATTTCCTGGATTTTAAGAGATACAGTCCCAATCTTATCCTCTATCTCTGTGTACATAAGGATATTTTGGAAGTGCCTTCCAAATGACTTCTGTGGATCAATCCAGTATAAAAGTTGATTTGCTTTTAAGTCCACCTCCCTTCTTTGTTTGGCTGCTCAACAGGTATCATATCAGAAATCAAGAGTGATCCTTGAGTTGAGTTATAAAGACTTAGTGCTGAGATATGTTTGTGACTCAGTTCTGTGACTTTCAGTAACAGTAAACCAAAAATCTATAGCAGTGGTGTCAAACTTGCGGTCTCACATCGTCACGTGATGTATCACGACTTTTTTTCCCTTTGCGAAACCGGGCGTGGGCGTGGCCAGCACGTGACACATCCAGCCCGCTGGCCGCGAATTTGACATCCCTAGTCTATAGGGCAAAAATCCCAAAACAATAACAGTTAGCAAGGGTCAAAATGTCATTTCTTTTAAAGATGGCTTGTAAGTTGTTGATTTTTTACTTTTTTTTTAAAAAAAAAAGTCAAGGTAGGGCAATTTGTCCCTTTGAGAGCTATAATGGTTTCTGCTACTTGGGGGTATTGAGTGCCTTATAAGCAAAAAGGCAGTTTTTACTCATACAAATAAAAGAAATAACTCCTGTTGCCTAAATTCCCTGTTTAATAGATATTTGGAGCTCTTTAAAGCATGCCCCCTTTTCATCACCTCAGTAGAGTTTGCCAGATAAAAATCAAAGTGTATAAAAGTAATATAAGAATCAGGCCATAGAAATTCGTAATACTTAAAATGGAAAGTATTAGGGAGGGGGAGTAAGGCAGAAGGATAGCAAATAGAATGGAATAAGAAATAACATAGGGAAGCCATTAAATTGCAAAGAATGGGTCCATCAGATAGATGATAGATAGATAGATAGATAGATAGATAGATAGATAGATAGATAGATAGATAGATAAAAATTGACATAAGACTTTTCTTCTCTTCCTTGAATTCCCAACTACCAATTCCAATTGTCACAAGAATATCATCCCTCCCATGCCTTCTCTGATTTAATCAAGGAGGGGGCTTCCCTCCTGGCAGTTGTCATTTTTGAGATGATCTTGTTACACAAGGAAAGAAGGGCATATATACTAACCTGCTCACTTGTTGCAGGAAGTGTAAGAATGCAGTAGAAGCAGCATTTCCTTCTCTAATTTTCCTTCCCAGCTATTTTCTTTAATTCTGTCCATTAAAACAGCTACCGGTAGGAAGAATTCATCTGTGGTTAACATTGGGAAGCAGGTTGGAGGCCCATGATGGGCTTTGATTGGATAATTTTGTTAAGAACAACATAGAGGTCCAATTTTCCATATATTGGCTTGAAAGCAAACACTAAGCAAATTCTTAAATGTGCTTGCTGGCATAAAGCTGAAATATATTTAGGAATCTGATGATCTTTTAGGCTCCTAATGACATACAGAGGAAACTTAAGTTCTTTCTATGAAAGATATTAAACTCAGATTTTTCTTTAAAAATTAAACATTTTCTTGTAATCACATACTGAAAATACAGTAGCTGTTTTTCCTTCATATTTACAGAATGGGTGGCATGTGTTAGATCCAACTTCCTAGTCTTGTGTTATCTGCATGATGTGAAGAATGTCCTGCAACTTCATGACCTGGCAACTGGTGCTCACCTCAAGACACTTCCATTAGATGTTGGCAGCATTGTTGGATATAGTGGACAAAAGAAGGATAGCGAAATATTTTATCAATTTACTTCCTTCTTATCACCAGGTAAGTGTGGCTTCTTTTGCATATTGCTTGTTTTCTTTGCACAGGTATGAATGACTATAAAGTAATAGTACACCTATAAACTACTGTGATTAGTGTTTTTATATTTTGCAACATTACGTTGTTTGGAAAGAATTTTCAAAAATAGATTTTTCATAGTGTATATCCACACACACACACACTACACACACTCATATATATATTATTGTATATATACTCTGTGTGTGTGTGTGTGTGTGTGTAAAAACTTAAAATCTCGGGTGTTTTTCGCGTCATTATAAGTTTGTTAGTTAAAATGTTTAAAATCTTGGCTAAGATCCTAGCTCAGAATCCTCTAAATTCCCAAACAAAAAACCTTTGTAAGGTCTTTCAAAAACTCTGGCTGAATTATACTAGCTGCAGCCTGAATGCGTGTTAACGGTCCAGTTTTCTCTGGTTCCCTATTACCAACAGTCAACTGCAAAGAGGTAAGAATTCTAGTAGGCATCACAGCACCACTGGTTGCCTGTTGAGACCTTAGCATATCTTCTGGCATGGTTCTCTCTCTCTCCCTATTGCTAGCTATCAACTGCAAAAAGGAAAGGGTTCTTGCATGCATTACAACATCACTGGTTGCCTGTTGGGATCTCTGCCTATCCCCTGATGTTAAAATTCAAGTTTCCCTCAGTGCAGGTTTCCAAATACTTGATAACCTAGAGGCGTCATCTCATCTATTCATATTTACGAAGATATATATATATATATATATATATATATATATATATATATATATATATATATATATATATATGTAGGTCTTTGGTTATTCGGGTCTTCTCCCACATAAAATTGGAAGTGTCTTGGCGACGTTTCGACGAAGTCTCATTCGTCATCTTCAGGCTGGTGTTCTCGGCTTCGTGCTTCCAGGAGCAATGTGAGATCGCAGCTGTCTCTTCCTTTTAACCAGGACCTATGAAAAACTCGAAGTCCAAAGAGCTTCCATTTTATGTGACCTTGCATTCCTACGCAACTGCCGAGATCAAAATTTAATCCCCACAGGCTTCCAACTGAAATTCCACTCCAACTCTGCAGCCACCAAACGCATTCTGAAAAGAACAGAACTAGCCCTAATCAGAAATGAACTCCACAGAAAAAGATTCCTCCTAGACCGAATCAACAAGGATCTCCTCACACTTCACCTCAAACTCAGCAACAAGATCCACCCCGCACTTTGGGACAAATCCAAACAACTTGCTGTCTGGAGAGCCGAAACACAGACCACCCTCAAGACAGACACACACACCAACAAACTCCGAAGACTACAAGAACACCAGAAACAATCCCCTCCACCCTCACAGCCACACATGAAACAAACAGTGCATAACATCTCAGATAGGATCCTCACCAAAGCCGAAACCAATGTCCTTTCCAAAGGATTCAACTTTGCAGTCGCTCCCAAAAGCATCCCCACTGAAACCATTATATGCGGAGTTGAAACCAGCCTGACCAAAATCAACCCTGACGACGCAAACAGAATCAGACTCGAAATCACCAACATCCTCTGCACCAGCAAGCCACCCAAAAGTAACTTACCCAAAGAGGAACAGACAGCACTACTTAACCTGAAAGAAGACACCAGCATAATAATCCTACCAGCAGATAAGGGCAATGCCACGGTAGTTATGAACACATCTGACTACCAAACCAAATTAACCAACCTACTGCAAGACTCCATATACAAACCCCTAAACACAGACCCCACCACCTACCTGGAAAATAATAATAATAATAATAATAATAATAATAATAATAATAATAATAATAATAATTATTATTATTATTATTATTATTATTATTATTATTATTATTATTATTATTTTATTTCTATACCGCCCTTCTCCCGAAGGACTCAGGGCGGTGTACAGCCTATTTAAAAACACAGACAAAACAACAGTATAAAATTTAAAATAATTAAATAGGTGGCTCAAATTTAAAACCCCAATAAATTTAAATACCCAATTTAAAACTATTGTGTTGATAGTCCGGCTTGGCGGAACAACAGGGTCTTCAATCAAAAAACCACCAGATCCAAAATAAAAGCCTCCCCCATCAGCGAAGAGATTCAGCAAAGAGAGAAATCATCCAGATGCCCTAAGCTTTATGGTCTCCCCAAGATACACAAAGAAGGAACCCCACTTAGACCCATAGTCAGCTCCATCGGCTCACCTCTACAAAACCTAGCCAAATTTCTCGCCAAACAACTACAGCCCTATGCAGAATCCATCACCTCATACGTAAAAAACTCATTCCAGTTCATAGACATCATAAAGCAACAAAACTTACAGCCCAGTGACCTACTCGTGAGCTTCGATGTCATATCCCTCTTTACCCAAGTACCAATCAAAGAAGCCTTGACAGTTATCCAAAACAAATATAACCCCCCCAAGCACATCTTAGATCTGACCAACCACTGCCTATCCAACACATACTTCATCTATAATGGACAGAAATACAAACAAACAGAAGGAGCACCCATGGGATCACCCCTCTCACCTGTCATTGCCAACCTCTATATGGAATACTTTGAAACCCAAGCTCTAGAAAAATCGGATCACAAACCAAAACTCTGGCTCAGATATGTGGACGACACCTTCATAATCTGGCCACATGGGAAAGAAAAACTGGACAACTTCCTCACACACCTCAACAGCCTACACCCCAAAATACAGTTCACCATGGAAACAGAAGCGAACAACCAACTTCCCTTCCTGGATGTCTTAGTCTACAGAAAATCCAATGGCTCCCTAGGACACACTATCTACCAGAAGAAAACACACACAAACCGCTATCTGCACGCACTCTCACACCACCACCCTGCCCAGATCAACTCTGTAGCCAAGACACTCATTTCCAGAACAAAACGCTTAGCTGACGAACAACACCTAAACACCGAACTACACACCCTCACTAACGTACTAACATCCAATGGATTCCAAAGAAATAAGATCACCAACCTAATCCAAAAAGAAACCCCCACTAAAATCCAAGACAGAGAACAAGAAAATGGCAAAGCCCTCCTCCCATACATAAAAGGCACCACAGACAGAATAAGCAAAATCCTCCACAAACATAACATCAAGACAGCATTCTGCACAAACCGAAAAATATCCACCATCCTAAGGAACCCCAAAGACAAAATTGAGTTAGAAAATCAAGGAGTATATGAAATCCCATGCACCGCCTGCCCCACCACATACATCGGACAAACCAACAGACGAATAAGTGCACGCATAGAAGAACACAAGAACTCAGTCAGAAAAGAAGAACCCACTTCTTCCCTGGTCCAACACCTTAAAGCCACAGGACATGATATTGACTTTAAAAAGACCAGAACTATCGCCAAAACTGAACACTTTAACAACAGAATAATCAGAGAAGCCATTGAGATAGAAAAACGCCCACACAGCATGAACAAACGAGACGATACCTCCCGCCTACCAGCCATTTGGAAACCTGCCCTTATTGACAAACGAGTCCCTAACACGACGAATGACACCAGACCCACACTCACGAGAGCCACACAGGATGTCACCACCACACATCCACGCAGAAAGCAGACTCAAACCCACACTGATAATGAGCCACGACCAAGGACCAGAAGCCAGACCACAGCTGCATCATTAGCCACTTTAAACCCCTCCAATCCATACATGAAGCAGACTGATACCCACCATGAAGAGCTCGCACGGCCACAAACACGAAGCCAAACAACAACAACGCAGCTCACCAGCTCAAATCCCCCTGCAACTCAGACTAAGCTGAGCACAACCAAGCCCCCACCCAAACAGAACACACCCCCAGCCAATCAGAGCACAACCAACCCCCCATCCAATCAGAGCACAGCCAAGTCCCTAACCAATCAGAACACACCTCCACCCAATCAGAACACAGCCAAGTTCCCACCCAATCAGCTCACACCCCCACTAGCAGTTAAAAGGAAGAGACAGCTGCGATCTCACATTGCTCCTGGAAGCACGAAGCCGAGAACACCAGCCTGAAGATGACGAATGAGACTTCGTCGAAACGTCGCCAAGACACTTCCAATTTTACGTGGGAGAAGACCCGAATAACCAAAGACCTACATACAAACACCCGCGAAAACCTGAGAAAACATATATATATATATATATATATATATATATATATATATATATATATATATATATATATATATAATTTTTTTTTTAATTTGATTTATATGCCGCCCTTCTCTGGAGACTCAGGGCAGCTTACAATGCGTTAAACAATAGCCTTCATACTTTTGTATATTTTAAAGAAAGTCAGTTTATTGCCCCCACAAACTGGATCCTCATTTCACCTACCTTAGAAAGGATGGAAGGCTGAGTCAACCTTGAGCCTTGGAGAGATTCGAACCAACAGAAATTGCAGGCAGCTGTGTTAATAACAGGGTGCGTAGACCACTGTACTATCAAGGCGCCCTCTCTCTCTCTCTCTCTCTCTCTCTCTCTCTCTCTCTCTCTCTCTCTCTCTCTCTCTCTCTCTCTCTCTCTCTCTCTCTATATATATATATATATATATATATATATATATATATATGTAACATGTCATGGAGAAGCATTTCCCCTGATTTACTAACCAAATGTGCTGTAGAAATAAGTGAATTAGTATTTCCTCACTGTCTTCTACATGAGAAGCAAGTGTAAATTTGCATAGGCTGGCAATTACCATGTTCTTAGCTACATAATAAGCAGAAAGATAATACGGATCTAGCTTTTATGACAGTTTTTTTTTGGAAAGCCCAGTAGTTACCGATAACTACAACTACAGCAGGATTACTGAGTTTACTTTATTCCTTTACATTATAATTTGCAGATTAATTATTATGTTGAACAAGTTATGATGAACTCACAGCATGAAAATTACATCCCTGCCTGTTTTTGTGTAGCAGTTGGACAATGAATTTGTTTCCTGTTGATAGCCTTCAGCTCTACCTTCCTTCTTGTCTGCATAAATGACAGAAAAGGATGGCAGAAAACTGTATTTAGCTGAATATGGTAGGGCTGGCAATATTTTAAATGTAGAATTTCCTTCCTTCCACACGACTAAGTGTTGCACTGTTCCATTTCAGCACTTGAAGAAGAAAGTTATTACAGAATATTTTCTGTTAGGGAATTAAGGTTTATGCTTCTATTCCTGCATTTTAAAAAACTGAGTTATATTTATGAAGGATTTTACTCGAGAGATCCTTCTTTTTACAGTCTGGTTTTCTTGATAGAAAGGGAGGATTATTAACTTCACTGACTGCTTGATTATGTGCCATCAAGTCGTTTTCAAATCCTAGCAATACCACAGATATTCTCTGTGCCTAACCTGTTTTTCCATTTCTTCCAATGGTGCACTCATTATCTCTGTAACAGAGTTTATTCGCCTTTCTTCTGGTCATCCTTTTCCTCTCTTTCCCTCTACTTTTCCCAGCATTGATCTTTTCCAGAGAACTGGGTCTTTGCATAATGTGTCCAAAGCATGTTAATTTAAGCCTGGTCTGAGACTGACTGAGCTGAGAAAGAATGGCTGGCCGAAAATCATCCAGCTGTCTTTCCTGGCTAAGTGAGACTTAAACTCACAGTCACCTGCTTTTTAGCCTGGTGCCTTAACCATTAGACCAGATTGGTTTTCCCAGACTGGAACAAAGGGAGAACTTGAAGTTGTGACCTCCATTGTGTATAATTCAATAATGAGAAACACATCCTCAATAAGAATGGATTCTCCTACAAGTAAAGTTAAAAATCAGAAAGAAGCTGGTAGCACCTTTTCTAATTAACAATTTTATTAAGACCTAAGCCATGTGTCGGCAACCTTAAACACTCAAAGAGCCACAAAAGTCCTATCGGGAAGCCCCCATTCAATTCTGGAGCCAATAGGAAGTCCAGTTCCCCCATCATAGTCTCCTCATAGTGCCCTTTTTCCTCTATTGACCGGAAGTCCGGTTCCCCCACCATAGAGTCTCCTCCTAGCACGGCATCCTTTTTCCTCTACCTATCCTAACCGAAAGCTCTATCACTTGTGGAGCCTACCAGCAACAGGGAGCCGCAGCAGAGGGATGAAAGACCCACATGCGGCTCCAGAGCCGTGGGTTGCTGACCTAAGCTTTTGTTAGCTGAAAAACATTTCCTCATATTCATAGAAATCTTCATATTCATCAACAGCCACAAAATTAATCTGTCTTTACCTCCCAATTTAAATCTTACCTTAGACTAGGTCTAGGAACTCTATGCAGCTACCTTGGAAAAGGTATTACTAGTGTCCCCCTGAATTTTAACTACCATAAACTAACATGGTTCCGCTCTTAGAATATCTGGTATAGTTATTGTTCTTGTTTTTATAATTCACAGTCACCCTTCTTTTTTGCTCATTCCTTCTTGACAATTCTTTTACATTGCTATTTGCCCTCGTGGTTAAAGATCAATGTGAAGCTATAATTAACAAAATCTACTTTCCTTAAGTGTAGACTTAGATTCTCTTAAAATGTCATAGATTCTTTTTTTTTTAATCTGCATTTTGTGGCCTCCATCATGTAACATTATTGATTGGAGGGGATCTTTTTTTTTCTGTAATAATGTCTAAAAGAACAAGCTTTACAGAAACTACTATTTTATAAATTATGAGAAAAAAAGAGTAATGTATTTCTTCTTGCAGATAAAATATCTGAAGTCCTATATAATATGGAGGCAGCCCAAGTTCAAATCTGAGTAAGGGTATGGCTAGCTGATGAGAGCTAAATAGCTTGAAACAGATCTATACTAGTCTCCCTTTATTTCTTTATCAGCAAATATACATTTGATATATATATCAAATTGTTTGTTTTATATATATATATATATATAGTATATATATATATACTTTATGAATATGCTTTATCTTGGTCCAATTATTTTATACTGAATTAGCTTTGTACTGAAAGAAAATAAAGAAGTTTCCCTAAGCCCTGGAAAGCTCTATGCTGTTCTTTAGTCTGACTTTATTATATCCTGAAAAACAACATACCAATTTTTGCTAATTGTGGCAATTAAGCTAACCAATCTGAAGCCTTGTTAAGTCGCAGTGATTATCAGAGGGGAAATTAACATATATCTACATTGCTGAATCAGAATTAAAATTGTTTTTGTTTGGATGGTATAAACTATAATAAAACTGTATAATTTATGTCAGCATTTCAATAATAACTGAAAGGAAGTGCTGTTAGAATAATTCTGTTTCTTCTTTCTGACCTAGAAGGTAGATTTTTTTTTATTGTACTATAGGAACATAGCATATGACTGTTTTCTTCTTTTATACCCTCCCTTCTGTTCTCAGCTAGGTAGGTGTCCAACTGCAGACCTGAAATAAAATTTCAAAACAGGACAAACCATAAAACATATTTATCAAGTTTTCCTATTTTGCTTTTTCAAGTTCATAGCAGCAAAGGGGAAGAAACTAAGTTAAGAGGGCAAGATAATCCACATTTTTCACATTCTAGAGAGGTTTAGCCTACAGATCTAGGACAACTCGCCACGCCAACTTGCCATGGCCAGCTCACCATGGGACAACTCGATGCAGGACAAGAGTTACACTTGTTGTTCTACAAGTTACTCTTGTTGAAGAAATGGTGGAATAGAATCATTTTTAAAAAGGATGAAAAAGGACAGATAAAATGAAATATGAATAACAAAAATTAAAATATTTTTTAAATGATTTTAAATAATTAAATTGAATTGTTGAATTGTCCCGTGGCAAGTTGTCTTGCAACAAGGTGGCCGTGGCAAGTTGGTCCTAGCAAGTTGGCAGCGGTAAATTGGCCATTCTGTCTCGTACCAATCATATTCCAGTGTAGTTTTAAAATAACTAAATACAGCAGAAAGCAAAAAGGCAATTAGCAAAACATTACATCCAAAAATTTATACTCAGAAGAAAGGAAGTTGGATTTGTTCCACCTCTGTAGACATAATTCACCATAAGGGAATTCTACTGTTTTTGTTGCAGTTATTTTTAATGCAAAATTAAAGAAAATCTAACTTATGTATCTTATAGAATCTAATCTAAATATGATAGGAGCAACAGAGAACAAAAATCTGGCATTTAATTCCTAAAACACTCATTCAGTAGTTTTAAAAAAAGCAAAATGCAAGACTGTATTAAAATTTATAAAATATTAGTGCTGATATACCTCCATTGAGTTCAGACTGTGAGCTCATTTTTTTCACATTGACATTAAATTAAACACCTATATTAAGATGGCATAGGTAATGCATACTTAAAGTAGTACTGGTAACAGAAAATAAAGTCTCCCAAACGCTTAACCTTGAAGCAATGATTCACTACTTAAAAATTCCAAAATATTTAGCAGATTCAACTTCTATAGATGACTGTAGAGATTCTCAGTCATCCAAGTCATGGTTGTCCCAAAGGTACTTTTTCTAGAGGCAACTGGATTTCTTCTTTTTTTTCTTTGAAGACTTTTCACTTCTCATCCAAGACGCTTCTTCAGCTCTGACAGGATAGTGGGGGAATGGAAAGATTTATATTCCTTGCAGACAGCTGGTAATTTTCATCCTTTTAGAGGGTCGTTGAAGTACTTGGAGGTTTATCTGTGTCCTCAGGGTCACCTGAGTAGTGCTCCTGATTCTTGTAGTCTGCAATTTTTTTTCCCACTGGAAATCCATCCCTATTCCCACACCATTTAAAGGGTGTTCATCCCAAATTGTATGCCTAAAAGTCTGTAAAGATTCTCGGTCATCCAAGTCATGGTTGTCCCAAAGGTGCTTTTTCTGGAGGCAACTGGACATTATACTTCAACACAAATGTAAACCTCTATAGCTGTTTATGTCTGTGTTTTGCCTCCATCGTCTTCTCTTTCACTGACTTTCCAATTGATCAATAAGATCTTAGATAAACAACACCACATCTTGCTTTTCATATTTGCTCAATGGTCATCTTATTTCAGTTTGCTTTGCTTCCTCTTACTGATAACTAGTGTGTTTTTTAAAAGAAATCCATTACTGGCATATTTTATACTTCCTAATTTGTACATAAATTATTTGTTTGGAAACATACTGTTGGAGCTGTTTTGCTTATAATGTGGAATATCATTAACAATCTTTCCTTGCAGTATAAAGACAAAAATATTGTGCCATCTAACTTCATTGAATCAATAGGATTTAAGAAAATGTAAATTTATGATGAGGGCAGGTCCATTCTAAAAAAATTTGTATCCTTTCTATGCCACCACCAGCCTCTCCAGGTACAAATGCTTCCTTGGATTATCATCTTGAATTGTTCAATTTAAATGCAGTAATAGCGGTGCAGTGATAATAATTTAATTTAGTTTTTTTATTTGTTCTGTCCAAAAGAAAGTGGAGATTAGCTCCATAATTTGGAGGGACTAAGGGGACAATCAGATATAAATAATGAGAGGGAAGCTCCAGACTGGTCTAAAAGAGAATTACGTGGAAATAGCGATTGTTTTCTCAATATGTCTTTAAGGGAAAGTAAGAAAAGATATTGCTACAGTGCAAAAAGAGGTCATCTGTAAGTGGAAGCAGTATACATTAATGGTGAACATGTCAACACATGTAATTTCATTTGAAATGTTTGGGTCCATTTTTATCCAGGACATTCCATATGAAACATTGTATATTAATAAGATCATAGATGTAAAGTCCCGCTGTGATTCTAGTTGTTATTAAAGGAAAAGTGGCTACAAATATTGTCTATGTCTCATTTTAATGGGAAAAAAATATTAAAATTAATATTTAAAAAATATTAATTACAGCAGGCTTGAAAATTCATCAAGTGTATCATGGTGAAGAGGTTTTAGATGACTAAATTTCTTGATCAATTACTGTTTTGTTATTTTGTATTTTCTAAGCTTTCTACATATTTAACTTACTAAGCACTATTGAATAGGGTTTTGGGGGGATGCAGGTTTTGTTAAGAGGTGTTTTTTTTTATTCTTGTTTCTTTGGGATAAAAGATATTTACTTGTGTGCTTTTGGCAATAAAAACATATTAAATTAACCAATTAACATCTTTGAATTGTATGTTTAGGTATTATTTACCATTGTGATCTGACCAAAGAAGAATTAGAGCCAAGAGTTTTCCGAGAAATTAGTGTAAAAGGATTTGATCCTTCAGCTTATCAAACTGTGCAGGTAAGTAAAGGAAAAAGAAATTGTCCTTAGTGCATGTTTATGTTCTTGTATAAAGGTTAACAAAAATTATACTAATTCAAATCATTCCATATTGGTATCTTGTTCAATTCAACAACATACAAACTACAATTTTAAAATGGAATTTATGTTAGAAAAATAGATTAGCCCTGAGCTTTAGTAACAATTCCTATAAACTTTAGGGCCTTCTTTTGCCAAGATGAAAATCTGCAGATATAATTAGTAGCTGGCATTTGCTATTGGTCATGTCCTATAATTATCAGATTCTACTTTCATGTGTCTCTGACCAGTTGTATTCACAACAAGGAGAGGTGATCATATCATTACAGGCCAAGCAATTACAAGTTTTGTCACTTAATTTATTTTTGGTATCAAAAGCAATAGATTTGTTCTTGTGCTTTAATAAAGTTCAAAATTGTAACAAAGAACAGAGAACTATTTTTGCTGGGTATACGTGTGTGTGTGTGTGTGTACATATATTACATATATATACAAACACATGTGCACATGTCTATGCCATGTTATGAAAAATCTATAAAACTCATGTCAGTGGAAACAAGTCAGGATGTCCAAAATATGCAAGTAGAAAAACCATATTTATAATATTCCAATATTTGGTTTCAACATTCTCTTGTTGATTTTCACGTTTGGTTTAGATTGTCATTTCACACTCTTACTTCTTTCTTATCATATTTGTGATAGAGCAGAATGTCTGTACATTTTAGAAGTGAAAGCCATTATTAAATATTAGCAGAACTGCTGGTAAACTAAAGTTAAAATGACTCAGGTTAATATAATTGGCAGGTTTACAGGATAAATCATTTTAAAACTTCTTCCCCTGCTATTATTGATCTTGCTATTGTGAGCAACGAATACACCAAAAGCTTTTTTTAAGATTCTACTAAAGTGTATTACTAAGTAATCAGGTGTATTAATCACCTAAAACAAGCAGGTGATTCAGATGATACTGTTAAAAGAGAGACTAATCAAGATTATTGTTTCTCATATTTTCTCAAGTGTAGTTCAGTGAGCTTCTTCTGATGATGACACTTAATATTACTGGCTTTATCATTCCTAAAGATTATCTCCCTTAATGTCATTCAAAGGGTTCATTCTTCTTGCTCATTTTTTGAGAAAATAAAAAGAAATGCTTAAAAGTAAGTAAACATTGTTTAGCTTACTTCTTTAAAACACAAGTCAAATGCTCTGGTTTATTTTAGAGCTTCTCCAGTTCTGGTGAGACCGAGACCTTTTGTGCAATGCTGAAATCTAAAATTTGTTATTACTGGTTCTGTGGGCATGGCTTGGTGGTGGGGGAGGTAATGTGACTGGGTGGGTGTGACCTTTTTTTTTTTTTTTTACTTTTGAAACCATTTTTTCTACAACCTCTTTGGCGAAGAAGTTGTTAAAAAATGCTTTCAAAAGGTTCTGACGATCCCAGCTGAGTTGCCTGATCGGCAGAGGCTTTTTTTCTTTTAAAAGCCTCTGCTAATCAGGCAACTCAGCTTGGATCGTCAGAGGCATTTAAAAGAAAAAAAGCCTCTGCCGATCAGGCAACTCAGCTTGGATCGTCAGAGGCATTTAAAAGAAAAAAAGCCTCTGCCCATCAGGCAACTCAGCTGGGATCATCAGAGACTTTTAAAAGCATTTGATGATCCCAGCTGAGCCGCGCGATCATCAGAGGCTTTTTTTTTTACTTTTAAAAGCATTTTTTCAGCCAAAGAGGTTGTAGAAAAAATGCTTTTAAAAATTAAAAAAAAAGCCTCTGATGATTGTGCGGCTCAGCTGGGCATTGGGAGGGGGCAGAGATTTTTGCTATCGGTTCTCCGAACCACCCGCCTCCATCGCTACCGGAGCGGGCGATCCGGTCCAAACCGGAAGCATTTCACCCCTGCTTTTGTGCCTTTATCCTGAAGAATATTATAATTGCACTGACATGGCTTTCTTTTGAGAATACCACTGTTTATCCTGCCAGCTGCTTTTTAAAAACATTTTCTTTAATCCCATTATTGCTGCTTTCTCCCTTGGTGATTTCGATAAATTATCCTATTCATCCATGATTATTCAATGAAGAGAATGTTACCTGTCTCATGTAGCATATCTGATTCAGGTATTTTCTGAGAGTCGGCTATCTCTCTGAAGCAGTCATATTTTCTGAAAGATGTCCCTACAGATATTTAGAAGAAACTTTTTGTATATAAAGAATTGAATTAGGTTCAGCTCAGTTCTTCCCTTACTTATTTCTTAATGGCTGCAATTCAATCTCATTTTCATCTTCTATTTAGCCTTGGTAAATACAATTGGCCTTCTAAAGAAGTTTTATACTTTATCTTTGGATAGCAAAATTTAATAATAAAACTACCTTATTTCCCTGTATTGTTGGTCTGAGGACAGCAAATAAGCATTGTGTGGGAGATAACAGTTGAGCAAATCCAATGTTTCTTAAATTACTTTCTCATCCTTTGCTTCCTTTTGAATTAATGCTTGTAACTATAGCTCGACTGATGAGTTCTGCTGTAATTTTAATTTCTCATATTAAGGATTCATATATCTTCAAAATCACTTTTATTCCATTTACTCACTATATTTTTAGATTATATAGAAATAAACTTCTTCAATTGACTGTGAAATTAAATATCACCATGTCCCAGCACAGTATAAATGAGATACATCAAATCTCATGTCCCTTTCCCCTCCCATTATGCAGGCAAGTTAAAAGCTTTGCTATGTATAATTAGTTAAACCTCCAGTCTGAAACTCCTTCTTCCTGGAGGTTTGCCAGTTAAGGAATATGGTCTTCAGAACTGAAAAAGATTCCTCTTAGTTTATTGTGTAATTCAAAGGTGGCTGCTACTGATATCTTAAAACAAATCCTAATGGAACATTTGTATGAAATACAGGCTAAATGCCTTATTCTTGCACAGTTTTCCTCATTGCAACAAGACAAGCTTTATTTGTTTATAGTTGTAGCTAACAAAATGAGATTAATATTATGTTAATTTTAGATATCCCTTATATGTGCAAAATGTCATCCATAGTTCAAATAGAGTTTTCTAAGAAATATTCACCTAGAAAAAAATATATTTCCAGTGGAAAGTTTCAATGATGCTGATAGATACTAACACTAAAATTCAAGGCTTCTTTCCAAATGTGAATTCAGATGCTTTTATTAACAGAGAGTTTTGAATGATAGATGTTCTAATCCATAAACCATTGATTTGACTGCACCCAAATTGTTTATAATATAGAAAATGGAAACGGTACAAGGCACTGAAAAGATATTCAGTGGCAATTTAAAAGAAAGCTTGCTAATCTTTAAAGAACTGCATTACATTGAATAATAATTACTTTAAATTTTACTGTAAGTCATTGAGGTCATTTTGACTCAAGGCAACAATGAAGTCTATTCTCAGTTCTCTGAAATAGAACGTTAGAAAAGACTTTATAGAACCATAATTATATAGTAGTACAGTTTGGTCTACTTTTTTCCCGACTGTCTTGGTAGTATTAAGCAGCACAGTAGACAGGACCTCTGTAAAAATTATTTATTTGAATACCATCTTTATTATTTTTACAAATCTTTTTGTAAAAAAAGATATTTTTTGTAAAAAAAAAACATATCCTGCACACCTCCCCCCTCCTATTTTCCCAGCAATAACCCTGTGAGATAGGTTGAGCTGAGAGAGAGTGACTGACTGACTCAGCTGGCTCTCTTGCCTAAGCCAGGACTTGAATTCAAGATCTTCTGCTTGCTAGCTTGGTGCCTTAACCACTAAAGTGACTCAAAATGTTTCGATAGTAATCTTGGCTTAGCTACAGAGAATGATAGATGAGGATCACTGTATTTAGTGAGGTCTTCTTCTATTGCTTTCTCCAGTGATGTTGATGTAGCTGATATCAAGTCATTCCCTCAAGACAAACTGAAATGGCCATAAAGGAAAAAGAGTATTGATCAGAGAGATGAGGATGTACCTGCCACAGCTGAAAGAAGCAATCTAGAAATGATACAGTCACTGCTGAAGTGGTACAAATGGTGCCTATGTCATGGCCTGTGTTGGGAGATATTATTTCCACATGAAAATGGGGTTGAGTGGAAGGTTCTTAAGCAGGAAATTATAATGCTTAAGGCACATTTTTAGCCACCACATCACTGAATTTGGTACAGTAAGAGAGTGATTTGGGGCCCAGAAAAACACGAGCTATTTGCATTCCTAAGGCACTAGGTTGCTACTGCTGCAAATGTGGACCCATCTAGATGAAACTAGTGGGATCTTTGGGAGGGAGAAGGCATAGATATTCAGAACAAATCACATTTCTCAAACTCGTTCTTTAAGTTCATAAAGAAGTAATACATCTTTAATATTCTCAGCATTAACATTTTTCCATTGCTAGAATGATCGATCACCAGTCATGAATGGTCTCCATTGTCTTAAACAGTGTTCCATTGTTCTCGTTGGCAGCAGATACTTTAAAATTTGCTAAATAGACTGACAAGAAACCACTTCTCAGGGAAGAGCAACCAAACATGAATTAGTTTTTGAAAGTAAGAAAGACAAGTTTAAAGAAATTCATGGAAAGCTTAATTGCTTCCATGTGCATATCAAAGAGTTTCTAAAATTGCATGACAAATCTAACCACTGATCTGAAACTCAGTTCAGCATTGCTATGGAAGCCTTGTGCTAGGTACAAAAAAAATGTATGTGGGCCTAGGGCCTAAAATGGACATTAATGGTTCCCCCCTCCCTTTTTTTTTTTTTTTTTTTTGATTCTTTACTCTTTCTCAACCTTCAGGGAAGGAATGGTTAGCTCTGACCCAAGGTCTGACCTGATTTCACATATAGTTTTGAAATTAAAGATGGACCAATTGTGACCCAAGGGTTACAAATATATTATCAGAAGTTCATTTTAGGAACCTGAACATGCATTTCAATTGAATTTTACTCTATTTTGGTATGTTGAGACTTCTAAATAGAAGGTATGAATCAGTGGGATCATTTTATGGGTAAAATAGCATCTGTGAATCAGAGGTGGTATTCAGCAGGTTCTGACCAGTTCTGGAGAACCAGTAGCAGAAATTTTGAGTAGTTTGGAGAACTGGTAAACCTGGTACTGGGCCCTGCCCAGTAGTGGGTTTCAAATCCCTGCAGTACCGGTTCACTATTGGGAGCGTGCAGGCTTGCTTTGTGAGCGTGCAGCGCTTCTGCACATGTGCAGAAGGTTCTTTGATGACATCTGGGTGAGTGGGTGGAGCCTCCTGCCACCGCCGCTACTGATTCGGCCGAACCGGGGTGAACCGGTAGCAACTCACTACTGGTCCCAGCCCCATCTATTCTCTGCCTCCCGAGTCCCAGCTGATCAAAAGGAAATGGGGATTTTGCAGTAACCTTCCCCTGGAGTGGGGAGGGAATGGAGATTTTACAGTATTCTTCCTCTGCCACGCCCACCAAGCCACGCCCACAAGCCATACCACGCCCACAAAGCTATACCACGCCCACAAAGCCACACCCACAGGACCAGTAGTGAATGCAATATATTCTTTCTCTTACACCCACCTTCTGTGCACATACCAAAGTTGCAATAGATTGATTTTTATTGATTTTTATTTATTTATTAAATTTATATGCTGCCCTTGCAGTTCGAAGCGACTCTGAACGGCTTATAGTGTAATAACGCATATAGTTATAAAAAACAGTTATAAATATAAAAACAGATTGAAATTACAAAAGATTAAAGCAAACTAAAAAATTGTGAGTTTTTGCTGTTTATTTTAAATTCTTTAAATTCTTAAGCTTATAATTAATTTTCCAGTGTTCAGAGTTGAAGTTGAACTCATTTGGTGACTTTTCAAACTTGTTAGCTAATTGGAAATTTCCAAAAGTGAGTGCAATGTTAATAGCCTTTAAAAGGCTCCAGAACAGTTGTGATCAAGATGGCTAATCCCTCCATCTCCCGACCTCTAACCCACAGAAGGCTTCTGTCCTGTGGAGCACATGTGGGCAATCTCCTGTCCTCTCTTTATCCAAGCAGTTTTGAAGAAGAAGCCTACTCACCAGTTCTTTGACCAGTTCTTTGACAGATGTTGCTGTAGTTAATGGTTCTGCTTTCACAGGGATATGTCCAGTTCACCATCCCTTCCCTGTGGGTCCCCATGCACGATTGTTAATAATGCCACCTGAAGTCAGTCCATTATTGCCATTTCATCTGATTCCAAACTAGGATTTGAAGCTGTATAAGAATCAACTAATAAGTTTAAGAACTGGCTATATTTAGAGTGGACAATGGGAATCCATGAATGGCACCTAAGTACCTAAAAGAACTTCTAAAGATGGTTCTCAGAAAAAAGCTTTTATTGCTGAGATAATCCTGGGACAAATTAGCTTTCTTTGGATGTAGGAGTTGTTGATAATCAATGGCAAAAGAGACTTATTCTGCAATACCATTTATTTTTTATTTATTTAGTTAGTTAGTTTGTCAAACATGTACGAGATAACAGGTATAAGCATAAACATGGACATGAGCACATCAATGAGTACAAATAAACGGGGACAGTAGGACAGGGACGGTAGGCACGCTGGTGCACTTATGCACGCCCCCTTACAGACCTCTTAGGAATGGTGTGAGGTCCACGGTAGACATTTTAAGATTAAAGCTATGGGGGTTTGAGGAAGTAACAATGGAGTCAGGTAGAGCATTCCAGGCATTGACCACTTAGTGTTACTAGGATGACTGTATGTCAAATATGAGAAAACATTGAGATAAAGCAAACATTGAAGTAGAAGAAGAAAAAAATTGGGACTACATGCTCCAGTTCCAATTATGTCAATTTTTTAATATTGCAAAGACTCTTATGGTCGGTTTTATTTCTTCTCTCTAACTTTAGTTTCTCTATTGACTGTCATTTCAATAATTATTAGGATCACTAATAACTGCCTTAATAAAAGCAAAATAAAATTTTGCTTTAGTAATATCTTAAATGATAGAGAGTACTGCTTTATTTTATATGAAATAGTCTTTCAGCTTTCATATATAAGTAGAATTAAATGACCTCAAAATTGATCTGTTTTATATCAAACTTGTTTTTACATTTAATATTTTTTCAGGGTGAATAAAACTATTTCTTCAGCTTGGTCAAGTAAGGAGAATAAGAATAATAATACAAGCTCACTAATCCTTTACCCTCGCTGCTGGATTTCTGTTTGAACTTTTTTTTTGAAAATTGTCCTTGCTCTTTCATTTCTCTTCTTTTTTTTCCCCCTTCTGCCACCTGGTGAGCTTATTTGCTGCCAGGCTGCCAAATTCACTAACGAGGTATTTTTCTAAATGACTGTCTTCTGGCACTTGGCCTTGATCAGCATGACACTGCTTCTTGTCCCATGAATGGGAAATAGAAAAATGAACTTTTTTGAAGGGCTTCCTTGATTATTTATCCTGAGTCTTCTATCTTTCATAACAGCCTTGTTGGCATATCTATGATAGGACCCTTCATTATATTACTCTGAAAGTTTAACAAGCCTGACATCATTAGTATACCCAGCCTCTCTTTTACTCAAACAAATCAGCCCTGGACCACCATGGGGATTCAGAGAAAAATTAGTTGGCACCCAATCTACATCTGAGTCTTAAAGGCATTGGTTTATGCTGAACTTCCATTTTTCCCCTCATAAAAAATCCCTTCATCAAGTCAAATTAATCAGTATATGTTCTTTGAAGAATTCATTATTTTGATTTGTTAGCATTCTCTTCTTACAATTTGAGATGTGTTATCTGCTCCTAGATACTTGTGACTTTCTAAAACGTTCAATGCTATAGTATTGAAGAATAATTAACAGGTGGCTTAAAAAAATAGGATCACATTATCCAGGAGTTACTTTTTCCCAGCTGAGAACCTTCGGCTACTATACTGGGGCCACACTCCAGAAAGTAGTTTTTCAGCCAAGACAAAAGCTAAAAGGGTCATCTATGTTTAAAGGTAATTATTAATTAAGGATATATAGTAATATAAAACATTATTTAAGCTTTAAACAGTTTATCCCATTTTGTAACATTAAAAGTTAGAATTTTAAAATTGTTGGGAGATTTCTGAGAGCTACAGTCAAGACACATGAGGCCCTAGGGCAGTGTTTCTCAACCATAGTAACTTTAAGACATTGTAGACTTCAACTCACAGAATTCCCCAGCCAGGATGAGTGGAATTAATATCTAGTTTCAAAAATAACTGTTGCCTCATTTCATTGCTTTATTCCAGGGAAGGTGCCTTCAGTTTCTTTAGAGAATATTTTTTTCTTACTTATTTAAAAAAAATCAGGGTAAACATTCTATGATTTTTAAAGCTTTAAATCATCAATCATCATCATGCACTGGTTGCCCTCATATTACTAGGGCTATAATTCCTTGAATTCCTACTCAGGTTATCCATTGACTATGCTGGCTGGGAATTCTAGAAGAGGTAATCCCAACACTTCTGGGAGTTGTCTAGTTGGGGGAAATTCTCCATATGTGGGACCTCTATGTCACTAAATATGTCCTGATTATGTCCTAGATACTAAGTCTACATAAAGTAATGCCTCAGAAATGTGGAGCATGTTCTTCACTGGGTAAAATAGAACATTATATCTAGAGAAAGCTATTTGTGTAAACCAGTGATTAATTTCAGAATGCAGCCAAGGATTCTTGCCCAAGAATTATATAGGACATCTTTCCTCAATTTGAAACTCATGATATATGAATTCAGTCACCAGAATTCATATGACAATTCTAGGACTTGGAAGTTCACATCTGGAAATTACCTCATTTAGGGAAGAAATCTTATTGTAGCACTGGAAATTAATGCTTCTCATTCATTAATTCCTTCTATTGATCTTTATATACATCTTTTTGACTATTTTGACTAAATTCAGGAATTCTGCTAAAAGCCTTACAATGTAAAATTATTTTTAAAGGGGACTATGAAGTAGTTGGGAAGAAAAGACAAAATCAATCTGAAACTAAACTGTTCTAGTATTCAAAATGGCAGCAAAATCAGAAATGGCAAATAAACCTGTTCTCTGCAGTTTTAACATCTGGCAAGATAACAAAAAGATGTAGGAAGAGCCAGAATTATTAATTTATGATTAGTCCATTATCGAACATAAACACCCTTTAACATTTTGACTGTCTTTATGCTTGATGTTATAAATTTCCTTTGGGTTCTGTTTTATTTTTTTTCTATACATCCATTGTTAATTAAGCCTTAGCTTTATGAATATCTGTATCAAAACCTTGTGTTATTTTTTAAACATATATTATGTGAGTCAGCAATTTTCTAGGCATCTTAACAGCAACAATCTTTATAGTGATTGATTCTGTCTTCTTGGGACTTTTTCCTTTTCACCTCCATGAATGCATTTGATGTAAACATTGTTTTGTTTCCAAATTATCTATAAATATTACAAAAGCCTTGCTGCATCAGCTAAGAGATGTTGAGTTCAGTACTCAATACTAGTAAAATGCCAATCAGATACTTTCAAGAAGGCCCCAAATCACCTTTTCCTTTGCATTTCCCAGCAAATAGTATTTAAATGATTCAGGAGGTAGTATAAAGTCAGCAAGCTCTTTATAAACTGATTTTTCATGAATTTGTTCGTTTCCATTTCAAGATGTTATCAATTCATTGTCCATTGTCACATTTTATGCAACATATTTCATATTTATACTCACAATATGTGATTATAAAAAATAAATTATTGCCTGAATAGTGTACATAATTCATTGTAGACCAGGCCTGAATAGCTGTGGATTTTCAGATGTTGTTGAACTACAATTCCCAGCAGTTTTAAGTTACATGGCCAATACTAAAATATGCTGGTATTTTTAATCTGTAACATCCAGAGAGCCACAAGTTCTCACCTATCTTCTAGGGTTATGGTATTACCAAAATGTATTAGCAGCATGTAAAACACCTTTTTGGGATGCTTATCACAAATAAGGATAATTGGCAACTTCAATGCTGATTTAGAATTTCTATAGACATTTAAATTTCTGTTCAATTAAATTTCCTTCTTGTCTAGGAAGGAAATTATTATTATTAAGTATACCAGCAAAATTTTCTTCATTCCCCCTTCTGTTTTGTTCAGGTAAGAGTATCTGTGACTAATATGACTATAAGAATACTCCCAAGTATTCTCATCATTCAGTTTTATTTTCCCTTTCCTTTTTGTGTCAGGTTTTTTACCCAAGCAAAGATGGTACAAAGATACCAATGTTTATTATCCACAAAAAAGGAATCAAATTGGATGGGTCTCATCCTGCCTTCCTTTATGGTTATGGTGGCTTCAACATATCTATCACACCAAGCTATAGGTAAGTAGAAAGTTGGGAGTTTGTGAAAAAATTGAAACCTGAAAATAGGAATGCAACTGTTGTACCAGCTGAAGCTGAGCAAAGTTTCCTAGCTATGGCTTTCACCTGCTGATCAACTAGGAGCCATGACTTTAGAATGACCCCAAATCATGGATCTGCCCCTTCAGAAGCAGCACAGTCTTCTCCGGAGACAAAACATGGAAATATAGAGCATCACTGATACATAAATAATCTTGTATCTTGCTACAATTTAGTTTAGGTAGCATTGATCACGCTCTTGGATGACATGAAGGTGAATGGAGATAATGCATTCTTTCTTGCTCTTCTTGATGTCCTAACAGCTTTCGATACCATAGATCAGGGGTGTCAAACTCAAGGTCCAGGGGGTGGATCTGGCCCACGGGGTACTTAGATCTGGCCTGCAGGGCTGCCCTGGAAATAACAAAGGACCGGCCCGCGGTGCCTCTGCCAGCAAAAACAGAGCCGGGGGGGAGGGGCACGGGTGGCTCTCTCGAGCTCTGTTTTCACTAGCAGAGGGTTGCAGGAGGCCATTACAGCTGAAAACAAAGCTCAGGAACCCATTTTTGCTGGCAGAGTGTTCGGGCCACCACAAGTGCCCTCGACACGCCCATCCTGGCAACACCCACCCTGGCCCCCCTGAAGTCAAACACAACCCTGATGCGGCCCTCAATGCAATTGAGTTTGACACTCCTGCCTTAGATTATGGTATCCTTCTGGGCTGGCTTTGGGAGTTGGGGATGTGTAGCACTGTGTTAGGCTGGTTTTCCTCTTTCTTCCAGGGTCAGATCCAATCAGTGTTGATGGGCCAAGAACTCCTTTCTCCTCTCTTATTTAACATCAGCATGAAGCATCTCTGTGAGGTAGTCCATTTGAGGTCAGGGTTAGGGTTTATACCCCGCTCTATATCTCCTACCCCCCTTCACAGTGGTATTCCCCCTCAGAGGGCTGCCTGAGTCTAAGTAAGACTGAGTGGCTTTGTATGCTTAGGATTGGGCCTTCTAATGTTAAGGTTTTTCCACCTCTGATCCTAGATGAGGTGACACTGCCTGAGTGTCGGTGTACTCGGTGTGCAATCTGAGGATACACTTGGACACAAGGCTCCTGCTGAAAAAGCAAGTAGTAACCGTCGCTAAGGGGACCTTTACACACTTTTGTGTTGTACATCCATTCCTGGACTAAGGCACTTCTATTTACTGTCACTTCTTTTTAAGTCTCCCTGTTACCCAGTAAAAATCTGTTTGGGGGGGATGAGGAAGAGCTGCATCACACCCATTCTGTTATCTTCTGCAAAAGGTATTATTCAAATGTTTTTCCACAATATGCCCTCATTTCATCTCCACACAGCATTTCTCTCCCCTAGTTGTAGAGTCTCTTACAGATTCTTAATTCCACTGTAGACTATGTGGTCTGCTTATATTTTAGTTCCTTTTATAAAGCAGAATTTCTTTGATATAAACCATATAGATTATAGGGAGGAAGAAGGGAGGGGGAAAGGAAGGAAGGAAGGAAGGAAGGAAGGAAGGAAGGAAGGAAGGAAGGAAGGAAGGAAGTTCCCTGTATATACAATTCCAGAACAGATTACCTGGAAAATACTTATATTCCACCAGCATTCCATGTGTATACTTTCTACATGATGTCTGTCCTCATTTTTTTCTTGTTGTTCTATGTCTCTTATACAGTACTAATCACTCAACCAGAAATATATAGATATAGCCTGACAGTAAACACTAAATAAATGAGTCATACACCCAGAAGCAAGGAACAAGTTTTTTGTTCTAGGTGGACTTCAAAACATTTTTATAATCTTCAAGCTCCAGATCTTTCAAACCTTCAAACTCTGAGCTCAGCAGGAAGATGTATTTTTTTGTGTCAGTTTATTATGTATTATATAAAGCATATAGAATATGTCACATCAGTATACATATACTGATGTCTGAAGGTTCTTTCTCTAAGCGCTCTGTTCTACTTCAGGCATGCATAAGAGGAATATTGGCTCTGTAGAGAATCATTGCCTTGAACAGAGAACTAATTAGAATAAAAGAATAGTCAAGTAAAATAGATCACATATATAAAATGTCTAAGGTAGGAATGGTAGAAGTAGATACAGTATGTACTTATCATAATTTGACATATAAATCACCTCTGAATGGCAGCTGGCTTTCTGTATAAAGTGGTATGTAGATAATATTATTTGGGGAAAATGTGGAATATTTTCCAGGATGATTTGTATTTTTCTAGTATATTATTTTTACTCTCTCAACATTAGACTTCATTAGTTTTCAATAGCATTTGACAGCAGGCTTTTTTCCTATCCTTTTTCCTTTTGTGATCACTAATTGTAACATGGTTAATAGTATTTAGGCTTGATTAATGACTCTGACATCTTTGCAATTAGTTGTAGTTCTCTTGCTTTATGCGCCAACATTAAGAGAGTGTGAGCTTTCTCTCCACATTCAGAGGTAATAGATTTGCTGCAGTATTTATGCAGATATCCCAAGACCCCATTAGAATGCTTCAAATTATAAACATGCAAACACAGTCCTTTCTTTGAAATGGAGAATAATCTAAAAATAAATAATCACTTATGCCAAGACAGCAAAGCTTTGGAAATGACAGATCATCCACAGTTCACGTCCCACCTAGCCCCCAATTCAATTCACTTAAAAGTGCTCCCAAAATCATTAATAGATTTCATTCACAGATAAAATCAATAAAATATGCTACTGTCAAAACCAGCTAATATAAACACCCAGGTTGACAAAGCGGTAAGGAGAAGAGAAGGATTTTTTAAAAACCTGATTAATTAATTCTCATACAGAAAGATGGCATAAACTATTATTTCAAAGATGATTTTTTTGCACGTTTTCTAAAAGCTGCATTCCTTTTATGCTTGATATGTCTAATTTATTTTTATTATCTGACAGGGATTCTTTTTTTTAAAGTTAAGCTTCCATTTGTGGCATTCCAAGCTGTAAAATAAGCTGTCCCAGGCAGCTTTTGTCCACATGTGCTCAGGAAATGTGCCTTCAAAATGGTTATACAGATATAAAAATGGAATTCAGATTGCTAGGCTGGGATATCTAAATATATTCCAAGTCAGAATGTCTAAATGTTCCTTAGGACTACTAAATTATAGTAAATATTGCAAGAGTAGTAGTATGGATTCTCATTGTCTAGCATTGTTACAAAGATATGAATTATGTAATACTGAAGTGAACTTTAATACACTTGAATTAACTCAGAATAAGCAGATAGATAAGTAGGTAGGTAGGTAGGTAGGTAGGTAGGTAGGTATGTAGATAGATGGATAGATAGATAGATAGATAGATAGATAGATAGATAGATAGATGCTTTTCCTAAGTTGAACATATCAAGATACTTCTCCTTTCTAACATCTAAGCTTCAAGAGTAAAGTTGCATAAATGAATTACAGGTAGTCTTTGACTTACAATCATTTAACAACCATTATAACAGCGCTGAAAAAAGTGATTTAGTTCCTCTCATGACTGTGAAGCGTCCCTGCTGTTACATGACCCGAATTCAGCTGCTGACATGTGTTTACAATGGTTGCGGCATCCCAGGGTCACATGATCGTCACCTGTAACCTTCCTAGTAAGCTTCCAATAAGCAAAGTCAGTGAAGGAAGCCACATTTGCTTAGTGACTACATGATTTGTTAAAAACCATGGCAAAAATGTCAGGCACAACCTAACGATCGCCTTGCTTAGTGATGATAATTCTGGTTGCAATTGTGATTAGAAGTCAAGGACTATCTGTATTTCCGTACATGAAATATAAAGTTGAAAAAATTTGAATAAGCTACTGTGGATTTTTCATTGACTTTATTTCTTTCATTGACTTTAGAGGTCAGTGCTATGAAAGGCAGAATTGAAATAAATTTTTGGTCAGTGAGTTAGGTTTGCTGAATGAACCACAGTAAGATTTTTCACTATAATATGTATGGTATCAGTAAAATATTTTATTTGTGGTAATTCATCAGGAAAATCCATGCTGTTGCTACTGCTATATTTTAGCTCCAGCTGATTCCAAAGGCCATAAATTACACATATTTAGCTATTAATTGAGGCTGCTTTTATTATTTTGCAGTGTATCAAGGCTTATTTTTATAAGGCACCTAGGCGGTATTCTAGCTGTGGCTAATATCAGGGGAGGTGGCGAATATGGCGAGACCTGGCACAAAGGTAAGATTTCATATTGCAAAAACAATGTTGGTCAGCTGAAAGCTGATTTTGATTTCAGCTTTAATTTGTTTGCCTTACTATTCATTACTCATCTTTATGCTCTGGATAAAGGTACAAACCCTGAACATTTACATAAAACATCACAGTCACAAATTTATTAAAATCTCTCACACTTCTTAATTCTTTTAAAAAATGTTATTCTCAATTGCATTTTTTTCAAAAGCTCTTTCAAACAATGTTTCAAAAATATCCACGTTTCCCTCTTACTTTTCATGTTAGCATTTTATGACTTTTTAGTATTCACTGTTTCCCTAATTTAAAGAGTTTACCAATAATTCAGAAAAGAAACACAATGGTTTCAGGAAATATAAAGCACTCATGGCAGCATTTTAATACCCCAGGCGAAGTATTTGGCAATAACTGGAAACCAGCTGAAGAGCTTTAATGTGAATTTTAATAACAGTCACATTGTCCTGAATGGTCTTTATTTCCACATTTCCTGGCATAATAGGCATTGCAGACTGCATATTGGTAGTAACTAGAGATCTGTTTGTATATTTTAGTGCAGCGGGTCTTAGATTGCATGGAAAGATAGGTTTGTTTTTGTTTTATGGTTAATATGACTTTTACATTGTTTTAATTCTTAATTGAGAGATGTCCAACATTTGGTATAAGATGGGTGGCTATACAAATGCAATGTGAGTAAGTAAGTAGAGTGAGAAAGTTGCACTACTGAAGGAGGACAGGATTTCTCTTCTTCTCACTTTAGTTTTCCATGGTGTATTCAGAGCCAAAGGCTATGGATGTGATCATGTTGAGGGTTTTTTGGCATCAGTATAGGTGTGGTTGGCAATTGTCCTTTCCCAGGATATTTTCTTAGACCTTCCAATCTAGGTACAACTTTGGGATTTCGAGATGAACTTCTGTTCAAATATTAGCCAGGTCCAATCCTGTTTATTCACTTTTTTTAAGTTCACTCAAGATAATCTAGGCTCTGTTATAGCTTTTTCAAAGCTATATGTATTATATGTTCCTTTCAACCTTGGTTGCATTTAATTTTGAATGTTTCATATATTCCTATATGATGGCAAGGGTACTTCTAGTTATTTTTTTGCATTCACCAAGGTTTTGAAATGCTTTAAAGGATACACTGAAATGGTTAAAGAATTTGAAAAGGGTCACCTTTTATTTATGGTCACTCAGATTTTATATGATCAATAAGTTTTGTGCAAGCCAAAAATGGTAGCACCTTAAAAAGAAACTTTATACAACTTAATTCTAAATGTTATGCCCAAGGACTTGAATCCAAATAGCCTTGTGCAAATAGAATGCATTTCATTCACAAAAAGGATCTGATCCTTCCCTCCACTATATATTCAATCGTGCACCAGTAATAAATCTATCTTCACCCCTGATTTAATCTTGGTTGATAGAGCAAACCTAGTGCGTGTCATTTTGATCTGAATAGGAAAATAGTAGAGAGTTTCTCTCTTGGAAATGAACCCATCTGGGTTTGAAGTGTCATAGCAATCACAACCCCAAAATGGGAGGTAGAGTGATAATTGTCATTCAGGAGTCTCTGCAAGTGACCAGAAGCACAGTAGCAATAGCACATATACTTATATATTGCTTCACAGTAATTTAGCCTTCTCTAAATGGTTTAGAGTCAAGCATATTGCCCCCAACAATCTGGGTCCTCATTTTATTGACTTTTGAAAGATGGAAGGCTGAGTCAACCTTAAGAATCGAACTCCTGGCAATCGGCAGAATTAGTCTGCAATACTGCATTCTAACCATTGTGCCACACTGGCTCATCACAGTATCACAGATATAAACGAATGTGAGCCACTATTTGTAAGGTTAGGCTTAAGAGACAAGTCATATTGGCCTCCTTGCTGGACAGCTGAATTAATTAGTACTTGATTTCATTATATTTTGTTCATTTTAGTTCTTTTGAGTTGATTACTGAGATAGAAGTCTAGTGGTTAAGGCACCAGGCTAGAAAGCGGGAGACCCTGAATTCAAGTCCCACCTTAGCCATGAAAGCCAGCTGGGTGATTTAGGGGCCAGTCACTCAGCCCAACCAATCTCACAGGTTGTGGGGAAAATAGAAGGAGGAAGATATGTTAGATACATTTGTCCCCTTGAATTATTTGTAAAAATATTAAAGGCAGGATACAAATAAATAAAATAAAAATACCTGGTCTCATAACGAAGATCCATGTGTTTCATACCAGGTTTCATGCTTGTTTTTAAAAATTCTCATTCTCATCTGTTTTTCATACAGTGATGCATTTTAAAATGCTGTGGAAAAAAAGGAAGATTATAGTTTCCATTAAAAATCTAGGTAACTTTTTTCAGGGCTACTCATAGTCATGTTGCTCCATGTAAGGCTTTTAGATGGGATGCATTATTAGGAACATTACCTAAAATAGTAGTGTTTTATTTTGTACTTTCCAGTCTTCAGCATTTTTATGCATTATTCAAAGCTTTTGAAAGCATTAAAGTTATTGGCAGAACCATCTTCTGATTCTTTTGTTGAAAGAGATCGCTATTGTCTTTTGTATTCCCAACTGCATAAATTATTTAAAATACTCATGGTTGAAAAGTCATCCCAAAATGTGATTTTTGTGCCTCCCTGCATTATGCTGGGATCCAAAGTCTGTATGAGTTCTGAAGGAGTTAATTGGTTTTTCTCTGTTCTTAGGTGGAATCTTGGCCAATAAACAAAACTGCTTTGATGACTTCCAGTCTGCAGCTGAGTATCTTGCCCAAGAGGGATATACATCTCCGAAAAAGCTGACTATTAATGGAGGTTCAAATGGAGGCCTCTTAGTTGGTAAGATCAGAGGCTGTATATTTCTGTTATTTGATTACCTTGGATGGAATGCAAAAGCAACTTGGGGATATGCAAAGGAGAGGTCTTCAAAGTCCATTTTTAAAAAATTCACCAACACATTTGTTAACAGACTCACAAAAATTTGTTCCATATCTAGACATCATAGAGATAGCTAAAGTGCCCATTAGCACATCTGTCTGTATAGAAGCTATATGCATAATGTGTTGGCTAGGACTATCTACACAAAGAATTCAGTACATAAAAAGATGGTTTTCAAACCTGTTTTTCTCCAACTATGTTAAACTCTAAAATCTTAATCTTTCCAGGCAGGGACTGCCTAAGGATAATGAGTTCTATAGCCCAGGACATCTAGAGGATACCAAGCTGAAAAATATTGTACTGGGAAAACACAATTCATATTTGTATCCAACTTAAGTGATTAGTAAACATTCACTTCTGCCCATTTTTAATTGCCAGTTACTATTTTTGCTCCATGTTGCCCTTCTTGTGTACCTGCTAATTGATGATCCAGAGGTTGACTTTTTTTTTTTTTTTTGAGGCTGGAAATTGCACTTACAGTGTTCTAGAAAAATAAACATCTGTAATAGGTGGGATAATGGTATAAATTGGGTTGTAGATGCATAATGTATAAAGTGGGATTTGCGGAGGAGTCCCCAATTTTTATTTTTATTTTTTGAGTGCGTGGAGTGCTTTCTTCAAAATTTGAGAAGCCAGTTGGTCTTGCCTAGGCCTCGAAAGAGGGAGAAAATGATACAGACTTTTTATCAGAAAGGGCTTAAGGAGTACAAGCTGCCTACCTGTGTTCAAAACATAGAGCTTTGTTTTTGTAGTTATATTAAACATTAGACACAACATGTTTTAATCTCATGGTAGAAGTGTTCCAGTATCATCTGCTGTTAGTTTTTAAAGAAAAGGATTGCTTAACAGAATAACCAGAATTGGAAGGGACCTTGGAGTCTTCTAGTCCAATCCCTTGCTCAAACAGGAAACCCTACACCCGTGATAGCAAATCTATGGCACGCGTGCCACAGGTGGCATGTGGAGCCATATCTGTGGGCACACGAGCGTTGCCCTAGCTCAGCTCCAGTGCACATGCATACACTGGCCAGCTGATTTTTGGGCCTTCCAGGCCCACCAGAAGTCAGGAAATGTGCCGTTTCCCGAGAGCCTCCGGGGTGGGTGGGGAAGGCTGTTTTCACCCTCCCCAGGCTCCAAAAAACAGGCCTGCTGGGCCCACCGATAACCTTTTTGCCGTCACGTGCCAAAAGCGGGGGGAGCACGGGTGGGGCATTGAATTATGGATATGGGCACGCACACGCGTGACGCCCCTGCTCTTGGCACACGACGGCAAAAAGGTTAGCCATCACTGCCCTACACCATTTCAGACAAATGGTTGTCCAATCTCTTCTTAAGAACCTCCAGTGTTGGAGCACCAACAATTTCTGGAGGTAAATCGTTCCTCTGATTTATTATTCTCTCGGGAAATTTCTTCTTAGTTCTAGGTTGGTTCTTTCCTCTGCTTTGATGTTGAAGTAACATTTGGTACTTCCTTAAGTTTTCAAACATACTAGCTCTTATTCGCTGTATTTGAAAACATTCTATAGTAGGTATTCGTCAGCGCTAATAGGTGAGTATCGTTCCAACTTTTTCAGCTGCCTGTGCCAACCAGCGCCCAGATCTATTTGCCTGTGCGATTGCTCAGGTTGGAGTGATGGACATGCTAAAGTTCCACAAATTCACCATTGGTCATGCTTGGACTACAGATTTTGGATGCTCGGATTATAAAGAACAATTTGATTGGCTGCTCAAGTAAGTAAAGAATATCTCCCTATATGTTTACATACAGCATATTCTACTAGACTGCTGAATAACAATAATAAAGATGCTGTTTATTTTTCTATTTTGTTGCACAAAAGCTGAGAAATATAAAGGTTTTTTAATGTGGTTTAGTAGTATGAATTAAATGCGGATGTATTCCACAAATTAATAAAGAACTAGACCAGCCTTCCCCACCATGTGTCCTAATCTCCCCAAAATGCAAGCCTTATTTGGAAATAACATCTTTTAACATATGTGGAAGTTGCCAGATTGGCAAATGCTTGTTTACTGCATAAATATGTTTTCTGTATTTCCATTTTAGAAACTTCTCTTATAAACTCCGAAGCCTTATATTTTTCTGGATGTTCCAATAGTATATTGATAGTTTGATTTGATTATATTTTCTTCAGCTGAATAATATTTTTTTAAGATTTGGTGACCAGAACTATGTAGTATTCCACAACAGAAAGAAAATATTATAGAGAATTGTATCAAGCAGTTAAGATTATTTTTGATCTATATCCTAATAACCTCTAGCACTGAATTTGCTATTTTTAACCTTTGTTGATCATACTGTGGTAGCGTAGTGGTTAAAATGCAGTATTGCAGGCTAATTCTGCCAACTGCCAGCAGTTCGATTCTCACCGGCTCAAGGCTGACTCAGCCTTCCATCCTTCCAAGGTCAGTAAAATGAGGACCCAGATTGTTGAGAGCAATATGCTGACTGTAAACTGCTTAGACAAGGCTGTAAAGGGCTATAAAGCACTGTAAAGCGGTACATAAGTCTAAGTGCTATTGCTGTTGTTTACCAAGCTATCTGCAAGTGAAGTAAATTTTCCAGCTTTGTTCAGGCTTCAAATCCATGCTGGAAGATTGAAATAATGCAGGAAATAATGCAAGTATGGGATTCAGTGGAAATAATTTTTCAGGAGCAGATGTCTGTTTCCATGACATGGATTGTGCTGTATTACATATTATGGATGGACATATCCAATTGTTTTTCCAGCTGCAACTATCCTGCTCCTCCTCCATTCCCTAGAACTTTTATTTATTTATTTTATTTATTTAGAAAATGTGTATTGCCGCCTATTCGCACATGGAGGCTCAAGGCAGTTTACAGGGATATAAAAACACCATATATAAAAAATAAAACTAATAAAAGAAAATCATCAAATAATAAATTAATAAAACAATAATCTTTTGAAGTAGAAGGCAGTATTGTTTGTCCAAGATTGACTCAGCCTTCCATCCTTCCGAGGTGGATAAAAGGAGGACCCAAATTGTTGGGGACAATATATTGACTCTGTAAAACCACTTAGAGAAGGCTGTAAAGCACCCTGAAGCAGTGCTGTTGCTATTTATCTGGCTATTGAAGGCCAATAAGTGTTCACAAAGTACAAATGCATGTATCTCTTCTGCAGATATTCTCCTCTTCATAATATCAAAATACCAGAAGGTGATGGAATCCAATATCCTGCAGTCCTACTTCTAACAGCTGATCATGATGACCGAGTGGTGCCTCTTCATTCCTTGAAGTTCATTGCTTCTCTGCAACATATTGTAGGTCGAAGCCCCAAACAAATCAATCCGTTACTAATTCATGTTGACACCAAAGCTGGTCATGGTGCAGGCAAGCCAACAGCCAAAGTTATAGAGGAAGCATCTGACATGTATGCCTTTATAGCAAGATGCCTAAATCTTGAATGGATAGAATAGATCATTACTGTTTCAGTTAGAAATCAAGGGCTTTAACAACATTTTAAAACAAACACTACACTCGGTGTAGTACTTACATTTAAGGACTGCCACTCCCGGCTTCCCATGAACTTGATATCCATTCTGCTTCTGTTTGGTGTTTACTTTGCCTCTTCATTTTAGTTTCAGTCGTACATTTTAAATAGCATGTTCTGATAAATAGACAGATTGCAGATGATGCTGTTACGTGGATTCTCAAAATATTGGTGATGAATATTCATACACAATGGTTTTAATGTATTTTTTCTCCTTGTCAACATATCTGGCTCACTTGTAATTAAATGTAAGTACTGTTCCAGTATACGCTGTCAAGTTGAATTTTCTTTGCAAACCTGGTAATCCCAAACATTGAGATTACTGGCAGTGTTCCACCATTAAAACAGTTGTACTACAAACACTGAATACTTTTAGGTTTTGTGTGGGTTCTCTTTTGATTAGTACATAGTAAAGAAATATTTTGTAGATATTATCTCGTGCATATATGCACATACATTCCTTGACTCTTAGTAGACATTGTTTATTTATGTTTTGCAGATATAATTCAGAAAATAGTTAATTTTTTTAAAAAAATAGAGACTAAACAAAGGACTAATAATAGAAACTGAAAAAGAAATGAAAAAAAATCTACCATTTATTTTATATTTACCAATAGTTACTGGTTTACTAATGAATACATTAATATAATAATGATCATATAAAATATTATTGTAAAATACCACAAATTTTGCCGTAGTAATAAATATTGCTATTTCCTTTAGGAGAAAATGATGTCTTTTCCAAAATAAAGAGATCACATATTTCTGACAGCTATTCTTTTGACATCTGGAATAATACCAATTTTAAATTTCTCAATTTCATTATTTTAGTTACCCCCATTCTTTATACAATCATAATTCCTGGTAGAAAGTCAAATTCAAATCTGTATATAGTTTTAACATTATATTAGAGCCGAGGTGGTGCAGTGATAAGAATGCAGTACTGTGGGCTACTTCTGCTGACTGCCTGTTGCCAGCAGTTTGACAGTTCAAATCTCACCAGGCTCAAGGTTGACTCAGCCTTCCATCCTTCCAAGGTAGGTAAAATGAGGGCCCAGCTTAGAGAAGGCTGGAAAATCTAAGTGCTACTGCTAGTGCTATTAACTTATTAACTTATTCAACATTTAAACATTCTACCATAAATCTGCTTATATACTATCCCAAAAAGTTACCAATAATCATATCATATGAGTCAAAGAATGCTCAAATTCTTTATACCTCTAGCATATAAAATCCAATATCCATTCTTTTAAATGCATTCTTTGGGATGTCCAATATATCCTAAATATGACTCTTTGATGAATCAACTTATCCAAAGATTGTATTTTTCAGTTGAGAACTTTGATGGTTCTGAATATAGTTTCTTCCACACACACATACCTCTTTATCATTTTGGTCACTAGGTGTTTTAGCTTCTCTGGAATATCTAACTACTTGCTGATTCTTAGGCCTTACAATTCAGTGACAAAGAGCTATGCAGTAGATTGATACAGACATAATATGGAAAGTCATAATAATAAGGGAAACAATACAGTAGTTGATTCTGTACTGCTAGCAAAATTGTTTGGGGCCAGAACTAAAATTATGCGAAACCATGAGTGAATGACTTAATTTAACAGAGATTTAATCAAATTAAGCAGGTCCATTTAGCCATGAATCTATTGAAAGTGTTTGAACATTTATCATTTTATGGCCTTTCAGGATCTCAAACAACTTTTCTGCCATATATGAAAAAACTGAAGTAAGAGGCTGAATGCTACGATGGGCATTATGATATTGATAGAGGTACCTGCCTCAAAACATTACAATAGGTGCAAATCTAGCTCACTGGAATGTTTGGCAAAGTGTTGTTCATTATTATTGTTTATTATTCTTATTTTACACTTCTGCCAGAATTTGTTCAGGCATGTTCATTTGGGAGGGGAGAGAAAGAAAGAAGACTTATTCACTTTAAATGGGATTGTGTATTTGCTATTACACTATTGTATAGGTATGGGCTATTTTTTTTTAATCACTGTAATGCATGCAATACTTTCCAGATTTTTTTTAAAAAAATTGTTGCACTGTCAGTATATAATGAATTACAGGTAGTCCTCAACTTACAACCACAATTGAGCCCAACATTTCTGTTGTTAAGTGAGACATTTGTTCAGTGAATTTTGCCACATTTTACAACCTTCTTGCCAGTTGTTAAGTGAATCACTGCAGTTGATAAATTAGTAACCTGGTTGTTAAGGGCCTTACGGAAGATCCGGAGATCCGGGATCAGCCGTATTCCAGGAGGCAGCTCGTTCCACAGGGCGGGTACCCCCACAGAGAAGGCTCTCCCCCTGGGGGCTGCCAGCCGACATTGCCTGACCGACGGCACCCTGAGGAGGCCCTCTCTGTGAGAGCATATTGGCTGGTGGGAGGTTATCAGTAGCAGCAGGTGGTCTCGCAAATATCCTGGCCCTAAGCCATGGAGCGCTTTAAAGATGAGAACCAATACCTTAAAGCGCACCCGGAAGACCACCGGGAGCCAATGCAGCTCGCGCAGGAGAGGTGTTACATAGGAGCACCACGTCGCTCCCATAATCACCCATGCGGCCGCATTCTGCACCAGCTGGAGCCTCCGGGTGCTCCTCAAGTGGAGCCCCATGTAGAGAGTGTTGCAGTAGTCTAGGCGTGACGTGACGAGGGCATGAGTGACCGTGCACAAGGAGTCCCGATCCAGAAAGGGGCGCAACTGGCATATCAGGCGGACCTGATAAAAAGCCCCCCTGGCCACTGCCGTCATATGCTCTTCTAAAGACAGCCGTGTGTCCAGGAGGACACCCAAGTTGCGAGCCCCCTCTGTGGGGGTCAGTGACTCGCCCCCAATAACCAGCGATGGCACCAGCTGGCTATATCGGGACGCCGGTATCCACAGCCACTCGGCCTTGGAAGGGTTGAGTCGAAGCCTGTTCCTCCCCATCCAGACCCGCACGGCCTCCAGACACTGGGACATCACTTCGAGGGCATCATTGGGGTGGGCTGGGGTGGAGATGTACAGCTGAGTGTCATCAGCATACAAATGGCATCGCACCCCAAAACCATGGATGATCTCACCCAGCAGCTTCACATAAATGTTGAACAGGAGCGGCGAGAGGACCGACCCTTGCAGCACCCCGCAAGCAAGGCACCTCGAGGTTGACCTCTGCCCCCCTGCCAACATGGACTGCGACCAGTCAGAGAGATAGGAGGAGAACCACCGCAACACAGTGCCTCCCACCCCCAATCCCCCCAGCCGGCGCAGCATGATACCATGATCAATGGTATCAAAAGCCGCTGAGAGGTCTAACAGGACCAGAACAGAGGACAACCCCTGTCCCGAGCCCTCCAGAGATCATCCACCAATGCAACCAATGCCGTCTCCGTGCTATACCCAGGCCTGAAGCCGGACTGGCACAGATCTAGATAGACCGTTTCATCCAGGTACTGTGGGAGCTGTCGCGCAACCACACTCTCCACAACCTTCGCAACAAAGTGAAGGTTGGAAACTGGATGGTAGTTTGCCAGAACAGCTGGGTCCTTGAGGAGGGGCCTCACCACCGCCTCTTTCAAGGCGGGAGGCAATAAATCCTCTCTCAAAGAAGCATGTATAATCCTCTGGAGCCAGCCTCGTGTTACCTCCCGGTGGCCAGTACCATCCAGGCGGGGCACGGGTCCAATAAACATGTGGTTGCGTTTAACCTCCCCAGGATCCTGTCCACGTCCTCAGGAGTCACAGGGTCGAATTTGTCCCAGATAATATTCTCAAGACCAGCCTCAGTCACCCCGCCAGGATCTACCCAGTCAGAGTCCAAGCCTTCCCGAATCTGAGCGATTTTATCGTGCAGATACTGTGCAAAATCCTCAGCCTGCCCTTGTAAGGGGTCTTCCTGCGCTCACTGATGTAGGAGGGAGCGAGTCACCCTAAACAAGGCGGCTGGGCGGTTATCTGCCGATGCAATAAGAGTGGAAAAGTAGTTACACTTTGCCGCTTTTATCGCCACTAGATAGGTCTTAATATGAGACCTAACTAGTGTTCGGTCGGATTCGGAGCGACTAGCCCTCCAACCACTCTCTAGGCGTCTTTTCCGGCGCTTCATCTCCCTCAGCTCCTCGGAGAACCAAGGGGCCGGGCAGGTTCGGCGTCGGGTCAGAGGCCGCAAAGGCACAACTCGGTCCAGAGCACCGATGGCTGTCCTATCCCAGGCAGGCCTTCTCCCAAAAGACTCGGGGCGGCTCACAAAGATAAAACAACAGAACAATAAAATTAATACTAAAATAATCCAATTAAAATCCCCAAGAATTTAAAACTAAGACTCCCAGCAGATCAGGCAATTTGTTGGAAAAGCCATGTCTTCAGGTCACTGCAGAAAGAGCGGAGGTCGGGGGCTGTCCGGAACTCAGTGGGTAACCCATTCCAGAGGGTTGCTGCACAGAGAACGCCCTCATCCTGGGCACCATCAGCCAACATTGTCTGGCCGATGGCACCCGGAGGAGGGCAGTCCTATGTGAACGCACTGGGCAGTGGAAGGCCGGTAGGAGGTGATCCTGCAAGTACCCCGTGCCCGTGCCATGGAGGGCTTTATAGGTAAGTACCAGCACCTTGAAGCGGATCCGAAGGACCACCGGTAACCAGTGTAGCTCGCACAGGAGTAGTGTGACACGGGAGTAGCGGGAAGCTCCTGTAACAACCCGCGCGGCCGCATTCTGGACCAGCTGGAGTCTCCGGGTGCACCACAAGGGCAGCCCCATGTAATCCAAATGCAAGATAACAAGGTGTACCACAAGCGCATTGCAGTAATCGAAATGCAAGATAACAAGAGCATGAGTGACTGTACAGAGGGCATCCCTGTTTAGGAAAGGGCGCAACTGGCGCATCAGGTGAACCTGTGCAAAAGCCCCCCTTGTCATGGCAGTCAGATGGTTCACCAAGGACAGCTGTGAATCTAGGAGGACACCAAGATTGTGAAACTTTTCAGAGGGAGTAAGCAATCCCCCCCCCCAATCTGGAGTGATGGGGGTACTAGACCATGAGATGCCGGCATCCACAGCCACTCAGTCTTGGAGGGGTTGAGTCTGAAGTGAATCTGGCTTCTCCATTGACTTTGCTTGGCGAATTTTTTGATCCTTTTTAAGGGCTTACTTTAAAAAAAAAGTTTGTAATTTTTAAGATATAGCAGGACATTTGCTGTTCAGAACGAGATTTATATAAACTCTTAACTGAACAGTTTGGAAATTGCTGTGATGTTTTTTTATCATCTCAGGCAATGAAGCTAAGGAAAAAATTATCATTTGTAAACATTTCCAGAAAAACAAATGCTGATCAAAATGCAGTTAGTGGTTAGTACCTGTGTTGCAAGGCATGAAAATCTCAAGAAAAGCACAAAAAATATATAACTGTGTATCATTTCTGCTTAATTTGTAATATTGAAATGAAAGTAGGGCACCCGAAGAGAAGCATAAAAGTAATTTTATTAGGGTATTATACTCACTGAGCACGGCATACACAGAGTCTCTCTTAATCTACAAATGCTTTTAACTACAATTGCTTAAGTATTATGCCCACCACACTTACTCATACTTGCTAGGCTACATCGTGGCCAAGGAAATGTAGAGGGATTGTGGAAGACATGGGCACTCCTTAGATGAAAGGTCCATGGAGAAATAGGGTAATTCCCCACAAAAACCAACACAACGTTTCCTTTAGAAACCACCCAAAATTCCCTCACAAAAGAGCTCTAGGTGGCTTACATGTAAAATATTGATGGATTGTTTCCTTTTGACCTCTCACCTCTGGTAGCTGAACTACAGGCTTAAATCTGATGAGTTTCTTGTTATTCACCCTCCTTTGCATGTCAGCAATCTCCCTCATCTTCAAATTATATTCATCTATTTTTACCAATATTTTATTTCATGTACTAACTTACTTTTGCTTACTTTTTTTTTTTACATTATGCATAATGCATCATACTTTGAAAGGAAATAGCCTGATGGGATTGTATTTAAGAATATCCATGGCTATTTTTCCAAATAAGGATGGTAGCCTAAATTTATTGTTTCAGAAATCATAGTCAATGGGAATAACTTAAATTGCTTAAGTTATACAGTATAGTTCCTGAGGCAATCTGGTACCTTATGACTTCATAATGACCTGGGCTCGCAGTTTTGAATCAGGAACAAATCCGATATTTGTTTATTTATCTATTTATTCATTCATTCATTTAGGGAATTTATATTACCGCCTATTCGCACATGGTGACTCAAGGCAGCTTACAGAATATAAAACCCCACATAAAAACAATAAAATGAATATAATTACCTTCTTTATTGCATGTGGTTCCTCCTATGAAAGTTCTTCTAATCAATTATTCTTCCCTAAGATCCCAGAAGCTTTCTGCTGTTGGCCTCTGCTGCCAGCTTGGAATCTTATCACAACATCAAAAGAGTTTCAGCTACCAAGCCCAATTTTAAAATCTTCTGGCAAATGGATTCTGAGACTGGAAGACTTCGGCTTCTGAATTCTGAGATACGATTAATTATGTACAAGTAATACCTCTTAAGCAGGGGTGAAATATACTTACCTTCCCTTCCGGTTTGGAAGTGCACATGCCGCATGCGGATCCTCTGCACATGTGCAAACCCTTCTGCACACGCACAGAGGGTAAAAACAGGTTAAAACCAGAAGTAACGATGACTGGGCGGATGGGCAGAGCCTTGTGCTGCCATTGCTACCGGTTCTCTGAATCATCCACCACCATTGTTATCGGTTCTGCTGAACCAGTCCAAACCGGTAGCATTTCACCCCTGCTCTTAAGAACAATGCTAGAAAATTCTATTTCCTTTAAATTATTATATAGTTAAAAATTAAATAAGAATAAATAAGAAGAGAAATAGTCAAAAAGCTATAGATATGTGATAAATAGATTAATTTTGTATAATAAAACAGCTGTGTGTGTGGGAAAACAGTCTCATATAGATGATATAGATATAGATATAGATATAGATATAGATATAGATATAGATATAGATATAGATATAGATATAAAGTGTTTTTCTAACGAGACACCTGGTCTACCCCAACATGTGGAGGGGGCATTCTGCTCCCTTTTGCTTTTCAGTTCCAATCCAGGAGCCCTCAAGCAGTTGCATTCACGACAAGCCATTTTATACCAAATTTATATTTTGCTGATAAAGAAATAAACAGAGACTAGTTTAGATCTATTTCAAGCTATTTAGCTCTCATCAGTTAACCATACCCTTACTCGGATTCGAACTTGGGCTTCCTGCATGTTAGGGGTAGACCAGGTGTCTAGATAGAAAAACACTTAATCTTTCCCTGGCTCAAGCTGATGAAGCGAGGAGAACTTGTGGCTCAGAAGATTAATTCAACTGCCTAACATGCAGGAAGCCCAAGTTCAAATCCGAGTAATGGTATGGCTAGCTGATGAGAGCTAAATAACTTGAAATAGATCTATACTAGTCTCCCTTTATTTCTCTATCTGCAAAATATAAATTTATATATTTTGGAGGATTTTAAGATGGGATTTTAGCCAGGATTTTAAACATTTCAATTAACAGACTCACACATACAAACATATGATGTATTTTCTTTGAACAGAGTATTTGGCTGGTTCACAAATTTAAACAGTGTTTAATCATTTCAATTAAATTTACAATTTCTATATTTCCTTTTTGCCATATTTATTCATCTATTTTTTAAAAAAACCGATATTACCCTTCATCCTCATCTCTAATCTTAATCAAATTCAATTTTTCCCTTCTATTCTATATTATATCCCTTCCCATTGTCATCTATTTTTATATATATAAAATTTTATTTATTTATTTTTATATCCATCCTCACATTGGTTAATTATGTAATATTACAATTGTTTAATACAAATTCAACATTTTAATAAAAATCTTTTGTAATTAATATAAATTTTTTGTATATTAATCAATATGAACATGAATATTCCAATTATTTCCATACAATCCAATTTCTTACAAATCAATTAATTATTATATTTATCAATAATAATAAACCAAATAATTTTCCCCTCTTATGTTATTCATTTTCACATCTTAAACTCTCCCAATAACCCACATAGTTTTGCCCATATAATCCTCCAAATCACAACTTAATCATTTCTACTTTCATCACAATATATAATTTAAAATATTTCAATCATTACAATTTCCCTAATTAAATTTAAAAATGTTCTAGTTGTTATCCAAGCTTAAGGTGACCAGATTTTAACATTGGTAAAGAGGGACATTGTGGGCGTGGCTTATTTTGTGGGCGTGGCTTATTTTGTGGGCGTGGCTAGCTGGTCATGTGACTGGGTGGGCGTGGCTAGCTGGTCATGTGACCGGGTGGCCATGGCTATGTGTATAGGGTAAGGTGAACAGATTTTAACATTGGTAAGAGGGACACCATTGTGGGCGTGGCTTGGAGGCCATGTGACTGGGTGGGCGTGGCTAGCTGGTCATGTGACCGGGTGGCCATGGCTGTGTGTATAGGGACTACTCAGAGGGCTGAAAAGTCATTTCTGACAGGTCCTCACACTTTTGACTGGTCCTCACACTTATGACCATCCTCACATTTATGCCCGTGCAGCATTCTTAACAACCATGTCACTCATTTCACAACTGCTTCTCTTCACCATGGTGACAAGATAGGGCAAAAACGTAAAATGTGAGGACAGTCGTAAGTTCGAGGACTGGTCAAAAGTGCGAGGACCAGTCAAAAATAACTTTTTCAGCCCTCTGAGTAGTCCATATGCATAAAAGGATACAGTAATAGAGAGGGATGAAGGAAGGGAAGGGAAATTAGAGTAGGAGTGACGGTTAAGAGAGGGAGGAAGAGAGGAGGAGAAGGAGAAAGGAAGAGGAAGTAGGGAGGAGAAGAAGAGGGGGGGAAGAGAAAGTAAGAAGGAAAGAAAAGAGAGGTGGTAGGTTTGAGGAGAAAGATTGCTGTACAATAAAAAAGATGAAAGGGAAGAAAGCCAACCCCAAACAAATATAAAGATATTAAGATAAAGAATGAATTGTTAAACTTTAAAGAATAAAAGAGAACAAATATGAATAAATAGCAATAATTAGAAACACACATACATACAATGTATTTTCTTTGAACAGAATATTTGGCTGGTTCACAAATTTAAACAGTGTTTAGTCATTTCAGTTAAATTTACAATTTCTATATTTCCTTTTTGCCATATTTATTCCTCATCTATTTTTTTAAAAAAACAATTTTACCCTTCATCCTCATCTCTAATCTTAATCAAATTCAATTTTTCCCTTCTATTTTATTTTATACCCCTTCCCATTGTCATCTATTTTTATATCCATCCTCACATTGGTTAATTATGTAATTATGTAATACAGTTGTTTAATACAAATTCAACATTTTAATATAAATCAATTAGTTATATAACTATCTTTTTTGTATATTAATCAATATGAACATGAATATTCTAATTATTTCCATGCAATCCAATTTCTTACAAATCAATTAATTATACTTACCAATAATAATAAACCAAATAATTTCCCCCATATATTCCTCCAAACCACAACTTAACCATTTCTGCTTTCAACACAGTATACAATTAATAATATCTCAATTATTACAATTCCCTAGTTAAAAAGAGCTTTTTTTTCTTTTGTGTTTTAAAATCTTGAACTCTCCTCTTTTGCCCTAAATAATTTTCCATTGTTTGCACTTACCTTTTTTGGTGAGGAAAAGGAAAATAAATCTGCTGCCTAATTTTCCAACGTTGCAAGCAAACCGCAAAGCCAACAGCCTGTTTTACTTTCAGTTTCGTTTTGAGCTTGGTTTGCACAAAGAGGAAAAAAAAACTGAGCAATTTAGCAAGAGCAGAGCCCTGTGCAAATCAGCTGAGAGGGGGAAGCCGAGCTAATTAACGTCGGGCGGCCCTTTGAAGCCCCGCGGCAAGAGTTTAAACAGGTTTTTTCCCTCTAGCCATCAGCGGGGATTCAGGAGGCAGCCGGGAACCAGGAGGCAGAATGAAAAATCGGGACTTTTTTAAAACGCCGCAGGACGCGGGACAAATTGCTCAAAAGCGGGACTGTCCCGCCAAAAGCGGGACGTCTGGTCACCTTATCCAAGCTACAACTTAATCCTTTTTACTTTCACCACCATATATCATTAAAGGTATTTCAATTGTTACAGTTTATACTTATTCATATTTCTAAAAAAAAAATTAAAAAGAAAAACTTATCATTGTCTAGATTTCAAAAATACAAAGACAAATATTCCAATTATTATTCATTTCATTTTTACAAACATGATTTCCCATTTAATTCTTACTACTATTCATATTTTAATTCTAAATATGTATAACATTTTTCTCTTTAATTTCTTTTTCTCCCTTCCCATTTTTATTTTTGCTTTTTGCTTTTGTGTTTTAAATCTTGAACTCTCCTCTTTTGCCCTAAATTTCCCATTGTTTACACTTACCTTTTTTGGTGAGGAAAAAGAAGAAAAAGAAATCTCCCTCTACCTAATTTTGCCACCTTGCAACTAACAGCAAACAGCCGGCTTTACTTTCAGTTTCGTTTTCAGCATAGCTTGATTAGCACAAGGAGAAAAAAAATCTGGTGCAACAATTTACCTCTTTGCAGCAAGCAGGAGAGCCCTGCCAAAACAGCTGAGAGCAAATCAGCTGAGAGTCAGGAGGCCGATCTAATCTAATCAATTTGTGCTAATTAGTCTATGCTGAAGCTGAAAGGAGCTGTTTTTTCTTGCTGTTTGCTTGCAAGGAGGTAACTGCTGCGAGGCACAGGCCAAAGGGTGGGGGCCAGTGGGTGGGCAGGGCTACATTCTGTGTATAAGACGCACCTAAATTTTCACCCCCTTTTAGGTGGGGGGAAAGTGTGTCTTATACTCCGAAAAATACGGTATATTATCCAAGTTTTCCTTTTTCCTATTGTTTGAAAAAATATATTCTTAAAAAGTAGAAAACAAGAAGATTGTTCCTTTGGTTTCTGCATCTAAATATCTGAATGGCCAATTCTGTAAACAGAATATGTTGGAGAAACATATTATCGGTTACTCTGATTTGAATATATAAAATTTAAAAAATTGATTCAAGAAACGGCAATGCAGCCCTTACCTCTGAATCTGTGGGCTACAGAGACTAAGAGAGGATAGAACTAATTTTTTTCTCTGAACAGATAGATGTTCTGAGACTGAGCGTATCTATGGCTTTACAAATGTGGATGATTCACCATCACTTTCTCCCCACCACACATAAGATTGTTTTACTGATTCATTATTGAATGCATTCCGAGCAACTATATTTTTCAACCCAGCTGCCTGAAGATTTTGTTCAAAGAAAACCTAATTACTGTATAGAATGCAAATGGCAAAGAATTGTTAAGACTGTCATACCATTTATCTGTTTCCTGATGAATGACCCAGGAGATCAGATTGTAAGTTGATGTTCCTAAGAGTACTCAAAACTACACTATAGTCTTGCATATTTTCTAACTGTTTAAGCACCTCAGTTTTTATTTAATGTTGTGTCTCACATTCTCTCATTAACCTTGCCTGATTGCTCACGGTGACCTGTAGGAAAACAACTGACAAGTGCATTGTTGTATGCTATTTTGAGCTTGACAAATTGCCCTCTTTTTCTCATTCGTTTTAACCATGTCACCTTCTCCAATTTTCTGCCCATTATAGTAGCTCTTTTGCTGTTTTCATTTTGTCCATACCATGAATTATTTGGCTCATTAGCACCCGGAATTTTAGAATACCTAATATGTTCAGAGATAAACTAGCTGCCTTCACAAATTTATAGTCTATTTATCAGCCTTTCTTCTTCTATCTAATCATAAACCATGCATTTTTATGACAGTTTTATAAGAGGAAGGCCATATCCAGTATCTACTTCTAATATTCCTTTGGTGGGTTCATATGATTTAGGATTCATACTTTATATCACACAATTTATCAGGTAACCATTCTGTTCTTTTTGTCTCTGCTATAGCTTTAAGTACAGATGATGCTTATTGACTAGGTTCAAAAGTGCCTTTATGTTAACAGAAGACCTTTAGCTATCGGTGGAAGGCCATTTTGTTAACAGTGCAAGATTTTTGTGTGACAAAAAAAAAAGTGAAATGGAAATATGACTTCCACATGTCTAACATGTTGTAGAGTCTCTTGTACAAATTAAGCTTTCACAGTTTTACACATGATCTCAAGATGACATCTTGCATGGGGTCACACCAACTGATGTCATTGTCAGAATTTTTTTCTAACACAGCACTTCTGGATCCAGCCCAGTGTAGAAAAAGAGTTTGAAAGCATCATTACAGTAAAAACACTTAATTTTGAACGTTATCTTGAACTTGAACAAAGTCTGATCCACATAGGGAGTAAATAAACAGGTATTTCATTAATTGATTAAAGAAAATGACTACTGGCTAATATTTTTCATAAGATTCAGATACGTTTTCTTCATATGCTTAATTAAAATTTGCTGGACTATACAATCATCTAATATTTATGAGCAGTGAGTTCACTGAACTTCACCCTGGCTTGTTTTATTCTCTAGCTCATTAGGTTGGAATGGAAACTGTTTTAACTTTCTCAACTTGCCGTTGTAATTATTTTGGTCCTAGTGGAATCCAGCCTACCTTATTAACGCCATTGTTGCACTATCAGGATTTATTACTTATTTATTTATTTAAAGATTTATATGGCCACCCATCTCTGGACGGCTCATAAAACAACAATAAAACCAATAAATAACAAAGCAAGAATCACAAAGCAGTGAAAACAATGAAACAATAAAATAAAATGCTTATGCCATACTACGGTATAACTTGAGCTTTGATTTATTCTCTCTAACAATCAATTTATCTTGATTTTGTTCCAGAGGTGTGCGGCTTCTATAGCCTTATTGTGCATTTCTCCATCTTTCTCTCTAGGCTTCATTATCACTTCCTTTACAGCTGCAAAATAGAATCAATTGGTCTGATTTGTCTGTTCTTCTCCATCCCCCCAAAGTGGATCTTTTGATCATCATATAAAGTTTTGTCAGTTAAACCAAAAGTCATACTGTATTGCCAGCCAATCGCTAGGAAAAAATGATTACACATTTTACTTACAGTAAGGAAACAAATGCTAGCAGACAGCTGCTGGTAAAGACTACTTAGCAAATCCAAATGAACGTTTCAGCATTGCAGGGTTACTGAATCATTGGCCCTAAAACTGGCAGTACTTTTGAAAAGCAATTTTGATCCCTGCTAGATGGCAAACTGATGGGAGCAGGTGGGAAGATAGAATACAGCAGTAGCAACACAAACCTGGACTAGTTTAGAGGTTACCCTATCAGTAGGCAGAGAGGTAGCTACTGAAACTAGATTCATTCATTTATTTATTTAGAGAACTTATATAGCCACCTATTTGCTCACAGTGACTCTAGGTGACTCACAAGCAATAAAAGCACAGTATAGGAAAAAAAAAATAACCATCACTCTCCTGGCGACAATACAGAGTCAAAAAAGCCATTTGATTGGCTCCATCCCACTCTGGGTTGCCCAGCCCACTGACAAAACTAAGTCTTACCAAAGAGTAGCAAAGTGGGGGGTCAGTCTAATTTCTGAAGGATGATATTGTAAGTAGGCAATCCCTACTCACAGTCACTCATGCCTTAGTCGCTTCCCGTCTTGACTATTATAACACGCTCTACATGGGGCTGCCCTTGAAGAGCATCCAGAAGCTCCAGTTGGTGCAAAATGCAGCAGCCCACACGGTTTTGTGCAGACCCCGGTGTGCACATGTATCACCTTTCCTGAGGGAGCTGCATTGCTTGCTGGTTGTCACCTTTAAAGCCCTTCATGGCTTGGGACCAGGTTATCTGAGGGACCATCTCGTGCCGGTCATATCTACCCAACCCATTAGAATGGCCTTCACTCTAATTCTCTTCTGGAAGGCACTGAAGACCTGGTTCTGCCAGCAGGCCTGGGGAATCCAGAGTGGGATGGAGCCCATTAAATGGCTCATGTGATTGGATGTCACTGAGGCAGGAGGTGGGGTGGGGGTGGGGATTTTATTACATTAATTTATTTGATTTTTTATTAATTTTTACTGTTTTTAAATGTGGTTTTTATATTCTGTAAGCCGCCTTGAATTGCCATGGGCGAATAGGTGGCAATATAAATTTAATAAATAAATAAATAAATATTCCAAAGGGAGAGAATCACATGGATAAGGCTTTTCTTCTAGTCCCGCCAGATGTACCTCCTTAGGGACCCACAACATTCCTTGCATCCCTGCTTTTGTGGGTCGGGTGGATGTGACCGGCAAGAGATGGTCCCTCAAATAACCTGGTCCCTAAGCAATGATCCAAAGGGACGTGGTGGCTCAGTGGCTAAGACGCTGAGCTTGTCAATTGAAAGGTTGGCAGTTCAGTGGTTCAAATCCCTAGTGCCGTGTAACGGGGTGAGCTCCCATTACTTGTCCCAGCTTCTGCCAACTTAGCAGTTTGAAAGCACATAAAAAATGCAAGTAGAAAAATAGGGACCACCTTTGGTGGGAAGGTAACAGCGCTTCGTAAGCCTTTGGCATATAGTCATGCCGGCCACATGACCACGGAGATGTCTTCAGACAGCGCTGGCTCTTCAGCTTTGAAATGGAGATGAGCACCTCCCCCTAGAGTCGGGAACGACTAGCACATATGTGCAAGGGGAACCTTTACCTTTACCTTTAAGCAATGGTTTGATTATCAAAAAGTGGCAGCAAGTTGTTTACCTTACTGTTGTGTTATTCTTATTCCATGGGGTTGGGGGAGATACTGAAGAGCTCATTGGCTAACTAGCTACACTGTGTGCTGTTTGAGTGAATGAAGTCATCAGTTGCTGCAAATCCCAGTTTGCAGATTCCAGTTGCCTTGGAATCATTGGTGGCATCTTTTCTGAAAGCTGCTTTTTTGAGGGTGGGGACGAGTCTCTAATGGGAATTATGGAAGATGCAACGGATCTGTAGTGGATGTGCACTTTGGGTACAAAAGAATTAGCTGCAGTTAAAACTCCTTTAAGAGAAAGAGCAGTATGTAAAACCTCAGAAGTGCTTCTTGATCCTAAGTTGGTTCACATTCCTAAATCAGTCAAGGTTGGTGATGGTTATCAATATTATGATCATGTTCCATCTTGACTATTACAAAACACTGTATGTGGCATTATTTTTGAAATGCATCTAGATGTTACATTTGATGCAAAATGCAGCATTGGGCTGGCCTGCTGATCAGTGTAAGACAAGTATAATATGCCTCCTGTAGTGAAAGATCAGCACTGATTTCCAGACTGTATTTCTAGATTGGTATTAACTTTTAAATCCCTAATCAGTTTAGAGCTTGACTGTCTGACAGCAAGCCGGTCCCGTTTTAGACTGTTGAAATTTACAGGATAGGCCTTGCTATCAGTTGTATTTCCTTGGCTCAAGGGAGATGAGGCCACAGGGTTTTGCTCCTTCTCTATGTTCAGAAACATCTGTAAACACATGTATCTTTCAACATAGTATCAAAAGAAAATGAATCAGAGAATTGGATTGGGCCAACGGTCAGCTGAATCTTTCTCACTAGGAAGCAAGACCTTATTTTGCCTTGCCTTTCTCCTTTATGGCAAAGCAGTCAAGACAAAATTGCTGGGTGTTTGGTCTGAACTCAGAACACTATAAATGGAAATGAGCTTGGAATTCTCTGCAGTACATTAAGAGACCATTTTTGGATCAAGCTTTTTAATTTGTTTCCTAAACCAAGACTTTTTCCACTATTGTTCCATGCCAGAAGTGAGCAATGTTTGGAGGATAGGGTTTGCACTGAAGTTTGGATTCCTGACCTTCAAGAGAGCCCCTTGAGACTATCTAGTAATGCTATGATCTTGCCATAATGAGTGTGATGAGGAGGGGCAGTCAAAATGGGAATGGGAGGAAAGCTACTTCCATTCTTGCCTTTTTTAAAAAAATCAAACTTTCCCCCCTCCACCAAATTTGGCCACATTACCACTGAAATTTGGTGATGCAACTTGGAATCCTGGGGAGTTGCAAATACACTGCTGTGGGGATTGCAGAGTCTCTGAGCAGCCGATTGCCCATACCATAAGAAATATGAATTGCAGCAATAACACAATAGACCCATTAGATTCACCAATTACTCATACTTCATCCATCTAGCCCAGCTTTGATTGTTGTGGGTGCCGATGTCCTCATGATATCTAAAGATATCTTATTGTGATAACTGTAGATACGCAATAGTTTAACCTAGATGTTTATAAGGATAAGTGATTTATTCTTATGATCTGAATGATTGTTCCACATATTTAATCAATGAGCTTTAGAATTTGAGCATTTCAGACTTTCAAGTGTGTGTGAGATCATCATTACTATAGAATGTTTTATAAGGATAAGTGATTTATTCTTATGATCTGAATGATTGTTCCACATATTTAATCAATGAGCTTTAGAATTTGAGCATTTCAGACTTTCAAGTGTGTGTGAGATCATCATTACTATAGAATGTTTTATAAGGATAAGTGATTTATTCTTATGATCTGAATGATTGTTCCACATATTTAATCAATGAGTTTTAGAATTTGAGCATTTCAGATTTTCGAGTGTGTGTGAGATCATCATTACTATAGAATGTTTTATAAGGATAAGTGATTTATTCTTATGATCTGAATGATTGTTCCACATATTTAATCAATGCCACTTAAAAGTTTCTTACCAGAACTTTTTTCATTGAAGATGGAAGACATTCTCCTAAACTTCATCCATAATAAATGAAAGTCCATTAACAAGGAAAGTAAGATGGCAGATTTGGAGATAGGAGACTTTCCCATCCAGCTATCTTGAATTCAGCTATCACTCTTACCTGAAACAAAGGACAATCAGAAAATTCAGGACCTTCAACTTTATAAAACCATAAACTTTGAATAAAAGAATCATAAGTATCAGCTAATTCTTCTTGTGTCACTTCAAAATGGCTGATGCTCAAATTCCCTTCTTAACTGTGTTATAGCTCCCTGCATACTTGACTCTCCATGGATGGAGATGTATATTTAGATTTAGGCTTCTATTGACATAGAAGCATAGAAATTCAAAGTATGGAGTTCAAAGCATTGTGGCCAAAATATATATTTCTACTTAAGCTGGCAAAACAATGCTAACATCAACAATTATAAAAAATGTTCCTTATACTGCTCAGAGCACCCATCACAAATATGTTAACTTGCTCATTGTAAGCATTCAAAAGTAAGATGTACATTAAAAAGGCCTCCTGAGTTTGCAGGAATTTAAATTAAAGCACCTATGACTGATGGCCGTCTTATCTTCACTTAAACCCATACAGCAAAAGGGAGCTCACCTTTGGGTAATTAAATGATATCAGATATCTTAATTGAGGATTTCCCCCCCTAACATTCAATCAGAATCTGCCTTCTTGCAATTAGTTGCATTAATTTGGGTCCTGCAGTTCTGAATAATGGAACTTGGTCATAGGCTGCTTCTCTCTGATATCCTCTTAGAGTTGTTAAGAGTGCAATCATATCCACCTCAGCTTTCTCAAAGATAAACATTTCTAAGTCCTCCAATCTCTCTTAGTAGGACTTAGTTTCTAATCATGAATATTATCCCTGCTCTTATCTGGCCAATTTGTGTCAATCTGAAAAGTATGAAGCCTAAAAGAATGATCCATTGCTGAATCTTACCAGCATAGAATGAATTCATGATTTTGAACTTTTGATATGGTCTACTCTTGCATTATCCTTTTTTGCAGCTATTTCATAGTTATTGAACCATGTGTCCACTACCCTATACCTGTGCACTTGACTTCTGTTTCCTAAATGAAGAATTTTGTATTTTTCAGGTTCAGCTCATTTTTCTAATGGTTAGTCTGGCAAAACCTGATGTTACCACTTACTTACTTACTTATTTTACAAATAACTCAAGGCAGTAAACATATCTAGCATACCTTCCTCTTCCTCTTTTCCCACAAAAATAACCCTGTGGGGTGAATTGGGCTGAGGAGAATGACTGACCCAAGATCATCCAGCTTTCATGGCTAAAGTGGAACTAGGAGAGGTAGGGAGGGGGAGGGAGAGAGGGTAGGGAAGGAGGGAGGGAGGAAGAGAGAAACACACACACACACACAGAGAGAGAGAGAGAGAGAGAGGGAGGGAGAGGGAGAGAGGGAGAGAGAGAAATGAAGATGCAAGATTAATCCTGATGGTCTCTATGATATTGCCAAATTATTGGATTTCTGAGCAAGAATAAATATTTTTAGCATGCAGTGTATTTTCTTCTCCAATTATATTGCTTCTAGAAGTTGCTTTTTAAAAAAGTATCATTTCATTGTTATATTCCTATCAAGGCAGTCACCCCCCCACACCAGCTCATTTATACTTATTATACCATAATTGCTTTCTCTGTTAAGAGTTGTCACATATCCCATATTCTGAGAATATGTATATAGAAAACAAAAACTATAAACTTTATGAGTCAGTTTTCATTGTGATTTCTCATATAATGGTTTAATAGTCCCATTATAGCAAGATATCCACATCCTTCTACAATAGGTAAGACTTTACCTCATAACCTAAAGCAATCTTCCTAGTTTCATTGATTGCCTCCCATCAGAATTCCCCGTCTACAATATATTGTATATACATTAATAGTTTTCCATGTGGGATTTTTATTACTAGGCAAATTAGGGACCTGAAAATCTTACCATCTCAGTTTCCTTAGACTTTCTGCCAAATTGCAGTTGAGACTGATTTTTGAATTTAGTAACCTTGAATTGATACAATCTAACAAGAACTAGATAATCCAACAATTAGCAGAAGGTCATTTTTGCCACTTTCTCTTTTCTCTGCCCCCCCTCCCCCCTCCCCCCCAATTATTCAAAAATCACTTCCACATACTGGAACTTTGAAGGACTCTCTGGAATTGTATGAGAAAAGGAAACACAGATTGCAAGAGCGAGAACCAGCAAAATTAAACACATTTCCTTCTATTTTGAATTAATTTTCATTTCTGCCTGGTCATCATGATCTAGCAATAATTTCCTGCTTAACATTGCCTGGATCGTAAAAAAAACCAACACACAACATAAACAAAAAACAAAGAAGGAAAAACCCCTGATTTTCCTTGATGCTCCGAGAATTAAGAGAGATCATCATGGAGAGGAGATGATTCATCCTTACTAGGTAACAGCAACTTTCTTATTTAAAAAGGTGGGGGTAGGATAGAAGAACTGAAAAGTCAGCCTAGAAAAGATAGACGTCCATGGAAAATGAAGTTTTAATTCCCTCCTTTGGTTGAAAAAGTCACCTAAAATGTTTCTACCTGATTTATAAACTGTCCTTCTCGTCACAAAGAATTGTCATGTATTAGTACAGAATAGGAATAGACTGACGAGCCTGTAAATTATACTTGTACAGTCTGAAATGTACTGCTCTAAAATCTTTTGTAAGAGAGTATTGTGCAATCTCTCCTATCTGTGTGTTTGTGTTCTGTAGTAGTCCTCTATTACTTGCAGTATCTTTCATGATGCAGAAATCCACACATTCTACAATATTACATGCTGATCTGATTTAAAGATTCAGGCTAATCTCCTCATTAAACAATGTCTCGCTTTTATATATAAAGATTTGTTCACATAATATTGAGAGAAAAATGCATGGGAAGGGAGCTGTTCTTAACTATATAGTTTCTTACAAATGGTAAAAAAAGTCATTCTTTTGTTTCAGTTCCTGTCTGACATGTTCCTTTAGCTTTTTTTCCAATGAACCTGGGATATTATTGGGGGTGGGGGTGGGGGTGGGGGAAAATAATGATTTATAATAGTCTTTTTTTAATTACCACAATGTCAGAAGCAGCTGAAGAAGAAATAAATTTGTTTGAAACAAATTCTCTCATATATATAACCCACACAAGGCATTTTGTTTGAAATCTATTAACATATTCATATACTTTTGCATTTCTAGGTAATTTAGAGAGTTAAAGAGAGCTTCTTGATGGGTGAGTTAGTAGCTATGAAAAATTGTTCTTCTTTTAAGGTTTTTCCATGTTGCTTTCACTGATGTCCTTAACAGATTCAGTAAAGATGATTTGTTATTTCCGAGCATAATGCCTTATCAGCTATATATAGTTGGGATTGAGGGCTATTTCCCTATATTCATTTTTTTTCTACAACCATTGTCCTACAAGTATTAACATGCCAATATATTTATGTTCCATACATTTTACAGCACTGACTTACCATGAATATAAATTAAAATGTTTGTTGTTCAACTACCTCCTTATGCCTCCAGATGCTCACACATAGATAATGATCATGCAGCTTGATACAGTTTATGGCAAGATAAAATTACATTGGTAATTTTTTTAAAAATAAACTTGGCAAAGATCTAGCAAAACAGTGTGATAATGAGCAGATGGTAAATATAGATATAGGTAGATATACAGACATTTTAAATCACCAATAATAGAGTTTTTAGAGAATAGGAAATAGGAAATCTCTTTGAATAACAGTGCAAGCTTGCTTGAGATTTTTATGAATGGGTCTATTATTGGTTTTGCTTAAAATGATGCTTGATTACATTCAAAATATGATCCCCGAAAACTTAATGCATGATTCCCAAATTTGTAACTTTACTGTAGTATATTACTACAGAGGTCTCAGGCAAGCTTGGGAGTAGTTTGGGGTGGGGGGAGAGGGAAACTGTGCAGTCTGGATAGAAACAAACTAGGGTTTTCACTAACTGTAACAATGGATGTACTGACATACATTACTTTAATGTTTCTTCCCTTTAAACAATTCCCAAGGACAAGTTGGATTGCAATCATATGGAGAAATATTATTTAATCCTGTATGTTTCTTTCACACACAAACTGTCAAAGGAAACAAATGGCTTACCCCTCTATAGCTAACTGCACTAACACTGCAGTTATTTACCATGGGCAATTGTGGGAGGGGAGATTCTCCTCTCACTCTTGATTACTTTTAGCGAAACAGCAACTCATCAGAATCTCCAACATCAAATTTAATTTCACTGTGAGATATTAGGGTCTTAGCATGCTCGGCAATGAACTCATGTAGCCTGACTGGTCAGGAGAAGGGGGGGCACCTTGTTATTTCAAGTATCTACAATGCATCAGGATGTTCTCTGGGAATCAAATTCAGCCTCTTCTGTCTGCTTAAAGCACTCAATTTGCCAATACCATTATTCACTTACATATTTCGGAGAAGGTAAAATCAACCAGCAATTATTAAAAAGAGACTATAAACCTCTAATGATCTCTAATTACAAGGAATCTGAAATCTGGACTTCATTCATCGAATTTCACATTGTTTGAGGATGTAGATAGATATACCATATCCCTGATAATTATTAGGATTACTCTCTATTCACTATCTCTTGGTCATTTTTGTATCAAATTGTATTTGTAAGATGTTGCAGTATTTAGCATATGAACATTATCCTAATTTTTCAGTATTTTGATTGTGATGCTGCCATTACATTCCTGAGATTATATTTTTGTTCTCTTCAGTTCTCTTTGTCCTTTGAAAATGTAGTTTGGATCATTAATAACAGTAGATAAAAAGATAAGGGCAATAGGTCATATTTTATTTCTTCTCTCCAACTTTCCATTATGTAAAATATTCTGCTTCAGTGAGTTCTGATCATCCCATAGACTCTTCCCATAGATTGCAACACACATACTAGTTTATTTTTTTTTAAAAATACGGTCACCTAACTCTCAGTTACTCTAGACTGCTTATAACAATAAAAACCCAATATTAAAACAATAAAAAACGATAACTCCCTCACTTGATTGTTGGTGGTAAGTCAAATTTAAGTTGTATTATGTTGTTTTATTAGAAATCCTAGTTTTTGTGTTGGCCTACAACTTGAGTTCTTTCCTTTCGACCATATTCTAATAATCTAAATGTTTATTTTAAGCACTATTTCTATCTCATCTTCCTAATACTTTTTCCTTATTTTATTTGTCAATATTTGGCCCTAATCTGTGCTATTTCTCATATTTTATTCAAAGACTGTTAGAAACAGAACAATAATCTACATCAATGTTTTTCAACCCTGGCAACTTTAAGATGTGTGGACTTCAACTCCCATAATTCTGGGAGTTGAAGCTGGTTTATATTATACCAACTGAGCTGTTTTTCACCTGTACAATCTATATGTGTTATATAAAACTATAAGGAACAATTATTTTAACTGATTATTCTCGGGATTAAAAATGGCTAATCCAATTTTGTTGTGATATACATTGGCTGTGGATATATATTGATTGTGTACATGTACATTTCATTTTTAAAAAGAGTTCCTAATACATCACTGAGCATGAGTTAAATAAACATGGCAATAGACAACTTGCAGTAAATTGAGATTATTATTATTATTAGACAACTCCGAACCAATTTGTGTTTTAATGACTCTAAATGTCTATGTACACCAATCAATGAAGCAACAGCATGAATCTCTAGCTCATGCCATTGGAATGAATCTCCTCCACACAGAAAAATCTAATACAAGTCAACTCCTCATATTCTTAGGAAGCTTTCATAATCTAAATGCAAAGGCTTAGTTTTCCTCAAATATATCATCTCTTTTCTGAGCATAGGATGGAACAAGGGAATTTGCTTTCATGATTCTGTAGAATTTTCATTAGCACCTGAATATCATCTAATCATTTAAACTCATCCTGAGAATTTCTGCATTCAGAAAATGTGGTCTATTATGGTCCACAAAAGACACATGGTTTTTTCTTTTTCTTATCATTATCATCATTTTTCTTATCATTCCTGGTTTTTGAAGATTTTGTAGACTCTGTTGAGATAAAATTAAATGTTTTCCAACTGTTGTTCATATCTTCTACCTACCATGTAATTGGATAATAGGACCCTTTGGCACACTAACCCTTGGATTTGCACAATGGAGTGTACTGCATATAAATTATCAAAAAAGCTATTTGTGCATAGCTCAGCTCTTGGAATATACCTCTCTGCCCAATTTTGAGTATGTATCAAATTAATGTTATAGCATGACAAATGTTATTAGGCCATTGTACTATATAGCAGCTTTATAGTATTCTAACTTTTGTATTTGTCTCAGAGGGTCAGAATGTGTGAATCATAGATAGTGTCAACATTTTCCAACACTATAGCATGGGCTACTTCATTATAACATAACTCAGTAAAGCTGTCTGTTGGGTTCTTCCAATGAAAACATTTTTATCTTGTCTCTCAGAAAGAAAGCAAAGCAGAAAATTAATCAGAAACATAATGGCTCTTTGTCTAAAAGCGATTCATTAGAAAGCAACTTCAAAGACCTTCATTGTTTGATGTTAATCAATTGTATCTTTCATTAGCAACATAACAATCCTAGTCGGGTTTTTAAATGGGTTGTGTTCCTATTTTCACATCATTAAATTAAATGTAACAATGCCAATGCTACCTATGGTTGTTTCTAAACAAATTTGGGAAGTGAGTTGAAATGAGTATACATTGAAATGATGGAGGATGTCATTAACATTTGCAGCAATGGAGCCATATTCATACATTCCAACCAAGTATAGAAAATTGAAAAGAAAGCACATAAATAGATGCTACAATTTCAGTTCTCAATAATGAATCTTTGACTCACCTACTTACTGCTTTTGTGCAACTGGATGCAAATGAAAAGCTTTTAATAATTCCATTGCCTGAAATTGGGGATATGCAGAAAAAAACTTCCACATGAATAAAAAAAGTAACACAGAATACAGCAGCTTTCCAGAATCACCAATTAACACAGCCCCTCCAAGGCATCAATGAGGGTACTTGTGTGTATTAACTGCATTTTACATTCATACTGAAAGACAACTTCTAAAATACTGATATCAAGCAGATTGGAATTGAAACCTTAAAAAAAACGGTATTATTTCAGTGAAAAAATTCTCCTTTTATACCAATTTTATCAAGTATTACAATAAAAAAAAACACTAATGCAAACTAAAAAAGAAAAACAAAGAAAAATAGAAAGTGTAGAAAAGAAAAACGAGAAAGAAAAGTAGAAAGAAAAAGAATATAGTAAAGAAAAGAAAAAGAAATACAGTTTGGGCTATAAACAGATCCTTAAAGCCTTGTCGTTCAGTTCTGATCAGCAAATGTCCATTAACGGTTGCTAGAGGTGATAACACGCCTATTTTAACCTTGATCAAATCCTGGAATTTGATTTCTTTTCATTTTTGTCTCTTCTCACAAAATTCTTCCAAGCTTTAACAAGTCTCTTTTGTATGACTTGTTGAATGTTATCCAGGTCACTTTAAAAGGGATCACTATATATCCCTTTTAATTATTAAGACATCAACTGGTTTCATTTGTATGTTGCCCCCCCACCTTGATCACATGGCCACATTTTTGGCTCTCAGCAACTAGCCCACATTTACAGCTGTTTGCAATGCCCCATGGTCAGCAAAGAACTTTGGATATAATATATTTTTTGAACAATGGGAGAATATGTGGACGGTCTAAAATTCACATTAAATTAGAATTTAAAAGAAAACTTTTATAAGATGATATACCATTGGTATCTAACACTGGCCAAATTGTCAAGAATGTGTAAAGGCATTTCATATGAATGTGGGAAATGTAAATGTAAAGAAGGAACTTTTTATTATTTATGGTGGACATGTGACAAAGCAAAGAAATATTGGAGTAGGATTCACATCTCAATACAGAAGATATGTACAGAAGTACATATAAAGATAAAACCAAAGAATTTTCTTTTAGGATTAATAGATAAAGTACTTGAAAAGATTGGAATGTTGATGTTATGTATGTTGTCAGCAACAAGATTACTTTATGCACAAAAATGGAAAGATACTTTGATTCTCACAATGGACGAATAGCTGATAGATTTAGCAGAGATGACTAAATTGACTGCTTTGATTAAAGAAAAAAATGTAATTACTTCTGTTTCTACTTGGAAACCACTTCTGAACTTTGTGCTTGAGGTGGAAAAAAATAAAACTTTCATTTTGGGTTTTTCTGATTACATAGGTTTGTTGTTATAGAAATAGCTAGTATATATTATCATATAAAAGTAAAAAGTTGAGGTTTTATGTTATTCTACTACACCAAAAGAAATCAGAAGTCAATGCTTTTCTTTTTCTCCTTTACACTTTTTTCTCTTCTCCTTTTCCTTCCTTATTTTCACATTATCTTCATTTTTCTTTGTATTTCTGTATTTATATTTTGATAAACTAATAAAATATTTGAATCCTGCAATGCTCCATGGTCACATAACTACAATTTATTACAATCATTTTTTTGCCAGAAAACTGTATTTATTTCTAGTTTCTGGCAAAAAACTGTCCATAGCAAACAATGGGTTTGTTTAACAACCACTGCATTCACTTAACGTCCTCCAGAAAAAAGTCATCAAATCAAGTTCAGTCATGTAGTGACCCGCTTTGTATCTGTCATAACTTATGAGCATAATAATTGCCAGGCTCAGTTACAGTTTTAACTCAACTGTATGTGAACCCTTTGGAAGGTGTTGAATGGAGGTTGAGCAAAAAAGATGGTTATTCCTTAATTCTTCAGAGATGTAAACCTACTGGGAACTGCTTTCTTGCAGCATCCTTGCAAGGAACAACTCCATGAACCACTTATGGGCAATCTCAATTCCTCTCTTTGTTCAGAAAGGAATTATGAAGAGTTGGTCTACTTGCTGACTCTTCATTCAAACAAAGTCATCAGTTCCACTTTTATCTGTCTTCAATTCAACATTTCTTCTGTTTCTTTCCTAAGGGGTTTGCAAAAATGTAGTCTAACCATACTTGCAGTACTGTCTGGCCACAATATCTCAAAAGGCTAGGAAACCGAAAACAAAAACCAGAGTGATGGAGGAATGGAATCCCCCTTGAAAAAGACAGGCTAAAATATTCGGCTGTTTCTAGTTTCTGGAACATTTTAAAATGATCCTTGGAAGTTTAGAAAACTTCTGATTTTAGGAACGATAGATAGGGGGAAATCTTTTCTCTTTCTCTCTTAGAATTCTAGAATTCTGCATTGTTCATGAAACTAATTGAAAGAGATCTAGGTAGACAAAAAAAAAGTTCTTTTTCCTATAACATGAATTTCCCTGAGTGCCAAATGCTGCTGAATAACAGAATGAAAAGACTATTGCCTTCATGTGCTGCCTGCAGGTTTTCCAAAGGTATCTGATTGGCCAGTGTGCTTCATTCACACAACAGGCTGGCCCACAGTTAACAATGCTTCATTCAATTCAATTGTCTAAGTGTGCTTGTTAGCGTGAGTTAAAGTACACATTGGGTTCTTACAACACAGTAAGCTAAGGTGTATTTGATCAGTTTTGGATTGGTATATAACAAAAGCCCAGTTTAAGGGAAATAAGATGCTGGGCCAGATATTCTCTTTGATTTTATCCAGAAGAGCCTTTTCTTTCTTTTTAAAAGTTGCTAAGATGCTTCAGTCTCTGAAATCCCTTACTGTGAGTACTTCAAACTGGTAGAAAAATTCTTTCCTTAATGCTGATAGTAGAAACTGAAAGCTTTTTCAAAATGCCTTTGTTAAAGATCTGCAGAGACCTAACAGCCAAGCACCTGAGCCTATTCTGTATATTTTTCAAGGATAAAAAGTACCATTACAAAGGTTGATGTAGACGCCAATAATCCACACAGTTGCCTTAAAAAATATTTTAATTCTACATGATAGCTGGCATTCAGCTTTCTGTCTCCAAAATCGGATTTACCAAGCCATGAGGAGGGGGGGAGGAGGTGTTTTCAAAGGGATTTTTGTTTGTTTGTAAAATAAAAATGCTTTTCAAAAGCAAAATACAAAAATGTCTACTGGAAGAGAATGATGCGTCTAAAGTGAACGGGAACTTGAGGAGCAGAGAGAGAGAGAAAGAAGAGTTTGGCTTTCTTTAAGTTAGGAAAAAGGAAGGGCGATTCCAAATGTTTGCCAAGGTTATGCCTACTTAAATAAACATATTTATTTAATTCAGCTAAATTCATCCGCTGCTCCAAGTATGCCTGACTACGCGCAACAAGGAACTAAAACACGGGAATAAATACAGCAGCATTCTGCACATGCCTAAAGTTATTCTCGCCCCGCATTTTTCACATACATCCCAAAACAGAATCCGGACCCGAAAATAGCCTTCGAGGCCCCGGGTGAAAAGACTCCAAGGGAAGCCCCGGATCCTTCCCAAGCTCAGATAAACCGCAGCGGCCGCAACCTCCTCCCCTCTTGAGTTTGCAGCCATTTCGTTTCCACAATAATGAGCAGGAGCAGCTGCTGGATTAAATGTAATTCGGGGGCGCTAGACAAAGGCGCGAAAGGGGCTATGTGCGGCTGCAAGGCAATACGTGCCACAAATACAAATATTCTGAGTTTAAAAGCCGGGGCAGCGAAGCAGCAAACGTTTCAGCGGCGGGCTCGCTGTATCCCCCCACCGGGACCGCGCCTCAGGCACAGCTTTGCGGGCGCTCGCACCACCACCATCCCCGGGCTCAGAACCGCCCAACTTTGCGGCCTTGAGGGCAACGGCGGCCAAGTTGCTAGGGGGCGCCTGCGCGCTGGGGGGCGCCCTTCTCCACCCCGCCTGTGCCGCGCCGTTGACCCCGAAGCTGACGCGGCCCGCAGTTGCCTTGCTCCCTATTTTTAGGAAAAGCTGCGGAGGCGGGGAGACTACAGCGCCTCCCCGGTATTCGGGTTGGCAAACTTCGCGCAAGGGAGGCTGGCAAAGGTAAGAGGAGCGGGGGTGGGGAAAAGCCGAGTGGATCTTCTTATTTTTCTTTCGGGGCTGTCGTGCAGAATTAACTTCAGTGGGGGGGGGGGGGGGCGCCGTCACTGCTGAGTTGCCCCTTTTCTCTCTCCGGGGACCCTGCTCAGCTTCGTGCTTCAGAAGGCAGCCGAGGCGCGAGCCTTTTTAGAAGCCCCCTCCTTCTTAAACTTTGCAAGGATAAGCCCGACGGCTCGATGCGATGTATTTCATGGTGAGGAAAAAGAAAAGGGGAAAAAAAAAAAACTCGGGGTGACAGGCTTGGTCCGGGACCGAAGGCGAGGGGCGATGTGCCTCCCGCGCCCCACATCTTTTCTGCTCCGCCGCTTCGGTTTTTTTTCTTCGAGCCACTTGGAAAACCGCTCCGAATAGCCCGTGCACCAATTTCCCGGTCCTCTGCTGCCACGGCGCAGGAATGAGACTGGGGTAGTAGGAAATTGCTCGCGGTTCCTTCCGTCTGTTGAGAGAGATAGAAAGAGCTTGGTGGTACAAGGAAAGAAACGGAACTGTGGCATGAAACCGAACAAACGAGTGAATCTTAGTGGCTGGGCTTTTTTTTTTTAATGCACAGAGTAGCTAATAAACATAATTTTAATAGTTTTCTAAAAGAAGCGTTTATATAGGTTAGCTGGCCTTGACTAAGCTTGAAAAGTCAATGACTGTGTGTGTGTGTGTGTGTTTATGTGTGGGTGTATATATATACACACACATGTATACACACGTGTGTGTTAATGTATATATGTGGTGTGTTTTGTTTTGTTTTTGGATGGGAGACCACCAAGAATTTTCAGAACTATTAGCTTACTAGGAAACTAACACCATTCCAGAAAAAGGCAATGCCAAACTTCTTAGGTATTATTCTCAAGAAAACCAGTCACCAGTGGAGGAGCTTCACCAGAAGACATCTTTACCTTATAGGGGAAAAGTAGTTCAGATTCATAAACATGTTATTAATATTTGAGTTAACACAGAATCAACTCCTTTTAGTCTGTTCAAAGGAAGTTTGAAATAGGGCATCCAACTTGGTCTTTGAATCACATCTCATGGTCTCTTTCTATGTGCTTTAAAGTTTCTTTTTAATAATCTTTTGGTCTAAAATCTGTATTTTACTACTTTGTTTACTTTTCTCTTTACAAATTTCAGGGGTATCACTGTGAAGACTCCAGGTTTAAAAAAAGAAGGAGAGATAGTTGGCAAATTTAAGAAACGGAACATAGACAATTTGCCCTGAGAGATATTTTTCAAAATGAACTGTTCTTTGATAATTGCATCACTCATTCTATGCAATAACTCTTGTAAATATTTAATTTTAGAACCAGCTTAAAATCTGGAATCCCATGATTCTTAACAATTTGTTCGTTAGATATGAGGTAACTTGGGTAAAAACTGGAGGGGTGCTATCTTCTGGTCTTGTGGTTCTATGCTTAAATACATGTCAGTCTTTAATAAGATAGTTTTCATCCATTATTAATTAAAAATGAGAGGGCCAACAAGGTATGTATTTGTTGATATTTTGATGGAATAGACTTAGTGGAGTTGATTCCACCAGTACAATTGACCTGGCTTTTTGGTCCAGCACCAGTCTAGACTCGGGGGGTGGAGAGGATAATGTCATATTTAGAGATTTAATTATCTTTGCAAGGAAACCTTTCTGCTTTGGCACTGGGTTTTGAGGACATGTACAATTCTCTGAAAACATATTTCTTCCCTTTCAATCTTCCATTTTTTTGCATATTTTGGCTACTGAATGATTACCTGAGCTTCATGCAGGTCCCACTGATATATAAATGGAGTTTTCTTGGCAGTATTATGAAAGTCATCTGCCATTGCCTCCTGGGATGCTTTTTTTTCATTTCCTGATCTGGCCAATAGCCCTGGGATTTCCAAGTGGATTTCCATCCAAGCATTTCACCATAGTCAATAAAGATGTGTAAAATTTGATCATCCAGGAATAGATCATATGGGAAAACTGATAAGCCTTGTGAAAGTCAAACTGGTGTAATGGTTAAGGCGTTAGGCTAGAAATTGGGAGACCATGTAGCACAAAGCCAGCAGGATGACCATCGGCCTGTCATTCATTTTGAGCCATAGGAAGAAGGCAATGGCAAGCCAGTTGCCAAGAAAATTAAAAGGACTTGTCCAGTAATCAACACTGAGTCTAAGGCACACAGAAAAATAACATAAGCCCCGTAAACCATGTTATTTTCATTACTGTTCTTTCGTACATTAATTTAGAAGGACATGCTGAGCTGGAAGGCAGGGTTAAACGTGTCATTAGTTTGGAATCATTGCATTGCCACAAGAGACCCAAGTCCAGAATTCTGTTGACCTTTATCTAGTGCCAATTGAGCTTTAACCATTAGTTGACTAGATTCTAGTGTATTCTATTATTGTAGCAATAATAAACTCTTTGAATTTAATGAATGTTCCTGGTTATTTGCATCTGACAAGTAGATACATAGTAAGACCGTGTAAACTAACCTTGCTTCAGAAGATGGCAGAAGTTAGCCAATTTTGGCTTGTACCAGTAACTATGCATAGTCAGTTCACTGATATGGGGATAGTAGAACCCTGGATGGTTCATTTCTGTCTGTAACATGCCATTTTGATAGGGTTCAATTTTCTGAATTGAATATTTCAGCTTCAAATAGGCCTCTTTCATCCCTACTTACATCTGATTTGGAGAAATCATTTCTAGAAACCTAGCCAAGCACTATCTAGTTATGACCCTGCTTAAGTTTTTCTAAGATTAGCTGAGGTCTCCTTGGTGCTATCACCTCATGTGACTTTCATTAATAATTTTAGTTTGTTTTACAGATTTGTATTTATGCATGTATATACATGTATGGAAAAACAAGGGTTAACTAATTGCTAGCTGCCTTATCTGCCTGCAAGAAAAGAAGGAAGGTAGGGATTTAATAAATAATAAATATTAAAACTATGCATTAACTTGGTTAATATGAAGGGCAAATCTGACAGTTGCTATGATAAAAAGAGGGGGTTTAAAAAGGTCTGTTGGAATAAATATGACTTACTGACTTTTTCTTTCAAATCCTGTCAAATGCTGTTTTTTTTCTGTATACAATCTAGCATTAGAATCCAGATTGGGTGAGAAGACACTTCATAAATGTGGATTTTCATTTTTTTCCATCTGCTAGTAGGGTTAAACCAACCTACCAATTAATCTGCCTTTTAAATATTTCCTTTTGGTATTACAGAGCATTGTACTGTATTTTTCCTCAAAGGCCTAGTTTGACCTCCTGATGCCAATAAGTAACATAGTAAGTAATATACACTGCTCAAAAAAATAAAGGGAACACAAGCAGAAGACATCCGAGATCTGAATGAATGAAATAGCCTTATTAAATACTTTGTTCGTTACATACAGTAGTTTTGTGTTCCCTTTAGTTGTTTGAGCAGTGTATAAACTACTGTATGTAACGAACAAAGTATTTAATAAGGCTATTTCATTCATTCAGATCTCGGATGTCCTCTGCTTGTGTTCCCTTTATTTTTTTGAGCAGTATATTTTAGATCCAGATTATGTTAAATTTATAGTCCTGTAATGTCCTTCTTCACATTATGTTCTGCTACTGTATAGATTGCAGTATAGGGATTGCAGTTGAACATTTCTAGACTGATTCTTCATGATGGGATCTTTCTAGATATAGCAAAGACCCTGAAAAGAAAATTGTTAAGTAAAGTGTATACACATTACAAACTGACCAGGAGACAAAATATTTGTGATTTCATAAGCAGATATTTTTGTTCCACTTGTTCACAGGATAGGAACTTTGCACAGTTAAACAGTTAAATAACTGTTCCTTTCTAGAAATCTTTGAATAATCTGGTTTTTGCAGACATTGTAATTGGAATTACTACCCTCCAGGGGTGGGTTCTACTTACCTTTACTACCGGTTCACAATGGGAGTGTGTGCGCATGTGCAGATCGTCAATTATGATGTGCAGGTGGAGCCTCTCACCTCTTTTACTATTGGTTCTAAAGAACCAGACTGAACCTGGAGCAACCCACCACTGCTACCCTCCCAATTGGAATAAAAATAAGAGTAAAATAACACTGAACATATGAGATAATGCACAGATATCTGCCCAGTGTCTATGGTTTAGCATAAGTAAGAGGAAGACCTGTGGGAAATGCCTCCCCTCTTACATACACATTTTAAAACATGTATCCATTCACTGTATTTCTTTGGATTATGTGCTTAATCCAAAGTTTTACCCACCTTGCAAATTTTTAATATGGCTTATGGAAACATTTGTATAAAGTAAGGTTTGTCTTGCATAACCTATGGAACGTCTCTAACAAAAAAGAGTACTTGGAGATTTTCCTAAATTGAGAAGCAACAATACAGTCTAGGTCAGATGTTCTGCTTATCTTTAAATACCCATTGAAAATTAATTTCACCTACATTCCATTATTGATTACTATATAAATTGTTCTATTTCTACTATCTTAATATATTGTACCTCAACTTCCTTTCATAGCTTTGGCTATATATTTTGTGTATTTACTGGTTGCAATTTCTTCCAAAGATTGAGAATTTAAGTACAGAAGAAAAGCTATATTACATCAGACCAGAGTCTAGTCAGGTCCCTCATAACTTTCCTACAATTGCTGACCAGGTGTCTTGGAATGACACAAGCAGGACAGTTCTTAGGTATGGCTTGGCCACCTCATATCTGGATTACAGCAGTGTGAACAGCCATGGAAGAAACCTTGGAAGTGTCTCCTGATCCAAAATATAGTATCATAAGCTGTTACCCCTACCACAGATATGTACCATGGTATGCAAATACAGTACCTCTGCTATGCAGACAACACTAATAGCATGGGGCCTTACTCTTTGGAGGATGATCTTTCTCCTGATGTTTCTGCCTATGCTGCAATATGAGACAGAGTCCAAGTCCCTTACATTATACACAGGATATGTATAATGTGCCTTCTCTGTTCTGGTACCTGATCTCTGGAACAGCCTTCATCCAAAAATTCTAATACTCTCTCTTTTAACCATGCCTTCCTCCAGGTTAAAATGAATTTTGCATGTTTTTAATGGGATATTGTTCCACCAAAAAAAATCTCCCTTTTCTGTTGGATTTGGTGCTATTGGTAGGTAGGTAGGTAGATGGATAGATGATGGATGGATGGATAGATAGATAAATAGATAGATAGATAGATATCCAGTATACGAGGGTTCCTCATTTGACCATGACATGACAGGGCTCCAACAAGGTGATGTAACACTCTGGTTTATTTCTTTATATTTTATTATACTTCACATCTCCGAACTGCCCATCTTCTCAAAGAGGGATTCTTAATGGTGCTACAGTAGTAACTCCAGTTGTATTTCTTATTCTAAAGTAGAAGTAGCAACCTTTTCATAGTCAATGGCTACACTTAACATAGTAATATGGCATTTTGAGAAGTTGTGGTCCATAGTGTGAGTTGGGTTGGGATTTTGGGGGAAGTTTGAGGTTCATCTCTGTTTTTAAATTTGATCTGCCTATTTTAGGGCCTACCTCAAAATGATAGGACAACATGGCCTAATTTTTCAGTATTTATGGGTCAGAGAGAGTTCTGAGTGCTATGAAAGAGAGATTTGAGGGTTACAGGTTGTTTGTCTGTTCTTGGTTGGGCAAATTTTTGTTATGTATATTTTATAATATTCTATTGGGTAGTTGAAACAATGTTGATAGATTTGCTTTTTATATTCACCCTTTAAAATGATTTTATTTTTCATTTTGTATGTTGTCTTCATATTAAATATCTTATTTTTTAATTTGGTACAGCATTTCCACCTGCTTCTGTGTCATTATTTATTAAAAGAAAAATAAAACAGCTTTTAATATGTCCAAGAGAAAGATTTTATTCACAATGAGGTTCACAGTGAAGATCTTTTGTCACGGAATAATACGAATAAAAGTAAAAAAATAAATAAGTGTTAAAAACATTCATTGATAATACCTTTTATCAATTGAACTGACATGCACAATCAGATGGGACTAAACTTTTTTATTGTACAGGGATTTATACTGCACAGGGATGCTAACACTTTCTCAAATCTTACCTTTAACTATTGCTTTGAGAAACTACTAATAGAATTTAAGCCCATCACCTGAGAAATGTGAATTTGACATTTTCCATGTTCTTTGAATGTCTGTTTCTGTGAACTTTAGTGATAACATCTCTGAAGTGCTGAAACCTCTCAGCATTTGGATCGCCATATTGAGTACCGGTCAGAAAATAAGCCGCATGGGGGTATCAATGACATGCATTAGCTAAAAGTTTTTTTTTTAATGCAAAAAATAAAGAGACATTCAGATCTGCTCTCATTCTGGGGCATTAAATTTTCTTCCCTACTGTGCCCTGTGTCATTTTGCCTATAACTTTTTTGCTGTCAGAATTGAGATACAATAAGCTAGTGGGTTGTTGCATTTTTCATAGCATAAGGATAAAACCTGGCAATTCAACAATTATTTCTAGGAAATACATTCTGAAAGAACAAATAAACATTTTACATGGGGTGTGTGTGTGTGTGGAGAAGAATTGTTCATTTGCAGTGCTCTATAGTACTCAATTATTGTTTTGACCTGAAAGTTACTCTGGAGAGTCCCAGCTGATTTTATTTCATTTCATTTATATAACAGAGAAGTTTTAAAAGCTAGTGTAATTTATCTTATTATGTACTAACCTTTTCAGTATGATGTATTTCATTATTTTACATTTTATTATCACATAACAAAGCTTTATTATACATAAGAATGCAAGAATGATTAGCACTCAGTGAAAATCAAGCTGAGTTCCTCTACTCTGCTGTTAATCTGGTTGAAGACCTGATTAGCAGTTTCAAAAATGCATAATTCTGTCCTTGTCTGGATAAATAATCTATGCAGAAAGTTAGAAAACCAACTTCTTTTTATTCACATTATGTAAAGAACTCAGAAGAATCTATCTGCAGGATAACTTTCCCAAAACTTGGCACAAGAACAAAAAATTTGGCACGGCAGAAGCCAATAAATGGAAAATGAGTTTTAAAATGGGTCAGATTTTAAGAGCTAGGAGAAAATCATTCTAGGAGCATTGGAGAAAAACATTTTAAAAAAAACCAGTTTATCTCCGTGGAAGACAGAGTGGGCAATAGCTTAGAATGTTGCTCCCTCCTGCATTCTAACCACCCTTCCTTCTGGTCACATGACTCAGAATGGCATTCCTACCCTGTTTCCCAAAAAATAAGAACTCTTCATATAACAAGCCAAATCAGGTTTTGGAGAGCATGCACTAAAATAAGCCCTCCCCCCCGAAAATAAAACCTCCCCGAAAATATTTAAATGTATGCATAGCTGGTCCCCACCATTTTCTCTGGTTAGGGTTAGGGAGATAGACCTGGAAATCAGGTAAGATGGCAAGAGGAGCTCTATCTTGCTCCACGTGCCTCAAAATAATAAGACCTCGAAAATAAATCCAAGCGCTTATTTCGAGGTTCAAAAAAAATATAAGCAGGGTCTTATTTTCAGGAAAACACGGTATTGTAGAGTTGTAAACTATTTCAGAAGCCATACTCGGTATACTTTTCCTACCTAAAATATTCTAGAATGTTTACTAACCAAATGGTTACTGATTGATAAGATGTTTTAGGAAGCACTTTGCCAAATAATCTCACTCCAGCTCTTAGCTCCATATCCTGTAGACTTTTCTAATTCCACTCTTGTCATTGCGAGCTAGAAATTTATCTCTTCTTTGTAAAAAATACTGATTTTGATGTAAATAAATAAATAAATAAAAGTAACATCCAGAAAGACCTTAGTGGCTTGTCTAGTTCTTGTGAGGAAGAGAACATGCTCTGCTCTTTTATTGTTTCTGGTCTCTGTTTTCATTGTAGTTCAAAATTGTATTTTCTTATTGTAATAATTTGAAGAAACTGAGATATCTAGTATTGAACTTGTCCCTAATTAAGATCTGCATGACATGTGGTGGTAAATTCTAAATTGTATCATAAAAAAAAAAAAATACATATAGGGATCATCAGATATACATAAAACTGAGATTCAGGAAAGCTAGGTTTATTTTAAAAATGACGTACTTATTAGTTTATTTATAATTATGGCAGTTGTATTATTTTGAATGTTAAACTGCAATATCAATTTAACTGCTGAAATTCTACTCAGTTTCAAAAAATATTTTGCTATTCAATTAGACGGATGTAAGCATAAAACTATAGAACAGCAGTCTGCATAATTCATTTAGATATAGTACTATATTCTGAACACTTTGCATTTATATTCACATCCATGACTGTTCATTTGAAAGAGTGATTCAGCTTGACACGCCTTACTTACGGGTAATCATATTTAGGGCAGAACTGTGAAAATATTAGAAGCATGAACGTAATAATATAAATATGAATTAAATTGCTATTAAACTCTAATTTGCTTAGTCCTTGAAAATAGGAGGTTAGATCTACAAATGGTCACCTAGAATGAGGTGTTATTTTGGTATATAAGAGGCCCTGATTTAACGAAAGATTCTCTGTGTTGAGATGCCACGGTACTTATCAGTTCCTCTTTTCCTTGCAATCTTCTATGCTCTTCAAAATCTTTTTTAGATAATTGGAACAGTAGGGGATATGGTGCTGTAGCTCTAGAAAGAGGTGAACATTAGGAAAAAAAATAGTGTCCATCCCCTTTTCCATTAACAAGGTTATTCTGAATAGAAAACTGCATACAAGAAGCATTCCTGTGAATATTAAAAACCTGGATTTAAATCTTTCACTTTAAGCAAGCATTTAAGAGCTAGTTTGGTCTAATGCAGGGGTGTCAAACTCGATTTCATTGAGGGACACATCAGGGTTGTGTTTGACCTCGGGGGGTCAGTGGGGACATGGCCAGATCGGTGTCACTTGTGTCGGGGGTACCTGTGGTGGCCCAAGCACTCTGCCAGCGAAAACGGGCTCCCAAGCTCCGTTTTTGGGCTGCAACGGCTTCTTGCAACCCTCTGCCAGCGAAAACAGAGCTCAGGAGGGCCACCCACAGCCCTCATGAGCTCCATTTTTGCTGACAGAGACACCATGGGTTATCTTTGCTGTTTCCAGGGCAGCCCCCGGGCCAGATCTGGCCCCCAGGCCTTGAGTTGACACCCCTGGCCTTGTGGTTAAGGCACCAGGCTAGAAACCAGGAGACTCAGAGTTCTAGTCCTGCCTGAGGCACTCAGTGGGGGCACCCGCCCTCTGGAACGAGCTCCCCCCAGGAATACGACTAATCCCAGACCTCTGTACCTTCCGTCGAGCTTTGAAGACCTTCCTATTCCAGCAAGCTGGCCTGGCTTAAAATTTTTTTAAAGGGTTTTTAAGGGTAATGGGTTTTAATACTTCGGGAAGCCAATTGGATTTAATTCTGTTTTAAATTATTTTAAATTTTGTATTGTATGTATTTTAATTTGGCTGTGCACCGCCCTGAGTCCTTCGGGAGAAGGGCGGTATACAAATTTAAATAATAATAATAATAATAATAATAATAATAATAATAATAATAATAATAATAATAATAATTATTCAGGTGACTTTGTGCTAGTCTCTCTCTCTCTCTCTCAGCCCATGATCTCAGGCTGAGGTGACAAGCTGGTTGGTCAATTCCTGTCACGACCAACAAATCAATATTCAGTTGTTCTGAAAAGTTGATCCTGCACCTATGAGGAAATATTAGGAAAATACTGTACCTTTAAGTATGCAAATATGTTGTTGGTATTATCCCCCCCCCCCTTCTCCTGCATCTTTGTGATGTTGTATTTCTCTCTTTCTCTTAGGCAAAGAAGATGTGAAAGTAACAAGAATCAATGTGGAAGAATATGGATTTCTAAAGAAACAAACTATCCTAGTGCCTGAATGTTTGCTATAGCAACTCTTCAGGACAGAAAATGCAAAACTACAGAGACAGTGAATAATTTGATATTGCAGCCATGGAAGACAACTCAAGCTTTTGGGACAGCTTGGTATTTTCACACCCAATCTGCATGAACTGGAAGTCAGAAACCGAAGGATCGATCTATCATTTAGCTAGCATTTTGTTTGTGGTTGGCTTTATGGGCGGAAGTGGCTTTTTTGGCCTGCTCTATATTTTCTTTCTGCTAGGGCTGGGTTTTCTCTGCTCATCTGTGTGGTCATGGCTGGATGTCTGTGCAGCTGACATTTTCTCGTGGAATTTTATCCTCTTTGTGATCTGCTTCATACAGTTTATTTATGTAACCTACCAAATACGGAGTGTTGCTTTTGACAAAGAATTTCAGGAGCTTTACAATGCTTTGTTCCAGCCTTTGGGGATCTCCTTGCCTGTTTTTAGAAAAATTGTCCTCTGCTGTGGTGGAGAAATTATTACATTAGAGAAGGAACATTGTTATGCCATGCAAGGCAAAACTCCAATTGACAAGCTCTCCTTACTTTTGTCAGGAAGGTTTGTATTATGTTTATCCCTTCTTTAGAAACAAAAGGTTGAAGAATACCAGATCTTTGGCCTCCTCTTTGGCATTGTTTGAACCTGTTTAAAATGAAGAGTGTGTTTAATGTTTTGACAGTTTAATACTGAGTGTAAACAACATTCCTTGGTCAATAAGCTACTGTAGTGGTTTAAAACAAATCAGACCATGGATATGTGAGAAAGCATTAATTGTGGCAGGATTTATCTTCTTGAGAAAAACTGCTTTTTCCTTTAGCATTGGAAAAGTTTAAGGATACTGAAAACAAAAAACTGAAGGTGAAAACTTTGGATAGGTTTCCTAGGACTTAGAATATTGTATATTCAGCGTTAATCATTTTTCACTGGCTAATCCCTTTTAAAATTGTTTAATCTGCCCCCCCTCCCCCACAGCCCCTATTTCTGCTATGTTTTGTGTTGTGTTACAACTTTTGTTTAATTTGCATAATTTTCAAAACAAACAAAAACATTTCCAAATTACATAATTAAAATAAAAAAAAAGGGTGGTGAAAAGTATTCATAATTTAGTTTGCCTATTCAGTGCAATTAATATCCCCAACTTCACATTTTTTGTATCAAAGTGGTGAACCTGATAATATTAAGCACAAGTCAGTTTATGTGTCATAAATCCTGAAGTCTTACAAAGTATCTTTACCCTGCCCATCCCTAGGGTAAGGGAACATTGAAACCTATAACAGAAGTGGTTTATGTTTGGAAGCTAAGAAGCTAAAGATCTTAATTTTCAAAATAGATTCAAGTTAGATGGGATGTAGCTCAACCCTATGTAGAGCTTATTAGTTTCATTTTACAGAGTGACCTGTATATATGAACAAACAGGAGCTGGGTGCAGTTCCGAAAGATCCATAATCCAGCCATCTGTTTCCATAGTGGTCAGATAGAAACGTTTAGCAGTTCCACAAGTATAACAGAAAGAATTTGACTTATTTCCAACATACAGGTATCTGGTCGCCAAACATTGATAATTTTACTTAGGATGATATCTAAAACCCTCAACAAGATTACTCTATGTGAATTTGAATTATTGTAATCTCCCATTTCTTATTCTCAGAAATTCTGTGAATTCTACATAATGGATATAATATAATCCTTGTAGCACGTTACAGATAGAAAATCCTTGACTAGCCATTTTCATTGTTCCTCTGTGGTATTTTTGTCTTTCTGGCATTGCAGCGACAAACCAGGCTTATCTTGCAGAATGAATGTCTTTGAAACCGTAATTTATTTATTTTTTTGGCCAGGATTTCTGTTTTGTACCTTTGTTGTTGTTTGTTTCTCTCTAGGTTTGTGCTTTTCTGGAATACTTACTGGATAATTGCCAAGGAGATTCAATAATATTAAGAAAGATGTTATTTAGTATTTTCGGGGGGGGGGCGGGGTTGTGTCAGAAATTGCCTCTCCATATGTTTTTGCTAGTATGGACTGAAAATCTACAAATAAATGTATGTATTTTATTACTAAATGCATAGAAATATTAAGCATAAAAATGATGATCCTCCAATATAAGACATTAAAAACTTCAGTGCCACTGACATTGTTCACCGCTGACCATAAACCTAGGCATTATTTTCCTTTTCTTTTGCTGGTAGTTATTAACACAAATTGATCTGTTTTATTAGAGTTAGAGTGACGGTGGATGGGGAATTTCTGCATTATATTTTCCCTCTTCAATTTCTGGATTCACCTGAATGGGATTCATTAAGACCCACAGAAGATGGCATTTTTCAGGTAGGGAACTTCTTTGAATCTATCAGATAAAACTCTCCTTTTCCAGAACTGAACCACGGATATTACAGGAAATACCTAATTTAAGGTTAAAGAATTAGCTCTCTAAGAATTTGTATTGACATCACTTTTTTTTAAGAAGGATCCAAATACTAGGATAATTAATGAAAATGCCAGCAGAGTAAAGTATGTGAAAGTTTAAGCAAAATATTAGTAATTTTGAAAAAGAAACACTTTCTGGGTAGGCTTTTCCACACATTTTCTTTTCTACTTGCCAATTGAATTAGCAGCTAATGCTGACAACAGAACTCATAGCTTTGTAATTAATAATATCCAGAATCTAGAGTGGCTTGCAATGCCAGCAAAACCAGTTTTCTAGCATTAGGGCTGCTTTAAGTTAGGACCGTTCGTTTGCAGTCTTTTGAAGTTATAACAGCACTGAACAAAGGGACTTATGACCAGTGTCCGAAGTTATGGACATTGAAATGCCCCCCTGCAGGTACATGATCAAAATTGGATGCTTGTTAGCCTACTCATACTTAGGACCACAGGGGTGCTTCAATTCCTCACCTATTTACCACCCTCCCCATCTATGCCCTTTTGGCACCTGCACTACACACTAGCCAACATTTGCCATCTCATTGCTTCTGTTGCTGACCAAACATGCCTGGCCTGAGCTTTGTCACGCATCTGCTGGCCACAAAGGCTTTCTTGCCAATGTTACATATGACAGCTTTCTCACAAGTAGAATGGGACAACTCACTATGGCCAACTCACCACAGGACAAGTTGCCATGGGACAATTCTATGCATTCCATTCCACTGTTTCTTCAACATTATTTCCATTTTGTCATTTATTGCGTTGAATTAACCTGCATGAATTGTCCTGCAGCGAGTTGGCCATGGCGAGTTGTCCTAGACCCGTCACAAGACCTGGGGAAGATGAGCTCACATAGTTTCCTTGCAAAAGACCAGGGCGGGCACACCTCATCAACAGCAGGAGCAAGAAGATGGTGAAGATCAGCTGGAATAGCTGAGGGAGCAGGGACCTCGAGTCAGGATGGCGGGGACAACCACAATTGCTACCCAGCTCTTGAGCCTGCTGTTGCAGCTTCTTGGAGCACAATAGCTTTGTGCCATGCCATTGGACCAGTTGGTGGCTAAAGCTTTATGCTGTGGGTCAGGGACTTCTTGCAGCTTCAGTGCACCATGCAGCCCCTTGGCCACCCTGTGGCCAGTGGTTTCAAAGCTACACGATTCTGGGAGTGTTTGCTGCCCCAAAGGGCAGGTGCAGGACAGCCAAAACGATAGAAATGAAAAAGAGGCGGCAGTTGGGAGGAGTTGAAAGAGAGGCAGTTCCTTACCTGTAAGAACTGAGACTCAGGTTTGGTAGGGATCAAACCTGGAATGCTTTGGATAGAGGTAGGTCAGGCACTGGGGAATTCCAGTCCCAATTGTGATCATACATACTGATTCATTCTCATTCTCTCCCTCTCCCTGCGTCCATACACACACGTTCAAGTCATTGTTGACTCTTGTCAACTTGCTGGATTTATCTCAAGTTTTTGTGCTGTACTTTTCATTAGTAGTTTGTGATTGCCCTCTTCCTAGGGCTGAGGGAGAGTGACTGGGCCATGGGCATTCAGCTGGCTTCATGCCTAAGGCAGGAACAGAATTCAGAGTTTTTAGCTGGGTGAATTAACCACTTTATCAGTCTGGCTCTCTGATTTGAATAGCAGTGTCTAATTCAAAAACGAAACAGTGAATTGGCTCCAAGAGTTTAAGAGCATCAGGTCATTGTTTTGTCATGGTTTCATTCCTATTTGTAGGAATGTTTACAAATAGGAATGAAAAATTCCTAATTTAAAATGGGTGATCATACCTCTCTTCCCTAACAGCTGTGTTGTGTCATGTAATAGTAGCATTTTGTTCCAATGCCATTTAACAGGTATAATAAAGTCATCTAAGATGATCATTAAGTTAACTGGCAGACAACTATAGTGGTCCACTGTAGGGAATAGGATAAGACTATAAGGGGAGACCTTATCAGGTATATCATTTTCCCTGGCTCAAGCTGATGAAGGGAGGAGAACTTGTGGCTCAGAAGGTTAATTCAACTGCCTAACATGCAGGAAGTCCAAGTTCGAATCCGAGTAAGGGTATGGCTAGCTGATGAAAGCTAAAAAGCTTGAAATAGATCTATATTAGTCTCCCTTTATTTCTTTATCAGCAAAATATAAATTTGGTATAAAATGGTTTGTCGTGAATGCTTGAGGGCTCCTGGATTGGAGCTGAAAGGCAAAAGGGAGCAGAATGCCCCCTCCCACATGTTGGGGTAGACCAGGTGTCTTGATAGAAAAACACTTTATGTATGTGTGTGTGTCTTCCATGTCAGTGAACCAAGTACTCCTTTTTGCTGCTTAAGTATGGCTCCATCTGCCCATTGTTGCACCATATGCTTTAGTGAAAAGCTTCCTGAGAATGTTCCTTTAGATTCAGACTCAAAAAACAACTTGGTCTGTGAAGACTTTGGCACCCAGCCTTAGTTCCAAGGGTGGGAAATGTCCACTGACAGCACTTGTTACTGGACATGAGGCAAAAGTAAGGGAGCCAAGGAAAATTTAAAACATTTACCAATGGAAAAAAACAAAGCATGGAATAAAAATCTAAACAATGAACATTTTTTTCAGTATCTAGGGAGTATTTTGCTGATAATTTTCTGTATATGATGATATGGAATTTCTATAATGCTTGATCAAGTAACTAAATCCATGTACATGAAACTGGAAAAAATGCATGTTTTTTCTTTTCTTCCTTGCTTGCATTTCCTTTCCCTTTCTCTTTTGTTTTCATGTTTTGGATTTTTAGCTCCTTGTGTCAGAGGCTTGTCCTCTGGTAGCACTGTAAGTAGAACAAACACAATAAACCTTCATTTTAATAGCTCATTTGAGGAGAAGAGGTGTCTGTAAAATTCAGCATGAATTCTGTGTTTACCAGAAGTACTGTTCTTTTAATAGAATGCCTAAAGTAAGGATATACCTCCTCTGGATAAACTTGTCTTTGAAAAAGAAATACAATAAAGATAGATAGCTTTTGTACTTCGATAACCTATCCAGTAAGAGAAATATATTTGTAGCAGAGAATGCTAGTAAATGGAGAAGAGTTAGAATGAAAGTCAGGAATAAACCATTTTGCAATTTTGATTGATAAGAGTACAGTAAAAGAAAAGGAAGAGTCTTATTTTTGTTTTGTTTTTAATTTTTGTTTTTTAAGCACAATGATAAAAATATCAATTTCTCTTTTTCCCCTTCCCCATACTTGGGAATATGTCTTTCAGGTAACCCTTACGGCCGAAACAGATTGTCATTATGTGGCATGGAGGAGAAAAAAATTGTATTTACTCTTTGCAAAATACCGATTCATCTCACGTCTGTTTTCAATCCTGATTGGAAATGATATTGCTGATAAACTCTATGCATTGAACGACAGAGTGAGCCAAGGGAAAAGATTTCGATACGATATTCGGCTACCAAATTTCTATCATGTATCAGCACCTAACACACCCAAAAAAAAATCTGCAGACCATTTTCAGAACAATTCAACACAACAATAAAATTGAAGACAATATACCTCTTACTACAGAATGACGTAATTTTGTCTTGTTGCCACCATTAAATGGTAAAACGTACTATGATGGTATCATGTGAAAGACTCTCACAAAGGCAACTTTTAAAATAAAAATCATTTTCTTTCCTAGCAGACAATCTAGTGGGGCTCTTCATACTGTTTAAAACCAGCAGATTGTACACATAGATTGTGTATTATGATTCACTTCTGTTGACTTGTTCTGCTCATCTTATTACTTTGGGAGAATAGGGGCAGATATGAATCATCATTTGATACAACTTCTTGTAACTGTACTTTCTTTATTGTGTTTTCAAAAACAACATTTGCATAGAGCTTTTCTTCCTGCTTATTAGGATCTCCTTGTCATCATGAATTATGCAAGCTATTTTATCATAGAGAAGAGCAACAAGCAAGCCATCTTTTCAAAAGAACCTTGGTTCATTTGTGCATAATTACAATGCATACGTTTGGCCTACAGATTTACAGTAGATGACCCATGTGACAAAAAAATTGAACAACCTGAAAGAAGACTTGGCACTTCCTTCCTTTCTATCATAAACTGATGCTTTTGGATGTACAACAATAGACATAAATATTACTATTTAGAATTCAAAAAGTGCATCGATCACTTTAAATGTTGAAATTTATGTAGCATAAAAATATTCCATTATTTAAATAGCACAGAAGGCAGCTACAGTATCTTGATGGATGGGGCACTATATATTTTAAGACTGGTGGAAATGTTATGGGAAAGGAATTATTTCTTAAAGGGCAAATATTGTGGGAAGGGGTTCCCCTAGTCGAAAAGAAATGGAGAGTTTCCAAGTACTCGTTAAACTGATGCCACTCCAGTGAACTGAAATAAAGGCACCAACTACTGTATATAAAAACTCTAAAACTCACATATATACAAACAAATCAATCAGTCTCCTTTCCTTTGCTCCAATATATCAGACTAACCTCGGGAACATGGAAAACTATCTAGGAATCCCATAAATCACAGTCTGTCTTGTATCAGAAGAGTTTGAGATTTATAACAGGAATCGCGAGCATGTTTTTCATCTCAGATTTTGAATCTAGGCAATAGACCTGTATTTTTTAAGTTATCATATAACAATAAAATTCTGCTATTCTAGAAAGGTCTAGTGTTGATATTCCCAGGTATTGACAGATAAGCGCTCGAAGGGTTATGATAACTCTTTTAAAATATTCCTCCTCATAACTTAAAATTCTATATTTATTGAAACCTACTGGTACAACAAGAAAGAAGAGCACAGGAGATAAGAACTTGAAGGGTACATAAGAACATAAGGCAGTGCCCTGCTAGATCAAACCAGGGGTGAAATGCTTCCAGTTTCGACCAGATCGCCCGATCCAATAGCGATGGTGGCGGGTGGTTCGGAGAAGTAGCAAAAATCCCTGCCCATCCCCCACCCCAGGCCCCAGGCCCAGCTGAGCCGCGTGATCATCAGGCTTTTTTTTTTTTTACTTTTAAAAGCATTTTTTCTTCGGACGAAAAAATGCTTTTAAAAGTAAAAAAAAAAAAGGCCTCTGATAATCGCGGAGCTCAGCTGGGATCGTCAGAGCCTTTTAAAAGCATTTTTTCTACAACCTCTTCGGCTGAAGAGGTGGTAGAAAAAATGCTTTTAAAAGTAAAAAAAAAAAATTGGCCACGCCCACCCAGTCACATTACCATCCCCACCAAGCCATGCCCACGGAACCGGTAGTAACAAATTTTGCATTTCACCACTGGATCAAACTATTGGCTCATCTAGTCCAGCAGTCTATTTTCACAGTGGCCAAGCCACTGCACAAGAAAGTCTACTAGTCGTTTTATAGATAGTCTCAGAGTAGCCATGCTGCTACCAAAGCTAATGGCCATTGATCCCCTGAACTTCCATGAATTGGTCCAACTCTTTTGAGGCTAGCCAAATGGATTGCCAGCACATCTCACTGTAGCAAATTCCAAATTATGCTTTATATTAAAAAAGAAAAACCCTTTTGTCTATCTTGTTCTTCCAGGACTCAGTTTCATTGTGACTTCTGGTTCTAGAATTTGGGGGAAGGGAAAATAGCTTCTTGTGTACTTCATCTGCACCATGCATAACTGTATACCTCAATCGTGTTGCCTCCGCTGGGACCAAGAATACCAGCTGAGATTTTAGATTTATTCAAAGCTTGAGAAGTATAAGTTGGCCAATGTTAATTTTTTTTAGACAGCAATACTAGTTTATTATGCCATTTTACATGCAAAATCAATTAGAAAAATAATATTGTAATAATTGCAAACACATGGCCATTATATAGACGATGGCTTAATTTTACCCATTTTTCAGGATTGAATAATGTCTTTGAGCCTGGCTGTTTTCTTGCAGACATTTCATTACCCAAATGAGGTAACATCATCCATGCTGATGATGTTATCTAGTTTGGGTGATAAAACATCTGCAAGAAAACTAACCTTAGAGAGCACCAAGAACTCATTTTAACCCTGAGTTACAAATATTCCCCTTTATTAATATCAGCTGCATTCTATAATCTTGGGCTTAACTAAATCTCTTTAAAGGAAGAAAAAGTACACATTCTTTCCTATCTCACTAACTGATATAAAGCTGCTGTATTTTTAGGAATAGTATAAGGAAAACGTATATTTCTTTGATCCTCAAAGTACAGCCTATATTATAATGCTGCTGTTTCTGTGGAGGGGACAACTAGGACAAATGCCATTATTTTTAAAGTCATGTTCAAAAGCCAGAAAGATTTGAGCAATAGGTTTTGAACTCTATGCTGTGAAATATTTCAGAATCTAGTTATCTGGCACTTTGCTTGATGTATCTGATTCTTGGCTAACCACAGGTTTATGTTTGCCATTTATTTTATTTAGAAGATTAGTAATGGTATGTTACTGTTCTGTTTTGGATTTATTCTGGTTTGTCACAACATTGTTTCTTTCTAGAAACAGAAATTATAGGACAATTAATTCAAACCAAATACATTAGATTAAATTAAGAGTAGTTGCAATATTGATAATAAAGATTCACAATGAATGTCTTATATTTTTGTTGCTTATACTCAGGGGAACCTTAGAAAATTGATGATTTATATATAAAAACTTTAAAAGAATTGAAACAATTTATATTTTCTATGCTAAATGTACTTGTCCAATATTGTACAGATGTATACTTTACAAATATTTAAATTTTAGTAGAAACATGTATTTTCTTAGCATTTCAGAATAGTTTGACTTTATGGAATGGCAGGTGGTTTTAGAAATAGTTTTTAGTAATTTGAAAATGCATTAAATATGTTGCTACCAGCAGATATATTTAGTAGAAATGTATACATAAAAGCTTTTGTATGTTCAGCAATCCTATAAATATTCTGCATCCACTCTATTGTCCATGCAAATACATATGTATATGAGATTCTAAAATGTAATAGTTTAATTTCAAGATAAATCTTACGGTTTGTGAAGAACGTCTAATGTACTGATATTAACATCTAGCACATGTATGTAGAAGAAATCTGTAGATCTACAGTATCATGCCTATAGATATGGAGCCATGTGGACAAGGGACTGCTGCTGGTTTAGTTTTCCTCTAAATGTGCCTGTAAATACACAGGGCAGGAGCGAGGAGAAAAGCATTCAGACACTTAGTGAGGCAAAGGAGTTAAGTGAAAAGACTGTTTATTCTGTGTTATTGCACATTTGGTGTTTGTATAAATTAAATTAACATTGTCATCTTTTACTAAAGAACAACACAAAAAAGATAAACAGCATGCTCAAAAAAGCTTATAAACATTTCAATTTAATGGCTTTTCATTAATGAAATACAGTGATCCTTTCTGTAGACAAGTTGTTATTCGTGATATTCAATGAATATTGTATTCCCTCTGATGTAGACTACCATTTTAATAGGTTACTTCCCTGCTGTTACCTTTATAAACTTTGATAATTAGTGGAAAAATAGGAATAATTACTAAATGTGTGTGTGAATAACAGATAACAGATTTTAGAATAACATTATTGTTTATTCTAAAATACATATATCCTACTTTTTGTACAAGCTTCGAAGTTTATTATTTTAATGCAAAAGGCATGATGGAAAATGCAAACAAGCAGTTATGGTAAAATACATCTACAGGAAGAATATAAAAAATATAGATTTTGTTATTTAATCAATTTAGAGAGATATGGGAGAAAAGTATAATAACCAGGGGTGCATCTGTCAGCCAAGATCTGGTCTGAATTCAAAATATGAAAAGCATGATTCAGTTTGAATTGAATCTATTAGAAGACAATATATGTAATTTAGAGTTGAACTGAGTCTTTGGTGCTCTCTAAGCTTCGTCATTTGCTTGCAGACATTTCATTACCCAACTAGATAACAACATCAATGTGAATGAGTGTGGGGTTTGCACCATGTTTATATACAGGAGATTGCCCTACAACTTCTAACGAGCAGATTTGAATTTTTAGAACAGGGCTGTCAAACTAACATTGTCACAGCTGCATCATGTGACATATCGGGACTGTTTTCCCCCTTCGCTATAACAGGCGTGGGCGTGGCCAGCATGTGACACATCCGGCCCGTGGGCCAGGAGTTTGACAGCCCTGTATTAGTGTTTCAGTTCAGTAAAGATAATCTATAAAGGATAACACTGAAAGTCTATAGCTGGTTCATTCTAAGGCCAAATAGGATTAGTGTAACAGGACAGTTATGGCCAGTTTAAAGAAAATTACTGCTTCAATTGGATAGATTCTGGGATTTCAAAGGGCTAATTTTTTTGGAAATATTCTGTAATCTTTCAAGGCAGAGATAGAAAGTAATCCTCGACTTACAACCACAATTGAACCCAACATTTCAGTTGTTAAATGAGACATTTGTTAAGTGATTTTTGCCCCATTTTATGACCTTCCTTGCCACAGCTGTTAAGTGAATCATTGCAGTTGATAAATTAGTAATCTGGTTGTTAAGTAAATCTTGCTTCCCCATTGATTTTTTGCTTATCAGGAGGTTGCAAAAAGTGATCACATGACCTTGGGACACAGCAAGTGTCATAAGTATTGCCAAACATCTGAATTTTGATCACATGAACATGGGGATGCTGCAAAGATCGTAACTCTGAAAAACGGTCATAAGTCACATTTTTCAGTGCTGTTGTAACTTTGAATGATCACTAAACAAACTGTTGTAAGTTGAGAACTACCTGTATTAGTATTATTCTGTATCATACTAATATGTTTCATATTCATAATTACTCGGCAGCAAGCACATTACTGCAAACTTGTTCAGGCAATAAACAAGCAATCTGTCCCTAAAGAAAAGGAGAAATATAAACAGCAGACAACCTTCTTCTCTTAATGCTGTAATAGTGTTTGCAGAAGTGATGAAAATCATTCGCCAGCTGCTAATAAGACTGATCACACCATTCAACATCTCCATTCAGCTATGTAAATATAGAAGGAAAGCTGCAATAGTGCTTAAGACTTCAGAAAATCTATCGAATCTCTTAAGTCACCTTCAAATAACTGAACCGATTCAAATGCACTCGATTAGATACAGACATCAAATCTATCCAAATAAATAAATTGATTGAATCGCCTTTCAGTTCTGTCTTCTCATCAAAGCTTTGAACAGCCATAGAAAAGATATCTGTAGACACTAATATTTGTATGACACCAAAGACTTCAGAGAAGTGGCAAAAGATTATTTATAATTTAAACAGTGAACCTGCGACATACTCTTGGAATTCCAATGTATCTTGGCCCAGAAAGTTGCTTAAGTCTTTAATCAGATTTAAGACTTAAATAATCTCCAACTAACATTTGTTTTCACTGGACACTAAATTTATGTATTTCCAAAGGTGGAAATTATTTTTCATTTTTTCATTTTTTTTCATTTTATTAAATTTGTATACCGCCCTACTCCCGAAGGACTCAGGGCGGTGAACAGCCATAAAATAAAACATATAGATACAGATATAGTGTATATCTGTATACACTATATAGATATATATAGATATAGATATTTTATTCTATTAACCTGAACTTGTTTTTTTTTTTCAAAATGAAGGACTTTGAATCATTGTTTCTTCTCAATAAGTTTTGAGAAAGCCCCTAGTGTAAATCAAGGTCCCTCAATATCAAAAAAATATTACAAAACTTCAGCTGGCGCTACAAAGAAAATCGCTCTATTTTTGAAGGAAATTTTTTTGTTATTTTTTTTCATGGCCCACCTAGTTTAGATGGGATTTATCTTTTGTGTGTGTTTACATTGATGAGAATTCATCTGTCCTTGTACTGTTTAAAACATGGCCAATTAGGTGTACCACTTTCCTTCTTTTGGGAAAATCTGTGATTTGAGCATATACTTCTGTTCCACATAATGGAAAAAAGCAGGATAGCTTATTTAAGCTGAAGAGAATTTGGAAAGGAGAATTTGCTTTCTGCAAATGAATTTAAAATAGGAATCTGAAGAAAGGTTTGCAATTTTTCCAGAATAATTATGAAACAGCCTTGCTAGCTTTCTCAGTAAAGTTGGAGAATTGAAAATGATGAATGAATTTAATAAATAACCTTACCAGCAGTTTGTCAGGAGCAGAAAATATCCCATTTTAATAGAATAACTCATTTCTCACATCATCAGTGATGACAGCCTATGGATTGTGTCCACTGTTCCTAGGACTGTAACAAGTGATAACCATTCTTGTTTAAACTGTGGATAAAGCAGATTTTAAATTAGAGTCAACAGACCAAATTAATATTTATTGCTTGCGGAATGCATTAACATTATTATACTTTCAGGAAATAATTAATTTTACACATTAAAAGCATGAGGCCTTCAGGTTCTGTCATATAAATCTTCATGACAGTTCCTGCCATATGGCCAAACTGTGAAACATGAACAATTTTAAATAGTTTAAATTAGTTTTGGGAAGCCTACATGTATATAAATAAGAGAGCTTTGGAACTTAATTGTATGGATTCTAAACATTCCACGTTCTTTTAAATGTATGGCTATAGGTTCCACTACTTACAGTTAACAATTCTTTGAAGTAGGCTAAATTGAACGAAAGGCTGCACTTCCAATGTTCTGGAGACTGAAGCTGCAGGAAATTATATGAAATATCATGTTTTCAAAAGATAAATGCAAGAGATGGTGCAGTTACTTCTTCATGATCACCCTTGCTTTACATTACCTTTTATATATCAGGTAACTGGAGGAAAAAGGTTTAGAAACAGGTTAGAAGATGCATCTCCTATTTATAATAGGTGTGAAACCTGGTCATCAGTTGTGTTAAGTCTGATTGATTGATTGGATTTATGGCTTAGTAGTGGTCTGTACCAAACTATTATGTTTTGGCATGACATACATAACATGGTACATATTCACATCATAACAGCTGAACTTCATTAAACAAACCATGGCTAAGTGAGAAATACTGCAGGAACCAAGTCAGTGGAAAGGACCTTCTAGAGACCATTAATTGAGCCTTTAAGGACAACTCCTGTTGCATTAGTAACATTGACTAAAGTGAAACAGCCTTCTCAACCAGCACTTCTGGAGTCATTAAAAAACAATTTTAATTTTTTTTTTAAATCTCTCATACCAAAATACATCTTTCAACTTTGGGTACGAGAGGGCTACCAGATCTGGGTTGCAAATATTTGGAAAATGGCTAAGTGGCAGCAAAGAGAGAGAAAACTCTGGGAATCATCTGATCTTTGCACTCCTATGTATGAGATCAAGGATAGTATTTTTGTTCACTTTGAGTCAGATTTGCTTCTTTATCTTTTATTACTGTATCAGTCCTTTTCTTAATCATGCCTTTCTCCTGCATCTTTAATCTTTTGAGCAATACAGTATCCTGGTTCTTGGTACACATTAATTTTATTCATTCATTCATTTATAGTGGACAACCAAGGCCTACCTGGAATGGGTTCCCTCTGGTGTCCAATTCCAGATGTCTCTCTGCCTGTGTATGCCTGTACATAAAGATCTCATTCCTGGGACTGTGCACTTGTTTTAATTGGGAAGAAGTGTTTCAGATATGCAGGAACACAGCAAGGCACTATTATTCATAACAGCAGCAGCCATTCTTTTGTTAAACTTTTTTCAGCCAACTCTCCAAAAGATGCAGCTGATTTCCAAATCTCATTCATTTAAAATAATGATTCTTTAAAGTCTTTGCAACATTTTTTTTCTTGCAGAAACCTATGAAAGGAGGGCTGGATTTGGACATGGCCAGGCATGGGAAACTGGAGGCTCTATTTAAAAAATGTTAATAAAACATCAGACTGTTACAAGTGAACTGGCAGCAACCCGTATCAACCATCAGTGCCAATAATATTTGTGATATATATTTTAAATGTTGTTGACTGAGTTTCATGTTTAATGAATAAAACAACAACAACAACAACAACAACAATTTTGAAAGCAAATATGCAAAAATGGAAAACAGTTCTAACAGCAAATGGGGAGAACATTGGTTAATCAACATGAAACAAGGAATCTTCCAGGGGGACTCTTTCACCACTACTGTTCAACATTGCATTAATTCCACTGACAGTAATCCTAAGAAACACAAAACTGGGATACCAAATCTCAAGCCAACATGGCAAGATAAACTATCTAGTATACATGGATGACTTAAAAATGTATGCAAAAAGCCCCACTGAACATAAATCAATACTCAACAGAGTTCAACTCTTCAGCAGCGACATCAAAATGAACTTTGGACTTGAAAAATGTGCTATGTTATCCATGCAACGAGGAAAAATGGAAAAAAATAGAAGGAATAGAACTGGGAAATGGAAGCATAGTGAAAGCATTAGCAAAGGATGACGGTTAAAAATACCTAGGCATAATGGAAGCAGATACATCTTGAATGAAAAAGTCAAAGAGTCAACGCAAAAGGAATATATCAGGAGGGTCTGCAAAATATTAAAATCAAAGCCAAAACAAAGCCATTAATACATGGGCAGTTCCAGTGATATGCTACTCAGCTGGAATCATCAAATGGATTTTGGCTGAACTGGAAAACTTGGACCAGAAAATGCGCAAACTTTTGAATATGTACCACGCTTTACATCCACAAAGTGACATTGACAGGTTGTACCTGCCAAGAAGAATAGGGGGCAGAGAGCTATTGTAAATCCATCAAACTGTAGAAGAAGAAAAACGAAGTTTGAATGACTGTGAATCAAAGTACAGAAAAATTGCTACATGCGGTAAAAACGGAGAACATTATAAAAACAACAGAAACAAAGGCAGAATATAAGGAAAAACAGCTAGATGACAGATTAAATGGATGGAAAACCAAAGCTTTACATGGACAGCACTTGAAAAACATTGAAGGAAAATGTGATAACAATTTGACATGGGCAAGGTTTAATACTTACTGCTCAAGAACAAGCATTACAAACTAATGCTATGAAAGCGAAGATACAAAAATCCACTGACAATCCAAACTGCCGACTTTGCAACGACAAAGTTGAAACTGTTTCACATTTAATATGTGAGTGCAGCAAAGTCGCACAAACTGATTACTGTTATGTCCTTATAAGGACATCCGCCCGGATTGGCTGCCAGCCACCCGGGCGGGAAAGTTTGAATCCCTGTCAGGGGGCGGTGCGTCTGACGGAGCGAATATAAGGAGAGCTCCGGCAGCGCACGGCCAGTCTTGCTACTGTTCTTGTACTCAATAAAAGTTACTAATGTAACGAGCTGGTCACGTCTTCCTTTCCTGCGCCGATCTAACACTGGTGACGAAGGACTGAGAGAAGAACGAACCTCGCGGCACCAAGCCAACAAGACAAGACTCCGGCACCGGGAACTACAGTAGGCATTTCCAAAGGCATGGCATCCGCTGAAGTCACTTTGCCAGCCCTTGCTCCTTTCCGCCCAGGGAAGGACAAGTGGAAATCCTACATAGTGAAATTCCGGCAATACCTGAGAGGCAACAACATCAGGGATGCCGATGATGACCGGAAGAAGGGCATCTTCCTGGCCAACTGCGGCTCCGAGGTCCTCGACATGGCAATCGATCTCGTAGCACCACGAGACATCGAAGAAGTGCCATGGACAGACCTGCTGCAGATCCTGGAGGACCACTATGCCCCAACAGGAACACCGGTGGCGAACCGTTTCACTTTCCATCAACGGGACCAGAAGGAAGGTGAGACGATCAAAGAATTCGTGGCCGCCCTACGCCAGATCGCAGCCAGCTGTGAGTTCGACCACGTGGACAATGCCATCGCTGACCGCGTGGTCTTCGGCATGAGGGACAGAGGCCTGCAAAAGAAATTCCTGAGCAGGAAGAAGCTCGTGCTCAAGGATGTGGTGGAGGAAGCCACCGCATCCGAAATCTCGGAGAAAGCAGCTGCCACAGTAAGCAGAGCTAAGGGAATCCACAAGATTCGCTCCACAGAGCAATCATCAACAGAGGATTCCACGGCTGGATCCGAGTCGGAGGGAGAGTCCACCGTCCACAAGGTATCCAGACCCCCAAGGCGGGAAACCGCCCAACGGAACTACAAAGGGGAGCGCTGCGCCAGCTGCAGAGGGGACCATGCCAGAGCAACCTGCAAGTGGAGAGATGCGACTTGCCGACGCTGCAACAGAAGGGGTCACATCGCCGAAGCTTGCAGAGCTGAGGAACCAGCCCCAGAGCCCTCCAGCCACCGTCCCCGCGATAATCGGAAGGATTACCAGAGGTCATCCAAACGGTCCTCTGGCCCTTCCAGACGCAGAGACGACGAATTTCCCCGGAGCGGAGCGGTCCACCAGACGACCATCGCTCACACGACATCAGACAGTGCCACCAAGTTCCATGTGACCATCCACGTGGAAGGAGCACCCTGCAAAATGGAGGTAGACTCTGGCTCGGTCTACTCCATCATGGACTGGCAGCAGTTCAAGGCCTGCAACCCAGCATCACCAAGCGAGAGCTGAAGCCGCTACACTCCAAGCTCGTCGACTTCGGGGGAAACCCCATCGGAGTGCTAGGAAGAGCCAACATCCGGGTCACCTACAAGCAGTTCGAAGGCAAGCTCCCCATCACCGTCGTAAGGGACAGCCGACCGAACCTGCTAGGAGTGGAGTGGTTCAAGCCGCTGGGGCTCTCAATCGAAGGCATCAACCAAATTGGCAGGGACGAACTCGACTACCTTATCGAAGAGTTCAAGGAAGTCTTCGATGGTAAGCTGGGGAAATTTGTGGGGAGGCCAATCTCCTTCAATCTGGACAAGGGAATCACCCCAATTAGGCTCAAGCCCCGCCGAGTTCCGTTTGCCCTGCGGCCCAAAGTAGATGAGCAGCTGGATAAGCTGATCGCCCAGGGCGTCCTGGAACCGATCGATCATGCTTCATGGGAGACCCCCATTGTGACCCCACTGAAGCATGATGGGTCTGTGCGCATCTGCGCCGACTACCGTTGTACCATCAACAAGGCGTTGGCACAGAGCGCATACCCAGTCCCAGTGGTGCAACACCTGCTGCATTCCCTGGGATCGGGATCAATTTTTGCGAAACTGGACCTGGCCCAGGCTTACCAGCAACTGCCAGTGGACGAAAAAACGGCGGAGGCTCAAACAATTGTCACGCACAGGGGGGCATTCAAATGCAACCGGCTCCAATTTGGAGTCAGCGCTGCCCCCGGCATCTTCCAATCCATGATGGAACGCCTCCTCCAAGGCGTTCCAGGGGTGGTGCCTTACTTCGACGATGTGCTCGTCTCCGGTGACTCAAGAGCTCAACTCCTTGAAAGGCTCAGGCTTGTCCTGCAGCGATTCAAGGCCAAGGGCTTGAGGGTCAGGCGGGACAAGTGCATCATAGGAGTACAGGAAGTCGAGTTCCTGGGCTACCTCATTGATAGCACAGGCATCCACCCCACCAAATCAAAGGTGGAAGCAATCCATGAAGCTCCAAGCCCAAAAAACAAAACGGAGCTTCAGGCATTCCTTGGGTTGCTCAACTTTTATGCAATCTTTCTAAAACAGAAAGCCACAGTTGCTGAGCCACTTCACCGCCTGCTGGGGAAATCGGCATCCTGGAAGTGGGGCCAGGAAGAGGAAGCGGCATTCCGAGCCATAAAGGGACTATTGACGTCCAAAAGCGTCCTCATCCAATACAGCGAGACGCTCCCCATCAAGCTGACCTGCGACGCGTCGCCATACGGGGTGGGGCAGTCCTCAGCCACGAGCTGCCCAACGGCACGGAAGCCCCCATCGCCTACTTCTCGAAAACCATGTCCGGCGCAGAGCGGAACTACAGTCAGCTGGACAAAGAAGCCCTGGCCATCGTGGCAGGAGTGAAGCGCTTCCACGAATACCTCTATGGAAGACGCTTCACCATAGTCACCGATCACAAGCCACTCCTGGGACTCCTCGCAGGCGACCAACCCACCCCGACCTTCATGTCCCCGCGGATGACGAGATGGGCCATCTTCCTGGCCGGCTACTCCTATAGGCTTGTGCACCAGCCAGGCACAGCCATAGGAAACGCCGACGCACTCAGCAGATGCCCATCGAAGAACCCGGTGGAAGACCCAGCCCCCACGCTCCATCTATTCCACATAGATGACGACGCCAGCTGTCCAGTCTCCTCCGCAGATGTGGCCGCGCACACCCAGAGAGACCCCACCCTCCGCCAAGTAAGGTCCTGGATCCTCAGGGGGTGGCCAGCGAAACAGACGGAAGAAAGGTTCAGCCCGTTCACCAGGAAACAGACGGAGCTGTCCACCATAAAGGGCTGTCTGCTATGGGGAGACAGGATGCTGATCCCGAGCACTCTGCAACGGCGGACGCTAGAGACACTGCACAACGGGCACCCAGGCATCGTCCGCATGAAGGCCCTGGCACGGAGTTACGTCTGGTGGCCCTCACTGGACAGAGACATTGAACAATGGGTCTCCAGATGCGACCCGTGCCAAGAAGTCCGCCCAGCACCGCCACAATCCGAAGTCACGAACTGGGAGACCCCCAGCAACCCATGGTCGAGGGTCCACATCGACTTCGCGGGCCCGATGCAAGGGCGGCACCTCCTCATCGTGGTAGATGCATTCTCCAAGTGGCTCGAGGTGGTACCCATGGCATCTACCACAACAGAAGCGACGATCCGAGCCCTGCGCCGCCTGTTTGCCACACACGGACTACCGGACGTGCTGGTCTCGGACAACGGCCCCCAGCTCACATCCCTGGCCATGGAGTCCTTCCTGGCAGGACTGGGCATCCGCCATGCCCTCTCCGCTCCGTACAGGCCGGCCGGAAACGGACAAGCGGAACGGATGGTCCGGCTCACAAAAGAAGCCCTCACCAAGATGGGCCCGGGAGACTGGCAAGAACGCATCGACAACTTCCTCCTCACCCAGCACATCACGCCGCATGCCACCACCCACAAGAGCCCGGCCGAACTCCTGATGGGCAGAAGGTTGAGGTCACCCTTGGACCGGCTGCACCCCCAATACAGCCCGGAAGTGACCGCAACCGCCAGCCGCCCGCTTCGCGCCTTCAGCAAAGGAAATTCAGTTTTCGCGCTGAATTTCAACGGCTCTCCTAAGTGGCTGAAGGGGAAGATTGCCAGCACAACCGGCCCCAAATCCTACACCGTCGAGTTGGAAGATGGACAGGTCGTGAGACGTCACATCGACCAACTCCGGAAAAGGTGGGGGGGAGCACACGAAAACCAGCCTGACGAGGGAGGCCTACAACACCCAGACGAGGTAGGCCTGCAACACCCCGGCGAGGTAGGCCTACAACACCCAGACGAGGTAGGCCTACCACACCCCTGCGAGGCAGAGCAACGCCATCCCGACGAGGTCGGCCCAGCACACTACCAGGCACTGTCACGTCGGCAGTGCAGCGAGGTAGACCGGGGCCAACCGCACGGGGGATGGCAACACCAACCCGACCAGGTGGGCACCCGGCACAGCAGGCCCAGGGACCCCCGACCCAGCCCGCAGGTAGACCGGGACCTGCCCAGAAGGGGAGCACCGCACCCCACCAGTGAAGGCAACCCACGGCAGCCCTACCAGGGAGACCTCAACGCACGGCGAGTAGACCGGGGACCGTCGCAGATGGGCACACCACAGCACATGGGCAAGGGTGGCACACGACTCCCCGGCAAGGGGGACCCCCGCCCAACGCAAGAAACAACCCGGCAACAACAACCCAACCCAGACGACCCCAACCACCAACAGGCGGTAGACCAGGGACTAGGGGGAAGGGAAAGCCGACAACAACCCGGCCAGGGAGGCCTGCGCCACCCCGGCAGGGGAGACCTCCACCAGCCCGAGGAGGAAGCCCCACAACGACACCCCGACCAGGTCGACCACCACCAACCCGACGGGGAAGGCCAGCGCCAGCCCGGCAGAGGAGACCTGCGCCACCCCTGCAAGGTCGGACACCGCTACCCGAGCCAACACCACCCACAGCGAGCAGACCGGACCCAAGGGCACCGGCCCGAACCACCCTCCGGACCACAGCGAACCGGGCCGCAGCAGAACCGCAGCCACCGGGAAACCAAGGAAGAGCAAGTGTCAGCCGGGGTCTTACCGAGACTCAGACGCTCTTCCCGGGTCGAGACCGAACAGCACCGCCGAGGCGAAAGATCCACAGGCCAGGAGGAAGACCACCAGAACCAGCCATCCAAGGTCTGCGGTCCGGCCGGAGGCGCTGAGGGTGACCCCGCACACTCGCCAGCCGAACTGAGCCCGGTTCCGGGGAAGGAGCCAGGAGCCACAGGAACCTCGTCCAGGGCGGGGACGAGGAAGAAATGAGACTGCGCAGGTCAAGTAGGGTGCCTAGGCGTCCTACGTACCTGTGGGACTACGTCACGCTTATTGACAAACTCTGAATGTTTTTTTTTGGACTAGGGGGGAGGAGTGTTATGTCCTTATAAAGACATCCGCCCGGATTGGCTGCCAGCCACCCGGGCGGGAAAGTTTGAATCCCTGTCAGGGGGCGGTGCGTCTGCCGGAGCGAATATAAGGAGAGCTCCGGCAGCGCACGGCCAGTCTTGCTACTGTTCTTGTACTCAATAAAAGTTACTAATGTAACGAGCTGGTCACGTCTTCCTTTCCTGCGCCGATCTAACAATTACGAAGCTAGACATGATCGAGTTGCTAAATTAATCCACTGGTTATTATGTAAAAAATACAATTTACCTGTATTCGAAAAGTCATGGGAACATAAAGTGGAAAAAGTTATTGGAAATAAGAAGGTGAAGATCTTGTGGGACTTTCAAATACAAACAGATCGTCATTTGGAACACAACACGCCAGATATCACAGTTGTTGAAAACCGAAGTGTACAATTTATTGGTATCGCTGTGCCAAAATCGAAGAAAAAGAACTGGAAAAAATCACAAAATATCGCAACCTGGCCATCGAAACTACACAAACATGTGGCAGTGATACCCATTGTCATCAGGGCACTTGGCACCATGTCCAAGAATTTTACAAAGTACATCAAGAAATTGCAGCTTCCTGCAATAACACCAGAGGAACTGCAAAAGACTGTGGTACGCGAAACAACATACATTTTAAGAAGATACTTGGTCATACCTACCCTATTTCTCCTCTGCTAATAAGCCCAATTGGGCTTTTGAGCGCATGGCAATAAGGCCAAGCGCTTATTTCGGGGTTCAAAAAAATATAAGACAGGGTCTTATTTTCGGGGAAACACGGTAGAATGCTGGCAGCAAATGGTATCAACCATCAGTGTCAGTCAGAATCAGTCAATGATATTCGTGATACATTTTTAAATGTTCAGTTGACTGAGTTTCATGTTTAATGAATAAAGTATATAATAATAATAATAAATTTTAAAAAACTTGAATGTTGGCGAAGCTCCTTCGGACTGTGAATCCCTAAATTGGAGGCCCTTAAATTCTAGGCAGCTACTTCAATGAGCAGCAGAGGGGTGGCTTGTACTCTCAAGAAAAACAAAAGCGGTTTTCTTTCCCCAATAATTTGGAAGAAACTAATATTACTCCTTGGGCACTTAATCCCTCCCTCACTTTTGAGCTGTCGTGACATTCCGAATAGTTAAAGCGGCGACTGGCGATTACCAAGCACTCCCCCACCCCAGAGGAACAAGCAAGTCCCAAGAACTTTTACGCGGCCGGGCCGGGAAGAGCAAAGCATATATATTAAAAGAAAAAGCGCCTGCGCGTTCCCCCATGCCGTTGGTTTCTGAGAGCTGCAAGCGCAGGGAGGGAGTTAGCGCCGCCCGCAAGTTACTGCTGGCGGCTGCTTGATGCCTATTTTAGTCAAAACCTCCGCTCCGTGGAGGGCGAGCACGCTTCCCTTCAAGGCTCCTCTAGCAGGCGCAGCGGAGCCACAGGGCGCTCTCGTTAAGGACCTTTGAGTATAACACTCTGGAAAAGGCGCCTGGCAGCGGCGACGCGGACAGGTAAGGCTGGGACTAGGAGGAGCGAAGCAGGTAGGAGAAAATTCTGGGGCAGCCAGAAGAAGCTGCAGGGCTGATCAGTTTTGATAGGCAGCTGGGAAGACGCGCAGGGCTGGGCGACATTTTCCGCAACCCGGTCTACTCACGAGCCGCCCTTAGGCGGTGGAGTGGTGGTGGTGGGGAGGTTCCGGTGCAAATCTAGTCCGGGTGAATTAGTTTGGGATACATGTTTTAACATGGGCGCGCTGTTTCCCAGAGCCTGACACTTTGTGTCCAAGTCCTGCCTATCTCCCGCCTTAGCCTACCCTTGGCACCTGCCCTCTGTACCGTCCTCGTTGGATTCTCACGTCGGGACTTGGAGAAAAGAACTGCAGAGACTCGCGCTAATAACCCGTGGGGTGACTGGAGTTGTGGCTGGAGTTCAGTTTGCGGGAACTCAAAAAAAAAAAAAAAAAGCTCCTTCCTACAAAAGCACCCCAAAGCACATTACAGAGGATTCTTAGGGTTCTCATCTGCTTTTAAACTAGAGATACCCTAGCTTCTTGTCATCCCAGGGTGGGGTGAGGGGTGGAGTCTAATTGCAAAAAGCAATATAATAATACTGTCCTCTTCTCGTTGTTTTGAATGGTACCTTGAAGAGGGGAAGGGGTGAGCATGGTCAGGTAATCCCTGTGCCACCATCTTTGAATGAGTCTTTATATCTGAAACCGAAGGCAAATCAAATCAAAACCTTGCTCAGTATGTGCAGACAACTAGTCCTCATTGTTCAGCACAAGCCTTTAAAGCTGAAGTAATTTTCTGAGAGGAAGAAAAAGTACAGCCTTGTACAATCTCCATCCATGTTGGGAGAGGCTTGAATATTGTGTATGTTTTATGTGTGTGCAGCATGATGAAAACTTACAATAAATTGGCAGTCCAGTTATGGCCAGATATGACCCTCCCCAGCCCTTCCAATTATAGAGCCCCCCTCCAAGATTCCTGAAGTTGCTGTCTAAGAGGAATATGTCTTTCCCTGTTATCCTGTTTTGTTGCTCATGTGGGCAATGTGTTTGAAACATCAAATTTAATAGTAAGTAAATATACTATGCTTAATGGTGTAAATATATTTCAAGTAATATTCCTTTGCCTATGGTCTAGAATTAATATTGTAAAATAATATATTTGAGAGAGCTGTTTTGGCATGATGGTTAGGGCACCAGGCTGAGCCTGTAAGCCTGTAGTCCTGCTTTAGGCATGTAAGAGGTTGACCTTGGGCTACAGACAATGGCAACCTCCTTCTGAAAGTATTGTCAAGAAAACTGCATGCTAACTTGAAAATGCACACACACACATATATGCACTAAATCTTTTTTTAACCAAACATACATTAAAATGCACATTAAATGCCTACACACAAATGCCCACATATCATACAATTTTAGCAAAATCTTGGACAATGTTGAATCATACATCAAAAAAGGGTAAAATGCAGATTGCTTTTTTACTGTAGAATTCTTCATAGAAACATTCACTTTGAACAACCAAGATCCCACTGATATAAAACAGATTATCATATCCAGTGGATATTTTTCTAACTGCCTGTATATCTGTGAAATTGGAGATCAATATTTCATGATGCTGAAAATTCGCATATTATCTCTCTCTCTCTTTGCTTCACTTTCAGAGCAACATCTTAAAATAAAACTAAAATAAAAATAAAAAAATAAATCTACTTGCATGTAGCAAATATATTTAAGGCACTAAACATAAAAATTATTACTGTGTGGTTTTAAAGATCTGGTTCAATCAATGAATGATGTATCATGAATCCAGACATAGTGTGAAGTAAGTCATGCTGTGTTTGTTTTTTTTTCTGGACAAAAGGGCTGAAGCAGAAGCGCACAGAATATGTGTGGAATGACTTCTGAGGTTGTTGGTTCTTCCTTTATAATAGTCTCAGGGAGCTTTGCAGTTGTCTAGCAACTTCATTGAGTAAATTTAACTTTGTTCTGTAAGCCATTTTCTTGATTAAAATTACCCTTTTTTGGTTTCTGTTTGAAAATAGCACCCTACACATGTAGATAAAGGTTAAATATATCTTCTACCCTCAGCCTATGGTTATTGCCCATTCAGAATTTTTCCAACTCTTTAAAGAATTGTTGTGAAGTTCATACTTTTTTCCAACTGAAGTTGTTGTCCATCAAAAACCATCAATCTGCATTATGTATCAAAAATTAACATGATGAAATGCAGACAGCAGATGTGTTGCATTCTGCTAGAGTATCCAGCATAAATTGAGTACAAATCACATACACGTGTGTGGACGCACAAACTAAAGAACTGTTGAGAGAATCACTATCAAATTTATTGCATATAGAAAAAATATCTAGTTTTAACTATTATGGACTAGATGTATATTGAATCCCTTTGCTGATATTCATAAGTGGACAGTTTTCTGAAGAGTCAAATTATAACCTACAATTATATTTAAAAATTAAATAATTTTTTGTTGCCCTTAAAACTTGGCTGTTAAAATATTGTGTACTCTTTTGCTTCTTATCTTCTATTCAACATTGCATTAGGTACTATATTTAGTAGTGCTGCTTAATGTCACAGCTACATGGCAGTTGGATAGGTGTGGGGGAGATAAGCGGAACTCTAACTTTATTTTAAGTATTCTCTGCTAACAGTTACTTGAGTGCCAAAACTATACCCATTACTTTGTTGAACACACTTTATGTATGCAGAATGATATAGATAAGAGCATACAGTTCACCGTGATTGAGTTAATTCTGATAGTTTAGTTTAGTTTATTATATTTATATACCGCCCTTCTCCCGAGGGACTCAGGGCAGTGAACAGCCATGGTAAAAACAATGTACAACAAAAATTAAAAGCTTATTAAAATAATTTAATCATTCGGCCAAATTTAAAACATCCAACTAAAATCAATTTAAAACCCCTATCAAAACCCAATTTAAAAAACCTTTATCCTGTCAGACCAGCTTGCTGGAATAATAGGGTCTTCAGAGCGTGACAGAAGGCACGGAGGTTGGGGATCCTTCATATGTCTGGGGGCAGTTCATTCCATAAGGCCGGGGCCCCCACAGAGAAGGCTCTCCCCCTGGGGGTCACCAGCCTATACTGTTTGGCTGACAGCACCCTGAGAAGGCCCTCTCTGTGAGAGCGTATTGGTTGGTGGGAGGCAATCGGTGGCAGAATCCGGTCCTGTAGGTAACCAGGTCCTAAGCCATGGAGCGCTTTAAAGGAGGTAACCAACACCTTGAAGCGCACCCAGAAGACCACCGGAGCCAGTGCAGCTCGCGCAACATGGGTGTTACATGGGAGCGACGAGTCGCTGCCATTATTACTCGCGCGGCTGCATTCTGGACCAGCTGGAGCCTCCGGGTGCTCCTCAAGGGGAGCCCCATGTAGAGAGCATTACAATTATCAGAATACAATTCTGATAAATACAAGGACTGATTTTCTTTTTTAAAAAAAGATTAAGCGAACATTTGACATGTTCCATGTATAACTTTTCAAGCTCTTGGGATGTGTCCCCATTCAATCTTCTTGCAAAAAGATGAATATTCAGTCACACTGCAAGTGCAACCTATGTTTCTTTTTAACAGACTAGTTCAAGATGAACTTCATCGAAGCCAGTTTAATTACCACAGCTCCATTGAACTTCAACCTGGACTTCAGAAATGCCACCTCTGTGCCTTTGAATGAAACTGTATGTGAAAATTGGAGAGAGATCCATCACCTGGTTTTTCATATGGCCAATATTTGTTTTGCAGTTGGGTTGGTTATTCCAACTACTTTTAATCTCCATATGATTGTTTTACGAGCTATGCTGACAATGGGTAAGCAAAAATATATTAGACTCAAATGTTGCAGCCTTGAGAATCTATTGTAATGAGAATCCACTATAACATATTTGTAAAATGTATTTCTCTATTCCTGCTGCTTGATTTTGTTTGATTTTGGGAAGGGGGGAGTGCTTTGGAATATGTGTGGAAAACCAATCCATAAAAACTTTAAAAAATAAATGAAAAATATTTCATTTTCTGACTGTGCTTTGAGACAAATGTGGGTGATATTTTTCTGTAATGCTATAACTTGCATTCTGTTCCTTCATTGTTCTTACTACTATTAGTCTTTTCTTGGTAGATTGTTATATGGAAGATAAAAAGTTTGAACACAATATTCTACTATATTTAGTTTTCTGGATTAGGGATGGCAGAGTTGCATGCCTAATAATTTCTCATTTTTATTTTTGGCAGGGTGTGTACTTTTTATCATCTGGGCAGCCCTTTTTCGTTGTGCTGTGGATATGGTAATCTGGAATACGGTATTCCTTGTTGTCAATCTTCTGCATTTAATATACTTGCTGTACAAGAGGAGGCCGGTATGTTCACCGCTGCTAAAGCAATGATAGATGCATAAAGAAGTTATTTAAAAGAATGGGGTTTTGCTTCTAAATGTATCAGCTAATGTATTGATATATATACTTACTACACCACAAGGTATTTTTGTTTTCTATTTTGTATCACTGCTAAAAAAAGTGTAAGAGGTTATTAATCTTTATTAATAACTGTGCTTTTAGTACTTAACCCTTCAGGTTTTCATTTACATAGCTGTAGTCCTAGTGCAAGATTAATATAACATTTACAACTATTGAGTGCCAAGAGTTTTGCATTTGTAATTTAATTATACCATGTTGTTTTGTTTGCTTTTAATCTTCTTGAGGGCTTCTAAGCCATTTACAGTTCTTTGGGAATGGAGCAGCATATAAAGCCTAATAAGTAAGTAAGAATAAACATTCAGGAATTCAGCGGAGTACTATATTGTATCATTTTAACATTATTATATATTATTTGTTCTAAGTAAATAACTTGGTTATATTTTGAACTTACTGTTTTGGACAACATTTGTAATTATGGCATTGTTTGGTATAAACTGTGCCTCTATAAATGTTATTATTAAATATTATTGCTAATAGTAATAGTATTATCATATATCCAATAATATTTTTAATAAGAGCATTATTATACATTGGTTCTATTTTCAGCATAATTCATAATTCTCAGGAGGGTACAATTTGTTCCTCTTCCTTCTCTTCTCTTCTTCCTCTTCTTCTTCCTCATTGTGTGTCCACTGCAATGAAGGTTTTCTTTTCATTATTTATAATACTTATCATGTCTTCCCACTGAGGTGGGGTGAAGGTCATAACCATTGAAGGTCATGCTATTAAAGTTTCATAAAAATAGGAAAAAAATTATCTTCAGGAGAAGTATGTTTACAAGTTTCTCTAGTATATTTCACATTTGGCCAGCAAAAAGTCATCTCTGTTTACTTTACCAGAATGTCTTATATACATTGATTTATAGGTGGAAAATATTCTTTACTTGTATCTTTATTTTTTCTTTGAACAACTATAGTGCTCTTGGTCAATCCAAAATGTTAATAAACCTCAAACCTGAATATTCAAAAAAGTAAAAGTGAGGTTATGGCTTTCTTGGGAGAATATCTATGTGTGCACAATTATTGGACAACTATTAGTGTGCAGAATTATGCAACTAAATGAAAAATGAAAATTTTCCCATCTCATTCATTTATTTTCATCTGTTAAAGTGAAAATAATAAACAAACAATTCAAAATTTACAAATATACATTTCTGACAGTTCAAAAAAAGAATTCAGTGACCAATATAGCCATCCTTCTTTTCAATAACAGTCATAAGCCTTCCATTCATGGAGTCTGTCAGTTTCTTGATCTGTTGATGATCAACTTTTTGTATAGCAACAACCACAGCTTCCCAGACATTGTTCAGAGAGGTGTACTTTTTCCTTCACCCTAAATCTCCCATTGAAGAAGGGCCAACAAGTTCTCAGTAGGGTTTAGGGCAGGTGAGGAAGGGGGGCATGTCATAATTCTTTCATCTTTAAGGCCTTTACTGGCTAGCCACACAGTGGAGTACTTCGATGCACATGATGGAGCATTCTCCTGCATAAAAATCATGGTCGTCTTGAAAGACTTTTTCCTGTACCAGTGCTTGAAGAAAGTGTCTTCTAAAAACTGGCAGCAGGTTTTGGAGTTGATTTTGAGTCTATCTTCAACCCAAAAAGGTCCAATCTTTCATAATAACAGCCCATACCAGTATCCCACTTCCACCTTGCTGGCATCTGAGTCGAAGTGGAGCTCTGTGCCCGTTACTGATCCAGCCACGGGTCCATTCATCTGGTCTGTCAAGAGTCACTCTCATTTCATTAGTCCATAAAACCGTTGAAAAATCTGTTTTCAGATATTTCTTGGCCCAGTTTTGCTATTTCAACTTATGTATCTTGTTCAGTGGTGGTCAGATTTCAGCCTTCCTTACCTTGACCATGTCTCTGAGCACTGAACATCTTGTACTTCTGGGTACTCCAGGTAGATTGCAGTTCTGAAATATGACAACATTGGAGGATAATGAGTTCCTGGTAGCTTCATGTTTGATTCTTCTCAAATCTTTGGCAGTTAATGTGCATCTTTTTTACTCAACACGTTTCTTGTGACCCTGTTGACTATTTGCAACAAAACTTGATGGTTCTGTGATCATATCCCAATATCTTAGGAATTTCAAGAGTGCTGCATCCCTCTGAAAGACTCTTGTTTTTATTGATTTAAAAATAACTCTATCAACAGAAAGATGCTAATCATTCACAACTTGTTAGAGCTATTTTCCACTATGCAATCCAATTACCCAGGGGTGAAATCTACTTACCTTCCTTACTGGTTTGGAAGTGCATGTGCCGTGCGCACGTGTCACATGCACACGTGAACCTTCTGTGCATGCACAAAACCTGCGCGTGTACAGAAAGTACAAAACACATTACTTCCTGCTTAAAACCAGGAAGTAACGAAACTCAGGCGGGTGGGCGGAGCTTTGCTCCGCCATCGCTACCAGATCCCCAAATCAACCTCGCCAATAGCTCCTGGATTGCCTGATCCGGTCCAAACCAGGAGCATTTCACCCCTGCAATTACCCCTTTTCTTGAAATACCCAGGTAAACATGAGCATGTTCTGATGAGACATTTGACATTTGAACCGTATTGTAAATTTTTCTAGTTCAGCCTTTTTTTCTACCTATTACAATCCATATGTGCAGTAAGTGTTTGTATGACTCGATGGTTCATCTGCATTCCAACATCCTTTGTAGTAAGGCTTTTTTGTCATCCATAGAAATTTTACAGTGTTTTTTTTTTTTAATTCAGTACAGCTTGATTGAAATAAAATTAAAGAATAAAAGGGCAAGCTACACAAATGGGCTGTCATACAACATCCTCTAATTTTTCTCTTCCTCCTATCTATCAAAAGAGCATCAGTGTAATGAAGTGGGTTGAAAGGGAAGTTGTCCATTTGCCTAGTAATATATAGCTAGTCCTCAACTTACAACCACAATGGAGCCCAAAATTTATGTTGCCAAGTGAGAAATTTGTTAAGTGAGTTTTGCACCATTTTACAACTTTTCCTGCCACAGTTCTTAAATGAATCACAGCAATTGTTAAATTAGTAATATGGTTATTAAGTGAATCAAGGTTGACTCAGCCTTCCATCCTTCCGAGGTGAGTAAAATGAGGACCCAGATTGTTGGGGGCAATATGCTGACTTTGTAAAACCGCTTAGAGAGGACTGTAAAGCACTGCGAAACAATATATAAATGCTATTGCTATTGCTATCTGGTTTCCCCATTGCCTTTGTGTGGGGATGCTGAAATGGTCATAAGTGTGAAAAATGGTCATAACATCACTTTTTTCAGTGCTGTTGTAACTTCGAACGGGTCACTAAGTGAACTGTTGTAAGTCAAGGCTACCTGTATTGCAAACTGCGTCATCATAATCTTAGAAATGAGCAGGGTGTAGGGGAGATGTTTTACTGGCTAGTGAATGGTTTAAAGAAGTAATCCTTGTCCTTGTCACTGCCAGAGTTTTGCTTATCAGGTACTGCAGAAGAAATGCTGCTGTCAGAAAAAGGTGCAGATGCTTTTGCGGTTGATTGAGGCGTATGCCCTGGTTTATCATATGCAGAGATGCATGATATTTGCTCCATTCATCGCTGAAAAGATTTCCTCTGTGGTCAGCAGAGCTGTCCTTTTACATCACTTCTTTCTAAGCCCAGCTGCTCTGAGGCACCATTCCTGGAGGAGCCAGTACACAATAGAAACCACAGTTATCTGCCACAGGGTTATTTCAATTTCCCAGACAAATCCTATTGTCGGGGAAGGGGGGGGGGGGGGCTGCATGAAAGATCTTATATTAATGAAAAACTAGCTTCACATTGCTCTTTTAATCCCAAGGACAAAGCTCTTGTTTTTCCTCTATAGAGCACACATTCCCATTTCACTTAAAATTCTGATTATTTCTTGTTGATATAGAAGTAAGTTAATTAAGAATAGCCCAAGACTGCCTTCTCTACTTGAGGCTCCATGTGCCTCCATTAAAGCTTCCATCATTATTTATCTTGCTCAATGCTATATTGTTTTTGCTTTCTTTTATGCCCATTTTCTCCTTCTCTGAAAAATTCATTGATCCCTGCTCTGCCTATGTTTTCAGATAAGACAAGGCATAGTGTTTTGGCTATTGAATTAAAATGTGTTGTCAGTTTGGCTTTCCTCTCATGGACTTCACTGTTTTGATATACTATGTGAATCAGACACCCTTTATATTCCATCACAACATGTTATGATACAGGACGTTGTACAACTGAGGCAAACAGGACTTCCAATGGGGCAGGCAGTCTAGGAAGCTTCAGTGTACCCACAAGGATCATCTTGGTACCCACTAGTCCAGCTGCCCCACCTGATTTTTAAGAACATTACTTGAATTATGTAGATTTAAGATGGCATGGGCCAAAACAGAGAGCCAGGGCCTGAAAAGGATTTCTACAAATTTATCAGCATTAAAGAAACCAAAGTAATTCAATGCAGAGAGATGTAAAATAGTGACTATATCAGACAACACATCCCAAGTTCTTTGTTGATGTGTAAAATATGAGGGAATAACACAATAAAAATATAAGCCCCAATCTATACATCCCACTTCGAATGTTTTTCCCCCCTTAGATTTCTATCCCACCTTTCCTTTAGGAGTTTAGGGTGACATACATGGCACTTGCATCTCCAGCTTTTCCCACAGCAAAAACACTGTGAGATAGGTTAGGCTGATTAAGAATAACTGCCCCAAAATCATACATTAGAGCTTCAGTAGTTGAGAATGGATTTGCACATGGATATCCTCATTTCTAATCCATCACTGTAATAATATATCTGTGCTAGCCTGTTGTGAACTTCCCAAAGGATGTGCTCTTGGAAAAGATATTCACTCCACCCTTCCCAAGTATTCGCATTTGTACAATCTCTGTAGCTTCATTTGTCTTAATCATGCCTTGGTTTCTGTAGTTTAAGCCCAGCCATTAGGTTACTTTACACTTTAATGCATTGTCATGAATTAGACTCATCTAGTAATATGTCTATGAAGATTCTCAGTCATCCAGGTCATAGTTTATATAAAAAATGGTTTTTATTTTTGAAAAGGCAACTAGACTGATTAAGATTAAGCATATTATCTAAACCCAGTCTGCAAGGGCCAAGTGTTCATTGGTTTGCAAAAAAAGATCTGAGTAAAAGGAAAATGTATAATAGAAAAGTATAAAAATCATGCCTGAGTGGAGAAAGTAGATAATTAGAAATTGGGATCTTGCAAAGTTTGGGAATGAATGATTCATGAAATGCTACTGCAAGAAGTGAATAATTAATCTATAGAATTTATTATTGCAAGTTGCAGAGATCAACAATATATTGGAAATTAAAAACAAACACAAAGGGTTGCTGTGTCGGGGAGGATGGAGCTATAAGTGACTGGTAATAGTGGTGATACATTGCATTTAGTTTCAAGGATTATGTATGTTTTAGCACCCGATACTAGAGAACATGAGTGGGAAGGTGCTAATGTCCCCATGTCCTACTTATGGACTTCTCTGAAGCCTGTGGTTGATCAACCACAGGTAAAAGGTTGATCAGCTGTGGTAAAAGCCAAGTGTTGGACTAGATAATAGTTTGATGTCTTTAATCGTTTTCAGAGATTTTAGATTACTTTAAATAAAGGACAAAAAGAATGGAGTAATAATATACAATACTACATAGAACTAACTTGTGTTCATGCACACTATTGTCTTATAACAATTTGAAAGGTAGAGTTTTATTATTCCCAGATGAGAAGGTGCTGATGCTAATAAGATAATGCAGAATGTTTAAGACTATGTTTGAATTCACAGCAAAGGCAAGATTTGAACCGAATCTTTCTTGATTTATAGTTCATATTTTTTGACACTGTGCTTTGTCATCCATACTTCCAGAAAGCTTGATAATCTGTATGATTAGAAAAGAAGTTTATGTGTATTTGTATCTGCTTAACTATGTTAATATTTTCTACTTACAGCTGTGGCTGCAATATCAGATTGGAACACTTATTTTTGAAAATATAATTGTTTTGAGTAATTTTTGACCCATAACCTCACAAAAGTAATCAAAGCAGACCTGCAACTTTCAGCAAAAAACATTGGTTGCCAAAAGGGAACTACATTTCTCTCCTTTGTCATTAAAATAAATGTAGTTTAGAGTCTACGCATATGGGAAAAAGAAATTATTTGTAACAAATTTGAATTTTCTAATGTAGTCTCTTTTTTTAAAAAAAAAAATCCTTATTCTATAGATTTTGTTATTCTATCATGAAAATAAATAGTCTTAATTTTATTTGCTAAAGGGCAAATTAAGGAAAGATAATATTGGTTGGATGAGCAGTAACATTATCCTCCATTGGGGAAAAAATGGATTATCATCACAAAGCTATTTGTAAATATAATTATTTGTGTAAACTAGATGGCTGTCAGTTGGTAATTATATATTTTTTTCAATGAAAGTTTTTTTTATTTTTATTTTTAAACAAGCAGTACATCATTATTCAATAAGTGTGTCATCTGAGTACAAAATTTTGTGTAATCATATTCAACATTTATCACCATTTTCTTGATACATATACATATTTGGATATATTTATTACAAAATATTCTTTATAAATTTCTTAAATTTTATTCTACTTTTTGTCCATATTCATATTTTGTCCATATTTATCCATTGATAAAATTGCCCCCATATCAGTGGTGGGTTTCAAATTTTTTTACTACCGGTTCTGTGAGCATGACTTGGTGGGCACGGCTTGGTGGGCATGGCAGGGAAAGGATACTCCAGGGAAGTATCCAGGAAGTATCCTGGATTTTCCAGGGAAAATCTCCATTCCTACCCCACTCTAGGGGAAGGTTACTGCAAAATCCCCAATTTCTCCCAATCAGCTGGGACTTGGGAGGCAGAGAATAGATGGGGGCAGGGGGGGCAGTCAGAATTACTGCTGGTTTTCCAAACTATTCAAAATTTCCACTACCGGTTCTCCAGAACTGGTCAGAACCTGCTTAAACCCACCTCTGCCCCATATATTATAATATTCCGATTCTTCCTGCCCTTTGATTGCCATTGTCAATCTATTAATTTCTGAACATTCTAATATTTTCTTAATTACCTCACCCTTTGTAGGATTTTTTTCTGCTTTCCAATTTTGTGCAAACACAATTCTAGCTGCAGTTATTACATGAATAATCAAATATACATTTTCTTTACTAATTTTCTCAGGTAAGATACTCAACAGGAACAGCTCCAGCTTTAAATGTTGCTGTGTCATTTTCTCTAACCATGTTTCAATTCTTGCCCAATGATTTCTCGCTGCTGGACATGTCCACCACTTCCAACATTTAGTTGATTTATTTTTAAACATTTTTGCCAATTTTTCTGGTGACATGTGCCATCTGTAAAACATTTTGTACAAATTCTCTTTATACTGTATGCTGTAGCCATTGTTAATTAATAGTTTCTTTCTCACAATTGCTGCCATTTATCTAACTCTATTGTAAATTGTTTACCCATGCTTTCATTGTTTCTTTTACTTGTTCTTCTTCTAATTTAATACCAAGTAGATAGCTATACAATTTTTTAATCATTTTCTCATCTGTTCCTGTGAGTATCTCATCCAATTCTGTCATTTCCAAGTAAAAACCATATAACTTAGCATCTTTTTCATATCTCGTTTGTATTTGCAATTGTGAATACCAAACCATATCAATCTCTTGTTCTTCTAATTCTTTTTTTTTAATAAAAAGTTTTTATTTTCTGATCAAACAAGTATACAATATAAACAATCATTCAAACTATCATCAAGAAAAAGAAAAAAAAATCAATCCTTGGTAAACTCAATCTTCAACCCCTCCTCACCACCCCCCACCCCCGACTTCCCAGAACAAAAACAGGGCATAGATTTCACCAAACATTCGCTAAAATAAACTAGCTAACTGCAAGATTTAATAACTCCCAAGACCCCTTAACTCCCCTTTTACAATTTTATCAACCTCCCTTTTTATAGACTCAAAGTAGCGTATAATCCAATAACTCTAAGAGTTTTAAAACCATTAACAAATATTAAACATTCAAACCTTAAAAATTCTCTTAATATATCAGTAAAGTATTCAATTGATTTGCAAAAACATTTTCCCCCTCCTACTTTTCTCAAAGTTCAGATATTTTGAAATATCATAACAAAAAATAAACCTTATGTATTCACTAATTAAATTTCTACATTTTTTAAGTTTCTAAATTTCCCCCCTTCATTATTCCTCCCTCCAACTTTTAAAATTTTAAAAGATAATCATCAACATAATTAACCATTAATACATAAACTAGAAAACCAAAAAAGATTAATCTTACATTCAACCATTAATGCATCATATTTAAAAATCAATATTTAACTTTATACTTTTTCCCCCTCAGTAGTTATAACACCTAAAACATAATCATTTTTAACCATAAGTAGAACAACTGCAAAGCCAAAAGAAAAGGTTAATCTTCCATTCTTGCTTTCTTTTTATATTTTTTCCAGTCTTTCTGCATCCCTCCTACTTCTATTTTGAGGAGGTTTTTCATTTTAATTTGAGGTTGATGAAACTGCAAAGATTGTCCACTTTTTGAGAAAATTTCCTCTGACTTAGAGCCCCCAAATCGCCTCTTCTTGCTTATATAAATCAGTTCATTCCTTCGTCTATAGGACCAAAGTTTGTCAAGAGTTTGTGAAAAAAAGTTCAGTTGTTTCTTTTCTATTAAATGTATAAATGCCACTAGCAAATCTCCTTCATCTTCTGGAACTTCGAAAGTCTGGTCATTTACTACTTTTGTCCAAACCAAGTCATAATTTTGAAAGATTCTATCAATTTTTCCAAAAAGAGCAGAGAATAAGCTCGAAAATTCTTGAGAAGATTCTTCCACCTTCTCTGCTGCAATCAGAATATCTCCTGAATTGTCATCATGCTCCGTACTTGTTTTTGTCTCCTCAGTCATTTCTGTTGTTATCCCTTTAAGAATTGCTATTTGATTACTTATAGCTGCAGTATGATTATTCATGGCTTCTTTTATAAAGTCTGTAAATTCTGCATCAAAATCCTTATAACTCTGTAAATCAGACAACTGTTTCATTTCTGACACCTCCAAATAGCTTCCAGCACTTTCAAGATCTCCTTTCTTAGAAGCCATTTTATTTTAAAAAGATTTTCTTTCTTCCCACAACCATAAAATCATAAAGTCAGAGCCATCCTTTCGAGCAGCTTTCAGCAATTTCTTTATAAATCACCAAACGAAATAATCTTTTCCCAAACAGCTCTTCAAAATCTATTCCAGCAACTTAAAGCCAGTCTCTGAGCACGAGTCTATTAGCAAAAACTTTCCTTTCTAACTTTCACTTTTAAAATCGCAACAAAGAAACGCCATCTTTACTTCCAGCTCAGAAAATCCAATTAGAAACATTGTATCCCCGGAGTTAAGTATTATACTTGCAAAAAGCTTGTCCTCCTGCTTCTGTTCCGCCTGATTTTTGAAATCATTTAATCTTCTGTTTGACAGCAGAAATTGGACGCAACGCCTAGCTCTGTAAAAAAAACAGAGTCCCCCCGGATCCGGAGCTTCAGTGGGCTGAACGGGGAGCTCTCGCCCTCCTAACCCCTGGAATTAATCCAGGGGTTTTCGGGGAGCTCTACCCTCACCCACCTGCTCTCCTCCCCTTCTTTTCCTGAAGGGGAGATTTTCAAGCCGTTTGACAGCTGATTAGTGCTGTCAGAACGGTTCAACGGGATCACGGGGGCGGCGGTCTAAAAAGACCGTCAATGGCGCTGCGGAGCCAACCCCATGTTCTTCTAATTCTTGTTTCATTTTCAATTCCCCCTTTTCTGATAAAATATCTTTATATCTAATAATATTTCCCATATTGATAACATTTGGATGTATGAATGCTTCCATTGTTGAAAGCCATGTAGGTGTTTTTAAGTAGTTTTTCCCCTAACTTTCTCCCATATTAATAATAAAGCATTTCTTACATAATGTCTTTGAAAATAACTATGTATTTGATTTTTCCCATACCATAAAAAGACATGCCAACCCAATTGTAAATCATGTCCCTCCAAAGTCAATAGCCTTATGTTTCTTAATACAATCCATTCTTTCATCCACGATAATGTTGCTGCCTGATAATATAATTCCCAATTTGGTAATCCAAACACTCCTCTGGTTCTTGCATCTTGTAACATTTTTATATTAATTCTCGCTTTTTTCCCTTGCCATATAAATTTCATTATCATTTTATTAAAATTTTCAAAATATTTTTTTTTCAATTTTATCAGTATTGTTTGAAATAAAAACAATCTAGGTAATATATTCATCTTAATTGTCACAATTCTTCCCATTAATGATAATTGTAAGTTCTTCCATCTCTCCAAGTCCATCTCAGTTTGTCTTTTCAATTTATAATGATTATCTTCCTTTATTGTTACACATCTTGATGTTAGTTGAATTCCTAGGTACCTTACCTTCTTGGTAATATGAATATCTAATCTCCATTAAATCCCTTTTCTGTTTCTCTGTAATGTTTTTCACCAGTATTTTTGTTTTATCTTTATTGATTTTCAATCCTGCCACCTCTCCATATTCTTCTATTAATTCTATTAATGTTGGTCCTACTTCTTGAGGTTCCTCTAGAATAAACACTAAATCATCTGCAATTATAGATAACTGAACAGATCAGAATAAACTTTGAATGAATCCTGAATTTAAAGTTGTCAGATTAAAATGTGTAACTGCCATGTTCTGTTTTATTTATTTATTAAATTTATTGGCCTCCTATCTTATCACAGGTCAATGCTGGGTTGCTATATATAGAATGGTGGCTTCTATAGAACTGAGTTACATGTTGCCATGAAAATTTAGGAAAGATTTATGGCAACTGGTCACACTGGCGGGATTCAAAATTTTTTACTATCAGTTCTGTAGCCACAGCTTGGGCGTGGCATGGCTTGATGGGTGTGGCTTGGTGGGCATGGCAGGGGAAGGATACTGTAAAATCTCCATTCCCACCCCACTCCAGGGGAAGGTTACTGTAAAATCCCCATTTCCTCCCAATCAGCTGGGACTCGGGAGGCAGAGAATAGATGGGGGCAGGCAGGGGTGAAATGTAAAATTTGTTACTACCAGTTCTGTGGGCATGGCTTGATGGGGGGGTAATGTGACTGGGTGGGTGTGGCCAACTTTTTTTTTTTTTAACTTTTTAAAGCATTTTTTTTAATGCTTTGAAAAGCCTCTGCCAACTCAGCTCGGATCGTCAGAGAGGCTTTTTAAAAAATGCTTTGAAAAGCCTCTCTGCCGATCAGACAACTCAGCTGGGATTGTCAGAAACTTTTCAAAGCATTTTTTTACCACCTCTTCAGCCAAGAGGTTGCAGAAAAAAATGCTTTGAAAAGCCTCTGAGGATCCCAGCTGAGTGGTGCGATCATTAGAGGCTTTTTTTTTACTTTTAAAAGCATTTTTTTGTCGGAAGAGGTTGTAGAAAAAATGCTTTTAAAAGTAAAAAAAAAGAAGCCTCTGATGATCGTGCGGCTCAGCTGGGCATGGTGGGGGGGGCAGGGATTTTTGCTACCGGTTCTCTAAACCACCCACCGCCATCGCTACCGGATTGGGTGATCCGGTCCGAACCGGGAGCATTTCACCCCTGGGGCAGGGCCAGTCAGGTGGTATTTACCAGTTCTCTGAACTACTCAAAATTTCTACTACCAGTTCTCCAGAACTGGTCAGAACCTGCTGAATACCACCTCTGCAACTGGATTATTCTTTGGGAACCAATGATTTATAGTAGTGATAGTATAACAATTTTGTGAGGGAAAAATAAGGAGGACAGCTTTTTGTACTGCTGGACTCTTAGCTACTCTTGATAGTATTGACCATGATATTTTCCGTGGGCTGCTCTTAGGAGTTGAAGATTGGAGGCATTGCATTACAATAATTCCAATCAAACTGAAACAGGATTGTGTACTTTACCTTGGAAATTGGCTGTGGCCTCCAAAGTGCACTTTAACATCTGACCCAATGCTCTTTAACATCTATATGATGTCCCTAGGGATGATCATCAGAGAGTTTTGGGATGGGGGTTTTTTTGTGTGTGTGTGCTGATAATATTTTATTAAGATGAGGTTATTCATATTCTGAAACATTTTGATTCTGTAATGGGTTAGATGAAATTCAATAATCCAGTGCTGAATCCTGAAGCAACAGTAATCTTCTCTGTGGTTCCCAAGTACAAGAATTTGAAGATCTTTATTTCAATAGAAGAGAATATATATATTCAGGGTTGAACTATGGGATCCTTTGTGTCTCTGAGTTGGATCGTTTACTTGCAGACATTCCATTACCAAACTAGGTAACCTCATCAGCACCTAGTTAAGTAACAAAACATCAGCAAGCAAACAACTAAGTTCAAACAGCACCAAGGACTCCAGAATGATTTTTGTGTTCAGAATAGAGTGGCGATGCTTCAGAAAGAACTGGAAAGTACTTTTGGGAAGCCTCTAGAGTTATTATAGATTTCAGAGGCCCAAGTAATCTTGTGCACAGGAACATCCATTATCAAAATTAGTTGGAATGCTAATTACATAGTCTCTTAGATATAATAACAGCTGTTCTATTATTGAACACACACTGATAGCTTCATTAGATTAGATAACATTCTACGTGGGGCTTCCTTGTGCTTGCCTAGAAAATGCAGAATGTATGGTAGAATCCAATCAGCATTCTGAGTGGGATATCCCATCATACACACAATGAGTGTCAATTTATCAAGCCACGTTCCTGCTTCTGACACTAAACAAATCAGCACCAGGATATTTAATATCCTGTTACAAATCTGAACAATCACTACAATCATCAGAAGGTCTGTGTATCATCACTGACAATGTCATCTTGTAGTTACAAAAGCAACTGGCAGCTGCACTCTAGAAAACTCCTTTTCTTCCTCTCTCCCCCAGCCCCCCAATCTGTGACACCTGTTAATGTGTCTTTTAGATACCTGTTGAAGACTTAATTCTTCCCCTGGGGTTTCTTTGAATGAAAATGTTATGATTAGCTGGTTTTGTTTATGTTTTTACTTTTCTTCCCACCATCTCTTTTATTGAGTAGGCTTTTATTTTACCATGCATTTTTTATTTTTACTCATAAATAGTTTTAACATTTGACAACATAAAAAGCAGAATTAAATAAACAATAAGTAAATGATAAACTTTTACTGATTTTTTGGCAGCAAGGATATTTTTGGAGGCTTTTTAACTGAAACAATCGTGTCTTAAAACCACTTCTTCTGCATTTCTAATGATTGTAATATTTCTTCACTATTGTCTTCCAGATAAAAATAAATAAAGAGCTCAGTAGCCTATACAAGAGAATGTTTGAACCACTCCATGTTCCTCCAGAGCTATTCCAAAGATTGACAGGACAGTTCTGCAATATTCAGACTCTAAAAACAGGTCAAGCATATGCTGCAGAAGATAAAACGTCAGTGGATGAACGATTAAGTATTCTACTAAAAGGAAAGTATGTACCTGAAATAACTGGATCTGGATCTCCCCTTTATATAGTTGGACTGTGTGAAAAATAGGGTTGCCAGGTCTGCTTCCAAAAAATAGCGGACAAGCGGTGGGGGGAGGGGTTGTTACGTAGTAAAAAAATAAAAAATTACAATTAAATTATATATTTTCTTACAAACATTTTAACACGTATTAAAATAATCACTTCAAAACTTTACTTAAAATTCAAAACATCAAATATATTATACTAATATGTAAAATATTAAATTACATTTTACTTTACTGTCATGTGTATTTTTTATTTGACTGCGCAGCTTTGATCAATTCTTTGTGTTTAAAGAATAATTCTTTAATTTCAGTACAACGTTGAGAAATATTAAAAAATATACAATCATAAAGCTTTTGAATAAAAAAAATGTCCACTATTTTGTGAAAAAAAATAGTGAACATAATGTGAAAAAAGCGGACTGTCCGCTCAAATAGTGGACACCTGGCAACCTTAGTGAAAAATGCACACTCAATATGAAAGAGATAGACATGCTACCAGATCTGGTCTGCACAAATCCACACAACCACTAGATGGCAGCAAGGAACTTTCAGTATAGTTTTGATGCCAATTTGTGCTCATCTTTATAGCTTAGATATGATAGATCTAAAAATAATCTAGTTAGATCAAAAATCTACACCACCACCATCTATCCCTGGACAGGAGAGCTCTTTCTAGCTAATGGAAGAATTCTGCTGTAGAAGTTGCCTCACTAATTCTCCTTTCCTTCTACATTCATCCAAAATTGCATCCAAAAATTTGGAGAATCCCCTGAATTATGGAAATAGCACTAGATGCTAAAGGGGATAAATAGAATTAGTGAAGATTCTTTCTTTTTCCTTTTACTCTGGCATATAATCATAGAAACAATAGTCTGCTTAGGGCATGTCTAAGTATTTTTCTTTTAGGGAACTAAGTTAGATCTAGTCCTGTACCTTCTTTTTACGTCATCAGGTTTGGTCTTGGAATTACCTGGTGATTTGCAGCACTAACAGATCTAACCCTCCTTAGTGTTTTGGAAGATCAGTCCTTGTCAGCTGCTATCTTCTGTTAACTCCTATTCAAAGTTTTATTCTTATCTCTCAGTTATAATACATTTGTTACTTATTTCAAACAATGTGGTTCTAGGAAAATTAGATTGTTGATAGATTATTGGTTAAATGTCCAAGCTCTTGGGAATTGTGTGTTTAAGAAATGTATTTTTTTTAAACCTCAAAAAAGTTTGTGACAATGCTCAAGTTTGATTCATGATTAATTTCCTCTTGTTACAATGAACCAGAGAGCAATCTTAGGCTTTCGTAAATTCCTGGTAGCTTATTTATTTACTTACTTCATGTAGAGAAATTGCCTTAGTTATTAGGTAATAGGAAAGCTTCAATTAATCCCATCCATGTTGGTGACATTGAGATTGATAAACTAATATTGGGAGCATCACTACTTCTCCCAGTCCCAACCTCTGGAGGTTTTTTTCCTTCAGCAGGATCAAGGAATAAGCCATATCCACAACTAAAAACAGAAGCTTGGCAAGGATCTTAAAGTCCAAACTGAAGTTAACCAAGCAGAACAATACAGATTCCTTCTTTCTTTCTTCTGCTCATGATCTGCCAATTTATAACTTTCTCCCTCATTTGCTCTTTCTCCCAATGCAGCTATCCATAATGCTACATTATATCTGCACTGATGTTAATGCATCATTAATTGTAACAGGGAGTTGCAAATTGTATTTTCAGCGTACTTAGCTTAATATTGGTTAGTAATGATTCGTGATGGATGATAGCAAACAATATAATTGTACCATGTACCAAGAGGGAATTAATGCAAATAAGAGGTAAGGATGGGGAGGAAATATCTAAGTGTAAGATATGATTCAGCAGCGGATTGCATTTGCATCATGCCTCTTGGAGAATAGCTTAACTGCAGGGGTTTCAGAATTTTAACTAGCAAAAGTCAATTAAGTTGTTTTCTATGATAACAGAAGTTGTGTGAATTTACATGTTTGCAAACAATTGTACTCTATTAGAAATTAGAACCTGCTATATTGCCTATATTATCAATTGTTGTAATACTTATTTTCATCATCAGAATGAAGGTCTCCTATAGAGGACATTTTCTGCATAATATTTACCCATGTGCCTTTATAGATTCTCCTGAATATCGATCAACTCAGATGAATCGGGATGAGAAATTCCAGGTATGAAATCAGCAGTTTCTTTAGGAATGATTATAATTATCATGGAGATTCTTCAGTGAAGAAAATTGAAGAGCTGTGAATTTACAATCTGTTGTCTGATGCATTATATAGCTTTTAAAACTGCTATTATTGGAACATAAAATAATTCCCAATGTGAAATATTATGGTTGTGCTATTGGGGAGATTTAAAATGATATTTTTTCATACACCAGATAAGTGGTTGAAGATTACTTTGCTAGACTTTATTGAGAAAAACCAAATTGTACTATGCTATTTTACAATTGGAACTATAATTTGAAAATAATCACTTTAACCTGATCAACTAGAGTCTTGTTTGCCATTGGTAGAAGATCCATTAGTAATTCAAGCTATTCTGTAACAACTGAAAACAGGACAAATTGGAAAACAGTTCAGAAAAGGCTGATAGATACTTTATTTAAAGATCTTTTTGTTCAATGCAAGGGAATCTAAGAGAAAGAAACCCTTTTCTTCACTACAGGTTGAAGAACCATTATGAGGGGAATAAATTAATACAGCCTTCCTGTGCTGCAGACAGACTAACCCTTAGTCACTAAGGGATGGAAAGATCTATGGGAAAGAGTTCAGAAAATACAAGAATCTAAGATGGTGACAGATGGCAGTTTTAATGTCCTTGCAAAAATCTGCCAGATCTTTTTGGCAACGGATCACAACAATCAAGGAAATATCGGAATGTGTATATTCAAAAGGAAATGATGACTTCCAGGACTTTTTATTTGTAATTAGCCATTAAATTTCTAAAGTCCTTTTTAAAAAAGAATAAAAAATGATTGAAAATGATTGTTTGCCCATGATATGCCTTAAAGAGAGTTGGAAAAATAAGGTCTGCTACTCCAGCAAGTACCTAATGAGGGATCCTTGGAAATAAAAAAGTAATAGGCTACAAAAGTGGTGAGAGATCCCCGATTTCCAAAATGAAGCTCCAGCAAGCAAGTTTCAGATATTAAAAAATAAAAGGTAAAGGTTCCCCTCGCACATATGTGCTAGTTGTTCCCGACTCTAGGGGGCAGTGCTCATCTCCGTTTCAAAGATGAAGAGCCAGCGCTGTCCGAAGACGTCTCCATGGTCATGTGGCCGGCATGACTAAACGCCAAAGGTGCACGGAACGCTGTTACCTTCCCACCAAAGGTGGTCCCTATTTTTCTACTTGCATTTTTTACGTGCTTTCAAACTGCTAGGTTGGTAGAGGCTGGAACAAGTCACGGGAGCTCATCTCGTTACGCAGCACTAGGGATTCGAACCGCTGAACTGCTGACCTTTCAATCGACAAGCTCAGTGTCTTAGCCACTGAGCCACAGCGTCCCTTTCATATTATTTAATTATTTAATTAATTTATATTATATTATATTAGTTGGAACCAATTAGCCAGATCTTTCTTATGCAGTTGCTTAGAGTTCCTTTTTCCCTTTCCTTTGCTTTTTTTTTTCAAAATGTGAGGGAGAAAAAGGCAGAATCATTGCAGTGTCTTTCAGTAGTAAAAGGCAATTTCTGCCTTGGAAGCCTGGTTCCTATGCCTGACCAGGAATGACTATGCAGTTGTTCGTTAACTTGATAGTAAAAGTGAAACTGAGCCTGGTACGGAATCTAAAATCAGTGACTTAGCGTAATATGTTCCACTCAAGAACTGGGCTTAATGCCATAGAAAGCTTGTTGTCATAATACAGTAATCACCGTACTAGAAGGCAAGTACAAGATATTTGTGCTCTTTCTCATACATTATCTTTCTTTCTTTCTTTCTTTTTTTCTTTCTTTCTTTCTTTCTTTCTTTCTTTCTTTCTTTCTTTCTTTCTTTCTTTCTTTCTTTCTTTCTTTCTTTCTTTCTTTCTTTCTTTCTTTCTTTCTTTTATTAGATTTATATACCGCCCTACTCCCGAAGGACTCAGGGCGGTGAACAGGCACAAAATAAAACACATAAATACAAAAGTTAAAAGATATAATTAAAACCAGATTAAATAATTTAGCGCAAGGCAATTAAAAAATTCCAATAATTTAAAACAAATTTCGATGTAAAAGAATCTATTTTGGGTTTTGCACATTGATTTATTCAGGCTTGGAGAAAATACCATCTCTACCATATACTGAAAGAAAACATCTCAGACTTCCTATTCTGCACATTAATTTAAATTTAATCAAAAGAACAAGGCAGGAATAGGAGTACTGAATTTATTTGTCAAGGGGACTGAAATCCACACATTGTTTTGTGCTCAACTTTACATTTTTAACCACAAGTTTCTTGAATTCTGTTTATTTAATATTTACTTAATCTCTGTGCTTTTTTAATGAATGGAAAATGTTTTTAATTCACATTTCTAAAACATTTCTTAAAAAGTGTAACTCTGCATTTAATGATACATAGACGACATTTACAAATAATTTATGGACCTCCCCACATGCTTAGATATTGCTTTTATTTTGTTCTTTGGAAAGAATATACTTATATTTTTTGTTTATGGATCGTTGGGTAAGAGTATTTGGTTTCCTTTTGTTCTTGTTAATACACTGGTGCCATCTGCTGGATTTAGATTTATGGAGATGCCCTGAACACAATCATTCGTAGCTGGCTTGCATATATAAACAGCGTTTAGATTGAATTTTATTCTGAGGCTGCAATCCTTGAAGCATTCAACTGAAGACAGTCCATCCCATGATATTGTTATTTCTGCTTACATGATTAGAGTTTATGCTGGATGAGACAGAGGAGGAGCAATATTCCTCTTGAAGAAAAGATCTGAGTTGCATATTATCAGAGTACAGGTAGTCCTAGACTTATGACTACAATTGAGCCCAACATTTCTGTTAAGTGAGACATTTGTTAAGTGAGTTTTGCCCCATTTTATGACCTTTCTTGCCACAGTTGTTAAGTGAATCACTGCAGTTGATAAGTTAGTAACCCGGTTAGTAACCCAGTTTACTAATAGTTAGTAAACCTGGCTTCCCCATTGAGTTTGCTTGTCAGAAGGTCACAAAAGGTGATCACATGATCTTGGGATACTGCAACAGTCATAAATATGAACCAGTTATCAAGTATCTGAATTTTGATCACATGATCATCGGGATGCTGCGACAGTCGTAAGTGTGAAAAAAGGTCATAAGTCACATTTTTCAGTGTCGTAACTTTGAACAGTCACTAAGCAAACTGTTGTAACTCAAGGACTACCTGTATATGGCCATTTCAGAACGGGTCCCACAGAGATGGGCTGCATCAATCCAGACAAGGGCAGCCAAGAAATAAACACATTTTAACACTCTGCTGACAGCTGGTAGTGATATGGCAGTGCAAATATGGAAGCTGTATTTCAGAACTATGGAACGATAAAGGACGTTTTGTAATATCCCCAAAAGTAAGGGATAATGGAATTGTTTAACACCCTTGCCTTATATTCTTCTTAAAACAATTAGAGGAAAATTATGGTTATTATTCCGCTTCTGATTCAACTTTTCCATTTTCTTTCATTTTAACTACAACCAGTTAAACTTTTTCCGCAAAAATGATTTACAGCACTGGAGTGTTGAGTCCGCTGTGCAATGTTACATACTGTAATTAAAGCTTGCCTGTTTGAATCATTGATACCGACTCTCATGTTTCTTTAATTCCTCCTTTGCAATATCTTTGTTTACAGGGTTTTAAAAACCTAAATGAAGTAGAATAGAAAGCGAGGTTCTCAGTATAGTCAGAATACCATTTTCATCCTTGCTGAAATGAGAAAGCTCATAGAATAAAATATTTTTAATATGCTGACTCTGTAAACAGCTCAGAGAAGGCTGTAAAGTACTATGAAGCAGTATGTAAGTCTTAAGTGCTGCTGCTATTAATCATTTGCTGAGATCTGAATTAAATATGCTGTAGTCATTGGGACAATTAAAATGCTGTATTAATTATTGACCACACTTTCTTTATAGGTGTCAATTACTGCTGACGATAACTGCAAATTCTTATGTTGGTCCAGAGAGAGACTTGCGTATTTTCTAGAATCAGAGCCATTTCTTTTTGAAATATTTAAGTATCTTATTGGAAAGGATATTACAAACAAGTTATACTCATTAAATGATCCAACCCTAAGTGATAAGGTAAGCATTTCCCTTTTGACTTCCATGCATTATATAACTGTTTTATAGATGAGCTAAGTTGTGCTCCCTTCTAAAACGCACAACATCCTTTCCCACACAGCTTCTTAAAACACAATTGATTCACGATGCCTATTTATAACTTTCTATTGAATGTGGTTTCTGTCAATTACCTTATCTTAAATCCAAGAGAAGATAAATACGACCACTGGATGATGACAATTAAAAGTTTTTTGAGGGAACTAAATAAATAATTACTAATAGTTGGAATGCTTAATTTATGAATTCTGTTGTCATGAACAGAACAACACTTAACAGTTATATTTTTGAAACTGTTTAATTATCAAACATCATTTGGTTTTGGGGATTGGATCAAGAACTCATCAAAACTTTGGAGGATTTGAAACTGTTTTGACATTTCACCTTTGTTCTATGCTCATTCATATCTATATAGCCCTTTCCATCATAGGATATTTAGAGACATTGAATATATTTAGTGTTCTGCATGGCATTGGAACTCCCTTGCCATAAACTGAACTGTATAAGTTTTAACATGCTTCCACTTCGATAGTTGATTATATATTTTAATGCAGCAATGCTCTTTTGAAAGTAAAGGCTTTCTTCACTATCGGAGAATTTGGTAGCTGAAGTTTTAAGCAATGATTCAAAGAAAAAGTATAAAGTATAAACTTTTGCATGACTGTGAAGAAAGCTACATGGGCACATCCATGAAGTCATAGGGCACCAAGTTCTTTACTCTTATAGTTCCATTGGGACAGATTTGTCATACTTGATTGGGTCATACAAATTTACATAATGCCACAGTTAATCAGACTCTATGGTTCTCTATATGTATTTTTTTCTCCTTCTAATCTAAACACATGCTGTTAGCATAAGTGTCTACTTGCTGTTTTAAATCTCCTCCTCCTGATTTATATGTGAAAAGAAGAGATTGCAAAAGAGAACTGCAGTCATAAAGCATAAAACAAACTAGCTAAACCTAAAATGTGTATTTTAAAGTCTTCTCCCTTAGGGGTGGGCCGCTGGGGGTTTGCAGGGGTTCAGGAGAACCTCTAGCTAAGATTCTGTGCAGTTTGGAGAACCCCCAAATCCCACTCCTGGCTGGTCCCACCCACTCCGTCCCTCTCCTCCCAGGAGTCCCCACGCAGGCCGTTTTGTATGCAGGTAAGTCCAGTCACTTCCAGCTTACAGGTCTTCCTCACCTTAAATGCCCCTGCTCTGGCCTATAAATCTGCGGCAAAACTTGAATTATTTGGCTAGAAGTGGCCTGATTGCTTTTTAAGATTTTTTAATCCTAGCATCATTGGTGTAGAATAATTTGTGTAATTCAGCTCCCATTGCCTGCACCCCAAAATAGTAAAACTAGACTTCTTCTATTGAAGATCTCCTGTCCTATTGAGTCTTCTTCTAGTAATATTATATCTTAGCCCTGAGGAATTATATAGCATCAATATCTGTCTGTAGTTTTTGCTGAGCATGACCAATATAGAGGGAAACTGTCAGTTTAATGGAGACCAACAGGTTTCTACCCTGTTATATGTAAATTGCCACAGAGTTCTTATTTTTTTTCTCATAATTTAGTTGTCTAAGTTATAATTGGCAGATATTCTTTCATCCTATTCTACCTCTCGTAGGGTTGTTGGGATGGTAGCTGAGAAAATATGCTCTGAGCAATTTAGAAGAAATGATGGCAGGATATAAACATAAGAGATGAATATTTATTAGCATATAACACTGATGGCGAATTGTGCGGTTTTTATTTTCTGTGCAGACATCCCAAAAAATAGATCGCCAGCCCAGTCTGTGTTCCCAACAATCTGTGATGCAAATGAGGAATAGCATGGCAAGTTCAAGTGATAGTGAAGACGGATTACAACATTTTCTCCGTGGAACTTCTACTGCATCTACCCTTCGTGAGTCATTAACTAGTCAGTCAACATTTCCAGGCATCACTAAACATTGTAGTCAGTGGCCAAAATCATGTTGCTTTTGGGGAGAAGAGTTGGGAAGGGGAAAAGGTAGTCATCTAACAAGGTGCATCTGAATGCATCACTCCACTGCTTATATTAGGGCCAGTATTTGCATTCCTCTCACTCAGTAGTTACAGTCAAACAGCTCTTTTTCCATGTGTGACTATCATAAACCAAACATTGCAGGCCAATTTTTCATTTGAATGTCTCTTCATATATATTTCTTAATGTGGGGTAATTTCTGCACTTAACTGTTAGTTTTCATATATGGTGCTCAAGCCTTTGTGTCCCCGTTCTACTGAGAAACCACCCTGTCCATGGTAAGAGAAGATGAACATACTATCAGATTACAGACATTTTTATTTTTTAAAAAAACTATAGCACATACGAGTATTTTGCATTAGTATAGATTTAAGAGTTTGGATATCTGCTAAACACTGTGACCTGCTTACAAGCAAGAATTTGCCCTCTGCATTCACCTCTGAAAGTGTGAATTTCACTACTTCATAGATTTTTATGGAAATTAAACCTCATCCAATATTCTCATTGTAAATCAGAGGTGCATAATCTTAGGCCTTGGGATAGTGTGAGCCTGAAACACCTTTAACCAGGTAAGCTCATAGAAAACTCCAAAACTGTTACTAAATTTTAATTTTTAATGTGGAGAAGAGGGGAGACTAAAGATGTAATTGTGGAACTCTGTTCAATTTTAATTAAATGTAAAAGCCAATGATTTAAAATGGGAACCCACCTGGAGTGCAGTGCCCAGCAAATCCCTGCAAGGCTAGGATGGTTTGTGACCATAAAAGGGTCTGGGCCGCTCCCTTATAGAAATTAGACCCCTTTCCTCCAACCAATCAGTGTTTCATGATGTCTTAAATTGCAAAAAAAAAAAAAAAAGTTATTATATATGATATAATCTTATGCATTTTTTTTCCAGAAGTTGGTTTCTTTAGTGGGGTCATGGAGTACAGATGGGCTTGTTGGTCACGTACCTGGCTCCCTGCCACGTGGCGACAGCCCTGCCTGAGCTGCTTAACGTTATAGCCGAGGTGGCAGTGGACACCCCCATACTTGTCATCATGGGGGATTTCAACCTCCCATCTATCGGTGAAACGTCTGAGGTGGCTCGGGAGTTCATGGCTTCCATGACGGCCATGGACCTTACTCAGTTAATTCATGACTCCACTCAAACGGGGGGACACACTCTGGACTTAGTTTTTGTCTCTGGTCAGTGGTTGAGTGGCCTTGATATAGGGGATATAGCCATCGAACCCTTGTCATGGTCTGACCACTCGCTCCTTCGACTGGACTTTCTGACCGCTGCACCCTGCCGCAGGGAGGCGGGACCGACCAGGTGGTTCCGCCCCAGGCGCCTGATGGACCCTGATAGGTTCCAGACGGAGCTTGGGCCATTTCCTGAGACTCTGGCTCATGACTCAGCTGAAGACCTGGTGGCCGCCTGGGATAGTGCGGCTGCCGGGGCCTTGGACCGAGTCGTGCCTTTGCGGCCTCTGACCCGGCACCGAACTCACCTAGCTCCTTGGTTCTCCGAGGAGCTTAGGGAGATGAAGCGCCGGAAAAGACGCCTGGAGAGTAGTTGGAGGACCAGCTGCTCCGAATCTGACCGAACACTGGTGAGGTCTCATATTAAGACCTACCTAGTGGCGATAAAAGCGGCGAAAACGAGCTATTTTGCCGCTCTTATCGCGTCATCAGATAATCGCCCAGCCACCCTGTTTAGGGTGACCCGCTCCCTCCTTCATCTGGAGGTGCGGGATGACCCCTTGCAGGGCCGTGCTGAGGATTTTGTGCAGTATCTGTATGACAAAATCGCTCAGATTCGGGAAGGGCTGGCCTCTGACTGGGTATGTCCGGACGGGATGACTGAGGCAGGTCTTGAGAGTGTTACCTGGGGGGAGTTCGATCCTGTGGCTCCCGAGGACATGGACAGGGTCCTGGGATGGCTGAACGCGACCACATGTTTATTGGACCCGTGTCCCTCCTGGTTAGTACTGGCTTCCCGGGAGGTGACACGAGGCTGGCTCAAGAAGATTGTTAACGCTTCTTTGACTGAGGGGGTCCTGCCGGCCGCTTTGAAAGAAGCGGTTGTGAGGCCCCTCCTCAAGAAGCCCTCTCTGGATCCGGCTGTTTTGGCTAACTATCGTCCAGTCTCCAACCTTCGCTTCATTGCGAAGGTTGTTGAGAGTGTGGTGGCGCAACAGCTTCCCCGGTACCTGGATGAAGCTGTCTATCTAGACCCGCTCCAGTCTGGCTTCCGGCCTGGGCACAGCACTGAAACGGCATTGGTCGCATTGGTGGATGATCTCTGGAGGGCCCGGGATAGGGGTTGTTCCTCTATCCTGGTCCTGTTAGACCTCTCAGCGGCTTGTGATACCATCGACCATGGTATCATGTTGCACCGGTTGGCGGGGTTGGGGGTGGGAGGCACCGTGCTGCGGTGGTTCTCCTCCTACCTCTCTGACCGGTCGCAATCTGTGTTGACAGGGGGGCAACGGTCGACCCCGAGGCACCTTGCTTGTGGGGTGCCACAAGGGTCGGTCCTTTCGCCCCTTCTGTTCAACATTTATGTAAAGCCGCTGGGTGAGATCATCCGTGGCTTTGGGGTGGAGTTCCATCAGTACGCTGACGACACCCAGCTGTACATCTCCACCCGAGGCCACCCCAATGATGCCCTTGAAGTGATGTCCCAGTGTCTGGAGGCCGTGCGGGCCTGGATGGGGAGAAACAGGCTCCGACTCAACCCCTCCAAGACCGAGTGGCTGTGGCTTCCGGCGTCCCGATATAGCCAGCTGATGCCATCGCTGGCTATTGGGGGTGAATCACTCGCCCCCACGGAGAGGGCTCGTAACTTGGGCGTCCTCCTGGACGCACGGCTGTCTTTGGAAGATCATTTGACGGCCGTGGCCAGGGGGGCTTTTTATCAGGTTCGCCTGATACGCCAGTTACGCCCCTTTCTAGATCGGGACTCCCTACGCACAGTCACTCAAGCACTCGTCACTTCCCGCCTGAACTACTGTAACGCTCTCTACATGGGGCTCCCCCTGGGGTGCACCCGGAGGCTCCAGCTGGTCCAGAGTGCGGCCGCGCGGGGGATTATGGGGGCGACGAGGCGCTCCCATGTGACACCTCTCCTGCACGAGCTGCACTGGCTCCCGGTGGTCTTCCGGGTGCGCTTCAAGGTGTTGGTGACCACCTTTAAAGCGCTCCATGGCTTAGGGCCGGGGTATTTACAAGACCGCCTTCTGCCACCAATAGCCTCCCACCGGCCAGTACGCTCGCACAGAGTGGGCCTCCTCAGGGTGCCGTCCGCCAGACAATGTCGGCTGGAGACCCCCAGGGGGAGAGCCTTCTCTGTGGCGGCGCCCACCCTTTGGAACAACCTTCCCCCAGAGTTACGTACAATAACAGACCTCCGGATTTTTTGTCGGGCCCTGAAAACCCATTTATTCCAACTAGCTGGGCTGGCTTGAGTCAAATTTTTAAACTATTTTAAATTGGAATTGTTTTTAATTATGGCCAAATTATCTAATTATTTTAATCAGTTTTTTAATTTTTCTATGTCTGGTTTTTTTACTTTGGCTGTGCACCGCCCTGAGTCCTATATTGGAGAAGGGCGGTATAGAAATTAAAACAAATAAATAAACTAAATAAAATTTATTTTCTGCACTAGGGAACTAATTCTACACTAAAAATACATAGGACTAAAACTACTAATAAAAGCATGTGTGTATTTAATATTTATCGATGTAAATCTGATTCTTGTGTTTTTAAAAATAAACCAGTAAGGATTCACTTATGGAATGAATCCTTACGGACTGAATTTGAAGTATGTTTTTTGTCAACAGCATGACGTACTGTATTCATCAACATTGTCAAAAATGGTATGAAATGGACTGAATGTCACATACTTGAATGAAATAATAGTTTGGGTTCTTCAGAATTAAAGATTGTATCAGCGTACAAAAGCTGTTTCCATCCTTCTGAGGTTGGTAAAATGAGGACCCAGATTGTTGGGGGGCAATATATTGACTGTAAACCACTTAGAGAAGGCCATAAAGCATTGTGAAGTGGTATATAAATGCTATTGCTATGTAGACTTGTATTCAACTGTAGAAATTCATAGAACAATTTATGCTGATTCCGTACATGATATTAGGGTCACAATATTATGCTCATTTGCAATGTTAATTTTAGATTAGTAAGAATGCTGTAATTACTTATATTTACTGCAACTACATTAACACTCCTTGAAAAAAAACCTAGCTTTTCCCCATCTGGGGGAACTGCAGTTCCTAAAATTTCCAGATAGGAAAATTTTGGAAAGGGTATTCTAGAATATGTTGCCCATGCCTCACCTGACCACCTAAAATACAGTAGGTTGTGTTTTTTTCTGCTGCTGATATTTAAGTTGTACTTCAAAGACCCCAGAACTGTAACCATGTAGCTCACTAGCACCCCTTTGGTGGTATTTGGTGCTCCACAAGGTAACTGATTCTTAAACTCTTGAAACATTTTTCCATTTTGGGAATTCTGAAGGATTTGAAAGGGTGAAATGAAGCTTGAGGGGCCCACCCAGTGGTGAGTTGCTACCGGTTCTCCCTGGTTCTTGCGAACCAGTAGTAGAAATTTTGAGTAGTTCAGAGAACCGATAAATACCACTTCTGCCTGGCCCCGCTCCCAATCTATTCACTGCCTCCCGAGTCCCAACTGATTGGCTAGAAGGAAAAAATCAGGGCTCACATGACAAAGAAGACAGAAAAAACAAACAAACCTTAGCTTTAAATTGAGTAGCCAAAAAACCTCCCAACTGATCGGCTAGAACCGATCCACTCCTTGTAAACCGCTGGTGGTGGTAGATTGGCAATTGAATCCAGGCTGCCTGAAAGCGGTTTCCGATGCTCTCGGTGGTGGCAGAGCAGCCAAAACTGTTTAAACTCTTGCCACGGCGCTTCAGAGGGCTGCCCTACAGCTGATCAGCGGTAAAAGGCAGTGTGGTGGTAGACCAGTGCGCTCCAAAAACAAATGGTAGACCGGTACAGCTCTGCAAGCAGTTAAAAGCCTGGTAGAACAGTACCTCTGCTAAATCCTAAAGAAGTGTTTGTCACATGACCATCAAACCACGCCCACAAAATAAGCCACACCCATAGAACCAGTAGTAAAAAATTTTAGAACCCACCCCTGGGCCCACCTATTGCATACAAACATGCTGAAGTGTAGAAGCTGAAAGAATGCTTCAGTCGAGTTATTGACACACCCATTGCAACTATTGGTGTCTCCTGCAGCTTGCCACATCTTTATGGCGCTTCCTGAATTCAAAACATGTATATTTTTCTGAGATCATATAAACTACTCTGTTAGGCCAAACAAATATGCAGCTTCTTTAAAGAAGCACTGATAGGTGTGATGTGCACGTCCATTCCAAAGCACCCTTTGAGCATAATCCTGAACTGCAGCACATCCTAACATTACACTCCTGGGGGGGGGGGGAGCGGGGCGGGGGGGGCAATAGCTTCTCAAAAAAATGAGCCGATTTTCTTTGCTTTTTTGATACTTGACTTAAACTATTCTGTAACCTTCCATCTTCTGTTTTAAAAAAAAAATCACATATCTCCTTGTACATATACAGAGAGGTATACAGGCACATGTTAATCGAAGGACAACTGAAGGTTGTCAGGTTATTGCAAATTCTTGTGGTGATGAGTCAGAATTTTTACTACCGGTTCTCTGAACTACTCAAAATTTCCGTTACCGGTTCTCCAGAACTGGTCAGAACCTGCTAAAACCCACCTCTGGTACCCATTCCATAAGGCATATGTAGATAGAAATATCTATGTATTATACTTTATTCATTGTGTGCTTCATGACCTTCTAATGGGAGGGAAAGGTGAAATATCTTTTCCAGGTTTGATGCTTCAGAAATGTATTAGCAATCATATCTGAATAGCAAAGCAGGAAACATCTTAATGAGGATGACTCCAGTTTTTGCAGGAAGCGAAGAAATGCATCATGTACAGCCGTTCTTCATACACAGCCATGCAGTTATTGGCATGTGAAGTTATCCCCACAGGGGAAATAGTTGAACCTTTCCTTCCATCAAACAGATGCACTTTATGTAATTACAGTGAAGATATGTTATTTCTCAACCCTGGGAGGCTCCAGGGTCAAAATGCCCTGACACGGCATGTTCCCTGCAAGCACTGTGGAAAGCATTTATCTGCAGAAAGCCTAATGCTACATTGAGCTCAGCTGAATTACTTTTGAATAAACAGGCATAGGATTATTATGGGACAGTATTTTATCAAAAAGCCATTTGTTTGTTTGTTTGTTTGTTCATTCATTCATTCATTTGCTTTTATACCTTGTGTTTTTATTAATATTGAATGTTTCCAGTAACTAACAACTAATTTTTTTTAAAAAAAAGTCAATAATAATTAACTGATTCTGAGCATGTATTGTGCAAGTAGTTTAAATGTAAATAAAAGTTAACTACTACAGTCCCTATCTGATTTTCTTTTTTTATGTACACTGAGAGCATATGCAACAAGACAAATTCCTTGTGTGTCCAATCACACTTGGCTAATAAAAAATTCTATTCTATTCTATTCTAATCTATTCTATTCTATTCTATTCTATTTACTTGAATCTTCGCTTCTGAAAAAATTATCAGAAAGTACAGAATACTATTTTATTTACTAACAGGGCAAGTTCTTATTTTTTTTCATTGCTTCTTGATATGTATTTGAAATAATTATCAAATGCTGAACTGTGGAGAACTGCAGAAAATGTTGAAAACAGTATTTTTCTTTTAAATATGGGAGATGGAATATTTGTTGCAGGTTTGCCTTTTTATGCTGTTTTTTTATTTTATAAAATAAATAAATAAATAAATGTAAACACGTAACGTTCCCAAGCTAAACCTGTCATATAGCAGAATTCCATTGTTTAAATTACTTACTTCATACATTACATTTTAAAGTTAAAAAGTAATATAAAAATAATTTAGAATATTGATTTTCAACCTTTCTCAACTTGATGTCATGTTGAATTGGAATTCTAAAAATTGTAATTCCATTACATTTGGATTGACACTAGATTGTGGAAATATGGTCTATATAATACTCTGGTACTCAGGAAGAACTGTTCAGAATGAATTGTACGTGAAATTTTATTTTTTAATTTTCTTTTTCTATCTCTGGCACTTGATAGACTGTCTAACCCAAATCATTCAATTACTGCAGGATATTTTTTAAGATATTTGGAATATCTCATTACTGTTGTACACTGTTTTAAGTATTACATTGTTTTTAAATGATTGCTTTTTGAAAACGTTGGCAGGCCAACCATCTCCTTGTTTAAGAACATCATCCAAAATGAAACCAATTGAAGAAAGTGTGGAAGACGATGTCTTTGAAGCTTCATCTGCCACACCATTTAAAGGTCATGAGTGACTTCACAGGACATTCATGCATTTGTTCAGAAGAATTGCAACTATAGATGTGGCTTTGTTATTTGTGTTTTAATTTTATCCGTCTTTTGACTTTGTAGTCAATCTATGAGCAAACTTTTACCAATCACTCAAACTATAGTAACCTCCACTCCAACAATCGTGTTTGTTTCAGTACAACTAAAAGACCTGTTTGGGGCCTCTTTATGCTTGAATGAATAAAATTTGAGGAATGGAGGAACTATATATACATAGGGCATTTATGCACACATCTGGCTCCTGTTCTAAAGTAAACGACAGCTTTCACAGCAACTGGAGAGCTACATGTGCATTAGCCTAGGCCAGGGCTGTTAAACTCATGGCCCACAGGCCAGATGCATCATGCACTGGCCACGCCCACGCCTGGTTTAGCGTAGGGAGAAAAGTCTCGATACGTCACATGATGCCACTGTGACGATGCTGGTTTGACATCCTTGGCCTAGGCACGTAAGAGTGTTAACATTCAATTATATTGCAATGAACCAGGTGGATTATATGGAAAGTAATCCCAGTAAAATATATGTTTATTTTAGCTTTTTAGGCAGTAAGTAGGATATGATTCTAAAGAGGCTTAGCAGTGATACATCTGCACAATATGGAAAATGTAGGTTTACTACAGTATTGACCTGTATCTCTTAAATATCAAAATCCTGGCAGCAGTAACTTGTTAAATTAGCATGGGAGAGGTAGTTTCTAGCATCCTTTCCTGTCTTGAATTGGAAAATGATTACTATTGTCAAAAACAAAAGGTCTGATTAGGTATTGTGTAGTATGCCACTCACATTCTGGCATGTGTATAAGTGAGCAGTTTCTCATTTTTCCTCACTTATGGTGTCAGTAGGGTTGGTTCTAGGCATACTTTTACACATAATTCTCTCTTGGTGGACTGGAATCAATAATGTTACAATCAGCAGTGATTATAGTTCTTTCTGATCAGTTCATGTATGTATGTATATAATTATATATATGCCTTTAGGAGTGGCACAAGTGTGTTCAAATATTCAAATAAAGGTGTCTATTGTAATTAAATTTGAAGCCTAAGTTATTAGTAACTTTAAAATAGTAGACACCTTTCAATGTCATTTATTTATTGAATTTATTGGGGATTGTTTTTATTATATTTATTTAGTGAAAATTTGATACTAACATCACTGAGTTATAAACTAACCCTATTTTATATAGCAATAAGCAAGCATACTTCCTAAAAACAGAAGCCATCCAAGCTTACTATTCTTTTAAAGTTTATATTGATGTAGGATTACTGGCACCAAAGTTAAATTGAATTTACGTGGCATAAAAATAATGGAAAGTTTGAGATGGTCTCTTTCCATCTTACTCCATTCTAAAATGTATTGGGAAGATAATCTTCCCCCCTTGAAGCAGATGGGCCATCTAAAAATATAAAATACAAATAAATTAAATAAATACTGTGAGCATAAATAATAAACACTTGTTTACTATTTACTTGTTTGTTTATTATTTATTATGAATAATAAATGATAAACACTTCTGTTCCCATTTTTTAAAACTTTACAGTACAATGCTTAATATTTTTCACTGAAAGTGGTGATAAATAACAGTGTTATTGTAATTATAGCTGATTCAGAAAATAACTAGAAATAGTCATCTATGGAGCTTGCACTGACAAGTATCTTAAGGAAAAAGCTCTAAAGTAAAAGAAAATACATTTGTTATGACATGGCTGTAAAATCAGCAATTATTTATGTGATAGCTATCTTTAAAGATCTTTGTATACTGCACAGCTTTTGAAAACTGAAGTTTAGTATTAAAAATTCAATGGTCATTTTGTGACATGGAACAAGTTTAGTTTTTCTAGGTATTTAAGTCTTTTGATAAGATGTTGCCATAGTTGTATCGCTGATAAAATCATTATTATTATTATGGAAAAACTTTACAGTTATACAATTCAGACATTGTAAGAACTAGACTGGATAAACCAAAACAATTTTTTAAAACTGTGAATTTACTATGGTGCCATTTTAATTCACTGTTATGATTTCTAATCACTTGAACTGGGTTGAATGTTTCAAACCTGAACATAGGAGAAAAAATGTCTTTAACTTTTTGGTACAATAAAACTGTTAAAAGAAACAAAGTGTTTCTCTATATAAGCTTCCCTTCCAATAGCCAAGCAACAGTTATCATGGCCTGTATGTGCGATTCTCATGGTACCATGGCTATATTTTTAACCATTCAGTGAAATTAACCTTTTTGGCTGTAGTGGATTTTTCCAATGAATTCAGTCCAGCATTAGAAGTTACATTCGGTTATTGACAGGTTTGCCATTAACATTACCAAATTATATGTTAACATTAACTCTGCACATAATTGGTTAGTCATAAAAAAACATTGCTATTTTGCCTGTTTCCTTTTCAAATTTGCCTGGCTAAATTTATGGATTTCCCTGCAACAATGTGTAATAAAATTTTTCAATAAGCCTCATATTAGTACTTCATTGCTGTAAAACTTTCAACTGTACCATCAATGTGAATCTTAAAATCAGTCTTACTGTAACTGGATTATACTGCCACAGTCATGGAAATGATACTGCTATTAGATACAAATGAATAAAATGATGAAAATTATGGTCATCTTTCAGGGAAATATTTCTGTGACATAAGGTGGCATTTTTCAAAAGATGGGCAAGCTTTTTTAAAGGTAAGTTTAGAATTTAGGAAGAGCCCTTTTATTACAGATCAAAAGCTTATCTATCCCTGATTCTATTCAAATTAGGTCCAATTAGTAGAAGTCTATAAATATAAGTTTGCAACAATTCTAGACGTTACTGCTGATGCTACCCTTTCCCAATTAATGTAAACTCTTTTCTAAACTTGATGGCTGGCATTACCTTTGGTAACGTCTGTGTTTTAATTATGATTGTATTTCTACAGCATACTAAATCATTGTTTGCTTAACCAAGGTTTGAACTCATAGAAGACACTAAACCATACCAGCTGGTTTACACATTACACTTTGGTTTAATCACACAATACAAATGCAACCTCTCTGTTTCATGTATCTCTTAATCATATACCATCTTAGTTAGCTTATTTAGTTACAATCCATAAGAGACATTCCACATTTTCTCAGGCTTCATCCTAACCAATCACTCACAGCAGAAATAGTGCTAGCAGCTTCCCTATAGCAATAGCACTTAGACTTACATACCACTTCACAGTGCTTTACAGCCCTCTTTAAGCGGTTTAAAGAGTCAGCATATTGCCCCCAACAATCTGGGTCCTCCTTTTACCAACCTCAGAAGGATGGAAGGCTGAGACAACCTTGAGTCTCTCGGAATCGAACTCCTGGAGTGAGCAGAGAGTTAGCATGTAGTACTGCATTCTAATCACTGCACTACCACGGCTCAAGTTTCCTTCAGACTGAATTCCTATGGTCTTCTGATCTTCTTTCTTTCATACATGCTGGCAGTATTGTTTCTCTTTTGGTACAAGCCCCTTGGAAAGTCTTTTCTAATGGTAACTGGATTTTCAAACAATTGTTTTCTTTTCCAAAGTTATTTACCCTATACCAAGGGTGGGCAACTGTGGCCCTTTTACAACCTGTGGACTTCAACTCCCAGAATTTCTGAGACAGCTTGGCTGTCTCAGGAATTCTGGGAGTTGAAGTCCACAGGTTGTAAAAGGGCCACAGTTGCTCACCCCTGCCCTATACCTATATAAATCAAGGCAGATTCTCCCAGCTTTATACTCTTCATTCATGGAGTATGAAGTTTCTCTTTTGTAAGCGGGTGCTGTGTAGTTTTGCATAACACTTATAACCACGGGTAAGATTTTTAGTTTTCTTAATCCACACAGAATGCCCGATCACATGGGCTGGAATCACACAACCACTGAATCACAAGTCAACCACATTCCCTTTAGCATAAATAGCACTTTACTATTTACATTTGATGGAAAGCATTTCAGTAAAAAAGTGAATTAAATAAGCATTTTTTAAAAAAAGTCTTTTTTAAAAAATTGTTTTTCTATTAAATACAGTTCTTAGTGCTTAATAAACATCTGGTTGTCTGGGTATTTAATTTGCTTAACAAGACAAATTTACTTTCTTAATCTCCACCCCTTTTTTCTAACCATTTTCCATGTTTGATAATATTCTGCGTCTTCTTTCTGTTGAATTTTCAATGTCAATCTATCCATTTCTGCACACTATCTCTTCATCTTGTGGTATATCTTCATTTTTCCAGTGTTATATTCCCACAATACTGGGAGGAGGGGGGAAATCCTTTTTTGTTGTTCCATTTATAACTAGAGCTCTGGAAGAACTAGTTAAGTTCTATGTGCCGCCTAAGAAGGCGGCACATAGAGTCCTAGGACTCACGTTGTGTCTCTCTGAAATAGGGTCCAGCAGACAGGATGACAGCATGACTTCACAGAGGTATAAGAGGCTTGTGATCCTGTTGAGTTGAATGTCATCCGGTTGTAGTAATTGACTGCACTTCAGTTTCTAATGCTCCTCCTTCGTTTTCCCCTTAGAGATTAATCATATACTCAGGCCACATCTTGATTTCCTGTTCAAAGCACTCTTGTGATATGAATTCCCCTCCATCCTCTGTAGTAAAAGCGGATGCTGAATGGACATTTCAGCTACCTATTGACATAAGAGAAACTATGATTAATCCAGCCACCTAGGGCACAAAAGAGCTGTGTCAGGGCTGGCTGTCCATCCAGCTTTCCCTTTCAACCCGTTCAACAAAAATGTACAAGAAATACATGCATTTGCTTGTTTCAGAGCTGCAGAGATGCCCACTGAATGACCCTTTGGAGCAGACAAAACGTTTCTGGGCCACAGCTGCTTCATTCTGTTTGTAGGATCATGAACAGTATGTGCATATTTATAATGCACATATATTCAGAAAAATATCTTCTAAATCTAATTGCTATCCAGATGGGCTATTTTATAGAGTTTCAATCATCATTCAGAATTAAGTATTCCTCTTACTACTTTATCCTCAACACAACCATGTAAGTATGTAGTCTAAGAAATATTGAGTTCATTTATATATATCACTAAATCAAGATTTTCTAACCACCTTATTGATGAAGGAAAAATCTGAGTCATAATAGCTACGTTCACACATCATACTCAAACCAAAACACAGTACAATTTAGAATTATTGTTAATTAACAATCTGATTGTTAATCAAACCACTGAGATCTAAAATTTCCAGAGATTTTCAAGAAAACATTGGACAACCATTTGGGATTTTATAAGGACTTTGACGGGGTTGGAGTGGAAGACCTCCAAGGTTGCTTCCCAGTCCTATAAATCTATGAAATCAGGATAATTGCTACAATTAATCTTACCTGGAACTCCATAGTGCTTGTATGATTAATAAGATTACAATATTTCTGCCTGGTTCATACATGCCATTAAGGTAGGCATATTAAACTAGATAAAAAGTTCTTATGCGTAAATAAAAACATACTATACCTTCACTGCAGATAAGACTACCATGTGGTAGCAGGAAAGGTTGGAGTTTTCTTGATCTCTTTGTTGCCATCAAATGGGTACCCAGAGTTTTGCAGGTGTGATAGGCTTAGCTTATTCATTTCTCTCTCAACCCTCCTTAAGACCATACCTAATCAATTCTAGCCCCATCTACTTTTAGAAAATGTCCTTTTTTTCTAAAGCCCTTGATTTATAATACAGAAAGAGAGCTGTAGAGTTGTACAGGTAATCCTAAATGTGAATAAAATAAAAGGTAATCCTCATTTAACAGCCCCAACTCAATTGTTAAGTGAAGCAGTCACTAAGTGAAATTACAACTGTATTTATTATTTTAGGTCTGCATGATTGTTCACAAATATGTGAACATTTTTATTAATTTTTAAAGATGAAATGTTTTTCTGCTTTAATATCTCAGTCAAAAAATAATAATTAAGAGTAACTATATCTGTATTATCAATCTTCAATCTTGAAGTAAAATGTTGTTGCAAAACTTGATCCCTTGTCTTCTTTCTGTTAAGGCACACCAAAATATCTTTTTTATTCTTGCAAATCTATTTATTCTATATATTTTAATATTTTTTTTGCCTCTGTATCCATCTCGTTCCAATCCCAAAAAATGGCTAAAACCTCAATAATCTTTCTTCTAATATCTTCACTGGAATCTTCTGAGATCACTCTAAATCTCAAACAAAATTCCTTCTCTCTCAATTCAATAAACTCAGATTATCTAGTTTTCTTTTCAACTGCCTGTAATTTCTGCCTTACTCTCCAAAATTTCCACTTCATCATGAATTTTATTTATATAACCAGACATAACTTTCACAGAATTTTTCATCTTCTTAACTTCTTCTTTCATCTACTCTTTCATCTTTATATTTTTCATTCATTGTTTTTTTCAAAAATTGTCAATTTAGTATGGAAATCGTCTTTGGACAATGCTGGCTCCCTCAGCTAAGAAATGGAGATGAGCATCCTGTCCTAGAGTCGGACATGATTGGGAAGCTTTTATCTTTGCTACTGGAAAAGACTGGCATCCAATTGAGTCCAAGGCAAGGGCTATCTATGACAATCCACAGACTAGGTTGCCAGTCAGTGTTTCAACCTAAAGTTACTTTTTCACGCCTTAGTGAGATTCCGTCAGGGAGTGGAACTGAGTAGCCATTACTCAGAGTCAGCTCATAAAATCAGTCTGTAGCTCTTCATCAAATGAAAGGGGCTAGGCAAACACAGCAGCCTGCCAATGGGAGTTTGGACTCAGAAAAAAATGATTTTAAGTCCATCTCTGAAGTTAAGAAGTCACATTATGGGGATCATGTATCATTTATCATTTAAAATTGTTCTCACAAAGGATGAGCCCTGAGAACAACTTTCTATACACTGCCATTTATACCCCCATGCACAGCCCCTTGAGCACAGCCCTTATGCTTGTTTCTGAGATGTCTACCTTCACTGTGAAATCTGAAAAACTGGATTCTTGACGATTGATGCTAGACAGTGCAGAATAGCATCTTTCCCCCCTGGAAAATTGCATTCCAGCAATATCTGGAAGAGGCAGATTTGCCAGTGGAAGGACAGAAGCAGCTTAGATAAAAGACTACCTTCTGTGTGAACTCAACAGCAAGCTGGTTTTCTTAATGAGCAGCATATTGCATCAAGTGAAAAAGATTGTAGTTGCAGTTGCTCAATCTTACAGAAAATACAGATAGTTCTATCCATGAGTGCTAGAAGTTAAATAAAACCTGGGCTGTTTTACTGAGCCTTTTGGTGGATTGCAATATTCTTGCATGTTTGCTGCTTTTATTTTACAATTTTACAGCAGTGCTAATCTTTTAAAAGAATTGTAACCCACTCTGATAGCTTTCCTTGACAGAAAAGCAGTACAAAAATATAGTAGAGAGAGGTATACTAATAAATACTGTTACTGCATCTAAGAGACCAATATTCTTAAAAGAAAAACCAACTAGACCCAGAGTTATTTATTTTATTAATAAAATTAATGGACTAATGGAGATAAAGACATCTGTTTCTCTACTGCTTTAGGAAGTCTAAGTTACATCTTAGTTTATTTAAATCGAGATTTCAAGTGAACATAAGAAAAATATTTTGATAATGTAAAAAGGCTAAAATTATTTTAGTAAGAAACTGGGTCTCAAGAATTGTTTTCTAGAAAAAAGTGCAGCGCACCATCCTATAGATGTGGTCCTTATCTTGGGCAGCTGGCAGATTAGGGCACACCATGAAACATTCACGTAACATCACTGTTCATGGATTATATAGTAGAGGATTGATGGCTAACCTTTTTTTCCTCGGGTGCCAAAAGCGCACACGTGTGTGTGACAGTGCACGCATGCGTGCCCACACCCATAATGCAATGCCTCCCGCGTGCCCTGCCCCCTGCGCATACATGCATGCACCCCGTGTTTCCCCACCCCTTGCGCATGTACGTGTGACTTCCCCATTCCCTCATCGTCCCTCCCTCTACACATGCATGTGTGTCCCCGGCCCGTTTTTGGTCCCAGGAGGCTTCACGGAGTCCTGCTAGGCCCAAAATGGGGCTGTGGGGCACACCTCATCCCCCTGCCACCCCCGGTGCATGCGTTCATGACCACCCCAGTTCCCTGCACATTTGTGCACGACCACCCCCCCCAATCACCCTCCGCACATGCGAGCGTGTCTCTGCAGACCAGGCAGTTGGTCGGTGGAGGCTGTTGTGTCTCCGTTGCCTGAGCCTGGGCTATCGACAGATGCAGAGTCTGAGAGTGAGAGGGAGGAGTTGGCAAGGCCTCCCTCTCCAGGACCCTCCTCTCTGGCAATGACTCCGGAGGACACAGAAGGCCAAACGATAGAGCCAAGCACGTCCCCGCAGCCACAGGTGGACAGCGACGAGGAAAATAAGTGCTGGCTGGACCCTCGCCAGAGGCACAGGGAGAAGCTAATCTCTGGCGAGGCACTTTGCACCTTCGGACACACCACCTATTTGCTGTGGATTTAATTACAAACTGGACTATTCAAACTGTGTGTATTTTTGTCTGCGTTATCAGAGTAAAAGTTTTTGGCAGGCAGCCACAGAGTTGCTGCCAAGTTCCTTATCACTGATGTTGAGTGTTTGAAGAGTTTATTTAATCCTCGGCTGGCTGGTTGGGTGTGTGCATGTTACGGGGACAGAACAGAGGCATGCGTGCATACTCAGTAGAGCTGACCTAGGGCGACAGCTCCCGTGCCTGCACAGATGGCTCCGCGTGCCACCTGTGGCACCTGTGCCATAGGTTCGCCATCACGGTACTAGAGGTTTTCAGATTTTCACCTCAGTTTATTAGCTATACATGCTCAGAGCCTGGGTACTTTGGGTATTGTCTCTCTCCAATGGTTTCCACCAAGGGTGGATTCTAAATTGTTTTACTACCGGTTCTGTGGGCGTGGTTTATTTTGTGGGTGTGGCTTGATGGTCATGTGACAATTCTTTAGGATTTAGCAGAGGTACTGGTCTACCAGGCTTTTAACTGCTTGCAGAGCTGTATCGGTCTACTCATTTGTTTTTGGAGGCACCGGTCTACCATTTGTTTTTGGAGGCACCAGTGTACCCATTTGTTTTTCGAGCGCACTGGTCTACCACCACACTGCCTTTTAACACTCATCAGCTGTAGGGCGGCCATTTGAAGCCCCGCAGCAAGAGTTTAAACATTTTTTTGCTTCTAGCCGATCAGCTGGAACTCGGGAGGCAATAAATAGATTGGGAGCAGGGCCAAATAAAAGGTAAGAATAATGCGGGGGGGGGGGGGGCGGAGGGCCCAGCTCCTGAACAAAGAGAACCTGTTCAGTGACGTCATATCATCACCGTTACCGGTTCGGTTGAACCAGGCCAAACTGGGAGGAACCCACCACTGGTTTCCACCCATCCTGCAAAATTTGGCAGAGTAAACATACACCAGGTCCTTTTGGAGATCTGAGGTGAACAATCTACATGAAGTTGGATAATGTTGAACCTTTTGGCTCTTTGGAACTCTAAAAATTTGGTTTTTCCCTTAGTTTATAATAAGAATGTTAATGGAGCTCAGTGTTTCCTTCCCCTTGTTGAGCAAGATATTTTATCTGGCATAGTAATTTTTATATTGTTCCTATATAAATCTCTTTTTATAACTAACTGCCCAGATTTAGAATACGAATAAGAATTAGAATTAAAATTAGATTTAGAATAGAATAAAATTAGAATAGAATAGAACAGAACAGAACAGAACAAGCTGGAAGGGACCTTGGAGGTCTTGTAGTCCAGCTCAAGTAGGAGAACCCAGGCTCAAGCAAAAGCATCTATACCATTTCAGATAAGTGATTGTCTAGTCTTTTCTTAAAACCCTCCAGTGATGGAGCATTCACGATTTCTGAAGGCAAGCTGTTCTACTGGTTAATTGTCCTCACTGTTACAAAGTTTTTTTCTTAATTTCAGGTTGCTTCTCTCTTATTAGTTTCCAATCATTCTTTCTTGTCCTGCCCTCTGGTGCTTTGGAGAATAATTTCACCCCCCCTTCTTTGTGACATCCCCTCAAATACTGGACTACTACTAGCATGTCACCCCTAATTTTTCTTTTCTTTAGACTAGCCAAATCCAAATCCTGCAGCTGTTCATATTTTAGACTCCAGGCCTTTGATCATGTTAGTTGCTCTTCTTGGAACTTTTTCCAAAGTCTCAACATCTTTCTTGTAGTATGGTGACAAAAACTGTTTGCAGTATTCCAACTGGTCTTCTTACTAGGGTTTTATAAAGCAGTACTAATATTTCACGTGATTTTGCTGCTGCACACTGCAGGCTTATATTCAAGTGCTCATCCACTAGGACTCCAAGGTTGCTCTCTCAGTTACTGTTTTTGAGCCATGTCTTGCCTAATCTGTACTTATACCTTTGATTTTTCCTGCCTAAATGTAAAACTTTGCTTTCCTCCACATTAAAATTCATTTTGTTGGATAGGGCCCATTGTTCAAGTTTGTCAAGATCTTTTTAGATCCTGAGCTTGTCTTCTGGGATGTTGGCTATTCCTGCCAGTTTAGTGTCATCTGCAAATTTGATGAGTTCCCCTTCTATTCCTTATCTAAGTCACTTATGAAGATATTGAAGAGTACTGGGCCTAAGATGGAACCTTGTGGTACCCCACTGCTTACTTCTCTCCATGTGGATGTAGTACCATTAAGGACTACTCGTTGAGCATGTTTTGTCAGTCAGATACAAATCCAACTGGTGGGATTTACTGGATTAATTTGGATGCCATAAAAACAATCCATCCACCTTGTAATTTGTTGTATTCTAACAACAGAAGTTTTATCTAAGCAGTATGCACATATATAAAGCAATAAGGTTCTCTAGCCAATTTTCCTTGGGTAGATTCTTGGTGGAATTGGGACTATGGTCTCATTGGATTTCTCTTTTTGCTTAACAATGTTACTTGTGCAATGTATGAGAAAAATGATTACAATAAAAGTTGAATAAAATAGGATGATGACTATTGTAAATGTATTGGAAATATTAAAAGGGTGAGCATTGTATTCAATTTCAAACATGAAAAATTCATGCCAATGACTGATTTGTAAATGGGACAGAAATCATTTAGGGCTGTGCCCAATGTTTTCCCACCCAGCATATATTTAAACACCCAGAAACTGGTGGTAAATGCCAATGTTTTATTTTTCATCACATAATCCTTTTAAACCTCAGTCACAAATGGATGATTGATAGAAATAAACATTCAGCAATAGATATTAAATGAAGGTATAAAATACAGGATATATAGAAAGACAATCAGTGCTTTGTTCCAACAAGACAGAGACAGTAAACAGATGGAAACATGATCTTTCCCAACCCCCTCATCACTGTCTTCTCTTTTAAAAGACCCCAAAATTCAAGTGACTTGTTTTTATTATATGTAAACAACATAATGAATTAAAAATGGACCATGAGGTAATCTATATTCTATGGAGGACAGGTTTAAAAACGTTAGATAAAAAGTCAATATTCAAGACACACAGATATTGTGTTCACTTTGGTCTCTGATTATTTAATTCATTCACTAGAGTAATATACAAATTCAAGTCAATCTGTTAATACTTGTCAGCCATACTGTTAAGAAGTAGGAAACTGAAAGAGGTAGTCGCTATTGTAATGGTTTTTCTTAGTTTGTCACGGTAAGTTAGCAATAGTTTAGAGCAAATGTCCTAACTTCTTATATTCAATTTCATTCTCATTTTCTTGTGACGGACGTTGCATTGGATCTTCATGTGAGCAAGTTGTGTGCTTGGAAAAGAAGACTGATGCTTCCTTCCTGAGATACAAGTATTTAGTCAGGAACTATTGATGCTGAAAATGGAGCTTAGATTAACACACCCTTAAAATCCCGAATTTGCTCAACCACAGTACAGGGGTGGCAGAGTCAGGGGTCTGATCCATCTGCATCAGAGGACTGAATTTATATTCACAACATTTCTTATTTTCAACTTCTTTGGCCTGATGTAGGGCATTGTGAAAAATTGTTGAAGCCTTTGTCAGCATCTTGTCGCCAACCAATCATGATGGCAGAATAACACTACTAGCCTATCTTCAAAAAGCCAATGATATAAAACAGAACAAGATACATTTAACAAGTCTTTAAAGGCGACCATAGACAAAGTCATAAAATCTCATTAAAGACATCTAGCAAAATTAAATCCTGCGCATCCGTACACATTTTCCCAATGGCATTCATTTCCATCATAACTAAAGGGAAGGAAAAACACACATATATTCTTTTTGATAAACATGTCTCACAGATAAATTAATTTAAATTAGTTTAAGACTTAATGCGATCTTTCCCCTTTATATTTTTTCATACAAAAGTCACCAGATCTATAACACTTTTATGGGTCTCTATCCACAAAATTACACAAAGGAAGTAACTTTGGGGTAGTACTAAGACAAATTAGGATCTTTTTAACCGAGTAGCTTGTATTTAGCAAAAGAATCACATCCTTACAGAGCTAATTGTACAATCAAATAACACCTAAGTAATTGTCCTCTTATCTTTTCCCTCTGAGATTTTTTTTTAAAGTTGCTAGTCAAGTGTGCACAGCTCCTACTGTTTTCACTATATGAGACCAGTTCTGGAGCACAAGGGCCTCAATTCTAGGGCAAGGAGACAAAGAAAACATTTGTGCAAGTGAAGTCCCATTGCAATTCATATGACAGACTTGCTGTTTCAAGTTTTGGCTTAGTCACATTAGAAAGTTCAAAAAAGGTTTCATAAAGCTCAGTGCCAACAAGAGTTCAGGATGCTGTTGAAAGCAACAGTGATTCCTAAATGAGGCAATTTAAGATAAAGTATTTTAATTTTGCAGTAAAATTGTAAATCTTAAAAGCTTTAAAGGTATTGGCATCTATCATTCAAGCATGAATTGTGCTCATGTATTTTTATTTTTATTTTTTCTTATCCACTTAGTAACCTTTCACAGAGTTAAGTGTTGGTCTACTTGGCTATTATGTTATTTATACTGGGGGTTAAAAAGTACAAACTGGATTTGCACACATACCGTTAGCATTTGTTTAGTGATGCTCAAAGTGGGCGGGGCAAAATACTTAGGATTTTGCACTTGTGCTTTGAGCGTGGGCAAGTTAAAGAGCAAAGCAAATGCCTTAAAGCTTGCAGGTCCTTAAACCAAAGCTTGGTAAAACTGACCTTGTGCAGTTACATCTGAGGGGAGAAAGTAGGGTTGCACTCCCAGCATCTTGAGGGGTTTGGCCTTTGGCTGTAACCATCACCACGACTCCGAGAGCAAAGAGGTGGGAAGAGAGGTTTCTCCAGGCACTCCTCTTGGGCTCTCTCATTGCCCATCTTTCTCTACCTTGATGGGAGACCTCTGTGCACAGATCATGCTTCCCTATTCACATCACATTCAGGGTGGCTAGGAATGGTTGCAGTTGGAGCATCAGGCCATTCTTGCAGTCAATGGAACTGCGACTGTATTTATTAAATCAGTCTCCTTATTCGGACATCATACCAGACTGCAGCCTAATTGCTGTTCACCAGTTGGAAATGGATCTCGTTTTACAAGCTATGTTTAAACCTGGTTCAGATGTCAATGGGAAGCATGATTTAACAAATCACACTCACCTTTCCTCGTGTATGCAGACAGGGGCGAGGAGGAGAATGAGGGAGACGTGCTGAAATCCAAAGCTTTTTCTGCTCTGAGATTGCCTGATTTGGGCCATGGGATTATTTAGGCCAGACAAAAACCCAGGGCTGGGCAGCCAATTCTTGCTGGAGTCTGCCCATTATCAAAGCAATGAAACCCAGGAGTGGGTTATTTTGGAACAATATGGTTGTTCTATGTTCCTTACAAACTGGCAAACATACTGAAATGGGATAAATATAGTATCGCTCTCACTAGCAGTCTGCTAGGTTGTTACATAACTGCTTATTATTTACTTTCATCAGATAATTATATCTTATAAACAGAGCAAGGAAAAAAACTAACAATTCTCTTGCCATCCAGGAATAATGAGATAATTAGTTAATTCCCACATGTTGGTTCTTTCTTAAGAGGGGGGTGGGGAAATCCTCCTGGTATATCAACAGCACCTCTCTCTCTGTCAACCAGGTAGAAAAAGTTAAATTTCAAGAGAGACTCTCATATCATTTCAAACAAGATGCATCGTTTTCAAAACTAAATATCATTGTAATATGTGTATGTTGCACAAGCAATTTTTTTCTTTTAAAGTAGAGGTATGTACCATAGAGTCAAAAGCCACATTTAAGGCCAGAGCAACAGGCAGGTATTGCTTCTGTGGTCAGTAATGAGGTAGTTGTTTGCTGTAAACAGAAATAATTATATTCTTCCCTATATTAACAATGTGGCTTAGAAATTCAGGAACAGGGAGACATTGCCCTGCCCACAACCCTGAAGGTCAGATATGCTTGTACTGTGTTCACTTCAGTACATGGGAAATATAATGCAAAAAGTTGATATCTGAGTCATAAGAAACTCATTAGTAAACAGAGGTAGTTATTATCATTAGCACATAATATGTATATAATAGCACGGTACATAGCAGTATCAAAGCATTTTTGTTTGTTCTGAACAAGCAAGCAATCTGTAAAAGAAAAATAATAATTACATACCATTTTCCCTGAGCAAGGTTCTTTGTCCTGAGAAGGATATTTTGCAATAGTGACCATCCTCCAATATACAAAAATAAAATGTAAACTTTTAATAATAAGATAGGTCTGCTAGGCTCTCTTAGCAATTCAGTCTGTGGCTGCTGGAATTATTAATTTCATTCAAAAAAAAAAGTAATTCTGGAATTTTAAAGTAGCTAAACAGAGAATGGCCAGTTTTCAAATCCACCATTTCCATATTACTCTCTAAAAAAAGGTCAATAAACTTTGGTTTATATTTTCAAAGTGACCTTACCCTTGCCATTGTTGCTGTTTTATAACCCAGTTATTATACCTACTAAAAGATTGGCAATGCCACTTCGATTTGTCTACATAACTTAAATAAGTTTACAATCCTTGCATAAGGCAAGGAAGTAGTTCTCTATACATACATCACATTCAGTATCGTCAAAACAAAAACAAAACAAAAACCAAAAAACCAAAACACCCCATTTTGCACTGAAATTCACTGAAAACTTCAGTATGAACAACCAAGTTTCTTCTTTCCCTCCAGCACTGCCATGGATTCCAAGCAAATTTCTATCATCAGAGTTCGGCCCACCTTTAGGCCACTGAGTCATTTTCCTGAAGGAAAGTGGGATAGTGGTGACAGCAGTATGATCAACAATATTTAGAGAGGATTTTTTTCTGTGGGTAATAATAATCCTCTCAGATTGTGCAGAATCTACCAAAAACAAGCCCTGGGATTCTCAATGACTTAACCTAGGTGTGCACAATCCATGGCCCACGGGCCACATGCATCCCTGGAGGACAAGTAATGCGGCCCCACAAAATTGTAAACTTTTAACATTATTATGTGATTTATATACATTAAGCTATATAAGCTATCTATTTTATATGGGACCAAAGACAATTCCTCTTCGCTCAATGCAGCCCAGGCAAGCCAAAATGGTGGACACCCATGACTTAATCGAAGAAAAATCTGAAGATATGGTTCAAACTAAACTATATTTTGAAATCAGATCGTCTTTACTCATATTTGCTTTTACATTAATTTGCCAAATAAATGGGGTAAAGTATGTCTTCAAGATTAATTTTAAAAGAAAGAAGCAATGGTCCATAGGACTTAATTAACATCTGGCTCATGGGTCTTTTGAAGGTATCAACAGCAGCAGCTGCTCCAAAATTGGTGAAATGGGTAAGAAATTGATTTTAGCTCATTCCTGGGAGAGTGGAAAAATTATGAGAGTTGGCAGGCCTGAAGATCCAACGAAAAAGATGGCAGGGTTAGACAACAGTTAATCCTGATCAAATAATATTGTAATGGATGGCACAGAACCCACCTTGGATAACAAGGAAGATTCAGTTTCAGGAACGTCAGAGAGGGCCAGCCGGAGTACAAGGTGGACTATCATAGACTCTAGATGGCATCAGAACTGGTTGCAGTACCTGATCAACTGGAAGGGGTATGGCCCTAAGGACATATCCTGGGAAGATGCTGAGGCCATGCATACCCCCTATCTGGTCTGCTAGTTTCTCCTCTGGGACCCATGGAAACTGGTCCATGGAGATCATAGTGGGGAAGGCCATGCTGGTGGGGGATAGTATAATGGATGCCTTAGAAGCTAGTTCAACAAGGAAGAGCTTCACAAACTTCAGATTGGGGCTCTGAGGAAAGTCTGGAAGATTTAAGGGACTATGAGTCAGGAAGGGATTGGCAAGAGCAGGAGGAGAGGCCAAGAAAGTTGGAGAAGTGACCGGACAAGCAGCTGAGAATTGGACTCATTGGGTTTTGCGCTGATTCCTGTGTGAGATGAATCCTGGGGAATACTATTCAGGGATGACGAAGCCTCAGTAAAGATTTCAAACCCTTGTAGTGTATGTACGTATGAGCGGGACAGGACAAATGTATTGCCAGTTAACTGGCTTTCTAATCTCTTTTTATAAAATCAATCCCCCAAACTCCAAGCATCTGGACAACTCCGTAGGCTTTTAAATAATTCAGCATGTACACAGACTGAAATTACTGTTATGTAATATAGCAATTAAATAAATTTAAGGCTGCAATTCTATATACTAATTTTTCTTGAGCTCGAGACCAGTGAGATCTTACACAGGATTGCACTGTAAATATCAAATATTGATCGTTGGGAAGTTAAAAGTCCAAGACCCATTTCTTAGAAAGACCTATAGAAATCTGTCCAGTGACATGAACACTGAATTGGAAGATGCTACTGCTGCCATCACCATCGCTTTCATAATCAAGATTTGCACAAGATGAGTCCAATCAAGTTTTGCAAAAGGGAAGTCCAAATGGCATTTCAATATCACTTTAAACCATTATTTTAACATCTACATTCTCCCATAGAATCACCTAACCTGTATAAAAGTCATATTGAGTTGATACAGTATTTCAGATAACACATTCATTGTCTAAGGGGAGGGCAGGGAAAAGGGGGGGATGCTGCCTTTAATTCTTTAAAACTTTGTGGCAATTCTGAGGCATCTTTAAACCAAGGCATTACCCTTTCAAGCTAAGGACTAAAAACTTCCATCCTCCATCTTTTCCACAGAGAGGAATTACAATTTCCCTGAATTCTACAAGGATGTATTGATCTATTCAGTACCGTGGTCATGATGACTCTATACTCAGGAAAGTATGGTTACAATTCTTTCCCTCCCCTTCTTCCTCTTTTATAATTAAAAAAGGCAACAATAAAGAAAAAATCCATTCAAAACTCAAACTATTACTTTCCCATGAATTCAAGAAACATAGTATTTAAGGTATACATTCAGGCAATGGGCTAGTCTGTACATCAAAATGTCAGATGGTTTATTGTGACAGGAATGGGTTTCTGTGCACAGTGGGTTTATGTTCTGCTTCCCAGCTCTTGGATGGCTATGAAGAAGAAAAAAAAAACCACTTCCATTTCTTATTAATTGCTGTTTAGAATTAATGAATACTATAACTATTTTTCCCCCAAACAAGACATGGGTTAAGATAAACCACAGAGAACTCAAGCAGCTAAAGAAGCATAATCTTCCATAATTCTATAGGGCTGCTCTGGAAAAGTGGGGAAGAAGCAAAGAATATATGCCCAACAATAATTTAGGCTAAGTTTAAAAATCATATGAGATCCTGATGCCCAAACTGTTTAGAAACCCATTAGCCATTAAACCCATCTGAAATTTACTTGGAGTGACTGGTTTGCTTTGGTTTTTTGTTTTCAAAAGACCTCTGGTCCACAACAGTAGTTAAAAGTTGAGGTTTGTTGCAGGATAATACATGAGATTAATTCTCCTTGTGCTTGAATGAGGTAGACGTCCCAAGAGGTAATGAAAGGCGGTGACAAAGCTTTTTAAGTCTTTTTTCTTTTTTGAACTGACGGTCCCTTCCGGCTTTGCTCTTCAGGTGACGGAGAAAACTTACTTGAAGCAGCTTCTTGAGGTGACTTTCCTGAAGGCGGTAAGATATCTGGCCTTCCTTCCAGAGAATAGGATGGAGAAGTGAAGCCATAGGCTCCTCCTCCTCCTCCTTCCCTCAAGAAGGCTGATGTGGAAGGCTGGGTATCAGCTTCGTATCTTCCCAGGTAACTCGTGGGCTGCTGTGGAACAGTTTTAAGCGGACAGTTTGCCACCATGTGCATGATGCTCTGACAGTAATGGCACTTCTTTGGCTGTGGAGGTAGAATACATTCCTTAGCATGATGATCAAAGCCACCACAATTGTAGCATCTGCAAAACACAAACAGGGAGATACATCCTTAATTGAACAGGCTCACAAGAGAAATGTTTGATCCTCAGCTTTAAAAAAAAAAAAAAAAACAGCAAGGGGCCAGTGCCGAGGAGACCAAGATCACCAAACTTAAAAGTCCTTGATGCTGTCTGAGGTTGTTTGTTTGTTTGCAGAAGTTTCATTATCCAATTAGGTAACTTCATCAGTGCAAATTTGGAATTCTTATATTACCTGATGCTTTTTTGACACTATTTTGGAAAGCTGCTTTCTAATATTCCAGGGTATTTCAAAGGATAGGACAACACCAACTACTTTGGAATAGGAACCATGAAGCATAACATTTTTTTTTTTGAAGTATAAATGAAAGGAAAAGAAGCAGTACAAGGGAACTTCTTTGTTGTTTCTAAATGACCATCAAAAGCAATTGGTAAAGACTTACTACCTAAGAAACTGACTGCATCAGCCTGGCAAACATCCATCAATGTAGGCTTAGTCTATACTCGTGATAGCGAACCTATGGCACATGTGCTGGAAGTGGCATGCAGAGCCATCTTTCCGGGCACGCGAGCCATTGCTCGTTGCTCTTCTGGGTTCTGGCGCACTGGCCAGCTTGTGTTCACGCACGTGGGAGCGCTGGAAACCGGAAGAGCAAACCGCCCGGCGCACTGCTCTTCTGGTTTCCAGCACGCACATCGGCCACCTGCTCTTTTGGTTACTGGTGCGCATGCACGCACCGGAAACTGGAAGATCATCTTCCCGGGGTGCGCAGGTTGCTGCTCTTCTGGTTTCCAGCACGTGCATGCATGCCAACCAGCTGATCTTCGCGCACGCATGTGTGCCAGAAACTGGAAGACCAGGTGGCCGGTGCATATGCACACACTGGAAACTGGGAAGAGCAGCTGCCTGGCACATGCATGCGCACCGGGCAGCTGCTCTTCCGGTGTCCAGCATGCTCCGTTTCAGCACACAGTGGCAAAAAAGTTCACCACAACTGGTCTGTACATTCTTATCAACTATAACAGTGCTATTATTGGGAGATTTGCACATTTGCTTCAGTCTCCTTTAGTCCACAAGTAACAAGATAACAGTCTAATACTGACTGAAAAAAATGACAGAATCTTTCTTAAAACATGAACAATAGTCAATTTATGCTGGATTCTACTCAGAAAACTCAATAAAGTTGTGAGATGTAAAATATGCAAAAAAAAAAAAAAAGTCCTGGCTAGGGTGCACAATAGTACTGATATTGAGAAACATTGGAAAGTTTATTGGAGACTATTATGAATGGTATTGCTTCTCAAGAGAGACTCATGAAGGATAACCATGCATCAATTTGTTGTCATTGCTGATTTCTGTTTCACATAATTTAAAAAAAAATCTTAAGAATAAGAACAACGTGTAAGCAAAAGTCAAGAAACTCAACAGTCTGCAGTTGCCATCTCTTGGATTTTGAGATAACCTGAAATTTATTTATTTAAATTTATTTGTATCCCACCTTTATTATTTTTACAAATAACTCAAGGCCACACCATATCCAATACCCCTTTCTCCTCCTATGGTATTTCTCCACAACAATCCTGTGTGGTGGGTTGGGTTGAGAGTGCCTGGCCCAATGTCACCTAGCAGCTGGCTTTCATGGCTAAAGCAGGACTTGAACTCACAGCCTCCTGCTTTCTATCATGGTGCCTTAACCAGTAGACCAAACTGGTTCTCATTCTGATGCTTTTCATTCCTTCCCTTTTTGCTGGAACCACCAATACATCATTGTATCTTGTGTGGGGGATACTGAGATCTCACAGAAAATTTTTTTCCCAAAGGAAAGGGAGGAACACTTTTAAGAACCTCCAGTGAAATTAATTTGGCATCTCAAATGCTTTCCAGCATTTGAGGTATATTAAAGCAAAGTAAATTTTTGTGCAAATTAGTCACAGGAACAGTATTACTGTGAGAACATTACAGAGCTCAAGACAAATATGTGTGGGTTGTGGGTGTTTTGAAAATATCTAAACCAAGATAAAGGGAATGATTTTCTTGTGATCAAGAGGATGGCAATGTGAAGGACAGGTTGCTGTGATTCACTGAGCAATTATCTGTGCATTTACAGATATGGATTTGCATCTGTACAGAATCCCTCATCAGAGCTTATTAGAGCTAAGAATGTTGACAGGAAGACCCCTGCTCCTCTCTCTGCATTTCCAGAAACGGTAAACCACAGCCATATGGCTGCAGGCCAATGAAAACAGCCATACTGGGGGAGAACGTAGGTGGGTGTCGGCACATCAAATCTGGATTGTGGGGAGCTTTTTCCTTTAACTTTGAACAGACACTAAATGACCGATCGTAAGTCGGGGACATTGTGTACTATGTCTCAACTATAAGGAATTCTGTGCTAGGTAAAACCCATATACGCAATGCAGAAAGAAAAAATCATGCAGGAAAAAAAGAAGATAAAAGAAACGTACTTTCAATAAATAATTATTTTGTGTGATTTTATTTTTATCTGTTTCAGAATAACCCACTAGAGGGCAGCAACCATCTGATCATTCCCCTCTTCCTTGAAGTGCTTTAAACTGTTATTTCAAAAATTATTGTCAGAGGAAAATCAGGTCATTTTAACAACAGTTTTAAAGATGAAAAAAGATATGATAAGATAAAAAAATATCAGCCTCTAAAGAAGAATTATTTGTAGCTCAGGGTTGAAATGAGGGTTGAAATGAGCACTCAGCACTGAGATGAGCATAGATTAACTCAAAGATTAACATCCACTCAACAATCAAAAAGTAAACAATTCCCCAATCAAGGAACTACCAAAAAAGCCAATGGTAGTAAACAACCCAACCTAAGACTCTCCAAGACCAAGACCACGCCCACCAACACTGACACTAGGAATATAAACTGAAAACAAACCACAGTCCTTAGCAACACTAATGACATTACCTAGGTTGGGTAATAAAATATTTGTAAGAAAACCAAGCTCAGATAGCACCAGCCTCATATGTTCCTGTAAGAGCTGTAAATAGGGATGCAGTGGCTAAGACGCTGAGCTTGTCAATCGAAAGGTCAGCAGTTCAGCGGTTCGAATCCCTAGTGCCGCATAACGGGGTGAGCTCCTGTTACTTGTCCCAGCTTCTGCCAACCTAGCAGTTCGAAAGCACGTAAAAAATGCAAGTCGAAAAATAGGGACCACCTTTGGTGGGAAGGTAACAGTGTTCCGTGTGCCTCTGGCCAGCCACCATGACCACAGAGAAGTCTTCGGACAGTGCTGGCTCTTTGGCTTTGAAACAGAGATGAGCACTGCCCCTTAGAGTCGGGAACGATTAGCACATATGTGTGAGGGAAACCTTTATCTTTACCCTTACTTAAGAGCTGTAAGTCTTCAAACATTGCTAAGCAAATGCTTTTGAAACAATAGGAGCTTTCCAAAAAGCAGCTTTCCCACCTCCCATTCATTTCAAGGGACTTTGCAGATTAGGCTTGTATTTTATAATAAAACAACATTACACCAAAAGTTACAAAACTAATGGGGGGAGGGGAGAAGAAACTACGTCGCAATATAGCCATGACTAGGTAAATTTTTGTATGAACAAGAAATAGAAACAAGAGATTAAAATAATCTAATTTTTCACCCAAATGTGGCCTGGTAATAGTAGATTCACTTTTTTAGATTGACTATTAGATGAAGTTTTAGTTTAGTTGCTCTGATTCCTTTCATACCATGTTTCCCCGAAAATAAGACCCTGTCTTATATTTTTGAACCCTGAAATAAGCGCTTGGCCTTATTTTCGAGGAGATCTTATTATTTTGGGGTATGTGGAGCAACACAGGGCTCCTCTTGCCATCTTACCTGATTTCCAGCTCTGTCTCCCTACCCTAAAACCAGAGGAAATGGAGGGGACCAGCTGCACATGCGCTCAAAAGCCCGATTGGGCTTATTATCTGGGGAAGTCTTATTTTTGTGGAAACAGGGTAGGTTTGTTGAAACCTGAAGTTCCTCCTCAATCTTTTCTGGGGTGTGATTTTTCACCAAGGAATGTTTTGGGTTAAATCATTCAGTTTAGTTTATTTCTTTTTCACTCCCATTTTGGCAGAAGGATGTGAATGGATGAAAACATGCTTCTATTGGAAGTTCCCTCTAAGCCCAGCTGGGAATTCACAGAGAATTCACACATTTACTCCCTATAAATGTAAATTACGATGATGGATTTAGAATACAATGACACCTACTTGCAAGGACCCTAAAACCTTGTGTCTAGCGGGCACCTCCCATCTAAGGTATCGTGAGGAACTCTCCAAAAAGGTTTTTTTGGGTGGGGGTCCTTTTAGACTTCCCTACCCAGTGAGGTACACCAAGTGCCATTTTCATTATGACTGATGAGTGTTGGGCAGTATATAAATATGTAATATAAAGTTAATTACAGAAATAGGAAATATCTCTATAACACAGAAGCACCTATGAGTTTAAATGAAACTTGATCAGGTCCGGATCAGCAATTTTTTGTGATCCTTTTCAAAGGAAGCCTGGTTATCAGCTGATTGTGAGCTAATTGTGAAAACAGGCTTACCGCTATTCCAAAACAGTGCTAATCTGGAACTGTGCAACTCCACAGTTGTATAAACCTTTGCCCAAAAGGAGACTATGACCATGTTCATGAAAACATTTGTGTCAAACAGAGCAAAAATTGATAGCCAAACAGCCAAGCTTGATGCTTGGTTCCATCCCACTTAAGGAAAACGACTTTTGGGTATTTTCCCTATAGGGGAGTGGGAAGAATAAATTCAGGATATCTATCAACCTCTATAGGGTACCTTCTATATAAAGGTCAGCATCAGACCTTTATTACTTTGGCTTTCTACATCTCTGTTCACCTAAAGACATCCCTTCCATTCACTGATTAGGTTGATTAAAATAAGATGAAGTATATTCAGTGCAACATTAAACACTCAACCCAACATTGGACCCCTTTTCCACAGGGGAAAAAAAAAACACCGGGAGCCACAAAACCTGGGTGGGCATGGCCAACTCCATGTCACTCACTCCCACCCAGTCACATGACCCCTAGCCACACCTACCCAGCCGGTCATTAGAGTACAGAACCGGTTGTTAAAAAACACACCAGGAAACAAAACCTACCTTTCTCTTTCTTTCTTTCTTTCTTTCTTTCTTTCTTTCTTTCTTTCTTTCTTTCTTTCTTTCTTTCCTTCCTTCCTTCTTCTCTTCTCTTTCTCTCTCTCTCCGTCTCTGTATCTCTGTATCTTTCTCTCTTCCCTTCTCTCCCCCCTTCTCTGTATCTCTCTCTCCCCGTCCCTCCTGAGCTTTTTAAAACTGTGGCCGGGCACTGTGGGCCCATCCCCCTTTCCGCCATCCTCCCCTCCTCCCAGATCCCATTCCCACGCCACCAGCTATAGTGTTAGTGAGGCCAACATCGGTCATGGCTGGGTCGGGCCAGTGTCTTGGGGTGGAGAGCAGGTTGTGCGTCTCCTCAAGCATCCAAAGCACACCCAGCACCAACAAGCTCCAGGATGAGTTAGGCGCTGGAGAATCAGCCTCAGCTGCTTCTCCACCCCCTGCCGTTGCCCTTACCTTCTCAGGCCAGGCGAGGAGTGACTGGGAGGTGAGGGTGAGGATTGGGGCCAGCCAGTGAAGGGAGCTGCAGCAGAAGGCCCAAAGAGCCACATGTGACTCAGGAGCCGCAGGTTGCCGAAACCCGAGTTGAGACAATATAAGTAAAAAATTCTGTTTTGTTGGGCTTCTTGATGGAAGAAAATAAAAACCAGCTTGTGGTATTACCTTCTTTAAAAATGAATTCTATTCAGGAGGAGGAAGACATATAGAAGGTTCAACAAAACAAAGACTTAGCAATGAATTTAAACGAGGCGAGCTCATTTTTGTTAGGCCTACATACAGACTTACGCACACATATTGCTCCACACATTTTTCTTTAAATGTGTTGAAGTAGGCTAAAGGGCTTCATCAGCAGATCAGTCAGCAGCCATAGATAAATCCATTTAATAAGTCACTAGGGTAGGCACTATGTTACTCAATTTAATTTTTTACCTTCCCAATTAATCAAAAGCCAGCTAGCCCGGGGGCCTCCTCATTTTGTACATATAGACAGGTATATATGAGTTATCCATCATCTATTTATGCACTGCTTGGAAAGGAACATACTTTCTAAATTCATTTGTCCTTTTCACTTTTACCTAAAGAATATTGTGATTAAGATTTGGAGCCTATAGTTTATTACCAAGAAGCAAGCTTGTAGTGAGTGCATTCCATTACACCAGAGGTCTTCAAACTTGGCAGCTTTAAGACTTATGCACTTCAACTTCCAGCTATGCTGGCTGGAGAATTCTGGGAGTTGAAGTCCACAAGTCTTAAAGCTGTCAAGTTTGAAGACCTCTGCATTACACTATGCATGTCCTTATCTGTATACATTTAAACTTCATGGATTTAGAATCTTAATTTGGTTCCCCTGAATTTTGTTTATAAAAGTCTTATCCATCATGCACTTCTTATCCAATCACACTCATTTCAAAACACTTTGCCTCTCCGTGAACCTAAGGATCTTAAAAAGCAGAGAGTTAATTATAGGCACACATCACCACAAATATATTACAAATAACAAAGCACCATTCATGAAAGTGAATTCAAATTGGAAAATTAAAGTGTTTAAAACAGCAGAGTTTTCAGTGTGTTTAGCTGAGTTAGTTTATTATACACACAAAACCCTAAGTATGACTTTTGATATACTTTACAAAATATGTTTCAGACATGGCAAAGTTATTTCTGCTCTTAAAAAATCCTTAATGCTGTAGCAGAGCACTAAAATAGGTATTTTATGATTGATAAACAGGTGAAGACCTTTTGTGTTATTGCCTTCCCCCCCAAAAAATAATATAGAATACTGTAGATGGTAAGATACAAAGTTCTACCAAATATTCAGTACAGATAGTCCTTGACTTATGATCACAATTGAGCCCCAAATTTCTATTGTTAAGTGAGACAGTTAAGTGAATTTTGCTCCATTTTACGACCTTTCTTGACACAGTTATTAAGTGAATCACTGCAGTTGTTACTGTAATTTAGTAACAGTTGTTAAGTGAATCTGGCTTTCTCATTGACTTTGCTTGTGAGAAAGTCACAAAAGGTGGATCACATGTCCTGGGATGTTGCAGCAGTCATAAATGTGAAAAATGTTTATAGGTCACTTTTTCAGCATTGTCGCAATTTTAAACGGTCACTAAATGAACCGTTGTAAGTCGAGGACCACCTATATTAATCTTTGTACATGGCAAGCCCTATTTGCAGTTTTGTGTTTCCAGAAAATCTTTCCGAAATCGCCTTCCTCTGACAAATATGTAGAAAGCTTTGAATTAGTTGCCTGCCTTCTCAGATACGTTTTTCTCTTCTTTTTAAAAGCAAACAGTTCCCTAATAGTATAAACAGTAGGAAAATCACCAATAAAAACTTCCTCAGTTTCTGTAACTGGCAAATGGATTGTAAAAGCTCTGTGGAAGGAGATTTTAGGATTTTAATGCCATGTCTGGAACACAAATAATTCAAATGTTCCAAAAAATTTTGGGGGAGGAACAATTTTTTTTCAAAAATGCCATGGTGCTATTTATCTATGTGCTAAGTAAATATAAAAATGTAAATATATGTTTGTAAATATATATATCGTGTTTCCCCAAAACTAAGACCCTGTTTTATATTTTTTTGAACCCTGAAATAAGTGCTTGGCCTTATTGCTGTGAGCTCAAAAGCCCATTTGGGCTTATTATCAGGGGATGTCTTATTTTGGGGGAAACAGGGTATATTTATATTTATATAAGTAATATATATTTTACATCGAACAACAAGTTTCCAAAAAAAGACTTTAGTAATTCATGTTTCATGGTTACTGACAGTCAAATTAACATTACAGAGATTTTACTGTCTGACCACATCTAATCTGATATTTTCCCCTGCCTTTAAAACGGTATTATAGTTTTTCTGTCACTCGAGGCTGGCTATTAATTTTTCACACTGGTCCTTCTTAAATCCAGGCATCTCAGATACTATCTCAAAATATGTTACTGAAATGCCTTCCTCTATTCAAAATCAATGTTCCATCTTAAAAACAGTAGTTGAAAAAGGGAGATGGAATACAGAACACAAACTGATGGGCATGCAGATTTTACCTGGTTTTTCATCTTGCCCCCTTTTTATAAAGTCATTTTAAATGTTTATGGAATAAAGGAAAGCTTTAAAAAAGATGGAGATAAATATGTTTTATTAATAAACACTGTTCTGTTGTTTTTTTAAAAAAAAGAATTTATAGGTTCAAAAGCAAGAAGCTGGCAACACACTGCCCTTTTGTAGCTACGGGGGATTAAAATAATAGTTGTACTTTTTAACAACAAACTTTACCTGTTTTAAGAATTATAGTGGTAAAAGTCAAATAACTATTACATTCTCCCCCCACCCATTTTCTGTAGTAAATACAATTTTCAGCATTTTAAACCTGTGACCTTTTTGTAGACTCTTTGTGTTTTAGATCTCTTCATCTCTGTATTACATGATAGATAAATCATTTTCATGTTTCAGTCAGTCCCTGATCTTGCATGTATTTTTAACCCTTTAATCCATTAAGGATTAATCTAGGTGTACTTTACAAAACAGAATCTTTTAACTTTTTGTTTTTCCTCTCTGTGGGATTAAATTCATTTTATGTGTTCTAATATATTCCTCTATGTACTTTCATTATATTAATAGTTCTATTATATGTGTGTGTGTGTGTTCCAAAACATAACAGAACTATTAATATGTGCCTTACAAGAAATCTATTCCCTTCAATCTAGTTTATATAGAATTATTCTAATCTGACCAAATCAGTCAAAAAGTGCAGGCAAATAGTTGTGTACAGTCTTATTTGCATTAAGACTTAAAGACTGTTGACTGATTTTTCTTCTTTTTTCGTGTGTGTGTGTGTGTATTTGTAAAAGGGGAGGAAGGATTTTTCTTTTCTTTCAGCACTCAGCAAGTGTGGATCCTAAATGTTAAATTTAATTTACCACTTTTTCTTCCTTTTTTTGTACACTATTTTTTGTCAGGCAGGAATATTTAAACATACATGCACACACAGGTCCATAGGTCATAATGAATGAAGGAGCAAATGAGTGAATACACACACACACACACTACACAGACAAATATCCTTCTTGCCCTATGGATAGATACTATGGCATTATAGACAAAAGCATAGCTTAAACAATGGATGACTGTCTCGTCATTCTCCTTCAAACAAAAAGATTCTCTCTTTAGATATTTCCACCGGACTTCATAGAAACTTCTATGTGATCAAAAGCATGTTTCAGCAGATACAAGGAAACAAATATTTGCAAATTTGAAAGCTATCAAATGCTTAGTAGAAAGTGCTATACAAAATGAAAAATAGTTCTACCAAAATAGTGTTTCTTTTTTTACTTACTCCTATCAAAAATAAACAACTTTTCTGGAAGAACAACTTTTATGTTGAAGAACAAAACTTTAAATAATGTTGTGCATTTCTTTGGTCCACAAGAAGAGTTTTCTGCTAGAAATACATCTGTATACAGTTATTTATTTATTAAATCTTTATCCTGCCCTTATTGGGAGGGGAAAAATCTATACCAGTCCATGGGCATTATTATCTTTTCCCAATTATAATTAATAGAAGGGGAATTTTAATTTAAAAAGGAAGAAAACCAAGATGAAAAGGGATCAGAAGTAATAAGCCATACATCCTACTTGTGTCATGTATGCTGTTAGTCCTCCACTACAGGAAGTCCTTGACTTACAACCATTTGTTTAGTGACCGAAGTTACAACAACACTGAAAAAAGTGAATTATAGTTTTCACACTTATGACCATTGCAGCATCTCCACAGTTGCATGATCAAAATTTTGGGCACTTGGAAACAGAGATGAATTTAATTTAATTTAATTTAATTTAATTTAATTTAATTTAATTTAATTTAATTTAATTTAATTTAATTTAATTTAATAATTTAATTTAATTTAATTTAATTTAATTTAATTTAATTTAATTTAATTTAATTTAATTTAATTTAATTTAATTTAATTTCCAATTTATATACCGCCCTTCTCCCTGAGGACTCAGGGCGGTGTACAGCCAAGATAAAAAACATAGAATACAAATATTAAAACATTTAAAAATATATATAAATTTGGGCCGAAAGTTAAGAATCACAAACTAATTAAAAAATTTAAAAATTTCTTCTAAGCCAACCCGGCTTGCTGGAAAAGATGGGTTTTCAGGGAACGACGGAAGGCATTGAGGTCATGGATTCTCCTTATCTCCGGGGGCAACTGATTCCAGAGGGTGGGAGCCCCCACAGAGAAGGCCCTCCCCCTGGGGGTCACCAGCCTACATTATTTGGCTGATGGCACCCTGAGGAGGCCCTCTCTGTGGGAGCGCACAGGTCGATGGGAGGTCGTTGGTAGCAGCAGGCGGTCTCGGAGATAGCTAGGCCCTATGCCATGGAGCGCTTTAAAGGTGAGAACCAACACCTTGAAGCGCACCCGGAAGACCACCGGGAGCCAGTGCAGCTCGCGCAGGAGCGGTGTTACATGAGAGCGCCATGCTGCTCCCGTCACTACCCGCGCTGCTGCATTCTGGACCAGCTGGAGCCTCCGGGTGTTCTTCAAGGGGAGCCCCATGTAGAGAGCGTTGCAGTAGTCAAGGCGAGAGGTGACGAGGGCGTGAGTGACTGTGCACAAGGAATCCCGATCAAGAAAGGGCCGCAACTGGCGAATCAGGCGAACCTGATAAAAGGTCCCCCTGGTAACAGCCGTCAGATGTTCCTCCAAGGACAGCTGCCTATCCAGGACTCCCAGATTGCTGCAACAACAGTTGCAGTATATTGAAGTCACGCAATCACCATTTGTGACCATTTGTGATCCTGTCAGCAAGCTTCCAACAAGCTTAACACTCCCTTAACACTCCCTTAACAACTGCAGTGATTCGCTTAACAACTGTAGCAAAAAGATCATAAAATGGGACACAACTCAACAATTGTCTCTATCTGTACTTATTTTCCACATTTTAGAATCCATGTGCTACTGCGGTAGCTAGTAGCAGGAACTGACTCTGTAATTGCTACATTCCATTTAAACATTTCATTTCACATTGTCTCTCTCCCCTCCCCACTTTTCAAAAAATTCATGTTAATTTTTTAAAAAAACTATCCACATCTGTGACAGACTGCCTTCTGCTGTTTCTTTCAACTGGTTTGATGGTAGGTTACCCAACTGTACAACAACATCTGTTTCAGCTGACCCAGCAAGCAGTTACTCTTCAAACAGTACAAAATATGTTTTGGGGTTTTTTTTGGGGAAAGAGAGAAAAACAGTCCAACCATCTATAGGAAATATGCACTGATATTTTACTTTCAAAAGTATTCTTGGTGTTTTTGCCGTAACCACTGACCTTGACAACTGCCAGACAACATTTTTAAACAATAGGTCATAAAAAGATGACATTGAAAACCAGGTTTCTTTTTCTTTTTTTACATTTTTCATAAATAAGTAAATAAATACATCCAGGCTCAAGTTATTAGGTCTGCCATCTATTATGTCAAAGAGATCCGTGAGCAGAAATTTCCTTCCTGATAAAGCAAACAGAGTTATTCTGTAAGGCAAAAAAGAGATGAGAATCTTCCAGCAAAAGAAGCAATGATTTCCTAATCAGAATCTGCACAGTAAGTTTTAAGCTTTCTGTCCTTGGCCCAGCATACTGCAAGGACATTGCAGTACTTACTAACCGAAAAAGCATTGTGGAAATTGCATTGTTTCAAAATCCTGATCCCTCCAGTGAAGGGTGCTGGAAGTAACAGGAAATTGGTGGCATTTTTACATGGCTGAATTCCTTCCCTTTTATTAACATTGAGTTCTACTGCTGTTCATCATGCATTCTGCAATCTTTTTTTTTTAAAAAAATGTTATTCAGGGCTACCTCCTGCATGGACATACCATCTGCTTGCTTTTTTAATACCCTGAATGATTTGAATAAGGCACAATTTTGTCTCCTTATTTATTACTAATAACTCTGTTTTCCATGAAATATTATCCTTGTTTTCAATTTTGCCTTCAGAGATTAAGCTTGACTCCAAAAAGGTGCCAATTTTCCCCTCCCAGAGTGACTGTGACTTTGTTAAAAGCTTTAATGACAAATGTTCACTTAGCATATATTTTCCTACCTTCCTTTCTGTTTATTGGTAGGCCAGGCTGGTAGTCTCTTATTTGGAATACCTGCCTGTAGTTGATAGCTGTGAATTTGTTTCTACTTTAGACCAAAGGTTACGATGTCTGTCCACCTTTTTTAGTTTTTTTTTTCCTATTAAAAAAAAGACTTGCAGAAAAAATAGAATAAGTAATCAAATTTGCAAGTCAATGACTAGCTTTTTATGAAAAATGCTATTAAACCTTATTGATCTGAATATGGCAACTTAAGTAAATAGTTGTATATGTTTCTTAAGGACATTAGAACTTAGCGACTTATTTATTTATTTATTTATTTACTTACTTACTTAAAAGACTTATGTGACCTCTTGTCTTGGGAAACACAATTTGGGTGGCTCACAACAGTTTTATAAAACTGAGCATCATTTTTAAAAAGGCAATTAAACCTGCAGTATAATCAGTATAACATTTCTTGCAAGCAACACCACTATCTTATAATCTTTAAATTCCAATACAGCACATATCATACACATGTCCTGCCCTTATTATTTTTATAAATAACTCAAAATGATGAACATGCCTAATACTCCTCCAATCTTCCCCACAACAACGATCCTGAGACCTGGGTTGGGCTAAGAGAGACTGTCCCAAAGTCACCAGGACTAAAACTTATAATCTCCCAGTTTCTAGCCTGGTGTCTTAACCACTAGACTAGACCAAACTCTGCCTTTGAAAAGGTTGGGGAAGTGGAGGCCTGTTAGATCTCAAGAGGAAGGATGTTCCATAGGGCAGGGGCTTCCATGGAAAAGACATACTTCCTAGAGTCTGCTGATTTTTAAAGGACGGGACCTGGAGCATGCCAAAACTATTTAATCTGATGTATTGAACAGATACAGATACCTTCAGAGAGTGACAATCCTGCAGATTTTTGTTTTTAATATACAATCAAAAGCTTAATAATACTTTTTTTTTGATGTCTGAGTTTTAATTTTCTTCCAAGCCTAAAACGTGAATGAAAGACAGATAATAAAAACAAAAATAGGGTGAAAAACTGGAATGCTTTCCTTGTTTAATACCAGTTTTTAAAAATCTGTTTCCTCCCATTTCCTATAACCAAACTTTTCTTTGCACAAGACTTCTTCATCCCTCTTTTTTCCCTTCAGCCTTGCTCTGACCCAAACTCCCAGTGTGGCCAGTGAGAACAGAGGGATATTGAATCTGTGGCCCATTAGCAATTGCCTTCATCCTCTTAATTCTAAACTGAAACAGTTTAGAAATTATGGGTTGTGATAAACAGCGTCGGGGGCTTTTTTGGAGAAACATGTATCTCCCCTCCCAAAAGAAGCCAAAAATTTACATTATAGTATTTCCAGGCTACTGTACATATTTTGTCTGTGACCAGACGTTCGTGTTGTAGCCACATTCAACCACAACAACAAAGCTCTTATCAGTTTCTGCTGCCTTTAAGCATCTCCTACAAATCTATAAGTTGCCTTATCTACATCTCCCCATGCTCCCCGTGCTCAGATCTTCAATCTTGCTGAGAAAATTGTTTCCTGATCTTAATTATCTTTTCTTTTCATAAATGACTTTCACAACCAACAAAACTAGACAGCAAGTAATAGCAATAAATAAATACGCACATACTAAAAACCAAATTGAAACCCTTATATGCAACTTCTATTGTCTTTTTCTCTCTTTATCATATTTTGAAAGTCATCAATTTAGAATGCTTAAAAGTTTAAAGAATCTTTGTATTTAAAATGTAGCAAATACTAAATGTTCTGGGAAATTTTGTTGTTCTAATAGATCAATAGCCCTCCATACTGAAACCAATCAGCATCTCAAATGATTTTATTTTAACAAAAGACTTCAAAGACTTACAACAGACTTTTTTATTTATTTGTCTATTGATCAATGAATTATACACATACACGATTGAAGAATATTAAAATTGGTTCAGTTGTGAAGATATCAAAAGACAAAACTCTGTATTTAATAATTTGAGAAGTCAATCCAAAAATATTGATCTAGTATCACATTTACGCTGTTATGTGCTCATTATTTTGTGAAATATATGAAAATGGTAGTAGATTAACATTTAAGCAGTTTGTATGAAGGAGAGGGGGGAAAACGCCAAAGGAGCTCCTGTTTTCCATTTATTTATTTATATTTACTTTTCACATAGTTTTATTTTACCAGTTCTGCAACTCTAAATGTGGTTATTTCAGTAGGCTTTTTTTTTACAGTTGCAGAGATGTCAAGGTGGAAAAATATATTTGTATGTAGAATGAACAGTGCAAATACATGACTAGCATGCCATATATCACAGTATTTCCCTCCATATGTTTGTTTTATGCTTGCATGCAGCAGAAATACATTTTAGTTTCACTGATATTTATTACAGAAATAAAGTGGGGCATACCCAAAATGTTATTCTAATTTAACCTAATTCCATGCAAGCAGTCAACTAGAAATACTTTTTAAAAGCATATTTTGCATTTAATCACTAGTTTTCATTAATTCTCTGCTATGTCACCCACCCTTTTTGTAATCATTTCAGTTTCAAAAAATACTTTTCTATGCCAGCTTTAACTGGAGGTACTGTTGAGCACATGAGTAAAGAGAGAATTTCTTTAAACTCTTGATTCAGAATGGCTTATTAAGACTTTTTTCTATAGATCTTCACAATATGCTTCTATTAAAAGTGAGAACCACTCTATCCTTTCACAAACCTCAGCTATATTTAGCTTGGAATGTATATTATTGTAAAAAAATCATTTTTTAAAAAATGAACAAATCAGTAACAAATCATGCTTCCCTATGTTTTTAAGTTATACTAGGAAAAGAGCTGTATCACCAAAATCAACCAAAAAAAAGTGCTGGTTCACCAAAATCAACCAAAATGGTTTTACTTGCCCTCTTTTTCTAAATTAAAATGCCCAAGTATGTGGCATAAGAAAGGCAAGTTGACATTTTGGAAATAGTACACAGTTATAATGTGTTTGTGGGATCAAAAACTGAGATGTACAGTATATATTGTAAGAAAAGCTATTTAAGCCATTCTTCTGCAATTTTATAAATACTCTTCAAATACCCATTTTTGTAATGCTTAGGTTTTAGTTTTAAGCCTATAAAGCTTATAAAGCTTCCTGAAACCATTTTCAAGAGTTTAACCTTTTATAAACCTCAATGGAAAGATATCAACATTACACAAAATAGAAACAGTAAAATTTAGCTAATCTCTTACTTTCCATACATCTTTCATAAGAAAACCAAGTCACCACCCCAGATTGTTGAAAAAAAATACTCAATTATTTGAAGAATGTATAACCTCATTTTGATAACTTGACTGAACCAGCTTCTTTAAAGACATCTTGAAAAAGAGGTTTAGGATAAACTAATGAGGACCATACAGTGGAAAGTTTGTTAGGAAAATCAGTACTTTAATTATTGTAATGATTTCTTTTAAAAAAATACCTTGATTTAAAGTTAAATCCAAATGTAACACAAACATTTGGATTTACATTTAATTCTGCACTTCTTTTAAACTAAACCCATGACCTATTTATGAATAGCAACTTTTAAGAGACTTTTTCTTAAAGAAGAAGAATAATTAACAAGAAGGGATGTGTCTACTTTAAAAATATAACCTAACTATACTGGAAATCACCCAGTGATTTATTACACCTACAAGCGATCACTGCAAACTTTTTTCTAGACTCCAGGAATGGCACATTGGCATTAGGTTCTATGATATAAATCTGTTATTTCTTCAGAATCCTCTGGTGCTTCTTTTTCATTCCTTTTAACAATGGAAGCTCTGCATCTTATGTTTTTATCAGATTATGAGTGCTTGTGACCACTATCAAACCCACAAAGACACTTGTTGTTACAGCAACCAATTACTGTAATGTCTATTAGTTCAGGAAAGGTGCATATAAAAACTGAAGCTTGATTTAATTAGCAATTTTAAAAAGGTCGTTGTTTACAGTTATTTATAAAATGTATTTATTCCATGAGACCTGATTTATCCCATTCTACCATGTAATTCAGCTCTATTTAATTGGCTTTTTACCACATGGTGGGACTAACACAAATATTTCTACTCACAGCAAAAGAGGAAATGTAAGGAACATTCCAAGAATTCAGACCACTTTATGTATCTTATAGCATTAATCCTTGTAATTCTCTTGAAAGGCTTTCAACTGTCTTCATCACACTATATTGCAAATCAGACGGAAACAGGAAGTCTGTAGGGAAATAGCAGCTTCCCAAAGGCTATTTAGCAAGATTATGACAGAAATATTTAATGTGCACAAGAGATCAACTTTAATTTACGTAACTTAAAATCATTTACAAACATTTCAGCAGGCAAGCCACTGTACACTATAATGATGTCACTCAAATTCCGAGAGACAGGGGGAAAAAAGATACATTTTTGCATATAATTTGCCTATTTAGTTATGCAAAACTATAATATATTTTATTCACGTTTAAGATATGTAAAAAGGAGCTTGATTGTTACAACCTCTTCTGACATGGACATGTGTGCTGATGTGCATTCATACACACACAATTGCTGAAAATGTCTTAAACACAATTATGCTGCTGGGTGAACAATTATTTTTAACTTTTAAATTTCTACAGAAAAGCAGGCATTGTTTTTTCCCTACTTGTTCATGAAAAATGTTTCTTATAAACACCGGATTACACAGAAAGCATCTGTATGGCAGCAACTTAAAAATCCTTGAGTTTAATTATTAGACATTTAAGCAATTACAGCCATGATCTTAAGAACCCCTGGAAATGTAGAGACTAGTGTTAATGCTACAGCTAATGACAGGGAAAATAATTAGGTAACAAGAAGTTGCAAGGCCAGATTCCTAACTATATTGCCCATCACTTTGCTTCACACACACACACACACACACACACACACACACAGAAAATTCTCTTTATGATGCTGCTAATAAACTATCTAAAATGAAGCAAAATTACTTCCACCTATCTCATTTGATATAGAAATCTTTGAAAAATTCATCACAATTAGCTTATTAAGTCTGAAATTATTTATTAAAAATTTGGTCGGAGACTATTTCCAACCAAAATGTGCTATTTTTTTTCCCTCTGCAGCTATATTCCAGTCTTGAAACTATCTTAATCTCCTGCCCTAAGATGTTGACCTTTGTAGGAACAAAGGTCAGAGGTTAGAAGAGACAGGCTGCAGAATATCTGGACTATCAATTCATGCCTGAAAGATTTCTCTTCTACAATAGAAGCTACTAAACAGCAAATTCAAAAATCTGACCAAACAAGTCTTAAGATAAAACAAACCCATTATATTTACAGAAATGTGCTGAACCATTTATAGTTTTAAACCTGCTTAAAGTGACTTGCATAGTATTATAATTTGTTCATTAAAAATTATCAAACAGCTCCTTTGGAGAGGAACAGAAGTTAGAGAAAAATTGAAACATCAGTATATATTATTACTTAAGTTACTTTTTAAGTTATCTTTAAATTTTTTAAAACAATACATTAGTTTCAATTCTCATTAGTTTCTCCGAGTGGATACCAGTATTAGAAGGATACAGTGGTCACATGTGTAAATGTATCTTTAAAACTATTTCCAGAGTATAATATATTAGTTTTCTTTCACCCATTAATGTTAAAGTATTCAGCTGTATATCAGATAACTTCCATGCTGTTATTTTCCAAACATTAGTTTCTTTTAAAGAAATGTGCAACGATCCAACAAGATTTATGTAGAAGCCCGATCTAACTTGCCAAGCATAGGAAAACCTTTTAATAATATTCACCCTCTTTCCTAAGGGTTATGGACATAAAAACAAGCATCTTTTCAAAACAGGCTAGCACAGTAAACACAATCCCAAAATGACTCAGAAAAAGTGATAAAAAGACTTGCAGATTGTTTTAATTTTTTTCAAAAGCCAATTTATTGATCCACAGACCATCTAAAAAATTAACTTAGTGACTTTAAAGTGCAGAAATAATGCATTTGCTCTTAAATTTGTCTCCTATGGAGCTGAAGGGAGTGTGGTGTGAGTGTAACATTTTGAAGTAAGTCAGCAGCTTGATAAATAGGGAACCGCCATCTAGGCCACCCACTGAGGTCTGTTGCTGAATTGGGGGTGGGGCTTGGGGATATCCAGGCAGCCCTTAATGATCTTTAAGTTGCAGACATGAGGAATGATTGATTATACAGAAATTGAGGATCTACTTTCCAAAATTATGATTGTTTTAATCTACTATTCTTTTCTCCAAAGGAGGAAATACAGCTGAACACAGGACTTGCAGTCTTCCAAAGGCTCCTTGTATCCAATGAAAAATTCCCTTCTTGCCCCCTTGGATTCTAGAGCAAGGCCTGTTTTACCATACATGCAATCAGAAAAATAAAAATTCCAAATACAGAATTATCGATATTAAAATGCATTTTGCAGCTGATAAGGAGAGATGATGCTCATGCTAATAAAATGCTTTTCCTTAAACTCTTAATACCAAGGGAAAAAGATAAGTTCCTTCAGAATGAAATCAAGCATTCAATGCACAAAGCAATTTAACCCTCTCATATCAATTAAGCAGCAATTCATCGCACTAGAAGGCAAAGCAGCTTGGGCATTAATTGGCAGCAAGGAAATGAAAGCATAAGAGTTTTCCAAACTCTCTCAACTTGAATGAAATTAACTGGCTTTAAAAAGAGCCAAAGCTAAAGCCAGATCTAGTCAATTCTAAATTACATAAGTGATTCCCTTTTAAAAATAACTCAATTTAAATATCTTTTTCATAAGTATAATATTTGAAAAGGGGTGCATTCACTGAGAACCAAAACAAATTTAAAAATACAAATTAATGGAGACCAAATATAAGGCATTGTTTAAATCACTGATAAAATTATTTTTAAAGGAAGATGTTCACAATCAGTATTTTATTCTCAGAAGACTGGATTATGGCTTTTGTTGTTGTTTAAGAAATCTGCACAATTTTATTTGTTCTTGAAGGTGCTTATTGTCTTTTTCTCAGGGATAATCTTTCTGAAATTGTAAATCAATGTGGTATTGATGATTTCCTTTCTTTCCTTGTTTTCCTTTTTGCATCTTCCATCTCTCTCTCTCCCTCTCTAATCTAATTTTTAAACTGCCTATCTCCCTTAAAGAGGGATTATTGGTGATGATTGTTGGTGGTGATAATCTTATCACTGTCAATTTTATTATTAATATTGTATACATTTGCATTATTAAATGTAATGTAAATGTAAAGTTTAATAATTAGACATACCAAGGTCCATGTTTTTGTATTAATGCTATCTATAAATATTACCTATAAGCCATAAAAAATCCATCATTTGAGTGGCTATTTTAAGTGTCAAAATCACCTTTGCAGAACTATTAAAATTAAAATTAAATGTCTTGTTTACCAAGAATACTGATTTAGAGTCAATAAGTACATGCACTAATATGTATAATTAGTATCTCTATAAAGATTCATAATAATTGCTTCTTTGTCTGCTTAACAGATGGCTTATTCAACGCCATATGCATACCAGAAACTGAGTCTATAAAAAGTAAGTTATAAACTAGAGATTTTTATTCTGGCATGTGAGGAGAAAATAAACTAGGATTACAAGTTTGCAAATAAATTAAAACCAAATTAAAACCAAAAAACCTCAACAATACAATATGATGTGTGTAACTGCTCCTAATAGCAGAAGGTGCTAAATGGGAATAAACTGATAGGCTCAATTTACTCATTTCCCATATTTTGCATTGACAAAGTTGCCTTTTCTTTTTAGGGATCATGTAAGACAAAATGCATAATTCCCACCAATAAACCGGGAATTATGTATTGGTCTTCTGCAAAGTACTTTGATTCACCTCAAAGATGACCAACAGAAACAGAGTGTGAAAAGAGGCTCTAGAGCAGGGGTGAAATCCAACAGGTTCTGGAGAACCGGTAGCAGAAATTTTGAGTAGTTTGGACAATCGGCAAATATCATCTCTGGTTGGCCCCACAGTATGGTGGGAATGGGGATTTTGCAATATCCTTTCCCCTGGAATGGGAAGGGAATGGAGATTTTGCAGTATCTTTCCCCTGCCACACCCACCACACCATGCCCAAGCCATGCCCACAGAACTGATAGTTAAAAAATTTGGATTTCACCACTGCTCCAGAGGTAAGATAGGAATAACGCTGAATGGAAAAAATACTCTTCTTCCTCCCAACCCACTTGTTCTAACATCCTTTCTCTCTACAATGAGCAGGCAAGCTTAACAAAGTTAGAAGCTTGTAAAAAAATCTCACCTTCTCTGTAGTACAGCTGACTATTTTAACTTTCCTAAAAGCTGTCCCAATTTGAGAAATCCTATTACAAAACGTCACATGCAAACCAAATATAGAAGGGAACGAAATAATTTACAAAGTGGGGGGAGGGGAGAGAAACAGATCATCAAAACATAATTCCAGCAACCATGGATATATAAATAAAATTTTGGACACCATTTGTGTGAAACCTTCATCCACACCCAGTTTTATTCATGATTTTCCACTTCTATATTCTTTCACAAAGTTTAAAAACTATCTCCCCATTCCACTCTTAAACACAAAAAACAATTTTATAATTTATACACTTCCTTGGCTTAAATGAGTTTAAGATCCTTGATTTAAACTGCAATTTAAGGCAGGTATTTTAAATTCAAGCCTATATTCTGAAAAGATTTTGTCCTGACTCTTGTATTATAATGGCTTTACAGGTTAAGCTCTACATGCCCTCAGTTTGCCTAGATATTTGTGCCTCACACTGGCAAGATTGTATACAGTCACAATTTCAATGGATGGAGTGTTCCCAATCACTTTATCCAGGAAAGTTTTCCTCGTGTCAAATTAGATTCCTGATGATTGTAAGAATACATCCCTGCTGCGATTGTAGCAACAATATGGAACTAGACAACCCTGCTCTGTTAGGTCATTGTTTCAGAGATATTTCTTTACCTAAATAGAATAACCAATGGCAGGCAAAAAAGAAAGGGAAGCAGGAGCAATTTCTGATTTCCTACTGGCTTCCCCACTGTGTTTCCTTATGGGAATCTGGCAGGGAGCATCCTTCCCTTTCCAGCAGGGAAGTAAGTGGCTGCTGCTGGGTGGAGGAAGGAAGTGAGGATTGTGAGACTGGCTGAGAAACTGTCATGCAATGTTAAAATGGTGAAAGCAGGAACCCAGTAGTGCAGCAGCAGACCAGTAGCACCGAAGCAACCACAATGTCCCAAATTTGGGAGTCAAGTCCCAGATTTTGGACACATTCTATAAATTAACCCATAATATACTTTGGTTCAAAAACCAAATACTTCAGTTCAAAAACCAAATACTTTGGTTCAAAAACTATATGTTGCTATATGATGCACCATTTTGCTGAGTTAAATGTCATGACAATGAGCATTTTAGTAGTATATGGGTGGCATTGATGAATTCATATACATTAAGCATCTCTACTAGTTATAATGCTTTCCTAAAATTTCACATATCCCATCTGGGCAGAACTCTAATACAGTATTCGTAATCCCTTCTCATGTAAAGTGCAGGTGCTATTTTAATGGCCATTATTCTGTTTTGTGATACATATTTTCAGTGATTCCAGGGAACACAGCAAACAGTTCTGGACCACCAGGATAAAAAGAGAAGTGGATAGATGCATGGAAAAATGGGAAGCAAATATGCTCAGCAGCAAATATATTTATTTTGCTAGTTAAATTTATATCCCACCTGGGGATCTTTTCAAAGTAGGACAGGCTGGTGAGATTCATTGGCTGAAAATTACCCAATGAGGTTCCATGGCTTATGGTGGACCTAAAAGTGAATCTCTTCTAACCTATTCCAATCAATCAATCACTGCGTCAATTGGCTTTGAGAAAAATGAAAGAAACTTTTGCATTTTTGAATATGCATTAGAAGTATTTGCTGGATTGGCCCAAATTCAGGGTAAAGCATAATAATTCAAAACAGATTTTCTTTTATTCAGTGGAGACAAGACATGTCTGATCACACATTGACTCAGGAGGCCCCTGAATTCTGAATACTGTAGCTGTATAATTTTTGGTTAAACACAGGATTAGGCTCTGGAGCTCAAGAACAAATGTGTAAAAGTGTAATGATTGGAACTAAGTATTTAAATGTCCCTCTTTGAGAGAGATGGGCAGTTCATAAATGTGAAAAATAAATAAAAATTTTAAGTGTTTAAAAATTTAATTGCAGTCGTGTTTTTTACATGGTTTAGAAAGCTTGGAAATTATTCTTTCCTTAAACCAAAACGTTTTTTGGTTTTAGATTATAGGAACAGTTACCTATTGCAAGAGACCATATTGTTATTCTGTTGTAAAGGAAAGTGGCGTAGAAACTCGTAAAAGGGTTTAGCAAATTATCTACATGAGATCTCAAGCAAATAAGTCTAGTATCACTGCTGGTTCTTTTTATTTTAAAAGAATGTTTAATTTATAATGCCACTGTGTTTCTACATTTGCAGTTCAGTCTGTCTTCAACATCTTCTAAATTTTAGCCTTCTCTATAAGCCTTCTTCATTCATGCAAGCCCAGGGCAGAAGAACTCTGTTCCTAACTTTCACTCACAAAATTTGTTATTACCCTGTTGTGTAACATTAAAAAACAATTTTAAATTGAAACAAGAAAGCAGAAAGATTAATGACATATGCAGGTTGTGATCTTCCAGTATCTATAGCACTGTGGCATCATGTAAATCTCTATGATATTACTAGAGAACCACAAATACAGAGTATAAATCATTACCAAATTTCAATTAAATGTTCAGATACACACACTATAAACATACATATTCTCTCTCTCTCTCTCTTTCTCTTGATATTCTGATCTCTTCTTTTTCTGAGTGTACAACCTATTTTCTGCAAACATTTAAAGAAGCTATGAGACATATTATACATGCACACAGCCACCATGGGAAAACTGACTTTGAAGGGCAGCATCCAAATTTTATAAACACATACAGTACTCAAATACCATTTGCACTGTAAGGACTTAACTCTGACACCGGACAAATCATAATCATGGAGAGTATGCTTCTGAACATCTGAAAAACTCGTTTTGCTCACCTAAAGCAAGTACAACTTGCATCACTGGGATGAATCAAAAACTCAGAAGTATGTAAATTCCAAAACAAAGAAATTCACATATCTAGATCAACAATACTATCAACTGGTTCTGATACATACGTTTATTCACAAATAATTAAGAAATACAAATAAAAACGTTCAGAAAAGGTGCATATATAGAAAAAGTTAATAACTCCATTACCTATCTCCCTTTGGCTTTCTTTTCTGTACTGTTTTTCCTTTGGGTCGTCTCTCACTTCCTAAACAGGGACTCCCACCTGGACCTGTTACCCGTATTGATTCAAGGCCTTTGGAAGATTTCTTAAAAGTAAATTCCACTGGTTCTCCTTCTTTTAGGCTTCTAAATCCTTCCATGTAAAGCTTGCTCTGTGAATAGGAAAAATATTCTTAGTTACCATAGACTTAGAAAAACAAAATACTAAAGGCTGTCAAAATCAAAACAAGATTATATTAGCAAACCTGTTATACTTTCCCCTGCCATGTACAATGAATGTGAGGTTTCCTAAATAAAGCCCTGTTATACAATTGTTATTTAAATCTTGCATAGGCTGGCATTCTAAATCTCTGCAGCTATGCAACATCAAGTTTCTTTCTCCTCCTATGAAAGAGCCAAAATGAGAAGAAACCCCCCCAAATTCTCAGATTAGGGCAGTCTTCCACAATCTAAAGACCCTGGATTATCACTTCCAAAACTGATGCCTGTGTCATCTGAAAAACTCTGGGAGGAAGAGTCTCAGTACATCTGGACAATGCCAGATATTGAATAACTGATTAGATACTAAAGTGAAAGCATCATTACTTATTTTTCCTATTATTTTCCTTTTTTTTCCAGGAAAAAAAGCATGAGGATGATTTCTTGCCATCATTCTGTCATCACTCTGCCCAATCTTTTGAACAACTGTGAAAAGGTTTGGTGGAGAGATACTTAACTGCCACTAAATCACCCAGGCTTTTACAATTTGGTCTTCCTGATTTTTACCCAACCCTTTAACCATAGTATCACACTAGCTGTCATTGTTCTGACAGCTTCTTGTAAATATATTCAGGTGCTTTTTTAGTTTTCTTCTTCATCTAAATGGGATACGCAAGCACATTTATTTAAGAGGATTTCAAAAATGAAAGAAATCTAGAAGAATCTTCTCTCTGAATTTCTCTCCTTCTTTGTCTCCACAGTTGGTGGCACCCCTCCCTCAGAAATTAACCAGGTTCAGCTATGGTGTGAATTTGTATGGCAAAGCACCCGGGCATTCCAGAAATCTGGGCCTGTCTGGAAATTTGGGGGGAAAATCATAAAAGAAGGTAACCAATATCTCCAGTACTGCCAAAAAACCTTGCATAGACTGAATATCTATATTTGAATGAAGGCAAAGGAAAAGTGATAATTAAAAAAAAAAAAATGAAGACAGAATGTTACTGAAAATAAAATCATTTTATGTAACATTCTAGATCCCTCTCCCATTGGAGCTATATGGTTAATCCTCAACTTACGACCACAATTGAGCCCAAAATTTAAGTTGTTAAATGAGACATTTGTTAAGTGAGTTTTGTCCCATTTTGCAACCTTTAATGCCACAGTGGTTAAGTGAATCATTGCAGTTGTTAAGTTAATAACCCGGTTGTTAAGTGAATCTGGCCTCCCCACTGACTTTGCTTGTGAGAAGGTAACAAAACCTGTTCACATGATCCCAGGAAACTACAACCGTCAATTTCCAAACATCTGAATTTTGATCATGTGATCAAGAGTCTGCTGAAACGGTCATAACTGAAAAAGTAATAAGTCACTTTTTTCAGTGCAACTTTGTAACTTTGAGCAGACACTAAATGTTGTAAGTCGAGGATTACTTTCACAGTGCATATTCTTGCTAGAATTATGACATACAAAGAGCATCAGCAATGAAATTCTAGTATTTACTTTCAATCTGAATTCACACATTTAAGAAACCTATAATATAGTTCCTTAGCTCCTTAGAGTTGAAAAATCATACCCTTCCCCTTTCGAAATTTGAACCCTGAAATATCAGGTAAAGAACCAGACACTCCCACAAACTGCCTTCCCTTATTATGAGGTGAACAATGGTCTTAGAAATAAGATAAACTCACTTTGACAAATGAAATGTGAAAAAAATGAAGTAAAAATATTGAAATTGGCACATTAGGCAGAATATCTCTTTGGGAAGGTAAACTACTGAAATGAGGAAAGACAAAGTTATAAATAGGTGAACTGGAAAGAATTAAAATAGTCTGTGATGAAAACTAGCAGGTTACAGGTAAAGAATGGGACAATACAGTATGGAGAGATTGATGAGGAAACTCACTTGCTTCCTATAAACAAAATTCAATGTGTGTTTAAATTTCTTATTTCTCTGAATTTAAAATTTTAACAGAAATTCAGGGTCAGATGAATTTATTCTCTGCACATGCTATCACAGTCAGAGGAAACTTTTTCTTCTCCAAAAGGGCTAAATTTACTTTACATTTATCTCCGTGGAAGTCAAAAATTGACTTGAGAGATTACACAATCATACATAGAGTACATCATTATATGCAAGGATTATCAAACAAAAAAGCACTACTTGTATGTGTGATGTATGACTGTAGTTCCAAGAGGGGTTTTATATTTAGACAGACATAGGTAGATATTGCTATATTGTGTGTATATGTATTTTTTTTAAAAAATCAAAATTACTAAAAACATGTTCAAAATCAAAATTACTTTTCACCTTCAGAACAGAAATAAACTGATTTTCTGCCTTAGTACAGACAATAAAACTGCTAAAAGAACTGTAGAGGCAAGTTTAACTATAATGTGACTATAATGTGGCTATGTTTTCATGCAATGGTAAAGAAAATTTACCTAAGCAGGTATATACAAAAAGTATGAAGGCTATTGCTTAACGCATTGTAAGCCGCCCTGAGTCTCCAGAGAAGGGTGGCATCTAAATCGAACCAATTAATTAATTAATTAATTAATTAATGGCTTTCTGTTACATCAATAAATGGATGTTGCTTACCTGAACGTCCCTTCTAGGCGCGCTGCTGGAGAATCCAAAAGCGAGGGTTATTCATCAGTTCAATAGTCAGCACTGAGTGTATGTGTTTTTAAATTTCTGTAGACACGCCTCCTTTGTACGTCAGAGGCTCAGTTTTTGTTCACAAAGAAACAGTTCAAGGAGATGTATGAGGTCCAGTTCCAGCAGCCTGACCGGGCGGGTTGGATTCTCCAGCAGCGCGCATAGAAGGGACGTTCAGGTAAGCAACGTCCATTCTCCAGTGCGCTTGCTTGGAGAATCCAAAAGTGAGGGACATGCCCAATCAAGTTTTAACTAGGGTGGGGTGGAAGGCTGCACATGCGTGACCGGAGCAGAACACACAGATTGCAGAACCTGTCAGCCGAACGAGGCGTCAGCCGAGGTGAATGAATCAACTTTATAGTGGCAGATTAACGTATTCAGCGACGTCCATGTTGCTGCCTTGTGGATGTCAGCAATGGTGGCCTGAGTCGCCCAAGCAGCCATGGTGGATGCACTTCGTGTAGAATGAGGTAAAATCCTGCCGGGAACCGGCTTGTTCTGAACCATGTACGCCTTCGAGATACAGGCCTTCAGCCATCTTCCGATGGTGAATGAGGAGACCTTCCGTCCCATCGTCGTGGGCAGAAAAGAGACGAACAGCGCTTCCGACTTACGAAAATGGCGAGTCCTCCGAATATACCTGCGCAAGGCCCTGCGGACATCTAAGGTGTGCCATTGGGCCTCTTGCGGATGTCTCGGGTCCGGGCAGAAGTCGAGAAGAACCAACTCCTGTTGATAGTGGTAGAGGGAATTGACTTCCGGCAAGAACGACGGGTCCAGTCGAAGAACCACCCAGTTAGGGTAGAATGTGCAGAGGTCCTCTCGTACGGATAGGGTGGCCAGCTCGGAAACACGGCGGGCCGAGGTAATCACGACCAAAAAGGCAGTCTTTAAAGTGAGAAACCGTAGGCTGATGGAACCTAACGGCTCGAAGGGAGACTATATAAGTACTTGAAGGACCAAGGACAAGTCCCAGGTTGGGTATCGGTGGATGGCCGGAGGTCTCAGGTTCGCTGCACCCCGGAGAAAACCTCGGATCCTTGCGTCGTGTGAGAGAGGCAAGTTGTTTTTGGTCGAAAGGACTGTAGACAAGGCTGCCACTTGTCGACGAGCGTGTTCGGGGCAAGTCCTTTGTCCAGGCCATCTTGGAGAAAATCTAACACCTCAGAGACAGATGCGGATGTAGGGTCCACATGGCCCCTAGAGCACCAATTGCAGAATGAAGTCCAGGTGGCGTTATAGATGCGGCAAATGGAGAGACGCTGTGATGCCTGGATAGTAATGATCGCTTTCCCTGAGATGTTGTCCCATCTCAGAAGGATCCTCTCAAGCGCCAGGTGGTCAGCTGCAACCATTGAGGTTCTGGATGCAGTACGACCCCCTGGCTGAGAGAAATCCTGTTGTCTGGAATGCGCCATGGAGGGGCGACTGACAGATTCAGCAGGTCTGTGTACCAGGCCCCCCGTGGCCAGTGGGGAGTGACAAATAGAACTTCCGCCTTCTCGCACAGGATCTTGCGGACGAGTCGCGCAATGAGCGGAATCAGGGGAAAAGCATATAGCAACCCCGGAGGCCAGGGAATTGCGAGTGCATCGATCCCCTCTGCATGCGGACAAGGGTGGCGAGCGAAGACCCGAGGGAGCTGGGCGTTGTCCCGACGGGCGAACAGGTCTATGACAGGAAGCCCGAAGCGGTGGGACAACTCGCGGAAGATGTCTGGGTGAAGATGCCATTCCGAGTTGTCTATTTGTGTTCTGTTCAGCCAGTCCGCAGTTATGTTCGTCGTCCTGGAGATGTGTTGTGCTCGGAGGGAGAGGAGGTGACACTCTGCCCAAGACAGCAACTGGGATGCCTCGTCCATCAGCGGTTTCGAGCGAGTGCCCCCTTTGCGGTTCATGTGTGCCATTGTTGTCACATTGTCCGTCCGGACCAACACGTGGTGACCCTCTATTGATGGCTGAAATTGGAGGAGAGCGAGGTGAACCGCACGGAGTTCAAGCCAGTTGATCTTGTTCTGGCGATCTGTCAGCGACCAACTGCCCTGAGCAATTTGGGACTGCATGTGAGCGCCCCATCTGGTCAGGCTGGCATTGGTTGTTTTTGTGAGACGATGCGGCTCCAAGAAGGTGCAGCCCTTCGTCAGAGCCGATGAGGTCCACCAGCGAAGAGACCCGCGGACCTCCGTCGGGAGGAGTACCCGAGCCGTGGAATTGCTGCGGCGGGAACATGAACCATTAAAACTGGCGACCATGAAAACGCACCCATGGGACAATGGAGATGCATGAAATCATCTTCCCGAGAAGACGAGACAGTAGCAAGAGAGGGACGGACTGGAGCGAGAGAATCTGCTGAATCAATGTCCGGATGCTGCGGCATTGATCCGGGGACAGAAAAGCCAGCCCCTTGCTGGAATCTATGACGGAGCCCAGATGTAGGATCCTGGTAGTGAGGCACAAGTGGCTCTTTGGCAGGTTCAAGGAGAAGCTGTGTTGCTGAAGGCAGTGGCAAACCATGGCCAGGTCCTGTGTGGCATGGATCTGTGTGGACGATAAGATGAGCACATCATCCAAATAACGAAGTACTCTGATTAGCATCTGTCAAAGATGTGCAGCAATGGCAGACAGGATCTTTGTAAAGGATGAAAGGCCAAAAGGCATCGCCTTGTACTGAAAGTGCCGATGATTGTAAGAAAAATGGAGGAACTGACGTTGAGAAGGGCGGATCGGGATGTGGAGATAGGCCTCTTTGAGGTCCACGGAGGTCATCCAATCTCCCTGTTGAATGCATCCCAAGTTAGATTTCAGGGATTGCATTTTGAACTGGTGATATAGTATGTATTTGTTCAGTTCTTTGAGATCGAGGATCCCGAGGCAGCCTCCGGAATGTTTTGGAACCAGGAAAAAGATTGAATAGAAACCAGTCCCACGGTGTTCTGTGGGAACTGGCTCAATGGAGGAAATGTCGATGAGATGTTGAATTTCCGCCTCCATCAGTCGACGTTTGGTTGGGTTGGACGACACAGGACACTGAATGAACCTGTTGTGGGGGCAGGATCGAAGCTCCAAGGTCAATCCCAGCTGGATCGTCTGGAGCACCCACGCGTCCGACGTCGTAGATACCCATTGGGCTGCGAAGTGTTGAAGGTGGCCACCAATGGGAAGATGACGAAGGGCGTCATTTGCCTCTTCGAAAGGCATGGGTCCCCGTACCTCTGAAGGGGCGCTTGGACGGGGCCGAGCGCCTGCCACGATCTCTGAAGGAAGTTCTGTCATAGGAATGATCAGAGCCATGGGAATATTGTCTTGTGGTGAAGGACCCGCTGGGTCCGGGGTCAGCACAAAAGGGCTGTTGGTGGCTGTATGAGGGGAATTTGTGCTTGGTCCACCGGTAAGACGAGGGCATGACCTTGCGCTTGTCCTTGTCTACCACAAGAATCAGGTCTAACGCTTCCCCGAAGAGATGTGTCCCCTTATATGGGGCCGAAGCAAGCCTCCACTTTGACTTCATGTCCACTCTCCAGTGCCTCAGCCACAGGAGACGTCTGGATGTCACCGAAGAGACTAGGGCACGAGACGCGAACTTGGCGGCATTGAGTGAAGCATCAGCAGACTATTTGGTGGCCGCTACAATCTTATTAATGTCTTGGTGGACCCTCGTGTCCTCTGGTGGCAAACGCTCCTGAAGTTGGCGCAACCAAATGAGGGTCGCCCTGTTGAAAAACGGCACCGAGGTTGCCGCCCTGACCGCCGCGTTGTGCGTCTTGCGGGCTGTGAGTTCCACCTTCCGGTCCTTTGTCCGAAGGCCGTCGGTGATGTCATGAGACAGGAGCGAGGATGATGAAGTCAGCTTCACGACAGGAGTATCCACCACTGGTAAGGTCAAGACATCCTGTAGAGACAGGGCCGAACAGTATAACTTACGGTCAAGACTGGTAGGTGTCGGCTAGGAAGTCGGCAGATTCCAAGATCACTGTACAACTTCTGTGAAAAGTTGAGGACACAGAATGAATGTTTGTTCATCCTTAGGAATGTTAAACAGAGCGTTGTGCGGCTGAGACGTTGTTGGCGGATCAGAGAGACCCTCCAAGGTAGCCATATGAGTAGAAGCTTTTGCCTTGTGAAGCAAGAACTTAAATAGAGACGGTCGAAATAGGCCAGTTAAGGCTGGTCTGTCAGGAAGGAGATCGTCGTCATTGGAAAACTCCATGTCCCTTGGGGCCTCCTCATCCTCCAGTGAAGAGTCCTCAGCTTGTGCAGATTCCAACTGAGATGAATAGCGGTCTGCCAGGTCATCAGAATGAGAGACCTGAGGAGCCAGAGGAGGTGATGGAGGCAGTGGAGGAGGAGGTGGTGGAGGAGGAGGAGGAACAGCCACAAAAACCTGCCTGTACAATATATGTTGGTGTGCGCTAGCTGCCAAAGTCTTGGATATAGTTTGAGAGATGATATTCTCGATGTCACAAGCTAGCATGACATGAGAAGTTCCACCCGGGCGGAGCCCCGCAGCTGTGGGGGTGTAAGTAGCCTCCGGAGGAGGGCGCTGAGTAGGTGGTAGAGTCTGAGACAAATCCACCACAATTGCAATGTTGTGCGAGACGGCAGTAGGAGGATGCAGGCATCGGAGAAGATTCGATCACTAGAGAGTGACCCTGGTATACAGAAGGCATGATCCCTGAATGGGGAGCAGAATGCACTACAGTGCCGGTAGGTGGCATGATTGTAGTCGAGGCAGTTGACTGAGCCTGTCGTTGAGCCCGATCAAATTGTCGCTCGAGCGGGCTTCCGGTTTGCTGCTGGCCGCCGCCAGACGTTCCTCTGGGATCGTCAGCTCCCTCTGCCTGTATAGAGCCGCCGTTACAGCGGATGGCGGCTCGAAAAAACTCCGTTTCCAAGAGGAAACGGAGATAGAGCCGGCAGGGGTGGGTAGAACTCTCCGCAGAGTCCCAAAAGTTTTTTTTTTAACTTTTGGGACGGAGCGGATGAGAAGCCCCATATCCCCTGCCGCTGCTCCGGGCTTTGGGAGACCTCTGCCTATGCAGAGCCAGGCGTCAAGAGCAAGCCTGTGAATCTAAAAGAATAATTAAAGAAATGAAGAACTGGACCCTTAATACTGAACCGCAAGTATCTCACCCTTTCAAAAACTATTTAAAAGAAAAGAGCAGAGGAAAAGAGGGAAAAAGAGCCTTCTAAAATGGCGTCTGCTGTGGAAGGAGAAGGGCTAAAAGGGAAAGTCCTTCCGTTTCTCATTATTACAATGTAGCGGAATAAATATCACTGGCTACATTTCTAGAGAAAACCTTGCTCCTGTGCTGCTCAGAAGTTTTTTTTAATGAGGGAAAGTCTTTTTGTTTTCTATTTCTTCTCTCATTTTTGCTAAATCTTGTCTGTGTGGGAAATGGCATCAGGACTTACACAGCTGGACAAACAGGGGGGGGGGAATTTCCCCCCTTAAGAAATTGCGCCAACAAATTTCAACTCTCCAGCGTCAGAAACCCGATTTTAATATATTAGAATTTATCCTTGAAGAGATTGTAAGAAGGGATGAGATTGTGAATCAGGAACTTGAAAAATTTAAGCAGGAAATTAAAGAAATTGGTGAATTGGTGAAATCAAAGTCTGACTTCTTGAATAAAAAGATTTCAAAAGCTGCTAATGGTTTATCAGGCTTTCTGATTCGGGTGGAGGCAAAGACTGAATTATTAGAGACTAAAATGAAGGAAATCGAGGAGAATTTGGATGACATGACTCAAAAAATTAAAAAGGATTTGATAAACATTCAGGATAATAGCTTGGAAGACAAATCTAAAATGGAGACTGACCAAAAGATTGGTAATGAGGAAAATGTACAACAGAGGATTGAAAGAGAAGTTTTAATGACTCAATATAATTTTACAGAATATGCAATTAGACTGAGAGGTCTGCAGGAAAATAATAGAGATGATTTAAGGAAAGTATCTTCTGAAATTCTGGCTGGGATCTTAAAGGTTCAACCTGATGAAGTGTATTGCAGGATTGATAGAACTTATAGAATAAACTCCTGGTGGGCAAAGCAAAGGCAATTGCCTAGAGATGTGGTGATCTATTTTACAGATAAAGAAATTAGGAATAATATTGTGCAGAACTCTTTTAATTCCAATTTGCAATTTCATGGAAGAAAGATTTGGATTTTCAAGGAGCTCCCGCCCAAGATGTTAATGGAGAGGAAGAAATTTGGCTTTTTAGTGACTGAATTAAAAAAAAGAAATATCCTATTTAGGTGGGACATCCCAGTTGGTTTAATATTGAGATATCAAGGCGTAAGATATCAATTGCACACTGTTGAAAAAGCGGAAGATTTTTATCAAAAAATTCTAAAAATGAATTTAACACCTTTAGGCATAATACAGGATAAGCAAAAGGAGTTGGAAATAAAAGGAAAACATCAAATTACAGAGGCTGTGATGGATAAATTGTCTTTGGACTCCCTGGAGACCCCAGCTGGACTGTTTATAAATAAGAGAGCAGTGTCATCCGAACCCAAGGTGATGAATCATCAAGTCACAGACAAGTGCGCAAATCAATCAGTTGATATACAAGTGACGGAGAAGAAAGATGAGATGATAAAATTAACCCAACAAGAACAATCCACAAAGCAGAATGAAAATCAACCAGCAGATATACAATTGGTAAGCAAGAAAAGAGGATGGAAATTCAACCCGAAAAAGAAAAAGAAAAGAAACAGATCTTATAGAAACAGCAATTTCTAAACTAAGCAACAGTGAAGCCAGGCGCTTTAAAAAATGAATGAATATTAGAAAAGATAGTGGCGGCGAACAATTGTCTGATACTATCCTGAGGATTGTGGCAGATCTCTGCAAGGCCATGATTTTGGGATGTGGAAAGAGCCTCACTTTGTTGGATTTGAATCATCTAATTTTTTCTTGTTTACCTTTTTTTTCTCTTGGAAATATATTATAACTACTTTGAGTTATAAGGCAGGAGAGTTTTGCCGGGGTATGCAGAAGATCTGGATGTTACTCAGTAGGATGATGGGAATTAACAATCCTGATGAATACCACAACTATAACCATACGGATATATTCATAATTATAATGTCACTCGGGTGGTTGTTTTTACTTTTATACAGGTGTGAGGATATCTACTACTGATGGGGGCAGAAGATGACTGAAGATTTTGAACAAACTGTTGCACCAGCATGTTATTTTACCCTATTATGGGTGATGGATTTAACAATCTAGTGGAAAGACATCAAAGAAGATATTATATGGATCATAAACTTAAAGTTATTGTCTTTTCTCTTTTTACATAATGAAATGCATATATAGATATGTGTATATCTTAGTAATGTGGGCAGTTGATTATATTTAGAATTGTACTGCATGATTTTGTAGGAATTGAAGGGTTGAAATAGGTTAGTTTACTGATTGTTATAAAATGGGATGCATATATAGATATGTGTATATTTTAGTAAAGTGGGTAGTGGATTATATTTAGAATTGTATTGTCTGATTTCAAGTCATATATTTAGAGGAGTGGAGGAAGTGGACAGAATTGAATAAATTTGGTTGCAGGGAGAAGGCCGATTTAAAATGTTATATTAATATATATAAAAGATTAAAGGTTAATTTGTAATAATACTCAATAAGTTTAGGGGAGGAGAAAAAGGGCAGATTACCGTAAAAATGGGAGTTATAAGATTAACAAGTTAAGGGTCAGTATTCCGAGAAGGGATTAAGGGAAAGGGAAGATATTATGTATGTAACTAGTTATGAAATAGCCTATTGTTGTGAAGAAGTCACAGGGGGGGTTGGGTGGAAAGGGTGGGTTAGGGAAGAGGGGGGGGGGAAAAGGGGGAAAAACTTGTATTTGAAAACTTTTTCAATAAAAAAAAAAATTGTCGCTCGAGCGCCTTATGGCGTCTGTCGGCATCCTTGGCGGCAGCCGCAGAAAATGTACAACTCCTCGTTGAGATGGCCAGAACGGTGGTATTCCCGGGCTAATCCCGCTTTTTTGTCTTTTTCCTTGCAGGACCTGGAGAAGCTGGAGCCTCAGAAGGCCCAGAACTGTGCTCCAAGTCGGAGGAAAGCTCGCAGTTAGTCAAAACCTGTGCCAGGAAAAAACATATACCAGCCAGGCATGCGTCAAGAGGGGGCTGCATTAATAATAGTGACATAGTATAAAATCCCCAAAGACAATATCCTGCAACAGCCTTGCTAACAGCAGAGGGCGCCAGAGCAGTCACTTTATTATTGCTGCTACAAAGGAAACTGGCTCTTAGCAAGTAACACCATGTTACCTCTAACCACGGCTTCCGTGCTGGCAGGTACACTTATCAGCCCCAGCTCGCCATAGTAGAGCTGTAAGGGGCACAGAAAAAGGCACAGGGAAGCTCCTGCGTGGCTGCCAGGCAGAAACTATCGTCAGGAAGCAGCACCTTCCCGGATAAAAATTGAGCTACAGGCTTACCGCGCATGCGCAAGCCTGTTGCCGGGCAGAATTCGGCCAGAAGAGCTGAAAACGTGCTCCACCATTATGGCGGCCTCGTTCCACAAGCGTTAGAGAGAAAAACACCGGAATCGGCTTCAGCGACGATCCGCTCCTTCCCCCACAGCATAATAGGCGTGCAGCTAATCAAAAGCAGCCCTTGTGCCAGAAAACAAGCGATCAGGAAGAGTGTGCCACTGAGAGCAGGGCAGGAACTCTAAAGCGGCAGTTTAGGCTTTAAAAATACTCAAGTTTGCTGCTGAGAGCAGGGCAGGGACTCATTAGCCACCCCAACAGACACAATTGGCAAATTAATCAAGAAGGCAAGGCAGAGCTTCTTATTAATGGGTAAATAGATATGGCCAGACAGGATAGAGGCCAGAAGACTTACCAAGCCATTGACAATGAGGAACAGAAGGAAGGAAAAAAAAATTCCTTATTAATCCCAAACAACTCCAAATATCCAAATCGAAATCCAAAATCAAGGTCAAGTCCTATCCAAGGTCAGAATATGAGAATCCAAAAGCGAAGAATTTATTCAAAAAGTCCAGACACCAGAGAGAAGCAAAAAATCAAATTAAAAAAAAAAAACAAGTCTGATTACCTGACTGAGTGAATAAAAACTGAGCCTCTGATGTACAAAGGAGGCGTGTCTACAGAAATTTAAAGACACATACACTCAGTGCTAACTACTGAACTGATGAATAACCCTCGCTTTTGGATTCTCCAAGCAGTGCGCTGAAGAATTTTCAATTTAACAACAGCTCTTTGAACTTTATCCGATTCAAAGCAACAATGGCATGAACAAAAATTGTTGTAAAAGCAAACAAAATGAAGTCTAGATCATCATTTAAAGGCTATAATCCTATGCATATTTGCTTGGAGGCAAGACCTTTAGTTCAACTTCCTTCTGAATAGACATGACTAATATTTCACTGTAAATGTAGGAATATCCCCCAAATAATTTGTTTACTTTAAATTAAATGTTTTCAAGTTCACAGTGTGGTGGTAATGCCCAGATCTGCCAGCCAGCCATGATTTAAAATGGGTGTCCCAAAGATGCTTTTTCCAAAAGGCAACTGGACTATCTTGGGTTTTTTCCTTTGAAAACATTTTGCGTCTCAACAACTTCAAAGTTTTTTCAGTTCTATCTGTCTTCGAATCTCCTTCTTTCCTGTAAATCGATCTAGCATCTTCTATCAAAAGGATCTTTTCCACCAACTCTGCCAAATCACTTGAATGTTTGCTTAGGAGAACTTCTGTCAGGGGGTTCTTCAGAATCTGACAGAAATTCACAGAAACACCACATTTGTAGCCTATTCTCCTCCTGGTATTTGTGTTTCACTCCTATTAGCAGGTGCCCACGGAAGAGAGAAAAGGCTCCAATAATGAGGCTTAATTCGGACTTTCCTTTCTTTTGTGGGCTTACAGTCAAAACTTAAGCACCTGCTGGTTTAGCATGGAAAGGAAAGTGGGGATTTTTCTTTGAAATGTCTTTGTAGCCTATATGTCTCTCAGTTTCTTCTTCCATTGACCTGAAGCTAAACCATATTATTAAGTAAGCTTGCTTGGCAATTTCACAATATCGTTGATGCACATTTTGAACATAAAAGCTCTTCAAAAGATGTATTCTGTTTTATGCTGTTCCATGATTTACATTTGAGGAGAACTTCTCTAACTCCACAAGCAATCCAGCATGTTCAGGATTCATGGCATCAGGAGCGATGGACTTGATAATAGTCTTAGTCTGCCAGATTCCTGTTTACTAACTCCGTACTTGGATGGATAGAGATTATCATGGCCTGCCCATTGTCACACACATCCCCACCAAGGATTTAGTGTTTTCAAACAAGACAGCAAATACTGTAGTTGCCAACCGGGTGAGTGAACTTATGATTCCACAAAGCATAGCTGTGGAAATGTTTCTCCAGCCAACATATGAGAACCCTCGTAATTCAAACATAATGAACCACCAAACCATTTGCATCACAAGGCATAGATTACATTTCTGAATCAAGCTTCTAAGAGTACAGCTCAATTTACCACACACAATTTAAGGAAGCATTCTGGGTCGTGTTTGAAAGCAACATGTCAGTCACTTTAATCGTGATACAGCCAAGACTTCAGATCTGAACTCTTATATGAAAAGAATTGTAAATGTTGTGTGGGATAGAGCCTGGAGCTAGGGTGGGAAGAAATGCCTCTATCTCAAACTCTCCTTTGGTTTCTTCTGTAGTCCAAGTCTTTTCATGACCTTAACAAGAGAAAGCACTTCTGCATATGGCCACATCTGCGGGGTCCCATACAGCAGCTGCCATTCGGCTTTAAAATCCTCTTGACGAGATTCTTGTCAATTAAAGCCCCCTTAGCCCAGATTTGCATAAAGCCAAAAAAAAAAATTGTCGACAGGGTTACCAAATGATACTGTTGAATGAAATTCTCCTTGGTTTTTTTTTTTTTTTTTAAGTGTAAAGGTGATTGTTTACACTTCAGTTAGTACTGCTTTAAAGAGAGACTGAAGTTATTATAATAAATACTGGAATATAATACAGTGAATCAAATAAGCATCATTTGCACTGCATTCATTTAGGATGTCTGATTATTATCATTGTCTATCTTACATTTCGTTAATATTAAAGAAATGTACAAAGCTTGCAATTTAATGCTTAAGGACAGTATTGGCAAATAACAATAGTAGAACAAAAAAGGGTGCTACAAAGATTGGAGGGGAATGGAGGATCAGTAACTGATTGGTTAAGTTGATTATTTTTTATAATTAAAAAAAAGGATAACAAATTTGTTTATAGCTTGGATTGACAATGAAAAGGCATTTGATTCTGTTCCACATACTAGATTGGGAAATGATTCAAAATTTTTGGAATCAGCAGAAACATTTGGCAGTTTATGAATATTTAAATGACACTTTGGCAAACAAAGCTGATGGCGAATTCGGGACAATTAGAAGAAATCAAAATTAAACATGGGATTTTTCCAGTGTGACTCATCATCATCTTTATTCTGTATACCAGAGCAGGGGTGGGTTCTAAATTTTTTTACTACCGGTTCTGTGGGTGTGGCTTATTTTGTGGGTGTGGCTTGATGGTCATGTGACAATTCTTTAGGATTTAACAGAGGTACTGGTCTACCAGGCTTTTAAATGCTTGCAGAGCTGTACCGGTCTACCCATTTATTTTTGCAGACACTGGTCTACTCATGTATTTTTGCAGGCACTGGTTACCCATTTATTTTTGCAGACACCAGTCTACTCATTTGTTTTTGGAGGCACCGGTCTACCACCAAACTGCCTTTTACCACTGATCAGCCTTTGAAGCCCCGCAGCAAGAGTTTAAACAGTTTTTCCTTATAGCCCATTAGCTGAGACTCAGTCAGGAGGCAGCAATAGATTGGGGGTGAGACCAAATAAAAGGTAAGAATAATGCGGGGTGGGGTGGGGTGGTGGGGTGGGCAGAACCGGTTCAGTGACATCTTATCATCACTGCTACCGGCTCGCCAGAACCGGGCCGAACTGGGAGGAACCCATCACTGTACCAGAGGTCCCCAATTCCCAGGACATGGACTGGTACTGGGCCATGGCCTGTTGGGAACCAGGCCGCACAAGCTGTGGGCAAGCATGCAAAGCTTCATTTGCAGGGTTAGGTTGCACATGCAAAACCATCCCCTCCCCCACCCCACCTTGCTTCTGCCGGTCTGGGAGCCAGAAAAGTTAAGGACTGCTATTTTATACTAGAATTTTGACAATAATTTTGAACAAGGCAAACATTAAATATAAGGTTAAAAAAAAGGAATAAAATAAAAATTTAGCATGTGCTCTCTATGGATGACTTAAAACTATTTGGAAAAATGAAGTCTGAGCTGGATTTTTTGCTAAAAAAGCACATGAAAATTCAACAAAGATACTGGAATGCAATCTGGGATCATCAGGTGTGCAACTACAGCCATAATGGCAGGCAAAATTGTTGAAGATGATGGAATGCAGCTTGATAATAATGATTTTGACAACTCGATAAAGACAGTAGCATCAGAACATTATAAATATTTGGGAATTTTAAAAGCTACCAATTTATTACAGAACAAGGAAGTAAATATATACTATACATATACATATACATATACATATACATATACATATACACATACACACATACATACATATATATATTTCTTTTTCTTTCTTTTTCGTAGGCTTTTATGTGCATATTCTTTCTAGCCAGGTTTTACCTACGTAAGCTATGATGTTATGCAGCCCTAGTTCTGTGAATGAGATTTCACAGAACCAGGGCTGCATAACATCATAGCTTACGTAGGTAAAACCTGGCTAGAAAGAATATATATATATATATATATATATATATATATATATATATATATATATATATATATATATATGTATATGTATATGTATATGTATATATATATGTATATGTATGTATATATATATAATGTGTGTGTGTGTGTGTGTGTGTTTTCTTCTAGCCAGGTTTTCCCTACGTAACCAAGGTTTTTTTTTGTAGCTCCAGCTCAGTAGAATCACATCCACTCGTTTCTGGGCTTTTTTCTTTTCTAACAGCTAGCAAGCTCTTACTTGCTTTTACAAAAAAAAAACCTTGGTTACGTAGGGAAAACCTGGCTAGAAGAAAAACACACATAAACCCTATGAAGAAGTAAGAAAATTGAGATATATATATATATATATATATATATATATATATATATATATATATATATATATATATATATATATATAAAATATTAAATGAATTCAAAAACTTTTGAAATCAAAGCTAAACGTTTGAAACATAATCAAAGCAATCAGTACCTAGATAGTCCCTATTATACAAATACACAGCAGGAATTGACTGGACCTAGATGAAATTTTAAAACTTGGATCAGAAAACAAGAAACCTAGTAATGATATACCATGCTCTGAATCCAAAAAGCAATATCAATCAGTTGTATTTGCTAAGAGCTGAAGGGGGCCAAGAACTACAGGTGAAACCAACTGGGAAGGAAGAAAAACATGGCTTGAATTCTGTAGAGATTCTCAGTCGTCCAAATCATGGTTGTCCCAAAGGTGCTTCCCCCACCTTTCTTTCAGGAGGCTACTGGACTTTCTTATTTTTTCTCTGAAGACGTTTCACTTCTCATCCAAGAAGCTTCTTCAGCTCTGACTGGATGGTGGGGAATGGAAGGATTTATGCTTCCATTCCCCACTCAAGAAAGTCCAGTTCCCTTCTGAAAGGAAAAAAAATAAATCACTTTTGGGACAACCATGACCTGGATGATTGAGAATCCCTACAGACTTTTAGCTGAACAATTTGGGATGAACCCCTTTGAATGGTGTGGGAGTAGGAATGGATTTCCAAAGGGGAAAAAAATTGCAGAATACAGGAGCCAGGAGCACTACTCAGGTGACGCTGAGGTCAAGATAAACTTCCAAGTACTTAAACAACCCTCTAAAAGGATGCAAATGATCAGATGTCTGCAAGGAGTATAAATCCTTCCATTCCCCACTATCCTGTCAGAGCTGAAGAAGCTTCTTGGGTGAGAAGCAAGATGTCTTCAAAGAAAAAACAAGAAAGTCCAGTTGCCTCCTGGAAGAGGGGGGAAAGCACTTTTGGGACATGGTTTGAATGACTGCATTAACAGAAGTAAAGAACCTTTATTAAAGGACATCTATTAAGGAAAGCTTTTGAAAACAAAAGTAAAAGTACAGAAGTATAGAAATAAATCATTGAAAACCAATTTGTTAATTGGAAGAACAAGCCAATGCGTGAATACAGAAGGAAAGGCCAACAAAACCCCACATGGATCTGGTTAACATAAGGAGCATTAAACAAAGAAGTACTGTGTTTCCCCAAAAATAAAACCCTGTCTTATATTTTTTTAACCTTGAAATAAGTGCTTGGCCTTATTTTCGGGGAGGTCTTATTATTTTGGGGCGTGCGGAGCAAGATGGGGCTCCTCCTGCCGTCTTACCTGATTTCCAGCTCTGCGTTTAAATATTTTCGGGGAGAGCTTATTTTCAGGGGAGGCTTATTTTAGTGCATGCGCTCAAAAGCCTGATTGGGCTTATTATCAGGGGATGTCTTATTTTTGGGGAAACAGGGTAGGTTTTGCAGACTAATTGCACGAAAGTGAAAATTCATCATATTAATAAACAACAGTTAAATGTTGCCTTAGTTGTATCAAAAAGGATGAAAGAATTGACCATTTGATCAATGGGTGAAACAAAATTTCAGAAACTGATTACAAACAGTGTCAATGCAAAAATTGCCAAAATTATTCCTTTGAAAGTTTGCCAGAGATAACAAGAATAATCTAATTTGTATTTTGGCTTCCTTAAAATGACATTGTTTAAACATATAATAGGTACCTGAACAAAGAAAATTCACAATAGTGATTACTGTAAGAGTAATTCTACATAACAGGACATGAATAGTTGAACTGGAATTAATATATAAATGTTATGAAAACTGTAACATAAGAAATCAGAGTAGCAGTGTGCATTTTTTTGTAATGACTCAGCCAGCTTTTTTAGTAGTTAGATTAAATTTGCCTGGTGAAGCTATTCATTTTTCATTAATTTACACAGGAAAGTGGCCTGCATTCATATATTAACATTTCATTCACCTTGTTTTTCTCCTGATGACTGTCATAAGTAACTTTCACAGAATATATCACAAAGCATCAGCCTAGTTCAATGTAATACATAGCAATGAGAAGAGGAGAGTGGAAAGCATTAGCTAGGAGGCTGGCACCCCTGGCTAGCTGGAGGGAATGTTTAGCAGCCAGAGTTAAAAATACTTCTATGGAGCTATTTATTTATTTATTTATTAGTCCAATTTATATGCCGCCCTTCTCCGTAGACTCAGGGCGGCTTACAATGCATTATAAATAATAAATAATAATTATAGCAATAGCCTGCGTACTTTTATGTATATACCTGCTTATTAAGGCTTTCGGCCCCCCTAAGCGGTGTTGTTGTATACAAAGCTGGCTTATTGCCCCCACAATCCGGGTCCTCAATTTACCTACCTCGAAAGGATGTAAGGCTGAGTCAACCTTGAGCCTGGTGAGATTTGAACTCGCACTAATTACAGGCAGCTGGCAACTAAGTGCTAGCACTTAACAGCACTTAGTCCGCTGCACCACCGAGGCTATGAATGTTCCGTAAGCAAAATCAATATTTTGCATGGAAGTCCCCTTAAATACTTTTCCCTAAAGTATCTAGTCTGAAGCATGAGCAAAACTAAACCATGACTAAAAGTCTCATATTTGTTGCAGCATGGCAAAATAAGTGTGTTTAATGGCAAGGAGGGTGTGGAGCTAATTGGAAGGGTCAGTTCAGGCAGCACAAAGCATTGGCAAGAAATTAAAGAGGGAAGAAAGGCTATAGGGCACAATGTTGGATGGTACAGCTTGTAACAGCATTTCTAGGAAATGCTGGAGAAGTGACTGTTTTCTTTCCCATGCCAAAAGACCACACAGTACAAGGGAGAGACGTATGGGCAGAATTATAGTTCTTCCCTTCCAGCTTTAGTAATATCCTGTTATGTATAGAGAGTTATGAAAATGTTCCAAGATGGACCTTCATGCTTTTTGGGACGGGAGGGGGGCAGTTGCAGGTCCACAGAGAACTATTTCCATTGAGACATCATCTGACTCATTTCAATTAAGACTGCTTTCATTATTGGGAATTACCGTGCTTTGCTCTTTCTCATTTTGTAAGGCATTTATTTGGTTTCACAAAACTATGCTCTACCAAATTTCCCATTTGCTTCTTGCTATTTTTTTTTTTTGTGTGTGTGTGCATAATGCATACATTTTTATGGTGAAATGTCATCTACCCATAGATCAATCTGGATCCTCGCCATTATAAAATCTCTGGCATCCAGTGGGACTTACTCCTCCAGCAAGACTGTGAAAGACTGTGATAGGAATGAAGCATGAGCCCACATGGCATGAGCCGAGCAACTCCATTCATCACCAACCCTTTGAGATGCATGCAGGAGAAGAAGGATGCTAAATTCAAACAGAAGGAGCCAGGCTCACCTGGAATGGGCTGGTGGTGGATGATGTTCCACAGGGTGGGAACATACCATGTTTCCCTGAAAATAAGACCCTGTCTTATTTTTTTTGTACCCCGAAATAAGCGCTTGGCCTTATTTTTGAGGTGGTCTTATTATTTTGGGGTACGTGGAGCAAGATGGGGCTCCCCTTGCCATCTTACCTAATTTTCAGCTCTGTCTCCCTAACCAGAGGAAATGGCGGGGACTGGTCGCGTGTGCATTTAAATATTTTCGGGGAAGGCTTTTTTGGGGGGTGGGAGCTTATTTTTTGGATGGGGGCTTATTTTAGTGCATGCATTCAAAAGCTCGATTGGGCTTATTATCCAGGGAGATCTTATTTTCAGGGAAACGGGGTATATCCAGACAGGTTCTCAACAGAAACATCTGTAAGGGGGAATTGGCATCCGCAACATAGACAGTGCAGCACTGCGATTCAAACCCTGCCTCTTTTGTGTATCAATGTTGCTCACATGTAATGAAGAATTAGTTTTGATACTGAGCCTGCCATATAGCAGATTTTAACCCCACAAGTCCTTGGATGTTTCAGTTCATGACCTCCATCTCACAATCCCTCCAAGTCTATGTTAGATAGCCAGGAGTCTTCTTTGGCACTGGTATGAAAATCTCAACACAATGCCATGTGGAAAATCTAGGGTTATTCAGTAACAGTGGTAGTGAAAGTCAGTGGATAAAATCTTCCCTGCTCTGATGGCTCTTAAGCGTCTCTCTGTTCATATTGTCTTTCCTCCATGATCATTACAGCTTAATTTACAAGAGAGATTGGATATCTGGTCTTTTTCTTTACAGGGCTAAGTTTTGAAATCTTTGCTCCCCTCCCCCTTTTATCTTTCCTCTTTTGATTTATTAATCTGGGTTTAATTATTAACTTTTTCACAGAGGCAATTCCATCGTTTCCCTAATAACTTCTATTTTTATGACATATCTTTCAGCAGTATCATTTCACATTTCCTTTAATTACACTTACCATTAAAAGCCTTTGCCTGTCCTTTTGATATCTAATTAATTTACTAATTAATTTTACTTAATTTATGGTTTTGTTCACATATATACTTTAATCTCATTCTTCTAGTTGTGTTTGCATTTGATGCAAAAAGTTTCAAAAATCAGCTGAGCAACGCACGATCATCGGAACTTTTTTTTACTTTTTTAAAGTATTTTTTAAAAAATAAAAAAATGCTTTTAAAAAGTAAAAAAAAAAGTTCCGACGATCGTGCGTCACTCAGCTGATGTTTGAAACTTTTTTTTACTTTTAAAGCATTTTTTTTACTACCAGTTTGAGTGAACCGGCCCGAACCAGTAGCATTTCGCCCCTGTGCAGCAGGCAATGGAATGCGAGAGCAGCAGCTTTTTCGGTGATGTCTGGTAGTTTTTGGCAGCCTACCACCAGCCGCCACCTCTTTGCCAGCCGCTTCCCGGCAGGCCTGCGGGCGAGTGGGGCAACCGGGAGGCTTCTTCTTTTTCGATGCAACTGCGAAAAGCCTTCCAGTTGCCATCTCTTTGCCAGCCGCTTCCCGGCAGTTGTGCGGGTGGGTCAAGCGAGCGGCGACTGGGTTACCAGTTCGGGGCTTGGTCAGCCAGCAGTCGCTACCAGTTCGGTGACCCAGGCCAAATTACCACTACCAGTTCACCCGGACTGGTGCAAACCGGTAAAAACCCTCTAGCTAATCTTGCTGAAGGGAAGTGTCATCTATAAATCATTTTCTGTAGGTTTTCTTTATATGCAGTGGATATTGACAATTTATAGTTTCTATCCCACAATGTTTGCCATTTATCCAATTCTATAGAATACCCAATGTTTTTAGCCCATGCTACATGGTTTCTTTTACTTGCTCCTCTTTCATTCTAATAGTCAATAGATAATTATAGAATTTTTAAATTAGTTTTTCCTGTGGTCCCATTAAAATTTGATCCAATTCTGTTGGTTCTTTATAAAAACCATATGTTTTAGCATCTTTATAATATCTAGATTGTATCTCTACATGCGGCCACCAAGAACACTATTATTATTAAGCGATGTTATATTACTATTTCTGATCAATACTCAAATGTTTTTGGATGACAATCGTTAGTGTATTTAACCAAGTAAACTGAATGCAATAAAGCAAAAAGATAAATACAATCAGAAAAAAATAGAATGTATAGACGTTGAAAATGAGATGTACTGAAAACCTTTTGCTGAGTATATACACAGTTTGTTTATTTGTGAGTTTTTTAGAAATAATTTCACTGACAGTATAAAATTCTGATTATTTTTACTGTTCAGTTGGAATATTGCAGGTGAGATAGAATGAGGGAGGCTGGGATTGTGCAAACATATTGGTATACATTTCCTAAAATGTTTTAGGAAATAATATCTGGATTTTAACTGCATATGGAGGAATTGATTTCAGACACTTCCCTGATTTTTGTGTAGGGGCTTCAATCCTCACATTCATAATTGTACATCTAACACACTACTGACAAGTCAACATATTTTACAACTCACTGAGTGTGTGGAAATCAAAGATTATATATTTCAGTTGCACATGCACACACGCAATCAATATGCATTTAAAAAAACTATTACAGCCGAACTTTGAAAAATCCAGAATTTTTTTTCCACAGGCAAAGTTGAAAGAATGAAAAACACATGTATACTTAACATTTCCTGACATAAACCAGATTTGAACCACTGACCTTCAAACCTCTTTCGCAAAGACTAGAAGGAGCAATGGTTGGTTACTTTCTAAGCTACTCACTAGCAAAGGACCCCATAAATTGCTGATTGAATTAAGCAGACATTTGTTGCTTTGCTGTACCAGAGAAACAACATGGTAGCAAACGAAGACCCGAGGTTGCCATTTTAAAACTGGGTTTAATGTTATTATGCTTTCCTCTCATGCAGATATTAGCACTAGAGTTTTATACATCGGGGAAACTTTTCATATCTTAGGTTTGCAAATACTCATACAAAAAAGAAAGCAGGGAAAAAAAAGTTATTCTGTTTAAAAAAAACACAGGTTCAGAAACCCCCCTTTTTTGTTAAGCTTTTCACACTATGCAAAAACATAACAAAACAAAGTTTTCTTTTCCATATGGTTTTTAAATAGTTTATCAACACAGTAAATACAGCAAGTTGTTCAACCTGATTTGAAGTTGTTTATATCTCCTAATCTCAAAACGATGCTCTAAAATTTCTATCTCAATGAAAACCTTGTCACTGTCCATAAATGGGAGAAGAATGATATGAAACAAAACTTTTACTAAGTCAGAAAGATAAATAAAAAGGCTATTCTAAATTTTTTTTAAAAAAAATGCAGCAATTCATGGGTTTCTAATCTTCAGGACTGTTGTTTACATTTGTCAACTCACATACCACTGAGACCTAAAACTTTAATTACTTTTCTAAAACTAATATTTACCATTTGTCATGACAGAGAACAATAAGCAGGATGCAAAATTCATTAAGAGCATTGTTAATATCAGTGCACCATTAAACAGTATCCTCAGTGTGTTTCAGTACACTGTATATTTTTAAAAAATTTCTTTATAAATAATTTATATCGCCACTTTAATTGTTGAGTGGCACACAACTCAACAATTAAAAACAATAGCCAATGATACTGGGGGTAAATGATAAATTCCAAAATTAAAAACAGACAATAAACCAGTATGTTGGTTTGCAAGGGAGTCTCAGGGATTTGAGATTGCAGCTAGTATAGAACAGAGTGAGTTCGGAGTAAAATTGGATCTGGCTGCACTTGTAGTTTACTGCCCAGAAAGTAGCAAAATTGATGACTATTGTTCTATTAGCAGAGTTTTATAATGATTCTCTTCCTTCCTCTATGGATAATTTCAGTTGATGGGGAGAAGCCTGCAGCCCTTATTTATAGCCCTTATATTACCTATAAAGCCCTTCATGACATTTCGGAGATTGACTAAATCTGATAGTTCTGTCCATCAAATAAGATTGGGTTGAGTGGGTATTTATTTAGCTATCAAATTTAGAAACCGGCTGTTTCCCTCACAGAGGTACTCTGGTGATGTACAAATAAAAGATTAAAAATATAAAAACTGACTATAAAAAATTAAATAAAAAATTAAATATTGCTTAATGCATTGTAAGCCACCCTGAGTCTCTGGAGAAGGGCGGCATATAAATCAAATTTAAAAAAAAAAAAAAAAGAGGCAAGAATAGTTAAAATTCAGCATTATAAGCAGTGGTTAGAATGCAGTATTGCACGTTACTTCTGCTGACTGCCAGCTGTTCGATTCTGACCGGCTCAGGGTTGACTCAGTCTTCCATCCTTTTGAGATCGGCAAAATGAGGACCCAGATTGTTGGGGGCAATATGCTGACTCTGTAAATTGCTTAGGAGAGGGCTGTAAAGTACTGTGAAGCAGTATATACCATAATTCTGAGTGCCATTTCTATTAAAATTTAATTAAAAGGGTGGGAAGAATCTTCAGAATGCTAACTAGTCCTAAGGCTGTGTTCTCCTCTGTGAGCCCCAAGCAAGATGGCAGAGTTTTTAGACATTTCTGAAAAGCCAGAAGAATGGAGCCCCACTGTGCTTTTGGGGTGGGTGGGTGGGGTTTGTTCCATAGGGCCAAGGCAATGACAGAAATGGCTCTCTTCCTAGACCTCACCAGAGGAAATTCTTTGATAGGATTGAATAGGCTGATGTAATGGGGCAACCTGGCCCCGTGCCATGTAGGTCTTTAAAAGTCATAACCAACATCATGAATTGGATTTAGAAGCAAACTGGTACACAGTGCAGCTCGCACAGCAGAGATCTTATACACACAATTCTTTGGGTGCCCAAGGTTGATCAGCCCTCATCTGCAGCCCTCATCTGCAGAAACCATCCTCTTCAGCTTTTTATATACAGTGGGGCAAAAAAGTATTTAGTCAGCCACCAATTGTGCAAGTTCTCCCACTTAAAAAGATGAGAGAGGCCTGTAATTGTCATCAACTATGAGAGACAAAATGAGAAAACAAATCCAGACAATCACATTGTCTGATTTGGAAAGAGTTTATTTGCAAATTATGATGGAAAATAAGTATTTGGTCACCTGCAAACAAGCAAGATTTCTGACTCTCACAGACCTGTAACTTCTTCTTTAAGAGGCTCCTCTGTCCTCCACTCATTACCTGTATTAATGGCACCTGTCTGAACTTGTTATCAGTAGATAACACCTGTCCACAACCTCAAACAGTCACACTCCAAACTCCACTATGGTGAAGACCAAAGAGCTGTCGAAGGACACCAGAAACAAAATTGTAGACCTGCACCAGGCTGGGAAGACTGAATCTGAAATAGGCAAGCAGCTTGGTGTGAAGAAATCAACTGTGGGAGCAATAATTAGAAAATGGAAGACATACAAGACTACTGATAATCTCTCTCGATCTGGGGCTCCACGCAAGATCTCACCCCGTGGGGTCAAAATGATCACAAGAACGGTGAGCAAAAATCCCAGAACCACACGGGGGGACCTAGTGAATGACCTGCAGAGAGCTGGGACCAACCTAACAAAGGCTACCATCAGTGACACACTACGCCGCCAGGGACTCAGATCCTGCAGTGCCAGACATGTCCCCCTGCTTAAGCCAGTACATGTCCGGGCCCATCTGAAGTTTGCTAGAGAGCATTTGGATGATCCAGAAGAGGATTGGGAAAATGTCATATGGTCAGATGAAACCAAAGTAGAACTGTTTGGTAGAAACACAACTCGTCGTGTTTGGAGGAGAGAGAATGCTGAGTTGCATCCAAAGAACACCATACCTACTGTGAAGCATGGGGGTGGCAACATCATGCTTTGGGACTGTTTCTCTGCAAACGGACCAGGACGACTGATTGGTGTACAGGAAAGAATGAATGGAGCCATGTATCGTGAGATTTTGAGTGCAAACCTCCTTCCATCAGCAAGGACATTGAAGATGAAACGTGGCTGGATCTTTCAGCATGACCATGATCCCAAACACATCGCCCAGGCAATGAAGGAGTGGCTTCGTAAGAAGCATTTCAAGGTTCTGGAGTGGCCTAACCAGTCTCCAGATCGCAACCCCATAGAAAACCTTCAGAGGGAGTTGAAAGTCTGTGTTGCCCAGCGACAGCCCCAAAACATCGCTGCTCTAGAGGAGATCTGCATGGAGGAATGGGCCAACATACCAGCAACAGTGTGTGCCAACCTTGTGAAGACTTACAGAAAACGTTTGACCTCTGTCATTGCCAATAAAGGATATATAACAATATTGAACATATTGAGATGAACTTTTGATATTGACCAAATACTTATTCTGCTTAATTCATTAGGGCTTCTACCCTGATTAAAAAAAACTCATACTAGATTGCTCCTAAAACAAAAATATTCAGAATTATTTGAAAATATTACTAAGCAGTAGCTAGTTGTAAATGCTTTTAAAATCCCATTAATCTCCTCTGCAGCTTGGAATCTACATATATAAAAGTGAAATACCACTCACGCATCATCATGAAATTTCCAGAACCGTAAAGCCTACAAACTTGAAATTTGGCACGTATGTTCCTCTTGGCTTCTAGGTGCTCGCTAAGAAAGAATTTTTTGAAATGACTATCAGATCATTAGTATTTCTTATACCGTGTTTTCCCGAAAATAAGACCCTGCCTTATATTTTTTTGAACCGTGAATTAAATGCTTGGCCTTATTTCCATGCGCTCAAAAGCTTATCAGGGGATGTCTTATTTTGGGGGAAACAGGGGATTATTATTAACACGCCCTGATGCTAAGGAGTTAGACGTTCTACTCCCCCTCCCCACCTGAAAAGAACTCTGTTCCAACTGCCATTTGGGTGTGGGCGTGGGCAGCATGTGACTCATCTGGCCTGCGGGCTGGGAGTTTAGCCATTCTACTCCCCACCTGAAAGGGAGGGAAGAGGATAAGATAGGAGAGGCCTCTGTGGGGCAAGCCTGAAAGAGAGAAGGGAATAGGAGAGGAGAGGCTTCTGTGGGGCAAGCCTGAGGGAGAGAAGGGGAGAGGAAGGCCGATTGTAACTCTCCATTAATTTTCAAGCTGTATGTGTCGATTTACCAAGCCTGATCACATAGTTTCGTAGCGGAGCACGGGTATCCAGCTAATAAAAAATATAAAGTAAGAATGACTTTGCAAACCTTAGATCATACCTTTGTTCTTTTTTAAAATCAAGAAAAAAGTTTAATATTCCTCAGCTTTTCCACCTCAACAAATCTTAATTTAAAAAAACAACCCAAAATCTCTTCTACTGATATCACTCAAACTCTGTGAAGTTTGTCAGTGTATTAGATTCAAATGTTCCCTCTGCATAAGCAGCTATGATTTACAATTTTTTTCAGCATAGTAGAATGCAAAGTAAAATTACCTCAACTTTTTACTTTTACATATAAATACTAACCATTTCTGTAACAATAAACTGATCTAATCAACAAATCCAAAAGTATTTCTTTTTTATGTCTCAAGCAAAGCCAAGAAGTTGTTTCAAAGTAGAAACAAAACTAGATATATTCTTTTCTCTGATTAAAACAGAGAACTTCTCCATCCCCTTTCTGTTCCTTTCCCATTTCCCTAGTATCTTTATTTTCATTTGTATTTTATATTATGATAAACTTAAAAAATGTTTTAAAGAGATCAAGGAAGCCCGCACAGTTCTGTCTTCTGTTTTTTCCTCCCATAACAAAACTCTACAAGGAAAGTAAGCAGAGAGAGAAAAAAACTTAGAAGTCACCTAGTTTATAAAAAGAAGGGCACACTATCTCAACCTTTCTAAGCCTAGTGACTTTGTTTGTGTTGAACTACAACTTCATCCATTCCTGGCCACCAGCCATGCTGACTGGAGATGTTGGGACTGCAGTTCAATAGATTTTTTTTTTTAAGTACCCAGACTGCTGCAAGGATAATGATAAAAAAATAAATTGCACTAGGCATTAAAATAAATCAAAAGTCTTATTGGGCCAGCTAAGACCTTCCAAAAATATGTAGAATTCTAAGCACTAGCAAAAGAATGTTATTTACCACTGAAATTTGAAATGTATTTTTGGAGGTGCCTTCATCTAATAAATTAAACAATTTGTTTTGATTTTGCCTGTTTTTAAAATACAGTACTTCTACATTCCATCATCATGCTTAAGTATATAAGCAAAATAACTGGTAAAGTTATGTTTTTTTCTAATCTGATGAGATTTGATGTTCTTCAATCTAGCCGTTTTGTGAATTTACATTTGGCCTAAAAAAGATACTACTGTAAATTTTTTAAAACTACACTGCAACATTTTTCAAACCAGAATTATAAGAAATACACCACATTTTAAAAGAAAATTACTTGATTACTGACCCAAAAACTGATTGTATCACTTTGTATTTGTTTGGTCAAGTTTCCCTTTATTGTAGATTCTTCTAATGTTATCTGATTTATAAGATATATGAAATAAACAAATAAATTAGCCTGATTTATAAACTCTGAGCAAACATTTTATCTCCCTAAAAGACAGCTTCAATTCTAGAAAGTGTAGGCTTGGATCATTTACTATTATATAAACACAAATGCTCCTATATATTAAAATTATAGTTATTATAAAATGTAGGAACCATTATTGTAAACCTAAAGCTTCTAATCTTCCATGTAGATAGGCTAGCACAAACACCAAAGCCAAATATGATGACAGTGCTTTTGCATGGTTACCAAAATAATTAAATATTGTACTTAAGATTCTCAGCGCTCATCCCAAATTCAGGATAAAATGGAGCCCTTTCATTCTAAATTGTTTTGACCTAATATTCCACGATTGGTACGTTTTCCTTGAAAATCCTTGAGATTCTCTAATCACACATTAGCTAATTAAAAAAAAGAAGAAGCAAAGGTCTAATTCCTGGCTAGAGCTAGTTGGGGTAAGACGGAAATTACAGAGGAGTCAGTTAAGCACATGTTCCGAGATTAAGAACAAGAAAAAGATTCCTGCCTGACTAGTAAGAAAGTTTACCAATTTAATTTTTTGTTGTTTTTATCAAGGTGGGAGGGAGTTAATAGTTAATGGATTATAAGTAACCGTGTTCTCAATGTGAGCTGTGCTTTAGGATTGCAAATACAGAAACTATGTTGCATTGTGGAGTTCTGACAATTCAAATGTACATTAGGAATACTGGTGTGCCATTATAGTGTAAGACTGCAAATTTTAAAAAGATGTTGCTTTGCTTGCTCTGCAAAATACATTTCTGCCAGAGAAATGTATTTTTGTTGCTGTTATATTGTCCATGGGTTTGGAATGTGTTCATTCGTTGTGGTTGTTTGTTTCATTGTCAGGCTTGTTTCTTTTGCTGTTTATTCAGGCAAACCAGGGTACAAAAAACATGCAGAATGGCTTCTACCATTGTTTGCTGAGGCTAGTTTAAACATGGTTTAATCCTTTTTTTTTTTAAACCAATCTTCTTCACCACTTTGTCTGTATGCTGAGAGGAAGATAGTATGTTGTACAGGTTGCCACCCCACATTCTTTTGTGGTGATGATGAAAAATTAGTGACGATCTTTCAACTTCCTATTGTCCACAATGACAAAATAATTGAAGCATTTTATTCTTTAAAAAAGAAGAAGAAAAGAATGTACAAGTTACTTTGTGTTTTCTCTCATCAGAATGTTGAACAGCTGGCAGAACATTCCAAATGGGGTTAGTTTGTTCCGAAACGAAACTTTTAGTTTTTATTTATTTATTAAATTTATATGGCCGACCATCTCATAGGAGGTGGCTTTGGGTGGTGTACAATAAAACAAACGAAAGCATATTGTAAAACCACTTAAATAAATAACCATAAATAAAAAACAACTATTATTTGGAACTAATTACAAAGACCACAATTCTCTTATTGTAGCGAGGTAAGTTGCTTTGTTTCATACATGCGTCTCCTGAATGCAGAATCCACAGTCAGAAGGCAGCACGCAAATATCTTTATTCTCAGCAGCTAGCAAAGTAACACTAGATCTATAGGTAACTGCTACTGATGGTCTTTGGCTCTATCCCATCTCAAATATGAACTGATATCACCAACCACCTGTATGCTGTGATGCACTTGTGTGCTGTGTTGCACACAAAAGCCAGAGATGAAACATGTGTTATATGTATAATTAATCTTTGCTAGACAACCTATAACAAACTTTCATCTAAATTTATTCTATGCCACAACCCTAAATCAGAGTGAATTAAGTGAATGAAACATTTAAATAATCATGCTGCCAAATCATTTAGCAACCTAATTAACTTTACTATCTATAATCTTCAGAAAACAAACAAAAATAACAGGACATTGTTAAGATCCTTCTGAGTGAAATATGACCCAAATCACTGAAGGCAAGACTAGCTAACTAGGATTGCAAATGGTTACAAAGCATCTTTTAAAAAAAATATAATGTAATTATGCAGGCAAATAACTTGGTTTGAGCATTGATCCTTTTTTAAAAAAAAATATATACACCCAATGTTTTGCATTTTTGTGTTTTATAAAAAAGAAAATGACGGGACCCAAAAGGCTATTGTTGAAATGTGTTTACCTGTATGATCAAATTTTGGTCTGATAGAAAAAGCATTGCCAATTTTCCCCACAAAAGCTACATGTGGGTGGGAATGTCAGTGCTCCCTCCCCCCTTCTCCATACACACACAGAGTCAGGCACATTCTGAACAAAATTCACTAATCACAAAGGTACCAGAGCAGGAAACATTTCTCCATCTGCCTCCCTCCACCATCCCCCACCCTAAACGCACATACTTGAAAGAAGGGCAGTGATTTGACTGGGGTTTCACTCTCCCCCTTCCCTTCCCCCTCCTTTGAACTATCTTATTGAGTTCTGCAGCTTAAGCCTTGGCTGAAAAAGAAGGCAAGATATTCTTTTCTCCTCTCAGAGAGAATGTGCTAGGATTTCAAGATAAACATCCATTAAGGTAGGCGAGTGTCTTGCATCCTGTGTTATGAATTCAATTACCAGCCATTTCAGCCAGATTTGTTCGGAATGTCAAAATAGGATTTCTGATCCCTGAATCAGCCTCTGATTCAACCCCTCGCCATGACTTGGGGAAAAAAGGGGGAAGTCATGTGATCCAAGGCCCTGAAGTGAAAAGAGCAGGTTTTCTTTCCTTCTTTTTTTGGGGGGGGGGGGTGGGGGGAAATGGGGGAGAAAAGGGAGAGGGTATTTCATAAACTTCTGGCCAGAAAAAGAAACAAAGGCCTGGTATTAGCACAGCTCTGGGCTATTTGTGACTTTGGCTGGTATAATGGGGCTGCAAGTTAATCTGACCAAGAGGCCCACTTCAAGCTTTCAAACGCCTCCATCTTTTAAACATATGAAACTGCATCTTCTCCAGGCCACAGTCATAGTAATTATTCAGGCATTTTATCTAACCCCAGCACTACAATCAAAGACTTCAGTTGGGACATCAATTCATCATTTCCGAACAAAACAGCCTCTTTGCTTTTGAATCACCTCAACTTGTGCTGCCATTAAAAAAAAAAAAAAGAACACATATACACAGAGGCATCTACACCACAACCACCTCTCTTCCCCCTCCCAGCCCATGTACGCTTCAAAGGCTTCTTGAATAAATAGTAGTATCTGATAGCTCAGATAACCAGAAGGACATGTGACCCAAAAGATTTTTCTCCAAGGCTGTGTGTTCGGGATGCAGAGATAAGCATTTGTTTTCATCAGCGGTTTGGTTAAAACTGTTTTGTGGCTTTTGCAGAGTATGTTTTATTTGAACTTATGTGACAATAAATATTAAGAAGAAAGGAGAGAGAAGGCATTAATGTTCACCAACATAGTCTTCCTGTCAAAATTATATTTTGATTTTAAGACAATCAAATAAATTTCTCCTGAGACTAAAAAGGATTTCAAAAGATAATTTAACTTTGCTGTATTATGCCGGTACTGATAATGTTCCCTATATAAAGGTCGATCCTAAATTTCTGTGATTACTTACACTTCATACAATACTAAGTTGAATTTAGATTTAAACAAACATAGAGCAGACTCGTGATTAACGTAAATCCCGCTAATTCCAGTGGATTTGTTGTAAGCATGACAGTATCGGATTCAACCCTTTAATTTGCAAAATGTTTTACAGTAGTTGGCAGAAATAGCTAACAATAGCTCTGTGCTTCACCATCCCAGTGTTATATAAACTTCCGGCCATCCTATACAGTTACTTGATAGACAATTATTCCCACATTATTCACAGTAAACCAAGTCCCAGGCAAAATACATTCACTGCAAAGATAGTGCCTGACAAGATATCTTGAAATTATTTTTTTCAAGTCCTGACTGAAAAGGATGTTTCGAATACTATTCGTTATGACCCAATGAAAAACTGTAAATTTCTCACAATTACCTGCAAAAGACACAGGGCTTAAGATGAACTATTGTTTTAAAAAAGTGTACTACTTATTTTAGAAGCATTTGCTATCCCATTAATCACATGATAAATTAGGGCTTCATAAAAATAACTTAATAAATTGTGGCTTCATAAAAAAAAATAATCACATTAACTGACAAACAGTAATTACCGGCACAGTTTTAATATGTAGGAAAACAGTGAGTTATAAAATATCACTTCCCTGGTTTGATCAAGAAAATTTGCAGTTGGGGCCCAAAACTTGAATGAGTGAGAAAAAAATGATTAAATGGACAGCATGACAATGTTCGTTTTAGTGTTTGCATCCCTTATGTATAGATGTTTGATTGGGTTTTTTTCAGATTTGAAGTTTTTACAGTAAATCAATTAAAATAAATGAAAAACTACAGAAGAACAGGTTTTATAATGGACCCTCTTTACTGTTTTATAAATGTATGCTTCCATTGGACACATTTTCATTTCATTTTCATTTTCACATGGTAGCTGCAGTTCAGCATCTATCTCCTCTCTGTGTAACTGACGAGGAGAGACTCTTAGAAGCAGTGCACAGAACTGCAATTCTTGCAGTCGGGAGAAAAATGATATTAGCTGAAGGAAAACCTCAGGATGTGTTCACAAAAGGACTCCACTTTTTTTCAGCAGCAGCTTCTCATCTGTAGGACAGATAGTTTGGCAGATGAGCTAATTTATGTCTGACTCAGCTGAGGTGTAACTGAAATTGCCAGTTCCTCCCCCAGCTCACTCCCCCCCTTTTTTTTGTAGTGAAGCTAGCAGAGGTGAGGAATTGCTCATTTCCTCACCGAACACATTTTTTGCCTCAGCCCTCTTCCTGGTTCCCAAGTTTCAATTGCCTTGGCAAACGTTGGTGGGTCTTAAGTGTGAAATTGAGAGGTGTGTTGCCTGCTTCCTCCTTCTCCTTGTCAGGCAGAGGACAAATAGGCAGACAAACTGCTAGGCAGCCTGGCTTTATTTCATGTCTTGCTCTTTTGTATGCAAGTGAAGATTTGGGCGGGTGTGTGTGTGTGTGTGGAGAAGCATGATTACTTTAGTAGAGTATTGGTGGAAATGGCGTAGAACTGCTTCTTGTGCAAAAAGCAGAGGTATGGCTGGTGGTCATGACACATTGTTGTTTTGTTTCAAATTTTTTGTCTAGGATGGAGATGAGGGAATTTTTATTGCCACAGAATCTTGCAATAAATACTACTCTCTTGTAGTAGCTTGCAATTGCTTGGGTAGGGCATGGGTTGAGCTGCATTTTTTGCAGCCTCTGGTTGGTCAGTTAAAGGCTGCTTAGAATGTGGAAAATACAATAAGCCAATCAGCAGGTTCATTTCAAATTGTTTTGAAGGGGAGGGAAGTGAAAATAGAACTATGAGGAAGTGCCTTTGGCACTAAAGGTTTATGTAAATGGGGAAACCACTTCAAACAGCCTAAAAAAAGGGGAAAATTGAAAGTTCCGTAATGGAAAAGTAGTAAACATGGCAAGGAGCCTTACTGGATGTTTGTAACCTGAATAATGCTGCATGAAAACAACAAAAAGAGGGCAAGTTAAACTAACCATCATTATCTGAACATAAATGTCATGTAAACCCTGCTTAATATGGTTTATTCAATAGATTCCATGCCATAGCACAAGGTCTGACCTGGATCAAAAGTGCAGGTCCAAACAAACTTGGAAAAGAATTTTACATAAACCATGTTCCCAAACAACTTTCTTTAGCCTATAGTCAAATAAACACTTTATCCTCAAATTCAATCTGGATCAGTTAGGATTGCAGACAAAACAAATTATGGCAATAACCAAAGACATAACATGAAGTATACCACTTTTAACCCTAAATAATTTTATACAATTTCCACCAATTATAATGTATTTCAAAGATTGATCAAATCACTCAATCTACAAGACAGTCTCATAAAAATTAATGAAATTATTAATAAAAATTAATGATCAGTTGTAGATTATTTTGGTTAGGAGGCCACTCATTTATTTCAATTGCTCAAAATACTGCAGGACAAAACAGAGGGATCTAAATTATATGGTGCTTAAGAATATTCACTTCTGACCATAGTTTAAAAGATCATAATCAGAAAAAAAAGGGTGATCTGTAAATATGACAAAAACAAACAAATCGTGAGTTGAATAAAGAGGTCAATAAAATCATTATTGAATGGCCTTTAAATGCTTCATTGACTTCAATGAATTTCCTAGTAAATTTGCAATCCATAAAGCATGTTATCTGCAGCTGTCATGCCAGGTAAAATTTAAAATCCAAGTCCTACTTCAAGAAAAAAGGAAGGACAAAAGATTTGGGCAGTTGGCCGAAAGTAACAAGACATACAAAAAGAAATATTCAAAAAGCAGTGAATGTGAATTGGGAGAAATCTGGAGGGTATCAGTTTGTATATGGTCATTTCCTTTTGCGACAAACTTGGGTTGGGATGCAACCTGGATGGCTGCACCAAAGAAGCCTTCTTGGGACTGACTTCCTGAATGCTTAGGCTACAATGCAGGCACAATTAAAATAACTCTCAATGCGTTCATTAATGTCAAAGTGAATATTGAAGAGCTAATTTCCTGATTGCTTATTTGTACCCTATGACTATCATTAAGTGTTGTACCTTATGATTCTTGACGAATGTATCTTGTCTTTTTATGTACCCTGAGAGCATATGCACCAAAGACAAATTCTTTGTGTGTCCAATCACACTTGGCCAATAAAGAATTTTATTTTATTCAATTCTATTCTAATTTCAACTACCTCTACAATATTAATTTAATCTCAACTAAGTGGGAGCAATGGTTTAGCGGTTAAAGATGCTGAACTTGTCAATTGGAAAGCTGACAGTCTGAGTTTGACACCCAAGCTCTGTGCAATGGGGTGAGCTCCCATTACTGCTCCTGCCCACCTAGCAGTTCAAAAGCATTCAAATGCAAGTAGATAAATAGGTACCACTTTGGTAGGAAGGTAACAGTGTTCCATGCACCTTTAGTTATGTGCATGTTAGCCACATGAGTTGTTAGCCACAGAAAATGAATTCAGACAATGCTGGTTCCCTTGGCCAAGAAACCAAGATGAGCACCGTGCCCTAGAGTCAGCCATGGCTGGACAGGGAAACCTTTACCTTTTTAATCTCAACTAAGCCTTACAGACACAGAAAGGAAGCAGAATAAGAGATTCTGAATAGTAAATTTGTCCTCCTGAGGTTGCTTTTATAATCAGGTGTGAAGTAATACAGTATAGTTTAAACAGCGATATTCCAATTATATTTTCTATTCAACCTTTCTATAAATGAGATGTGACTTTGTTAAAGAATGGGGGAGTTATCAATTTAACTGATTGTTTCATAGATTGATCCAGAATTAAAGTTTTCTAAAGAAGACTTACTGTATAATATAAGCTTCTTCACATAATTTTTGAAAATACGATAGTTAGCAGAACTCCAAAGTATAATTGATCTTATATTTTGGGATAGAAAAAAAACTACTTTGATGGGGCTCTAGGAATTTATGGGAGGTTGTAAGTATTATCTTTCTTGGCCAAAAGGAACCATAGGATTTGGAATAATGGTCAAGGGTACAGAAACATGCATTCAAATGTTTTCTAGATGTGTGTGAATTGTGTATATCTATAAGTAAAATATGTGTTAACACATTCAGGCAGTGAGATTTTCTGCAGCATCCAATATCCTACAAAATCTGTTCTGGAGTCTCTGAAACTCTTGTGACTGATTTAAAGGATTTCTAGACAGAAGGAAAAAAAATCACTCAATGGGATTGAGTGATCCGTTTGTTCCATCAATAGGAAACAAACACTGATTTCAACATATGTTATATTGCATTGAAATAGAAGAGAGAATATGACTGCCGGGTTTGTTTTATTTTCCAACATTTTGGGGTTTGGGGTCTTCAGCTCAGTCTTGAAACATTTTTGGACAGAAAGATAACTGTACTTCAGTTTGCCAAAAGAGGATGTAGCTATCTATTCTTCTGTTGACTTCTCCCAGAACCTCTACAGCAGGGGTGTCAAACTGGCGGCCCATGGGCTGGATCCGTCATGCACAGGCCACCCCCACCCCAGCTCCGCAAAGGGAAAAAACATTGTGATAGATCACATGATGGCAACATGACAACGTGGATTTCCTCTACAGCAAGGCTGGAATATATTTAGTTTCATTACAGCTCCTGCAGCCTTTTGCATGTACTTCTCAATAGATACTGAAGCCAGTTATAAATCCTGAAAGTGGCCACTGCTTAATGGCAGACCCTCATGATCAATCCTTCATGACCCTAGATGCAGCTCAAGAAGAAAAAAAACAGTACTGACAATTCTGAACTATACATGGGTCAGCAGTTTGACTTTTTCCATGAAGAAGATTCTCCTATTCCTAATTATTTAACATACCCAAAATGCCAAGCTTTGGGAGATGACCCTGAAGCAAACACATATTAACTTCCTGATCAACTTTGATTAAACTGAGTTACTTACAAAAATCCCCATCATTTATTGAATTGATGTTTTAAGAAAGAATTGGCTAAACTGACAATACTTTGAAGTCTGAATACTTTAAAGAGTTCTGAAGCCCCACTAGTCTGGTTTCAGATCAATAAACTTATTGGGTTTTACTTCTACACCTTTCCCTGAGAGGAATCCTTTTCCTGTGCAACTTAATTTACTAACCTAATTAGCAAGCAGGTGATCAGATGTTAGGATATTGACTAAGGCCCTAGCTGGAACTGGGAAGCAGTCCATAGATAATTTAGACCAAAATAGAGACAACAGCTTGGATTTCTCCTTTACAGTATTTTTCTACAATGAAACAGTTTGCATTTTTGCCAATTTAATTCTGAATACCAGTTTCTAGGGATTGGGCTACTCCTCTAAGTTTCAGAAGATGGTAGTAGCATTGCAAGACCTCACCCAATATGTGAATGAAGACAACTAAGCCTGAACCTAAAATATTTTCATACATATTAATTTCAAACCAAACACCTATTTTTTCCATTTAAATTAAAAAAAAATCTAGACATATGTACCTGGCCTTTTTTTTTTCCTAGTACCAAATATTTCCTCAGATAGCATCATCATTAATGCATTAAACAACATTGGACTGGATCACAAATTTATTCATGGAAAAAATTCTGGTGCTGGTCTTTGAGCTACTATGTAAGATCTCAGAGAATCCTATATGTGAATTTTGCAAGACTTTGATGCAGGGGTGAAATCCAGCAGGTTCTGGAGAACCAGTAGCGGAAATTTTGAGTAGTTTGGAGAACCAGCAAACACCACCTCTGGTTGGCCCCAGAGTGGGGTGGAAATAGAGATTTTGCAGTATCCTTCCCCTGCCATAACCACCAAGCCACACCATGCCCACCGAGCCACGCCCATAGAACTGGTAGTAAAAGAAAATTGGATTTCAACACTGCCTTGATGGTTCTTTTTTGCACACACATTTTGAATGTTAAAGCAAAAAAGAAAACCTTTTCTTATGCAGGAAATTGGCCACATTAAATAAAAATGAGACATAATAAACAATAGTCTCTTGTGCCAAATGCACAGACTGGTTGCATAAAATTGGACGACCTTAACTTTTTTCTCAGAAAGCTTGGAAAGAATGTAAAGCAGATTAAATTCTTATTCCACCCATAATGGATGAAGCAACCATTATTTTAACTTTTCACCCATTATACCTGAGGTAATTTTGGCCAATTAACAGAAATACTTTTAATGACTGTAACTGACTGTAAGAAGGTCAGTTTGGTGTAGTAATGTAGAAACCAGGAGACTGTGAGTTCTAGTCCCCACCTTAAGCATGAAGCCAGCTGGGTGACCTTAGACGAGTCACTCTCTCTCAGCCCTAAGAAAGAGACAATGGCAAACCACTTCTGCAAAATCTTGCCAATAAAACTGCAAGGATTCATCCATACAACCACCAGGAGTCAACATTGATACCAAGGCAGTAAAACCCAAAGCAATATATAAAAGAAGACAAACAAAACATAATAAAACAAACAAATTCCAGAAGCATAAGACAAGGATTGCTTTCCATATTTGTTTTTTCAATAATTGGGAGAACATATGAGCAGACCCACTGTTAAGCATAAATGAACCTGTAGATAAATTTATATCTATGGCCCCTTTCCAAAATATGTTGGGAAGAGAGGACTAAAAATGAAAGGGGTGGGGAGCTAAAGAGGGAGAAGTTTGGTCTAGTGGTTAAGGCACTTGAAAGCAGGGACTGTGAGTTCAAGTCCTGCCATAACCATGAAAGCCACTTTGAGGAAGTCACTCCCTCTCATCCCCAACCCACCTCGCCTCTAACTGATGATGGGGTTCGGACCCATTAGTGGGAGAGATTTATTCAAAGGTAATCTAGTCTGGTGAGATCCAGACTTGAAATAGTCATGAAATAGCCAAAGATGGGAAAGGTTCTTCTATCAACATATCACTGATTACCATATCACTGATTACCAATTTATATTCAGAGGTTTACACTTGCAATGCTGGAATAATTATTTTGAAAATTAGGACTTCATTCAAGCAGCCTATTACCGTGTTTCCCCGAAAATAAGACATGTCCTGAAAATAAGGCCAATCGGGTTTTTCAGGACATGTGATAATATAAGCCACTCCCGCAAAATAAGCCCCCACACTAACTATGTGCCCCACTCCCCCCGCCCTTCTCCCTTAGCCAGCCGCCCCCACCCGCCCCTTTTAGGGTGCAATTTGGGGGTGGCAAGTGGAGCGGACAAGAAGCGGGATAGGCGTCTTACTTTTCTAGCACTGTCACATTCCTTGCCATGTTGTAGAAAAAAATTTCTCGCGAATTCAACCAAATGCCTTTAACTCACAAGAAAGTTTTTTCTACAACGTGTCTCCCTGGACAGAAAGCTGAGGAACATGATGGTACTGGAAAGGTAAGACGTGCGTCTCGCAGCCCAACATGTCCCACCCAATGGCAGGAGCAGCTTGGCTGCTTCCCTTCCTCACCATCTCTTTATTGAGAGGGATGGCAGGTGGGGCGGGGGAGAAGCAAGATGCTTCTCGCCTGCCCCATCTGCCACCCCCAAATTGCATCTTAAAAGGGGCGGGTGAGGGCGGGTGGCTAAGCGAGGGGCAGGAGCCCTGTCATGCCTGGTGGGGGGAAGAAGAGATGGCAAAGGGAGCCACATCTCACTCCATGCATCTCGCTTCTCCCCCACCCCACCTGCCAGAAACGAGTCTTTGTGAGACTAGTCGCACCGCTGCCGCCTCGTAGAGCAGGACTCTGATAAGATAAGACAGTAAAACTGCAAAAGACCTTAGAGTTCATAATCTGCAAAATCACACAATTAAAAACGTGAGACTTATTTTATATGTACATACCATTCATGACAGCTTGATTTTGATTGCTTTGGGATCAAAACTACATAGTCCTCTGTACATAAATTATCTTATTTAAATATGAAGTTAAATATCCCACAACAATCTGGCTACACATTTTATTAAATTTGTATGTATTAAATTTATATTAAATTTAACATGTATTAAATTTATACGGTTGTTCATCTCACATAAAGTGATTCTGGATAGCATATAATAAACAATTAAAACATATTATAAAACCACTTAAATAACATAGCTAAAAACAATAATTATTTGTAAATAATTAAGAAGACCACAATTCTCTTATTGTGGTAAGACAAGTTGTTGCAATGAAACCTCATTGCCCTTCCTATACATACCATTGATGATGCAATACATATCAATATGCAACTTCCTTTTTACAAAACAAATAATTTAAACAAGACTTCTGTTCTATCCCTTACCTAACACACTTTTCCTAAATTTTGAACATCAAAACCTATAACCAATCATTCAATATGTAGCCAAAATACCACTGTTACTATTTGAAACTGCATTAAAAGGTAGAAAAAAAAATACAGTGAAATAGAGCAAAACAAACGAGTCTGATTTAGAATTTTCTCCAATATTACTTTATGCTTTGATGAACAAAAGTCACTCTTAACTTTTCAGAATGCAGATCATGATGCTAAAGAAAGGGCCACATCATAAATGTTAGCAAGGCTGCTTATTGTTGGAAATTTGACAGGTTTTATTTTAGAGAAGAAAAAAAAAACCTCCCTAGAAACTTACAGTATAGTTTTTATCTGCTTCCCATCTCAGATAAGCAGGAATTTCTGGTCTGTTTTTAGAAATCATGATTGTAGGTGGTTTGTAGGTCACAAAAAGAAAATGTGGGGGCTGCAAATGGCCCACTCCATCATTAGATTCAGGATGGCCAACTGTATACAAACGCTTGTTTTAAGAATGCCACAGCAGATTATTAGAGGGAATTTGTTTCTCTAGAGAGACTTCTGTTATTTGATCATCTAATTAAGGGGTAAGCAAATTGCTTTTATTTCAACGTACAAGAGTGAAGTTTAGAATTTCAGTCTGAGGAAATTTTGTGTTTTGATCACATTAATATTTCTAACCTTGGCTTAATTAGGAACATGGCCTAAAACATAACTTTGGGGGATATAAAGAGCATACAATGAATATTGTACTAGCAAACTGGAAAGAGTTGCAACAAAAGGAAACTATAAAAAGAGATGACCTGCTCAACCTTATTAGAAAGTTGCCCTGTGTTTTGTTTGATTCCAGGTGGTTACTGAATTAACTGCTGTTTTATACACGCATTTAATAAAGAGTCATAGCAAAACTGCAGATGGAAAGCATGGAGCTATGAAAAGACAATTGTTATGGGATGAATTTCTGGGAAATGGAAATTTATAACTTTGCAAAACAAACCACATCTTGACATAGCAATTTGTTAATACATTACATAACCCATAATTTACTGAACTAAACTGAAAAACAATAGCTGAGACCCCCTGCCACCCCGCAGGCCCAGAAAGTAAAAGAAAAGAGAGAATGCTGCAATTGAGTCTAAACTGTATGTTGTTATAGGTTTGTGTAAAGTGGATTTTTTTTTTAAATTTGATTTATATGCCGCCCTTCTCTGGAGACTCAGGGCGGCTTACAATGCGTTAAGCAATAGCCTTCATACTTTTGTATATTTGTATATGTATTTGTATATTTGTATTTGTATATATTTGTATACTTTTGTATATTTTTGTATATTTATACAAAGTCAGCTTATTGGGTCCTCAATTTACCTACCTTAGAAAGGATGGAAGGCTGAGTCAACCTTGAGCCTGGTGAATATTGAGCCTTTTGAATATTGAATGTGTTTATGTTAATTTATATGACCACCCATGTCACAATGACAATTCTGGGCAGCTAACATAAAATTAAAATCAAATAGAAAAACAACACACATACACATTGTATATATATTTATATATACACACACTGTATATATGTACATGTGTGTGTGTGTGTGTGTGTGTTTGGAATAGAATAGAATTCTTTATTCTATTGGACACACAAGGAATTTGTGTTTGGTGCATATGCTGTCAGTGTACATTTAAAAAAGTACATTCATCAAGAATTGTAAAATACAACGCTTAGTCATAGGATACTAAATAAGCAATGAAATCATACTAGGAAACTAAATAAAACAATATAAATCATAAAGATACAAGGAACAAGGTTATAGTCTTAAGTGGGAAGAGATGTATACACACACACAAAATGAGACAGGAGGGGGGTGGGCAGCCAGCCAATTTTAGGAGTCTGGGATAGTCTCCTAATATCAAGAGGAAATAAATTAGAATTTTGATCATTAATTTTGAGACTGAATTTATGTGTGAAATTATCTTGGGAGCATTTACCTATTACAAACAGTTGGGAAAGAAGAAGCTCAGAAAAACTGTCTTGTCTTCATCTCTTGCCTCACACCCAGTATATTACAGTATTTAAAAGGACAATTGAAGAAAATCACCACAAACGGTAGATGTAAGTTCCTTCCCCAAGTTCCTCTTCATGTGTTACTTGCCTTTTCTGTTTTTCACCATCTATTTGGAATAACTGAAATGATTCTAAAGCTTGGTTCCAGGAATGTTATATGAATTGTTACTTTTAACTGGAATTGAATTTTGTATTGCTTTTGTTTCCTATATTGGTATTTTATTGTTATTGTAGCACTGGGTGTTGCTTTCCTATGCTACTTAAGTATCACCTTCACTGAGGCAGTTTATACATTCATAAATAAAAAAACCCCCTAAAATAAGTAGTACTCAATTTGATTTCTACTTAAACCATCTGGAATGGGCAGCTTTCAGCCTTTGACCTTTTTACTTTTTAGTCCTTGTCAACTATGTGCTCAGTTGACTAAAGATTAAAATAGTCTCAACATTTACAATGTGAAAAACAAAATAGAAAATTCAAGATCCGTATATATGATTCCAGAAAAACCTGAATCCAAATTCCTAAGATTAGCTGACCAATAGTACCTCTGTCTTATCTGGCTTTAACTGCAGTTTGTTCAGTTCTACAACTGAACTTGGGAAGGAATCAAAAGGTGTCAACTGTTTTCTGGAGCTGGAAGACAATAACATAAGCTGTCTGTCATCAGCACATCAGTGGCATATACTCAGAGGTGGACTGCTGCCAATTCGGACCGGTTCACCGAACCGGTTGTTCCTATTCTGCGCAATTCAGAGAACTGGCAAATCGAACCACTGGCTGGCTCCGCTCCCACCCACTTTTCGGGCAGTTATCAGGTTGTTTTCCCAGCCAAAATCGGCAAAAAAAAAAAAAAAAAAGGTCTGAAAATGACCTGTTTTGGGGTGTTTGGGGGGCTGGTTCCAAAATCGGCCCAAAAAACAGCCTGAAAACATCTCAAAAACCTGGCTGCGAGAGGAAGAGAAACCAGGTGAGCTGGACCCAGACATGTCCTGGGTCTCTTCATCTCAGAAGCAGAAACCTCGCACTCTTCTCCTCTCTGCTAGCCCCCTTCTTCACATGGGATTGCCCAGCAATGGAGAGGGAGAGGGAGAAGGGGGCGGCGTTTCTGTGTCCTCCCGTTTCTGTGTGGCACTTTCCCCTCAATGCTAGCAGCTGCTGCTGCCCCTTCTCCCTCTCCGCTGCTGGGTGATCCCATGCGAAGAAGGGGGCTAGCAGGGAGGGGAGAGTGCGAGGTTGCTACTTCTGGGATGAGGTGACCTGGGAAGTGTCTGGGTCTAGCTTACACAGTTCTCTTCCTCTCACAGCCAGCTTTCCCAGTCTAGTTTGATGCAGTCTCTCTCTCACACACACACAAACAGGTTGGATCTTTCTTTTCTACCCCCCCCCCACTGGAGACCCCTGGATTCCGTCCCCAACCCTGCCTGTCCTATACAGGTACCGCCCACACAAGAGATGTAGAATTGGCCACACCCACCCAGCCACGCCCAGGGCAGAGAATCGGTTGTTAAAAAATGTGGAGCCCACCACTGCATACACTTCAGTATTTCCATAGTTATACAGTTATACATACAGATGTCTGGCAACTAAGAAGACAAGGCATAATTCCATGAGACACCACAGATCAACATCAAATCAACATCAGATCAATATCATATGTAAACAGTAGTTCCCAGCAGAACCCCCTGAATATATCCAACAAAAAGGACTAGAACAGGGGTCCTCAAACTATAGCATGCGGGTCGGATATAGCCCAAAGCCATTAATCCATAAGGCTGCCCCACCCACATAGCCCCGACCCACCCGCTGGCCCCCACCCTTTGCTGAGCACAGAACTTACCTTTGTGAGCCCCGCGGGCTGGAACTGAAGGTAAGGCCAACATTTTTGGCTGGCGGAATGCTACTGGAGGTGAGGGAGGCCAAAAAACATGATACACGGAAGCCCCGGGAGGGTGTATTGTTTAATAGTCTGCTAAATTGACCATGCCTACCCAGTCACATGACCATCTAGCCACAGCCACCAAGCCGGCCTGCCCCCCCCAACAGTCTGGGGGACCATGAATTGGCCCCGTTTAAAAAGCTTGAGGACCTGTGGACTAGAATCCTTGCAAACAGTAAATGATTACCAGTAAATCATATGCAGCGCTAATGAAATCCACTGTAATGTTTATGTCAATTAATACCCATTTCTTTCCATCCATTTTCAGGCAAAGATCATTTACTAAGATGACCCAAACCCAGCCAGAAATTTACTGAAATAAATCCATATCTCCTAGATACCTTCTGTGCTTTGAGATCATCGTCTTCTTGGTAGATGGGAGGTCAGTCAATCAATTCCCAATTCCCAAATCAAGAGATCGGTTTTTTAAAATAACATATTTCTAACCACCTCATTTTAAATAGGAAAGGGGCATTTACTTTCCACAAGAAAGCCTCCATTCTCTTCCTCCTTCCATAGGCAAGCACATCCTGTCCAGTTTATAATGAGGCAGGGGAGGAGGAAAGAGGGGGAAGCATCTTGCCAGATAATTAGTCTACAACTTCGAGATCCCCAAATAGAAAACAGCTAAAATAATTGATTGGATCATATTTATCACACCCCATCCCAATTCTCAAATCCAAATTGAGGCTGTTTTGATTTAACTGTGGATTGACAAGGGAACAGATATTAACGGGGATATATCTACACAGGCAGTCCTCAATTTACGACCACAATTGAGCCCAAAGTTTATGTTGCTAAGCGACAAATTTAAGTGAGTTTTGCCCCCTTTTACGACTTTTCTTTTCTTGAGCCGTGGTGCTGCAGTGGTTAGAATGCAGTATTGCAGGCTGCTTCTGCTGACTACTGATTGCCTGCAGTTCTGCAGTTCAGTTCTCACCAGGTCAAGGTTGATTCAGCCTTCCACCCTTCCAAGGTGGAATGAGGTAAAATGAGGACCCAGATTGTTGGGGACAATATGCTGACTCTGTAAACCGCTTAAAGAGGGCTGTAAAAGCACTGTGAAGTGGTATATAAATTTAAGTGCTATTGCTATTTGTTAAGTGAATCACTGCAGTTGTTAAATTAGTAACATGGTCGTTAAGTGAATCCAGTTTCCCCACTGACTTTATTTGTCAAAAGGCTGCAAAAGGTGATCACATGACTATGGGGCACTGCAACTATCATAAATGTGAATCATTTGTCATGCATTCGAATGTAAATCATATGACCACAGGGATGCTGCAATGGTCATAAGTGTGAAAAACAGTCATACGTCATTTTTTTCAGTGCCGTTGTAACTTTGAAAGGTCACTAAACAAACTGTTGTAAATCAAGCATTACCTAGGTGGGCAAGAATTTCTGACTGATATCTCCTGACTGGTCAGTATTCTGGGCAATTAAATCGTCCAACCAGGAAACCTAGGACAACCTTTCAGAACTGTGTAAATCTTTCAAAACAGATGTTTCAGATATGGCAGATATATGAAACATGTTTTTAAATTATTAAAATGTTTCCAAACTGCTGCTTCTGGCTATATTCACATGCCTGTGCACGCATAGCTATTTCATTCCGTGCAAGCCCAAAGAAAGACGCAGCTGCTTTAATAAGTCAAAGATAGGGGTGTTTCATGCCCTCTTGCATATTTCATAGCATCACTTTCAAAGGATTATACAAACTGCAATATGTCACCTCTAACATTGCCAAATTAGTTCTAAGTATGTATGAAGCAGGGTAGCCGATACAATAACAGTTATCAGCAGAACACTGTCCCAACAGCGATAGGAACTCAGAATTGGCAGAATGAGACAACTTCTTGTTAGCAAAATTGGAATTCTTACAAACCAACGATTTACTCCCAAACCCAGATTCCCAACCTTGCCGTCCAAATCTAGCTTGCTACATTACAGAGAACTGTGGAGAACTGTGTAAGATGAAGTGCCCTCTCTACCTTCAATTTATTTATCATGATTAAACTCCAATGCCCCCCTTCTGGCAGAGGTGATTCTACATGGAGTTAAGTCTCCATTATACATACCAGGTTGAAGTTACCATTCAGTATTAAATGGCAATTGGTAAATATTTTACCAGCAATTGGGCTTGGCATTCAAAAGAAAGATCTATAACCTAGATGTTCAACTTTCAAAAGAATGTGACTTCCTTGGTTAGATTTTTAGGAAAGAAGGCCAATCAGCAGCCTGCCTTTATTTTCCTGCAATGGCCAAGTTGAAACGTCTCCCATACACCCAAATTTGTCCTTTCCACTAATACTTGCTCCTGAGCCATTTTCTGTCCTGCTCAACTCAGACACATTCCTCAACAGTGGCTCCAGTAAAATTAGCCACACAAGCGGTTTGTCAGTAAAAAGGCAGCCTTTCCCTGCACAATATACAGACTGCAGTGTGGCGCCCTTAACTCTTGAGGTTTCCTCTTTGATGACATGCAGCACTGAATGCAGTTTGCAGGCACAAGGACAATCAGAACTCCACACCAGTAATACACAGATGGAAAAACAGGGAGTCGGCAGAGATGCCAAAAAAAGTTTGCAACAAAGATACCTGTTAGACTGTTTCAGAAAAAGGGGCCTCAGTTAGTGACCTAGGTAGACAAGGGGCAAGTTTACTTGCTCATAGAGTTTCAGTCTCTCTCTAGTCTTCCTTTACTCCCAGAGATGCCTACAAGCTGCTCATGGCCTCTTCATTTCCTTGTGCTTTTCTCTTCCCTTCCCCCACACCTTAGGGCTTCTTTTTCCACTATCATTTGTAACTCATTTGTGCAGTAATGCAGGGATCCCCAACCCCGGGTCCAAGGACCAGCACTGGTCCGCAGCATGCCAGCAACCAGTCCACACCAATAAGCAAAGCCCAATCCATTGGATGTAGGCAGCCGCTGGTCCACAGAAAAACCTCTTTCCACAGAACCAGTCCCTGATGCCCAAAAGATTGGGGGCCACTGCAGTAATGGAAGTGAAATCAGCCTGTATTGCCAAAAACAATAATATTACTCAATACTGCCCTTTCATTTTGGATGAATTTCTGCAACGCAGTTAAACTGTGGGCTATCTAGAACTGAGTACAACATAATGAACGCTCTTTCCAGAAATCAAGATTTAATCAATATTACTGGAAATGCTGGAGGAAAACTTTTGCCCCATGGGGCAAAAAAGCTTAACCAAATCTCTCACTCACCCAGATTTACTGCAAAATCATGAATCCTTCAAGTTATTTATAACCCAATAATGAAAAAAGCTCCATATTTTATCATAAAAACCCCTTTTCGCTCATTTTACCAGGAAAAATTTGTTATGCTTATTTGCAAATGCATATTTAGTATTCCTAAAATGCTTTTTTTTTCAAATTATGTAAATACAGTATGTTAGTAACGCCTATACACATTACAATTTTCTTCTGTCTAGATTATTTTTTTGCTTACTGAATTCTACAAACATGTGTCAAACTCATTAATTTTGTTTCTTACAGAATTATTAGCTTTCTTTACTCTTTATACCTAGCTACAACAAGTTTAGTAGACAGAACATTAAAATTCAATCTGACATAAGGAGGTTCAACAAATGCATTTCTTTTTCCAAGGAATTGTTAGAAATTGTACCATATGAATGGTTCAGCTATGCACTGAACAATATTTGAGAATCTAGGATTGTTATGCAGCACTCTGGTGTGTGTGTGTAATCCAAATTACCTTCTCTGAAGAACAGCTACAGTTCTACAGTCCAAATCTGTGAAATTGGATTGATTGTGACTTGTACACTATTTATGTCTTGTATACTGTATGTTTGACTTGTGTACTATTTAGATTAAAACATGGTAGTTGCTCAGAGACTTGTAGATGAAAGGGGAATATAGAAATCAAGCTTTAAAAAAAAATTCCAAGTCTATATCATTACGTAGCTTCATTTAATTATTACATCCTATCAATAACTACACTGACCAATGCAAGTGGTCAGCATGGAACAGACTAAGGTTTGTTCTCCAGATTTTACCACTGCAATTCACCCCTCCCCCAATATTTTGGTTTTACTTTTTAAAAAATATGTGAACATGTAAACACAGAAGCCAAAAGCCTAGCAAGATACACAGCACCATACAACATAACAATGTTTAAGTAATCAAACTACAGGTGTCTATTACATAAATGATATTTTAACAGATTTTGGGGGGGGGGGGTTGATTTTCAGGTATAATATGACTCCACATATACATTCAGTTCCTTTATATATACAAATAAATGTATATGGAGGACTTAAAATTTGGAAGGGCCAGGTGCCATTAGAAATCAGCATTGAAAACTCTATGAAGATTGTAGATTAAATCAAACAAACAAATTCATGCAAATAAAAAATCAGATATTTCATTTCACAGTTATTCTCCATATTTATAGTTAAATTAATATTCATTTTGTTTCAAGATGCCGTATTTACAATCCATTAAAGTGATATTAATTTTGTAACAAGGTGGAAAAAGCAAAGTAAAAATTCTGAGAAGCAGCAACAGCAATTCTTTCACCAGTTATTCCAGAACATTTCCACTGAATTCAGTGAAAATATTACCTCAGAAGATATTTTTAAACCTGAAATTACTGGTTTTATTATCTTGTTTATTGCAAATGAATTCCATCCCCAAATAATAATAATTATTAAAAATAACCCCACACAACAGATCATCTTAAAATTTTGCTCAAACCAGAAAAATAAAAAGCAAACTTGACACAGAAATATATATATATATCTGTTTGCTAGGAGATCCACAGGTAAATAACAGATGTATTCACATGAAACATTACTGAAGTTTTGCAGATATAACCAATAAAAAACCCAGGTCTTACTACACTCAATGGATTTAAAAAAATTTTTTTTAAAAAAAGGAATATAACAATGCACAGGAATTTCAGGAATTTGTATGTGTTTCATCCCCCTCCTAAGCTAATTATGCGGTAGTACAATTCAAAATTTAATTCCTGGTTTTTAGAATTTAGATAATCAAAGGACAGAAGAGAAAGTGAAAGGCACACGTGTCAAACATAGTTAACTGAATTAACAGTTTTATGCTGTTATTTGTTTTTACAGTCATAATGGACTTTTACATGCTAAAGGAATCATGCCTTTTTTGTACATAAATATGTATAATATCACCTTTTACATTTACACTTCTAAACTTTGAGGCCTTAAAGACTGAGCAGTCTTCTTGCACTATAAAAGATATTTTCCTCTCATGGTTTATCACATACCTGAACATAAATTAGGCTTTAATATGTCATATTCTACAATATGAGCTCCATTTGTTTCCAAATAGCAGACCAATACACGTACTATTTATACTTCACTTTATTATCACAAAAAGTAACACTGTTTAATATTTTCTTTCAAAGTAAGATCTATTTTTTGGGGGTGAGGATTCTTTAAGTTCAAATCAACATGTACAAAATTGCAGAGTTTACACCTGATTTTCTCTTGCTCCAATTTTAGTAAAGAGTAATCTATCAGACGACTAATAAGATTACAAAATTCCTCCAGAATTACACAGGAAGCACAAAAAAACTCCACCAAGGCTTCCTACTACACTTTTGTATTGAGAAGGTACTTTATTGGCTTTTATTAACTAATAAGGTATTTTCTCAATACACTGATTTCAATGGGACTGCTGCTGTTGCCATCTGAAATTAGTTCCTAACAGAACAGCACAATATATATATATTTATGCAAACATTGTTTGGGTCCTATGAAACAGAAGCAACCTTAAACGGAACTAAGGATCGGTTAATTTTAGCAAAAGGGAGCGAGATGAGAATTTAAGTTAACAAAAAGTCCTTACTTGGTGTACAAAGACATCAACCGGAGATTCCAAAGGGCTTCCCTCGCGGTTGAGCATGGAAATAAATCCGAATCCCATTCTCACATTAAACCACTTGCAATGGCCTGTTCCGTGCAAAACCTGGGATTCCTCCTCCTCCTCCGCCTCTTCTTCTTCTTCCTCTTCTTGTTCCGGCAATTTCCCGGGTTCATCTCCACTTTTACGCGCCCCCGCTGATTTGGAGAGGGATGGCGGAAAAAAAAAAACACACAAGAAAACTACGTAAATATACACGCGCGCGGTCACACACACACACACACCCTCTCTTACACACAAGCAGAGAATTGAATTCTAATTAACACCTCCTTGGCAGCTGCACAAGAGCGATTGCTACAGAAAAGGACGGAAAGCACACATATACACGCACGTTCAACGTTACGAAATCGAGCTATTTTTCCTTCCCTTCCGACCCATACTTTGTTTTTTAAAGCGCACCAACATTTCAAAGCACACCCACGCCCGGATCTCGTAGGAGGAAATAAAAACTGCGTTTGGAAAGAAAAATAATAATGCAACGCTGAAGGGCATCTCCGAGGGAAAGGCAGCATCTGCGGTGACTCAGGCTCTATTTTTCATACACTCCCCGCCACTCGCACACACAGCCTCACACTAGCAGCAGCAGCAGCAGCAGTCCAGCCCATCCCACGTTGTTCTGTACATACGTGCGATCCTGCCCTTTAACTCCATCTTTCAGCCACATAAACCACCCCAGAAAACGATACTTTACTTGGATACTGCTGGTTGAGCACCGATCCCATCCCTCCCCAGAGGAATTCGCAGGCGAATGAGTCTCGGCTGGCGAGGGAGGGAGGGAGCGAGCGAGGAGGGGCGGGGAGGGAGGGGGGCGACCGAGCCGAGGGAGAAGGCGATTGCACAACCGCTTGGAACAGCCCATCCAGCGGCCGCGAGCTCCGGGTGTTATTTTCCAACTAGGCTCATTTATCTCGCGCGCGCTTCCTCCGGCAACCCCCCTCCCCTTTCTTGTACGCTCTCACTAGAGCCGAATGGAGCGGCGGTGTGTGTGTGTGTGTGTGTGTGAGAGAGAGAGAGAGGGAGAGAGAGAGAGAGTGAGTGAGAAGGAGGGGGCAGGTGTATAAAACTTTCCCCTTCCCTTTCTGCCTTCAGCGGTTGCTTGCTCAATCACACAGGAACAATGGTCCCTCCGAAGGCTTTTCAACTCGGGTGAATCGGCGGTGGGCGGCGCAGAGCAACACAGAGGAGATCTCGGCCACAATAGGATTCTTCCTTTCCCGCCACCCCCCCCCCCATATCTCCGATTTCGTGACCGTTGTTTGTCGTGCTTTTCCTTTAAAAAAAAACTAATTGTCCTTTAAATGGTCCTTTCCTTTAAAACGAAAGTTAAAGGGCTCTCCTTAAAAAGAAAGGAGAGAAAAAAAAAAAAAAAAGGACGGGAGAGAGAAGGAAAGCGAGGCGACGTTTCAAAGGAAAGGGGGGAAAAAAAGCAACCCAGGCAAAGAAGGGGGGATAACCTTCGGCCATGTTGCTTTACAGGCCTTCTGTTCCGAAGTAGCGAGGCGGAAAAGTATCCCCCCCTTTCCTGGTCAGGAGAAGCGGTCTCTGGAATTAGCTTAACATCTTGATTTTGAGCGATTTCTCCCTCTTTGGCTGTCTAGGTCCCTGCTCTCTTGTGTTTTTTGGGGGGGGGCTTGTGGCTGTCCCGCCCCCACCGCCCAGGCCAAACGCCGTCCATGCTCTGGCTGGCTGGGAGTCGGGGCCCCCGTTGCACGTGACTCACTCAATTACATGCCTTCTTACTACTAATTTCACCTCGGGTCTTCCGAGTTGAGGGGATTCGGAGGGGGGGGGGAGTTGGCGAGGAAAAAAAAAAGAATAGCCAATCGGAGCTTCCAACGGCCCTGACAGGCCGGAATAATTTATGAAGCCAACAACGAAATTTGAAAATCCGCTCCCCGTGCCACGAGTTGGCACGTTTCTCTACGTAGATCCGTCTGACGCTCTTTAAGGGTGGGGAATTCTTTGTCGGAACGCAAGGCCGCCGGCCTGCCTCGCGCGAGCCGAGCGTAGCCCGCTCTCCGGAGCGAAAGCTTTTTTTGTTTTGTTTGCTTGCCTTTTTTTTTTTTTTTTTTTTTTTTTTTTGAGGACACGCGTGCAAAGAAATCGCCCTTCGCTCCTCGCACTTTAGTAACTGGCGGCGGAACCCGGGAGGTGGGAAGCGCCGCCGAAGCTGATCCACAAATTGGGCGAGAAGAACTGCTTCTTTCTTTTCTTTTTACCTAAATGGCAATCGGTGGTTTTGTTTTAATTTTAAGTTGGGGATCGTTTCTGCATTTAAATTCACTGGCTTGGGAGGTGGGCTTTGGATCTTTGTGTCTGCTTCACTGGTCGCGTCCCGTTGGAATCGGTGACGGGAAGAAATAGGGGGCGCAGTCTGGCTTCTTCCTGTGCACACATTTACCTGGAAGTAAGCCGCCTTCCTTTCCACTGACCGCGCGCAGAATTTGGGCTGCGGAGGCCTACGCTCACCCCCTAAGTAAATCTATCTGAACTTCATGGATCTTACTGCCATGTAAGTGTATATACCGTATGACTGTAATCTTAAACAGAATTGGTAATGAATCCATCACTAAGATCAAGTCCACTCCCTTGCTCATTAAATCATCTCAGACGAAGAGTTGGCGAGGCTTGTTGGCGATACATCCCGTGAATAAGAACCCTGTTTAATTATTAGGATCCCTCCCTCCCATTTTAATTCGGAATTTGCTTTCTCTGAAACGTAGATCAATTATTTGGGGTCCCGCTCTCTTTAATAGCCATCTTCCGTGTGAATCACGCTGCAGTGTTTCCATTTTATTCCCTTCTCGGTCGTATGTCTTGTTGGAAGGGAAAGGAAAAAAAAATGTTAGGTCTCTCTCTGGAATATCAGAGAATAAATCATAGCACTGAAGCCTCTTTTGATAACAGGGTTTACATGACTGAAACACACCGACTGTTCGAACGATAAACGAGCATTAAAACACGCCTAGCACACTTTGCAGAAGTAATATTCTGAAGCTGCTTATTATGGCCCTGCCTCGTAGGTTCGGTCAATCAAATCGGAACCAAAGTCGCCTTGCCGGGTCTGTACCTCGTCCATTAGGGAAGCCCCACCGGAAACGCGGTGTCATCTCAATTCGGTTCAGGATGCGAGGCAGCCAAGCGTTTCAAAGCATTTAGGGAAGCGGTACGCGAGGAGTTGGTGGTGGAGGGAGCGGGATGGCGCTTCGCAGGTTCCATCCCCATCTCGATGCGGGGGAGGGGATGTGATTGATAACTTCCTAAATAAGAGGTCAGTTTGCAAGCTCAGCGTCCAACGAACCTCACTCGGCAAACCGATCGTTCTCCAGGAGGCGGGAGAATTGTGGGAGAGAGACTGGAAAGGCGAAACACCGGAGTGACCGGCAGGAGGAGAGGCGGAAAACAAAAGACCGGAGGGATGAAGCTGGGTCACAAATTGCTGTTGAAACGGACCCCTTCTGGACAGCCGACGGCCGTTCGGAGTGTTGTCCAGTCCTGGCTTTATCTGCGAGTCTCGTCACCTTACAGCGGAACTGACATTTTAATAGACCCCGTACACGAATTACATGGGGAGAAACCGTTTTATCTCCCTGAAGAGTTCCAAATTCATCCCCGGAATCCTCAGGTTAATAACACACGGGCGAAGAAAGGGTGGAGGGATCGGGATGAGGGGCAACAATGAGAAGTGTACGCTTCTGACGGTCGGACGTTCCCGGGAATGCTAGCAGCCCAAACTTGGGCGTGTTCACGTCGAAGGCAGCCCAGCGAGTCTTAACTTTTCTATGCGTGTTTTCTCCGTTCTTTGCCTCTGCACTGAAAATGGCCTCCGATCCTTTTAAGACCCAACAATGAACCTCCTTTGAGGACCGCTTCCTTAGCTGATTAGCATTGTTCGCTCGCCTTCTACAGCACAGATGCGTATGCGCTTATAAAAGCACATGTACGGTATTCCATTGGAATGGGATACGAACAGGATTAATCCCGAAATATCAGTTTCAGCCTTCCTTGAAAATGCCTACTGCCCGTTTCTCAAGCCAGATCAACATTTGCAAGGTCTAGATAGATTCTGCCACCCGCCCCTCCCGTCGTGCTTTAATTTGCCCTGCATGTTCGGACTTTTTTTTTCTCTTCCCACTAATGAAATCACAAGGTTGTCAGTTGTTGGTTTAAACCTGGCGACAGGCAGTCTGAACAAACAGTGACTAACCAAAGGGGCCTATTTACTCCCGGGTTACTGCGTAAGAGTTTGTTGCAGGGAGAGAAAAAGTGCAAACTTATTTTCCTAACGGCCCGTTTTAAGTGGACAGGGTACCTTCCTGCCATGAGAACAGCTCCACGCGTTAATTCGTAGCGATGCCAGGGTTGTTCTCGTTTTCGGTGTGGAAGGAGGGCTGAAGTTCTTTATGGCGGCATTCCTCTGGCAAATTCAGCTATCAGCTCCCCATCGGTGAGCTTGGTGCTGGAGGTCGTCTTGCTCAGCTTTCGCCCCTCCTCCTCCTCCTCCCGCCCTCCTCGCTTCCTCTCCGGCACAGCTTTTCGAACAACCAAATAGCGCGCAGAAAAGCGGTAACGGGGGAGAGCTAAATGGCGCAGAATCCCCGGCGCCTCCTTCTGAGGATCGGGATCGGGTGCGCCTAGCTTCGGAAACGATTGCGTAGAAATAAATGCTCTCGGAATTCAGCGGGATTTCCATCCAAATCAGCTCGAAAAGAAGCGAATCTCATTCGAAGGCAGAAAGTGCAGCTTTTCCAAGACTTTAAAGGTTTATTGAGGCTGGAGGGCAGGAGGAGATTTTGCTAAAAAGATGAGGCGGAGAGAGCAAAAACCTAAAACGCTTTTACTTACCAGAAATAGAGGACCGAAGTGGCTAACTAAATGTCTTCCTATTACCAGGGGCTGGATGGTGAAACTAGATAAGAAGAACGTCTGCACCTTTCTTTGCCAATAGAATAAAGATCCTTCAAAGGATTTGGGAGAACTAAAAAAATTAACCGGCTGATGGAACATAGTTTGGGGGATGTAATCCGCCCAAATATTTCTTGCTGCAGCTTGGGCAGTTTTCGGTTTAAGGAACCATGGCTGCCTGAACCTTGTGCAACGAAGAAAGTATTTAGCTTCCATCTTTTCAGAACGAAGAGACGTTTTGCTTTAAAGCCCTCACCCCATGTAAAGTTTGACTCCTCACATTGCGCGAGGCTGCATGCCTGGACCCCTCTTTGAGGTTTTGCCTTATCCATTCACCTAGTAGGGGTAATCAGTTCCGCGCGCGACTTTGTGCAGATTTTCCCTCGACCTCTAAAAAGCCGAGACAAACTTGAGAAAAGCATCCTTATCATTACACAATGTACAGTATTCCTTAGCAACTGAAGTTTATACAATGTCAAGTTGCATTCTGTGTAGTCTTTCTGTTACAAGTCTAAAAGAACACTCACTATGGAGAAAAAGTTGGTCAAAAATCGGAAGCGTGTGTGCATAATACACCTGTCCATAAGAATTTATACGGAGGGAGGACGTTAGAAACGCATTGCCTCCGTCGACGGGGTAGGTAGGTGAAAGTCTTAAGCAGAAAGAACCCGCTAGCTCCCTCCGGTTCAAAAGATATGTGACCTTTGGTTCAGACCATATTATTGGGTTTTGCAGAGGCTTAACTTAAATTATCTTTTTTTTTTTGAAGTGGAGGAATGCCATAAAGCAATTACAGTATTGAAGGCGTTGTCATATATGAAAGTCGCTAAGGAAGAACAGGCTGCAGGCGGTTGTACAGTATTTAAAAAACGCGGGTTTTCAAATGACTGCCCACCAGCCTTGAAATTTTAAAGCCTCTAGTATTAGCAGAATTAAGGTCGGGGCCAACGGTCTAAAGAAGAGCGTCAGATGTTTTCGGCGCATCTATTCATTTCCTGCAAAACAGCGCGGTCCCTCTCCCCGCCCCAAATTCAGAACGTGCGTGCAGGAAAGTGGCGACAAAGTCAATACCTCAAAAGCGCTGCCCTGACTTGCGGATCTGAACGATGCGAGGAAGGCAGTTCTCTTTTCCTTCAAAAACTCGGCGATCCAGGCGTGAAGGTTTAGTTATACCGACGACCCCTCCCCCCTTGCGTTCTGCTTCCCAGGCAAAGCGCGCATTTCGAGCGAAAGTTTCGCAATCCGGGCGAAAGTTCGATTTGCGAAACAACGGTTCGCCGGGTTTTGGTGTGACCGCAAGGGCGCGAAAGTTGGGCAGGGAAAGGTTGGGGACGGGAGAAGCGTCCGTACTCCAAAAGCCACCCCAGATTCAAGATTTCTGCTGCACTCCTGCCGCTCGGGTTATTGTGACATTTTTTTCCGACGGCGACAGCCGCACCTGCTGTTCCGAAGAAGTCCCAAAGAGAGAGGGTGGGGGGAGAGGAGACTTATTTTTGGGAAGTAGGAATAAATGGATCGGTGGATGGAAGGATATTTAAAGAGTCGCGAAGAAATACAGAAAGCTATAACTATTGGCTGCCATCTAGCGGTCGCCTGGGGTTTTACGGTCCTCATCTGGACGGGCCGGCAGCAGGAAAGATCGCGGAGGGGAAGAAGCACTTGGCTCTGCCCTTCAAGTTCCAGGGGCTTCTGACAAGAAGGGGTCTGGGGTCGTCACAGAATCTTAGACTTTCAGAGAAACCTTACATACCTGCTCCGGGTCTGCATTTTTTTTTCATCTGGATTTTCTTCTGGATAAATAACCCTTTTCACTATTTGTTAATAGACGAAGTCTTAACTAAGAGCATCTTCTCTACCCCCCTTCCCCCTCCCCACTGTCGTTGGAATCTCCTGCAGCTTCCGTGTCTAATCTTTATTTTGGGCACCAATCAAATAGCGGCGGCTTCCAATATTTCTGCGGTCCGTTCTTCTCTATTTATCTATCTATGTATCTATCCCATCAATCTATCCTCTTTTGTCTTCACTAATCCACAAACTAATATATGTAACACCGAAAAAAGACTTGTTGAAGTTATCTATAATGTTTTCATAGCCTGTTTGCTGATAAAGAGGAGTTTTTACGGGCGGGGCGTGTGGATGTATTTGTGTCTTTTGTTGCTGATTTAGGAAAGCTTTTCGGAAACGGAGTGTAGCGGCAGCGGTTCTAATCCAGAAAAAGCAAACAGCTCACTCTTCTAGGACGGTGGCCAGAGAAGACGCCTTAAACACCGTAGAGAGGACCATTTTTTCCGGCTGTTTCGCAAATGGCTAAGGCACATTTCAAAAGTAAAATGCGGGCGTGACGAGAAAGTGCGACTTTATTAATGCTAGTCCTAATCTTCGATTTAAAAGCAGGCGTTTCATATAGTTGCTGGCCATAGTGGTTGATATACGTTATTCAGTCCCGGGACAGTTTTTGCTGAATTATGTCCAGTTTCATTTTTTTTTTTTTAATGATGGCGAAGGAGGGCGTTTCGGGCTCTTAGTAAAAGACACATTTTAAGACAAAATGATAATCTTCCTCATCCGACGTTCGCCTGCCGATTGGACTACCGATTGCTTGGAAATCCCACCGAAGTGAATGCGAGGATTAGGAGAACACGTGATCCTCTAGGAATAGGTAGATCACTCGCAGTGCTCCTTCGGTTTTTTTAAAAAACTAAATTACTATGTAACTCTTCCATGGTTTTGAACATTTCCTTATAGTACGACATAAACTAACCCGTTATTGGATCGGGTATGACAGATATGAAGACATTTCTTCTCTCCAACCATTTCCCCTTCTCTCCCGCTTCAGTATAAATACCGAGGAACTGCGCTGAAATTCCGGATGCGACTGTTCTCCTTCATACGACTGAAGAGAAGGGAGCGTCTTTGCCTACTTGCTAAAATGGGAGCAGCATCCCCGAATTTGGTGCGATTAGATAGTAACTAGTTATGACCTCCAGATCCAGTCTCCTAAAGATTCCTAACATGTTCCCCGCAACTCCTATTTCTGTTAATTTAAACCGTGAGACGTTTCAGCAAAAGTTGGAAGTTACACGCGTTCTTTTCCTTGGCTATTACTGGTGTTAAAATCTCATCTCGAAAAAGTGTGATATCCTTGTTGCGATTACGGGCGGGGGGGAGGGGGAGAGGAAGGCAGACGAAATAAGCCGTAATCGGGTTGCTGCGTGGAAACTGAATGGCAGGCCAAAACTTTTGGGTATACGATAGAGCCCACCAAAATGAATGTAAGTGGGCGCGCCCAGCGTTGTGGAAACTCGGGGCTCCAATTACGCAAGAATCGACCGCCATCCTTTGAGCCTGAGAACCTTCATGGCCAAGACGAATTTCAGGATCGCGAGGAGGCGGCGGCGAAGGAACAGGAAAGGGCGGCAGAGAAACTTTGTAAATCAGCTGATTCTTTTTTCTCCGCCCACTTACGTTTCTCGTTAAAGAAAGGTGCAAAACTACGGAAACGTCCGCCTCCTGCCTAAATGTATGGATCGAGGTAAGAAAGCAGGATTCATTTACGATTCATGTTTACTCATCGGACTATTTTTTTAAAAAAAAACAGTACGGTCATCGTGCAAATTTTAAATGAAAACCATTATTTCATTCATTCTCTAGGACAGGATCTGGAAGAAACGCTTCGTTTTAGAAGCCTTGTAACCTTCAAGGAAGAAGAAAATCAATGGATTCTGCAAACAGAAATCCTAATCCTAGTCCGGCACAATTAATCCTAACTCACCCTGAATTCCCTGCAACTTGTTGCCCAGCAAATATATTAAGTTAAGAGGAGAAAGCGAATAAAAATCGTGCCAACCAACCCTATAGTTAATGTAAACATTTTTTTTTAATTTAAAAAAATCGTAAAACCTTCCCTTGCCAGAAAACTCGCCCAGTTCGACGAGTGTTTTGCGAAGGGGCAACCACAGCCGTCGGCTTCCCTAAGGCTGCGGGGGAAGAAAAAGGGGGAAAAAAAACCTCCTGGGCGTTTGGACCCTGGGGAAGCTAGGGGGAAGCCGATCAGAGGGGGCTCCGTGTCCTGCGCCCACTTCCTACCGGTGGCTTTTGCGACAAAGAGGGCAGAAGCTCCTTCGAGAGCGAGACTCATTTCACAGTCCCGCCGAGGAGAAGAGGGGAGGGGAGGGGGAAACCTGGAAACACCTCCGAAAATCTTAAATTTCTCCCCAGGCACCGTCTCCTCCTTGGCAGCCCCGGCGTGGAGATTCTCAGCTATTAGTAGCCAATCAGTGGCGAACAGAGAGGTGTGCGAGACCAAATCGAATTCTGCGAACCGGTTTGCAGGAGGCGGCAATAAAACGACCGAGGGAGGTCAGCGACGGCGGTCTGGGTAGTTACGGGCGCCCCCCCATAGAGGCAGGCGGAGTTGCCCCGGGTAAGGAGTCGAGGCTTAGAACGCTTTCTGTCTTAATTCTTGCTCCGGGCTTTGTGCTCAGGGGTGTCCCCCCCCCCGCATTGCTCCGGTTCCTTTCCCTGCGAAGAGAAGTGTAGGTTCACGTGGAAATGAAAAGCAGCAAGACTCGGAAAAGCCTTGCCTGGAAAAGGAGCCAGATGATGGAAAGGGAGGGGGCTATCTTTACAGTGTTTAAATTTCGCCGTACAAAGTGACGCGCTACTTTATTTTAACGCGTTTCATCAATTGTGTCGGGAAGGGGGGGGTCATTCTTCTCTTATAACATCTTGGGGGGGGGGAAACACACCTTCAGACGTTCAGGGCGCATGCGCCACTGAAACTTCGCCGCCCTCCTCCCACGTCCGGGAGAGTATCTTGCAGGGAGCAGGAAAGTTCATCTTCAGCAACCAAGGGGCAGCCTTGAAGCCCAAAGCTCAGTCAGCTGAGCCAGAAATGCATCTCTTGGAATGGAGAAGAGAGAAGAATAGAACGAATTCAAACTCTAAGATGGGTTCTTTTTCAGCCAAGACCATTAACAGAGTTGATAGCTCAACTTTGATCAAAACGCTCAGATCATTGGGGAAGGGGGAGAGAGAGAAGACCAATAAGGGAGATAGTCTGCTGGATGTAAACATCCTTCTGAGTAAATATAGGAACTTGTACTGCTTGGATGGCTTCTCCAAATACATTTACATAGTTTAGAAGAATAGGGCACACTATCTAGATTAAAAAACCTGTTTCATTTAGGTGTTTAAATAGTTCAACAAAACCCTGGAGGTTTCATTCAATGTTGCATTACATATATCAAATGTCTTACAGGAGAATCTTTCAAAGTTTCTTTCTCAAAATAGAAAAAAATAAGTGCTCCTAATATTTGACTTGTAGGAAAATCAACTGCTATAGTGTTCTAGCAGGATTGCTAATGCCCTAGAACAGAATTAACGTGCATGGGGAAAGTGAAATTTGCAGAAATGGGAATCATCTCAAAATGATTAGGTTCCAGATTATTATTATTCCAGGCTACATAATTTACAGCCTTCACTTACACAGGAAGGATCTTCAGCTTCATATGTCTTCAAAATTCAAGGAGGATACAATCAAATCTTAAGGCATTGTATTTTTGTTTTCTTTCTTCCTTAGGGAAGCTATGGTTCATCTACTGTTATCTATTTGAACCTCATAACAAACAGTTAAGACAAGCACACAGTCAGAATGAATAAAGGGTGGGGTGAAATAAGAACTAACCTGGATCGGAAGAAACTTTCCAGAAGGATTTCATAGTCTTCTGAAGGACCTAGGAATCAGAGAGCTGCAGTCACTACCATGTTAATTCCAGCAGAGCACTCTCTTTAATTCCCCCTTTTCTAGTTTAACAACTCATTAGAAGGCTATAAAATGCCAGCTCTTTACTCTATGAAGTGACCTATAAACTTTTTAACAGGTTGAGGCTTACCTAACTCATTACAACCAACACATTTAATAATAGGTGGGGCTCTCATCAAAGCAACATCAAAGAAGGTGTTCACCTTTTAATGAAAATAACTGAAGAACTGCAGAAGTACCTGAAAGTCTTTTTGGATTATTAAATTTATTGTTTACTAATCATACCATGCTACAAATATTTTAGTCAGATCAACAAATATACATGAAATGGATGGCATTCACTTTGGTCAAATATGAGCAAAATGCAATAGGAGCATACTTTTTAGACAGGTGACATAGGTAATAAATAAATCCATGTATTTCTATTCAAACTGTCTTTTGAGATTTATAAGAAGCAATAATATTTGGGTGAAGTTAATGTGTTAATTCTATTACTCCATTACCTAATGGGGATTATTTGCCTATTGTGCCCTGAATATTTAAGAAATGTCAATATATCAATAATTGAGCAAATAAATTTTGACATTCACAAACCACTGGGTAGAGACACTGGTAAGTGTCTCCCAGTTACCTGCTTCCATTTCGGTTACTCTGCAAATGGAAGATGGTGTGAAACTAAGTTTATTTATTTTGTAAATCTTTCCACTAGGCTTAATATTCTATAAATTATAGATTGAATTTATAAATCAACAATTCTATCTTGAATTAAACAATGGTAACATACAGAAATTTTCCATCCAAACTTAACAAAACTGAACTTGAATAGTACAAACAAAAGAGAAAAACTACAGGTAATCATTAGGAAGGCAGACAATGATACTGGGATATGTTTCAAGTGTGTAATAGTTATAAAGAAACAGTTTTTTCTTTATTTCAATAAGGAAAATGTTACAAAATGAATTTCTTCAAGGCATCAGTATTTTCTTTTTTAGAAAGAACATACAAAGAAAAATATAATTAAATTGCAGTTGAAAGGGTCAGCATCTCTTCCCTTATATAATTGACAAAGCAAATATGCAGTACTCAGATTCTGTTCTGAATAATTCAAAACTAGGTCCTATTTCCCACAAAACAGCTCAGTTTCATTTGGCAGGTTAAAGTTTACCTTTTGATACATAAAAGGAAGCCAAACATCAAGAGACAAAAATTGCCCAAACAGTAGCAGATATTTATAAAATTTGGCCTAGAGCAGATACTACCAAGGTTACTAGAAAAAAAAAAACATTTGGAATATTCTAGCACTTTGTTTTATTTGGTGTTTGTGTGATATTTACACTAGCCTGCCTTGATACCATTGCTAGCAAAATATGGTGAGGGGAAGAAGAAAAAGGCGAGCAGGCAGGACTCTTGTGAGAACAAGAACTGCAGCACAATCCACTGACCCTTTCTCACAGGCATGATCAGACTAGGAAGAATAATGAAGTCGAAATCCTGATTGCATTATTGGGCAATGCAAACAATGCAGCATGTTCTGCCTACATATTAATCATTTTGCTGAACTATGGCAGAATGTATATAAATAGTGAAGGAAGTAAAATAAGAAAATATTCAGAAGGCATTTATTAAATATTCTTCGTATTTTGTCTCGTTTTCTCTATGTACTTCATTGCTATGTGCATGTCTGTCTATCTGCTCCACAAAATAAAGCAGTTGTCAGTTGCTGTATATGACTTGCTTTATTCCACTATTAAGTGTACACTGTCTTTAGCACAGTATTATTCAACTGGTTATTTCATCAAAGAATAATATTGAACAGTCAAGCATAACCTCAAATAAGGTTATGTTTAAAGACTTTGCTAATTCAAATTGCACTGGCTGGCATGGTAATGTAAATAAAATACTCTTGATTATAAAATTCTTCCAATACTCAAAAGGCAGTTGTAAAATTAGAAGATTCTTGAGTCGTTTTGGAGGTGTTTGGAGGGTCCAGTCCTAAGATTTCATTCAGCAATATAAAATATATGATATTTTAAATACCAGTACATTTCCAATTATAGTTCCTTAATCTGTCTTAATTATGCTTAAATTTGTTAGCTACCTGAAATATCAATTACAAATGGAAAATTGCTGTTAAAATTCAATTAAAATAAAAATGTACTGAAATTACATGGTGAAATCGACACATACCATACATGGATTATAAACTAAGATGATACATAAATAACAGAATTGTGGAAAAATATAAGATGTTTAAGTTCACTAATATTTCAAAACTTTGTATAAATAAAATAATGTAGCAATATTCTGTTTGTCTAGTTTCCTCCCACTTCTGTGTAAAATGGTCAAGCCACCTACTTAAAAATATATTTCATTATAGCAATTACTATCTTTTTATTGTCTGAATTAACATAATTCTTATAAGATTCAGTGAAATAGTAAGACTGTTTGAAATATATTTCCCAAGCAAGTAAATTCAGTCTAATATTTTCTATATTTTTTAAACAAAAAACTAAACTAAATGAACTGATCTAGAATTGTTCTCAATTGCCAGATATTGATACTAAAATTTTAATTTGTTTTTAGCATTTGTTTTAAAAAATAAAATAATATTTTAGCTTTTTTCCATTTCAAGGCAGTTGTTATCTAAATGAAAGATTTAATACACCATGATGCCAAATTTAACTTGATTTGCATAGCAGGATGGAGTATTAAGAATTATGTACATTCTTAACATTTTTCATGAAATAGATTTTATAACATACTTCTGCTTAACCAGATTGCAAGCTTTAGTGTTACTTGTTCAGATAAATATAGTATGCTTTAGCATGTGTTAGAACTGAGTATGATTACCTCTTTTTATGTTGTTAAGTATCAAAGTCATTAAAGCAGATTAATCCAAATGAAGTTATATTTTGAATTTAAGATAGATAAAAATATCAATTCACCATAACCATTAATTTCAATAAATGTCCAATAATTTTTCATAGTAATGGCCAAACAGCTGTTTCTATTGTAGTGATGATTGTCACTCAAATTCATGTCACTTCTGCCAGGAGAATGATTTCTAAAAACAATGCTTCTCTTCATATTTGTTATTCTATGTATAGTTCTCTGTTTTCAGTTAATGCAAGCATTGAATATTCCCTTAACAAAGTACTACTTGCTCAGTTGAGAGGCTTTATTTCCAGAGTCAAAAATGCAGTTTATACTTTTAACCTGAACATAATAATCAAATATACTGGTCAAAAAAATAAAGGGAACACAAGCAGAAGACATCCGAGATCTGAATGAATGAAATAGCCTTATTAAATACTTTGTTCTTTACATACAGTAGTTTATACACTGCTCAAACAACTAAAGGGAACACAAAACTACTGTATGTAACGAACAAAGTATTTAATAAGGCTATTTCATTCATTCAGATCTCGGATGTCTTCTGCTTGTGTTCCCTTTATTTTTTTGACCAGTGTACTTTATTTCCAATTTTTCCACTATTTAAACTGGAAAAATTTAATTCCACTATCTACAATTCCTCATAAGTAATGTAATGTAATGTAATGTAATGTAATGTAATGTAACACACACACACACACACACACAGAAGTATACACATTCACGATTGTTTAGAATATTTAATAACATATTCTATTAATTGAATTTAAGTTTTTATCTCATTTCCAAAAGAAATGTAACTACATTTTTCTTCTAATTCAGAGAAAAAAAATGACCAAGTTTAAGAAGATTAGATTTTAATATTAGTATATTTTTATACTAACATCTATCGGTAAATCATTATTGTGTCTTTCATTATCTATGTCTAAAATACTAAATGTCTTTGAGACAGTATCAAGTTACATCATTTCTACCAAAATGTATTATGTACAAACATTAAAAAATGTTTAAGTGCAGGTAGACTTTTCAGCTTGCTTCCTAAAAGAACCTAAAGCAATGCTGAAATATTTATAGTAAGTTCAGAGGCATTTATCTGAATGAATGTACAAATCAATGCAGCATCGAAAAGGTTAATTACATGATGTAATAATTAAAATAATTATATTTTATCAGAAAGGGTATATTTCATTTTTGATAGGAATTATATTTTTAAGTAAATGATTTATTCCAACTTCTGTTATACCATTTCTTACTAAGGACCTGTCTGAGGGAGATGGGTGATTAAGAAATATGAAATATAAATAAAGCAAATAAAAATATAAAATAAGGACTTTAAACACAAACTCAAGTTAAATTATATGAAATTTATTTATCCTACATTTTCAGTTACAAAAACAATCCCATAGAATATTTGTATTCATCTAGTGTTTCAAGCATTAATATTTTATTGAAGAGAAAATTAATCCCAAATTCATAATCAGTAGTAATATTTTAGTTATAGTGACAACACTTATGTAAAGATATACTGTATAAATGCAGGATTCTTGGTTTTAATTCTATCTACACTCATATAAAATGAAAGATTAAAATTAGGTCCACAATGTTAAGTTATTCATTTTCTGCAAGCAAGTAAAAATTTGCTTTAGGAAGCTAAAATTTATGAGTTTTACTCTGTGCACGCTGCAAAATGTTAGTTTAAAAGATACCTCATATAGTGATTTTTTTCCCCTGAGTTAATGAAGCAGTTGCAGAATTAAAAATATTTTCATACAAATCTATAAAGAAATTGTTGGTAAAAACTTCATCTCTGGAAATTAAATGTTAGCACTTTTTCAGATATAATTAATTTAAAAACTTAATATATGGCACAGAATGATAGATTGAAAACCATTAATGTTTGCTACATTGGGGGGAGGGGCTGAAGGAAAATACCAGCTTTCAGAGGGGGGCTGAAGGAAAATACCAGCTTTCAGAGGCATGCACATTTTGATCTACTATAGCAAAACAAAATATGCAGTACTTAAAAATTTACAGATTTATTTTGGAAGCTTACATTTGTGTGATTTTGGTCAGTTTTAGAGAATAGAATTTCCATCTTTGATTGTATAAATTGGGAGATTCTATGCTGATCATATAAAAAAATTTGTAACAATAGCCAACAATATGTATGTATGTATGTATGTATGTATGTATGTATGTATGCTGTTCTTTTTTCGTAGGTCTATATGTGCATTATTGTTTCAGCCAGGCTTTTTCTTGATTTACATAGGAAAAACCCTGGCTGAAACAATAATGCGTATGTATGTATGTATGTATGTATGTATGTATGTATTCTTTCCTTTAAATGATAGGAAAGAATACTTATATATGAATTAATATGTGATATAAATGAATTTTATATCACATATTAATACTTATTAGAAAAAATAAACATACATTTACTGGGCTCCTTTATAAATTATATAACATATTTCTTCATTAAAACTTATAGATTACTGTTTTGCAAATTTGTTTTGGCAAAAATAAAATGACTTTATGATAAGCTGTATGATTTTATCCCAGTTTGTCACATTTTGCTTTTAATCTGAAAATCCAAAAATTCAAGGATCAATTTATTCTATTTTTAGAAACAAGATGTCAAGCAATCCTATGTTCAAAACCAAAGTAGGAAATTAAAGTGAACTAGTACAGAGCTGCTTTCAAAGAACATTTTTGTTAAAACTGTTAAAATTTAATTATTTAATAAAATTTAATTTAATTTTTAAAAAATTAATAAAATTTAATTAATTAATTAAACAAAATTACTCATCCATATTTTAAGTTCTTCAATATTATTTTGTATGTGATTTGCTTGAAACTTTAATATAGGTCTTATGCAAACTCTTTACCCTTGGTTAGAAGTCTCAGCATCAACTTTCATGATGCCTTTCAAAACCTCAGAATCCAAAAAGTTATTGTTCATGCCTGAAGTCTCTTTTCACAGGAGGGTTTAGGTTGGATGTATCAAAATAAATTAAATGTTTCCATTTCTACAAGTTAATTTAAAATCAGAAGAGATTTTAGCACTTTGTTCAGCATCAAGGTACAAGATACAATGTGGCATGCAACTAAATCTGCCTTTTACAAAAATGAAACAATGTTGAAAATGTAAAAATAAAAAAGGGAATTAACTGGAAAATATCATTTCTGAAGTTTAGAATGTTTTCAGTTGGACATAATAATGATCAAGATGGCTGTCTTGTTTCAGCACTTTGGCCAGCGACTTTGTAGCTACATCCTGTCATAGGAGGAGCTATTATGCAAATACATATGCTTCTATATCTCTGCAATTATGAATAAAGGAAAGCTAAACTATAACACTGAATTTATTTGAAAAGTTTTAATATAGCTGTCACTTCTTCCATCAAGTGTTTGTGACAGTGAGCTTTGAAATGAGTATTATAAATCACTTCAGAAGCTGTATTATAACCTTAAATAAATGATGTAAGCAACAAGTTCCTCTGGTATACATCCAAGCCATCAAAATAATTTCTTTTAAGGCAATTTAAAAAGTAAGGAATATAACATGATTTAGAATAAAATAACTGGAAAATACTGCTGTTAATATTTACAATTCATTTTTCTGTTCAAGAGATTTTTCTAATTGGGAGGCAGCATTGAAATTTTTATCAGTATCTAAAGAATAAAGTAGATTTTGTCAAGGATTATTGTTCTCCCCTATTCCTTCATTTAGACACATTTCAAAATATCATTTTTTTAAAAAGGATTCTGAACATTGCATTTTGAGATCCAGTTTATGACCAGATAGTTTTTGTATGTAGCCTTGGTTGAATTATGATAATTTTTATTTATTATATTTATTTATTAAATTTTGAAGGGAAAAAAACTTTTTTAATTTAATAAATCCTGCTCTATACTAAAGCCATAATTTGGTATTCCAGAGGAAAGAATTTTTTAAAAAAGTATTTAGGGTGATTAAACAATGGAACTTATTTTCATGTATGTGTAGTTTTTCTAATAGTATTTATAGTAAATAATACATTTGGCAAAAATGATATTTGATAGTTATCAGAGTGCCAATATTTGTTTTATTAAGCATTTTTGCCTTTAAGTTATAGTTAAAATAGTTGGAAGGCAGCGTGTGCCCTTATGTGCCATTATTTTAACTGAATATATTGATCCTTAGAATATATCTCTATACTGGATATTCTATGGCTAATGTCTCACACATCATTAGCCAAACTATCTTTAAGATAATTCACTTCTGGCTTCATTCAGTTTTCTGAGGTTATATAATACAGTTGTTGCCTATAATAATTTATTGGCCAGAAATAAAAATAGTAATCTTTTGGGAAGTTCACAACTGAGAAAGACACAAACTCAACTATTTAATGCGCTACAATGTGTTCCAGGATAAATTTGAATTTATCTGTACAGTAAACTAGGGGGAAAAATTCTCTGTTTAAAAGAAATCATACACAGAATCCCACCATACTCTATTTTTAGAACCTTATAGTGATACTGTCAAATAAATCTAACTAGATTTCTGCCATTATTACAAAAGAGACGACAGAGTTTACAATATATGCTTAAGGTACTTTATTTTTCCCTTTCATTCCAAAACATTTGATACATTGGTTCGCAAAGAATTAACTTCTCGCTACATAGTATTATTGCAAAATAACCTGCATGAAACAAACCACGGCATGCATAGCAACTTTGGGAGCAATTTAAAAAAAAATAATAATAATGTTTGTGTTGGAGAGGGGAAGAGCAAAAAAATTTAAAAAGCAGCAAGCAAGATCTCGGGAGTTCATTTTCTTAATACATGAAATAGTCCAAGATGGCGTCCCATTACTTACGTTTTAAAATCCCATTCAGAGGACCCCGATTTATATCATAAACAATGATAGGCTTCCCCTTCCCATTCTTCCCCCCTAGAAACCCCAAAGGAGGTGCCTTTTTTATTATTATTATAAAAGTCTCTTTAACGAAAGACTGACTCCATCCTTTGCATTCTCCATCAGTGCAACCCTCGCGCCTTCGCATAGCAAATAATGTAAACTATGCGTCCCTTCACTTCTCGCCTCGGGCTTCCCACGTACGTGGCCCTTTTAAGCTCCAGTTTCCTCGCGCTTTCTCTCCTCCAAGCTTTGGGTGGCCTTTTCTTGAACACCCTTCCCTCCCTTCCTCCCTCATGCACACCCCTCCTCCCATCACCGTAGCCTTATCCCTTCGCCGGCTTTTCCCACGTTAAAGCAGAAACTGCACACGCGGATCAAGGCGAAGGAACAAGAACGACGGACACGGCGCCCCCTGGCGGCCGCACTGCGGAAGGAAGGTTCCAACCTTGGCGCAACACGCCTTTGAAAAGCCTAAAAAGCTCGGCTTAAAAAAAAAAAGGCTGAAGAAAGGAAAACTTCCCCTGCCGTGAAAGGCGACCAAAAGGAGAGATTCGACCGTCTGTTTCCAGGCTGGCAAGGAGGGAGGGAAATAAAGGTGCACACCCGGAAGTAGACCACCGGCAATTTTTTTTCTCTCTCTCCCCCCCACCCCCACCCCCCTTTTGCCAGGAAAATAGCACACGCCTTTCGGCCCCTTTGCCCGGGTCTTCTGGCTGCAGTGCAGCACGCTTTGAGCGCCCCCCCCCCGCGCCCTCGCTCCTCCCTTGGGCCGCGCGGGAAAGGCTATTTACTCTACTTACCTCGCGCGCGCCATGGTCACTCCAAGGCCGAGCAGGCTCAGGGCTTGCCAGAAAGGGAGCAAAATAAAATAAAATAAAATAAAATACTGTAGAGAAGAGAAGGGGGCGGCGGCGGTAGGCGGAAGGATGAGCAGATAAGAGGGTGGGAAGAAAGCTCGGCTGGCCTTGACAGACCGACGGGGAAGCTTCAGCAGAGCCGCGGCAATTGGGGGGGGGGGGGGCGTTTGCAGCAGCCGAGCCACCCCGCTTCAGCAACACCTGCTTAATAAGGTCTCTCGGCCGCGCGCCACACTGGTCCTGGCTGGGGATGAGGCCTCCTCCGATGTCGGCTGCTTGGCCGGGATCCGCGCATCTTCTCGGCTTCTTTTCTTTTTTTTTCTTTCTTTTCTTTCCTTTTCTTTTCCCAGACCACGCCTCCTCGAAGGCTGCTTTTTTAACCCCTGTTCGCCTCGCGTACCGAAGCGTGAAGCTTCAAGAGTGCGGGGCGCAAAAAACAAAACAAAACAAAACAAAACAAAAAAAAAAACCGTCAGTGTGTCAGGGCGAGAATCCAGAAGGTTGGAGACGACTGAACAAACTCCAGTGAATTTGGATATTTTCACACCCACCCACCCATTTCTTGCCGGGAAAAAAAACCCGCACGCCTTCGCTCCTCTCTCCTGTCTTCTGGCTTGCTTTGAACCCGCCCCACAACAGTTACCGGCAATTGTTGTGGTTGGACCCGCAACTCGCGCAGCCTTGCATCTGCTGAACCAGAATTTGTCTTGAGACTAGGGATCGCTATGGTTAAATGTGACGATTTCTGTGCAGACAGCCACACCTCGACTGAAATCTCCAGCGTCTAACTATGCTTCACGGAGTAAATTGTTACAGCCATCAACCCAGGGATGAAATCCAGCAGGTTCGGAAGAACCGGTAGTGGAAATTTTGAGTAGTTCGGAGAACTGGCAAATACCACCTTTGGCTGGCCCTGGAGTGGGATGGGAATGGAGATTTTGCAATATCCTTCCCCCAGAAATGGGGAGGGAATGGGGATTTTGCAGTATCCTTCCCCTGGAGTGGGGTGGAAATGGAGATTTTGCAGCATCCTTCTCCAAGCATCCGCCCACCAAGCCACACCCACAGAACTGGTAGTAAAAAAAAAAAAGGATTTCACCACTCCATCAACCAATGGAACAGCTTGCCTTCAGAAGTTATGGAAGCTTCATCACTGGAAGCTTTCAAGAAGAGACTGGACTGCCATCTGTCAGAAATGGTGTATGGTCTCCTGCTTGGGCAGGGGATTGGATTAGAAGACCTACAAGATTATTATAATTTTATTTCTATACCGCCCTTCTCCCGGAGGACTCAGGGCGGTGTACAGCCTATTAAAAGCACAAAGACAAACATCAATTAAAAATAATTAAAATTATTTAAATAGTTTTGGCTCAAATTTAAAAACCCCCAAATTTAAAACACCTAATTTAAAATCATTACATTGATAGCCCAGCCTGGCGGAACAGCAGAGTCTTGAGGGCACAACGAAATACACAGAGGTCGGAGATCTTACGCATTTCCGGGGACAGTTAATTCCACAGGGCAGGGGCTCCCACAGAGAAGGCCCTTCCCCTGGGTGTCGCCAGCCGACATAACTTGGCTGATGGCACCCTGAGGAGACCCTCTGTCTGGGAGCGGACTGGCTGGTGGGAGGCTATTGGTGGCAGAAGTCGGTCTCGAAGGTACCCGGGTCCTATGCCATGGAGCGCCTTCCAACTCTGTTAATCTGTTAAAATATGCATGCAATATGCCATAATGTCAGTTGGTTGGTTCTTACTGTGCCGTTTAAGGATAGGCCTCATCTACTTCCCCTGTGAATGTGTTTCCTCCCATCATACAAGTTTGTGTTGGTTTCATGCCAGCAACTAATCCCACTGACATTGACAAGGCAGGTGAGAACAAAGAATAGCCAAGATCAACCTTTTCCCATTGTATGCTACCAATGGCTTTCAGGACCTAAAACTTTAGTTACTCTACTGTGACCTGAATGGAGTGAATGTGGCTCTCCTGAACATATTAGCGCTTTCAGCAGCATGAGATGCCATTGAGGCTAATATTTATTTATTCATTTAATATTTATTTATTTATTTATTTATTTATTTATTTATTTATTTATTTATTTATTTATTTATTTATTTATTTGTATAGCCGCCCAAATTAACTCCAAGTGACTTGGAGGCTTAGAATTCTAAATTTATATAAAAAAATTAAAACAGTAAAATAATAAAAACATCCACAAAATAAATATCGGTAAGTACAAATAGCCATGATGATTAATCAGCTAAATGGGGTCTTTAACACATTCCGAGCCCCAGACCTGGGTACATAGACAATTTTTTAAAGCTTTGCAAAAGGCTAACTGGGTTGGGGGCCATTCTAATTCTCTAAGGGGAGAATATTCCGTAAGGCAGGAGCTATAGCAGAAAAAGCCCATCTTAGTGGGCATCCAGAACTAGAAATGGAATAACTTTGTCTTCAGAAGATCCCAAATACCCCCAGCCACTCTAGCTTGCTAGGATTGAGTTGGAGTCTGTTTTGCCCCATTCAGAACCAAATAACCTCCAGACATTGGGATAGAAACATCTACAACAAAGGGTCTGAAGTAGAGATATAATGCTGGGTGTCATCCGCATATTGATGATATCTCACTCAGGTCCAACAGAATATCTCACCCAATGTATATGCTAAATAAAAGAGGAGAGAGAACTGCCCTGAGGCATTCCACAAAGTAGCGACCACAATCTGGATTCCCCCCGCCCCCCCCCCCCCCGGTCTATCAACACCAACTGAAAATGAGCCCTGAAGAAGCAGGAAAACCAGCACAACATGGTGCCATCCATCCCACATCCCAACTCCTGGAGCTGGCCCAGAAAAATACCATGAACAATGATAAATGCCATTGAGAGATCAAGAAGAGCCAGGATGGATACACTACTGCCATCCCAATCCTGCCAGAGGTCACCCTTAACTCTGATCAATACCATCTGAGTCCCAAACCCTGGCCTCTGGAAAAGGGCGGCATATAAATTGAACCAATAAATAAATAAATAAATAAATTCCTTTGAAGAATAATCACCATCTCTTTAAGAGCTGGTGAAACTACATCCATTTTCACTAAGTTAACTACTGCCCAGATCCAATTCCATGTCTTCCAAGCACAACTTTAATAAGCCAGGAAGAGCATGGATCTTATATATAAATAGCTGAATTAGCAACTGAGGGAGCCTTGTTCACTTAGTTGGCAATAGGTTTCTGAGTAGAACCGAAAATATTGTACAGGTAATCCTTGACTTACAACCATTTGTTTAGTGACTGTTTGAAGTTTCAATGGCACTGGAAAAAGTGACTTACCACCATTTTTCACATTCACAACTGTTGCAGCACCCCCATGGTCACATGATCACAATTCAGACAATTGGAAAGTGATTCATATTTATGACAGTTACAGTGTCCCGGGCAGTGGTGAAATCTAAAAATTTTCACCACCGGTTCTGTGGGTGTGGCTTGGTGGGCGTTGCCTGGCAGTCATGTGACCAGGTGGGCATGGCCAACATGACATCATGTCACTCTTCTCTCTGTCTCTCCCTTCCTCTTTCTTTCTTCCCCCAGCAGAGCAGCAGTCTTGGCTCCAGCAGCAGTGGTGGGAGAAGGAAGAAAATGAAGAGCCCCTCTTAGCACTGGCAGCGCTGGCCTTCTTATCCCCACTGCAATGGTTGCATCTCCCCCAAGGGCCACTGGGCCAGCGGGAAGAAACTCTCTCTCACGCAAAGGCTGGATTCCTGCCACGAGTGGCAAGAAAATCTAATTGGTCCTCGGGTGGGATGGAGAGGGTTTCTCTTCCTTCCTTGTGAATTAAAAACCCATGTTAGAGCTGTGGAGGAGGAGGAGGAAGAGGGGGGCTTGCTGCACAAAAGCCCCCAAGGCCATGCAAAGTTGCAAACCTCGGTCGAGCTTGCAAAACGAACTCAATGAACTCTGCAAGGAGGAAGAGGAGAAAGTCAGTCGCCTTGCCTTCCCTCTTGCTGCTCCAAGCCCTGCCCAGCCTCGAAACTGATGGAGGAGAAGAGGAGGAAGAGGAGGAGGAGGGCTGCTTGGTGTTGATGCCTACATTCTCCCCCCTTGCATGGGCAGCATTTTGGCCTTACAGCCGCCGTGGTCTGCCCCACGCAAGCTGCGGGCATTGCATTGGGGCACTGGAGGCGAGTGGAGCCGTGGAGCAATTTTGCATAAGAGGTAGAATAGCGTGGTGGCGGCTGTCCACACCCTGTTTCTGGGATGGGTCTTCCTGGCCTTTGCTAGGTGCTCTCCCTCCTCCTCCCCCCAATCGTTTGCGAAAGACGCGAGAGGCATTTTAGGCAAAGGTAGCAGCCGCTGTGTCTCCCCCAAGGGCGTGGGGGTTAGGGTTAACTGGACACCAACCTTGGAAGGCAAGCAGGCATGGGGGACTGCCAGGAAGGCAGTGTGGAAGGCAGGCAAGCATGACAGGCTGCAAGGAAGGGAGTAGGCTGCTATCTCCATTCCCCACAACCCTGCCATGCTTGCCTGCATTCCACGTGGCCTCCGCTTGCCTGCCTTTGCAAGCTGGCCACAAGGACACTGGGAAGGCAGAGTGGAAGGCAGGGAAGCATGGCAGGACTGTGGGTCACGGACCGGTTTGGGGGTGTGGCCAGCCAGCGGTTGCTATCAGTTCGGCAAACCAGCCTCAATCTCTGCTACCAGTGTGCCCGAATCGGTCCGAACTGGTAGCATTTCACCCCTGGTCCCGGGGTTGTGTGGTCACCTTTTGAGATCTTCTGACAAGCAAAGTCAATGAGGAAGCCAGATCACTTAATTCACTTAAAAATGAGGAAAACAGATTCACTTACTAACTTAACAGCAGCAGTAATTCACTTAACATCTGTGCCAAGAAAAGTCATAAAATGGGGCAAGACACATTTAACAACTGTTTTGTTTAGCGACATAAATTTTGGCCTCAATTGTGGTCGTAATTGGAGGATACCTATACTAGCTTTGACCTTTACAGTACAGTTGTGGCAGAAAATAGAAATATATCATTTTAAGGAGCCAAAGGATGGAATGAACCTTTCAGTCAAAATTTGCTTTTTCCTTCAGATTTGTGGAAGATTTGTGGCGATTTGTGGAAGAATTCCTGCCAGCAGGAAATCCACCAAGCACTGCCCCTTGGTTTGTCCTGCAATAAACTGCTAGGGCAGCACCACTCACTGCCCTCATTAATGTGGCAGAGTACAGTAGAGACTGGCTATGCAGACAGAGTAAATAATGCTGACATACTTTTGGATCACCTCCCAGACAGGAAGAAAGCAGATTAAACTGGTTTTAGGATGTGTCCAAAGCATTCCCTTTAAACAGCAGTCAACACTTTTGTGGACTGTATAGTTTTAATCCAGCCCACCAACTGATGCATCTATGTTATCTTTCCTTAATATGAAGCACTAAAGCTATTCATGCATAAATGCTTCTGTTGCTAATACACTGGGATATTCATGCTAAGCTTCTAACAGAATGTATAGGTGGAGTCAGATAAGGAGAAAAATCTACGAAAGTACATATTATCTATAGTCAGAAATAGTTTGTCCTTATTCAGATCATAAACCTGTATAGAGTCTGTACCATTTCATTGCATAATTGAATAATTATTACTTGCTCCTTTGTACAGAAACTTCACTGCGCATAATAAATATGCTCAGGAGTGCAGTCATAAAGCACTTTCTCCTTCTGTAAAGAGAAATTAAAATCAGTAACTATATTTGCATGCAGAATTTTTTTCTTACTGCTGACCAATTCGTATATTGCTTCTGTGAAATACCAGTAATTGCTCTCTTCCACTTCCCCTGCAAAAAAGAAAGAAAAAATAGAATTGAGAAAGAAAAGGAGACATTTAAGAACCAAATAGCTAGCAAAGGAACACAGTTGCATATCCTACGATAGCACTGCCCCATTCACTGATGTTTTTACACTATCTGTGATCTGTATTAACAGCAAAGCTCTATCTTTCTTAGCCTCATTCACTCTAATGCAGTGTTTCTCACCCTTGGAAGCTTTCAGATGGATGGACTTCAACTCCCAGAATTCCCCAGTCAGCTGGCTGGGGAATTCTGGATGCTGAAATCTACCCATCTGAAAACTGCCAAGATTGAGAAACTCTGCTCTAATGTGTTGAAATATAATTCAGCAATTTTCACCCATCCTATTGTAATAGATGCTATTCTATCTGGAAGTGATCTAATATATCTTGGTGGCAGAGGTGGGTTCTACTTACCTTTACTACCAGTTTGCAATGGGACCGCACACACAGAAACTTCCTGATGACATTCGGGTCAGTGGGCGGAGCCTCCCGCCGGTTTTACTACCGGTTCTTGTGAACCGATCTGAACCGGGGGCACCCCACCACTGCTTGGTGGGAGAGAGTAGGATAACTAATACTGAGGCATAAAGCATAAATCCAAGTTAATGAGGAGTAGCAGTTCATGGTTTGATTGTTTTACACCACTCAGAGTCATTTTTATGAGGTGGCTGGCCACATAAATGTGAGAAGTTAATAAAATGGGGTTGGACTAGAACCCGTAGAGATCCAGGTTTAAGCCCATATTTAGCCATGAAAGTTCATCAGGTCACTTTGAGCAAGCCTACCATCCAGGTCTGTTGTAGGGAAAATTGGAGAGGATAATGTTATATGTGCCAACTCAGGAGTAACTGCATGAAGTCAATCTAATATCATTTGATTCCTGGTGATGTGCAGCCTTTGTTAGCAACATGAAAACAGTTTGCCAGTGCCTTCTTTTGAGATGTTTCATTTTTACCAAGTTTAAATGTTCCCTTTTTACTAGTTTTACTAGTCTAGTTTGTAGCAGCATTCTAGGTCTCATTCTAGCAATTAAGAAATTATCTATAAGAAGGTCTCATCTATAAGAAGGTCTCATCCTCCTCCATTTCTGAGCCCAGAAAAATTGGATGAGGCGCATAGAGATACTCAGTAAACACAGCATTTAATTCTACAACTATTTGCTTTCTATATTCCAGTTAGGCAGTACATTTTTTTTTGGTGGAAATCTTATCAGAAGATCCAATTTCCACTATTAACAAAATTCTGGGTCATCAGGAAAATAGAATAGACAGAATTCCGTAGCAATGCACATCTAAACTTAGAAGGTATACACGTCTAAACAATAAATTATGGAATCCACAAGAAGAAATGTACATGTATTTACCCAGATACAGTTAGTCCTCAATTTATGACCATAATTGAGCCCATTATTTCTGTGGTTAAGTGAGACAATTGTTAAGTGAATTTTGACCAATTTTACAACTTTTCTTGCCACAGTTGTTAAGTGAATTATTGCAGTTGTTAAGTTAGTAACACTATTGTAAAGTGAACTGACTGTTCTGACCCAGCCGTAGCAGAACCAAGAAACAGAATCCTTGTCCTGAAAAACAAGGATTTTCTTTATTTAGCTACTGTGAATCGTGGCATTCACACATAGAAAAGTCCAGGCAATAATCCGTCCAAGGGTTACAGTATCTGTTACTGTTACTGTAACCCTTGGAAGGATTATTGTCTGGACTTTTCTGTGTGTGAATCCTTGGATAATTGCCAGGCTAAGAGTTTCCAGTCTCAAAGCTGTAAATTAATTCCTGGCAAGCAGTCTCTGAGGCACGAACCACCATAAGCAAATCTTCCAAAAGAAATACAAACTCTTGTCTCCTGCAACCACCACTACTCTTTTGCTTCTACTTATTCCCCAGCCAGGGAGGGGCCATTCAGCGTCCATGTGTGCCTTTCTTCCCGAGTTGACTCCTGTTCCTCAGTTCTTCTCCTCTCCTGACAGCTCTGCACATACGCGCATCTGGAACAGACCCCAGCTGTTCTTCTTCCTCACTTATCTCTGACTCCAAAGGCAGCTGGGAAATGTCGGACGGCCCTGGCTCTATCTCTCCTTCCGACTCAGAACATCCATCAGAGCCTTCCCCAGACTCCAGGACTGGCCCAAGTTCCTCCCCAACCTCCTCATCGTCCAAGTCTGCCACCAGCTCCGCTGGCAGCTGGTGGGCCACAATACTGACTCCCCCATTGACTTTGCTTGTCAGAAGGTAATAAAAGGTGATTACATGATCCTAGGTTACTTCAATTGTTATAAATATGAGTCACTTGCCAAGTGTCTGAATTTTGATCACGTGACCATTGGGAAGGTGCTATGGTTATAAGTGTGAAAAACAGTTGTAAGTCACTTTTTTCAGTGCTGTTATGTAACTTTAAATGGTCACTAAATGAACTGTTGTAAGTCGAGGACTACTTGTATAACTTAATGAGGTTGAATCTGGTTCTCCTTTTTACTTATTATTCATTTCAAACTGAAGTTAAAAAAATACTCTTTTGGCATCATCATCATCATCCAACACTTCTAATCTATAATACTAATACAAAACAAGGAACCTAATTTCTAAAATTATTGTATATAGATTTTTTTTTTTTTTGGAACTGGAAGCCATAGCACGACTGACCTCTTGTGGTAAGTGGGTGGAAAAAGCCTCAGTGATATTGTCTCTTCTCTGTGAAATCTGAAATTAATATCTAGCATAAAGACTACATCTTCATTTTAGCAATCAGGAGAATGCTTGTGTTCATGGAGTCTGAAGTATTTGCTTTATTTGTCTTTAGGGAAGAAAATTTAATTATGAACAAAATGCAAATTATGTACTTGCTAGGAACTAATGTAATCAGGAAGCTTATACAGAAAGCACTTTATGACACTCATTTTAAATCAGTACAAAATAAGTGTAGCTTAACTGAGTTTTCCAGCAGAAAATGAAAATGATGGCTTCAAACAACAAAGGAACAATCAAGCAATCCTGATAGATATGCCCTTTTGTGACCATGGCAACACTACTGACAAATAATAGTCTCAAAGCATTATGTCCACAATCTCCACTTCATCTACTCTCCGGACATGGAAGAATCCAATATATTCATAGTAATATTGAACACATACACAAGAACACCTGATGTAACCATCACAACACAGATTTCATAAACAGGATAGCCTTTAGGCTTGGCTGGAAAATTGGGGAAAAAAAACCCTAAAAAAGGTAGCGGTTTAGTCACAATGTGTTTGTATCTAAAACTCCATCATGTCATAGTGACTCATCTTGCACAACACATTAACACATCAACAATGACATCTATTTGAGCTTAGCCCAACACATGAACTAAAACAAGCAAAAAGCACAATAGTTGTATTTTTGGAAAAGGACCTTCTTCCTAAGACTCATTTTTTTTCCAGGAAAAAAAACTCCTTTTTTAAAAAAACTTTTTTCCACATACTTTTTTTCTCTCTTTCTCTCATTTCTATGAAATTGGACCTAACAAAGAAAACAGGCTCTACTGATACTAAGAGAAGCATTTCCCTGTAAGGGACATTGTTCTATAAAGAAGGAGGACACAGCTAAGGAGGGAAAGTCTAATCTTTCTCTCTTCATATAATCTGAGTCCTTTATGTTTTTTTCCCTCTTTTTCAATTTTAGGCAATATTCCTTTATAAAACATCTTCCCAATGTGGCAATGAAGAATAGAAAAATATAAAATATATTTTCCTATAAAATATAGAATATAAATACAAATACATATAGAATTTATATACAAATACATTTTGTATATAAATACAAAATACATCCTAAAAAAATAACAAATATTTTTTTTCTTTCTTTTTAAATTTTTAGTCAATGCAAGAATTTCTATTGGAGGGTGATGGAGGTAATTGGGGAAAGAAGGGATAATCTGAACATTCCCCCCACCCCCCTTCAGTGTGACAATTAAGTTTAGCAACTGTATAACATTTCTGCTGGAACATCTGATTTTTATTTTCCAGCTATGGGGATTTTGAGAAATATTGCAGCATAGTGTGGAAGGCAACAGTAATCCTTTCTTTCTTCTTAATCATTGTTATTGCCTAGTTCTTATTTATATGCCTTAACACAAATGATATACATGTAAACATTTACAAGAGGTATGAAAGATGGTCATGCCTGAACTTATATGAATTTGTAGTGAGAGAAATCATAACTGAACATGGAATGCCTGGAGACAATCCACTTGCTAGCAGAACCTTGGATAGTATTGATGAAACTGTTCTATAGTGGATCATGGGGCTTTTAAGAGGAATTTGAGAAAAATGGTTGACCTTTAAGATATGCTGAAATTATACATATTCCATAAATAAAGTACACCAGTGCACTGCAGTTTAGCATAACAATTAATATAATTAGTTTTCTAATGTTTATCTAAATAAATAATTTTAGTCTGAGGCTGGGGTGAAATGCTACCGGTTCCCACCAGTTCAGGCAAACCGGTAGTAAAAAAATGCTACTGGTTTGTCCAAACTGGTATTTCCGACGATCAGCTGTGCCACGTGATTTATATTAGCTAGAAAGCAGGAAATCCTGCTTTCTAGCGAATCTAAACCATGCGGCACAGCTGTTCCACACATCACGCACGCATGCACAGCGAAACGGTGTCAGACCTCGGAGGATTTCACCACTGGTCTGAGGACTTTTCATGGACTTTCAGAGTTTTTGGCTCTCATACAAATTTTCTTTTCATTCAAAGTCCCATGACTGGAGACTTCCAGTGCAGCAGAATTGTAATTACCAGTATTCACCAATGTGAACGGAATAGTTGAATAGTTAATTGCATACAAAGATCCCACTGATATCATTGTCAAATTGTATTGATTGTATTTCAAGTCAATTGATTTTTTTAACAAAAATTCAGTAGATTAAGCAAAAGAAAGACCCAAACTTGCATTTTTCAGATTGGCTGCAATATTATAGGCCATTTTAAAAAATAAATGAAAACTAAAAGTTGGAAGAACAAATAAATCCATGCTAGGCCACTTTATAGAATATGAGAACATTAAAAGCAAAACAACAACATTCAAAATCTTTGGAGTTGATAATTGTGTTATGCCAGCCGACATTATACAAAATCACTGCAAGGTTTTGAAACTTTCTTTGGGCAAGTTACTAAAAAGAAAGAAAGAAGGAGAAAATAAAATATGATTGATCTCGAGTCCATGTATATACAAGCAAAATTGGATGGGAAGATAAAGAGTCTTCAGATATGCACATTGGGGCCAAGGTGATACGGAACAGCGTTAGGCTGTGGTAACATTAACTTAAAAGATTAAGAAGCTCTTGAGTAGACTTCAAAACCTGGTAACTTCGCAGGCACATCTATGCAATTGTCTCACCACTGTCTCCTTTATGGAAGACTTTTTTTTTTACTCCTCAGTGTAGCTTACAACTCTGGAAATTCCTCATGGTCTATTCAAGTACAAACCAGTTACAGATCAACCCAGATTAACCATGGTCTCTTTACTCAGATATAATGTACTTGAAACTATATTAATATAAACATAAATGCAACCATTAAAACATAATAAAAAGATCTCTGAATGCCGCAATAAAAGCTAGTAGCTGCAACTGCAATAATGTAAAAGGCTTATTAGAAGGAAGAGTTAACAAGTTCAAGCTGCTTAATGTAAATGAAGTTAATCTAAATCAGATTTTCCTAATTTGAAGGCTGGCCTCTTGGTCTGATATCTTGCACTTTGGTATTGGCCAGGAATTCAGCTTGGGTAAGATTCAGGGACTGGCACATAGAATTTAAAATGTTGAGTCCATTTGGCTGCTGGAATCTGAGTGACAGCAATATCTCACATAAGCTGTTTATCAACTTTAGTTCTGTATGGGGTAGCACCAGTGGTGGGATTCAGCCGGTTCTCTCTGGATCGTGTGAACCAGTAGCAGCGACTGTGGGTGGCTCCGCCCACCTGCCTGGACATAATGCGTGACTACTGCGTATGCGCAGAAGGCCATGCACATGAGCAGAGGTGGCGTGTGCACTCACATTTGCAAACCAGTAGGGAAGGTAAGTGAATCCCACCTCTGGGTAGCACTACCCCAGACAGACCCAATACCTAATAGTCACGACTCCTGCTCGAAGAACAGGTAGCAGTTGTGGCTTTGCATAACTTCATGTGGTGTCCCATATAACACCGTTACGTGAACTGCACTGGCTGCCAATCTGCTTCTGGGTGCAATTCAAGGTGCTGGATTGGCCTTGCCCCACTTGTGCTGGTAGAAGGGGCCTACTGCAGACTTCATCAGTCAAGGAATTTTGGCTGGTGGGATACAGAAGATCTTTCCCTGCCATGGCTTTGAAACATCTTAGCTCAGGAAGTGAGATCCATCCCCTTCCTTTAGTTTAAATCTTCAGAAAAACTCTTAAAGCCTGGTTGTGCTGGCTGGCATGGCATCCTGAAGGGGAAGCTACTTGCTGGACATGGTTGGTACACTAACAGAAAAAGTACCCCACCTCTCTACCCAAAGCCTTGTTTTTAATTTGATTTTTACATGTAACAGATGGAAGTCACTCAGAGTTGCCTGAATTGCGAGATGGGCAGATAGCTAGCTAGCTAGATATGAGAGGGAGGGAGGGAGGGAGAGAGAGAGAGATGGATACAGATTTGGGAATCTGACATCTGAAGAAATTTAAAAGAGTTACTAGAAATATGTTGAAGCAAACTTCATAAATTGTAGGGCACTCATATCAACAAGTTATTTGTATATCCTGTGATTAATTTGTGAAAATGTTGTACTCTATTCCTAAGCATTAGAAAACTACCACTAGTACATAGCACAAAGAATACATCATGCCCGAATTGAATGTATAGTGAAGTGGTTCGGGAATGATGAGAGGCACAAGCAAGCAAGTGACAACAGCTCTTTAATATACAGTGAGACTTCAGCAAAAACTCAGGGGCTGCAGTCCTCCTTATATACAATCCAGGAGGGACTGTCAGCCAATCAGAAACGTATGCAGGTTTGAATCTCCCGCTTAAAAGTATCAATACATAACACCCCTCCCTTCCCAGAAGGCACTGACATTCAAAAATTAACATATTTACAAACAAAATCTCGCAGGTGCTTAGGCTGAGTTCTCGCCCTAGTTGACCTGCGCAGTTCAGTGTTTGGTGGGGCGTCGAGCTGGTCGGAGGGACTCTTTGTCTCTCCCGGCTCCGCCAATGGAACCTCCTGGATTTTGTCCGGGGCGTGGTTATCCCCGGCTGGGAGTGGCGACTCGCTGGGGCGGCGCTGGAACCAGGGCTTGTCAGCTAAGTATTCTCGCGGCCCCGGGCTTGAGTTAGCTGTTTTGGAGAAGTGGTCATAGTTAGGCTCGGACATGTCTGCGTTGATGTTTGCCTCGCCAACCGCCCGTTTCCTCAGTTGGTCTATGTGGCGCTTCCAGAGTCTATCTACCCCCACGTCCACCGTGTATGATTTTGGGCCTGTTATCCCCACTATGGTTCCTGCGACCCACAGAGGACCGCTGGCATAATTGCGAGCGAACACTGGGGACCCGACCTGAAACTGCCTTAAGCCACAGGTCTCTCCCTTAAAGTTTTCGTGCGAATAGTTAGGGTGAAGCCTGTCCAACACACACCGGAGCTTTCTCCCCATGAGGAGCTCTGCTGGGCTTCTCCCTGTTGCCGTGCATGGTGATGCATGCTGAACCGCAAGGAATTGATCTATCCTGGCCTGCCAGTCCCCATTGTCTAATCTGGATAGTGCTTCCTTGGCTGTCCTGACAAATCGTTCAGCCAATCCGTTGGAAGCCGGGTGAAATGGGGCTGATAGGGCATGGCGGATTCCCAGGCCGGCCAAGTAACCTTCAAACAGGGTTGCTGTAAATTGGGGCCCATTGTCCGACACCAAGGTATCCGGCAGGCCGTGGGTGGCAAACAACTTTCTTAGGGCCTTGATAACCGCTTCGGCCGTTGTGGATGGCATTAATACAATTTCGAGCCATTTTGAAAAGGCATCCACTACTATTAAGAACGTTTGGCCATGGAACGGGCCGGCAAAATCAATGTGGATCCTCCCCCATGGGCCTTTTGGTTTCTCCCACTCTCGGATGGGCGCTACTGGGGGATCGGGGCGAGACTCCTGGCAGGGTCTGCACTTCCCCACCCACTCGGAAATGACCTGGTCCATGTTGGGCCACCAGACATAGCTGCGGGCTAAACACTTCATCCTGACGATGCCAGGGTGCCCCTCGTGCAATAACTCTAGAACTCTACCTCGTAGTTTTGTTGGAATTACCACTCTGTCACCCCACAGTAAGCACCCCCCTTGCATAAACAGTTCATTTCGTTTGTTGGCAAAACCTTGGTACTCCTCCCCGACCACCTTGTCCGGCCACCCTTTCAAAACCCAACCCATAACAGTCCGGATAACAGGGTCTCTATTTGATGCTTTCGCCACCTCGCCGGAGGAGATGGGCCCCAAAGTTAACGCGTCCAACAACAGGACGGAGGTTTCCGGTGTTGGGTTGTCCAGCAGGTCGGGAAGGGGGCAACGGCTAAGGGCATCCGCATGACCCAGGGTTCGCCCAGGCCGATGGACGAGCTGGTACGAGTATGCCGATAAGAAAATCGCCCATCTAGTTAATCGGGGGGAGAGGGCAGCGGGGGTTGGCCTGTCGCCTGCTAGCAGTCCTAGCAACGGCCTATGGTCAGTCACAAGTTCAAATTTTCGGCCATAGAGGTATTCGTGGAACTTCTTAACCCCCGCAATCGCAGCCAGAGCTTCTCTGTCCAATTGGCTATAGTTTCGTTCTGTGCTGGACAGAGTTCGGGAGTAGAAAGCAATGGGCGCCTCTAGGCCGTTCGGCAGTCTATGGCCTAGGACTGCACCAACTCCTACGGGGGAGGCGTCGCAAACTAAGACGAGCGGCAGCTCTGCATTGTACTGGATCAGGAAACTGTCCTCAGATAGGAGTTTTTTTACTGCCTCAAAAGCGGCCGCTTGCGGTTTCCCCCAGACCCATGGTACATTCTTTCCTAGGAGTTTGTGAAGGGGATCAGCGACCGTGGCCTTATCTCTTAAGAACATTGAGTAGAAATTGAGCAGTCCAAGGAAGGCTTGGAGCTCAGCTTTTGATTTGGGGGCTGGTGCGCTTTTGATGGCTCTCACCTTGCTTTCGGTAGGGTGGATGCCTGTGCCGTCCACCCTGTACCCCAGAAATTCTACCGAGGGGACCGCTATCCTGCACTTGTTCTTTTTAAGTCTTAGTCCCGCTTCTCTGAATCTGGACAGGACGTTCCGTACCCTGTCCCCTAGCTGGTGTTCGTCTTGGGCGCTGACTAAGACGTCATCGAAATATGGGACTACTCCCGGAAGTCCTTGCAACAGGCGCTCCATGGTGCTTTGGAATAAGCCGGGTGCGACGCTCACCCCAAATTGGAGCCTGGTGCATTTAAATGCACCCCTATGAGTCACGATCGTTTGCGCCTCTGCCGTGGCGTCGTCGACCGGTAACTGTTGGTAGGCTTGGGCCAGGTCTAATTTAGCAAAAATTTTTCCGGGGCCCAGGGAGTGTAGTAGATGGTGCACGATCGGCACCGGATAGGCGCTCGGCTGCAAAGCCTTGTTGATCGTGCACTTGTAGTCGGCGCAAATTCTGATTGAGCCGTCGGACTTAACTGGGGTGACTATGGGGGTCTCCCACTTGGCATGGTCAACGGGAACCAACACCCCTTGCTTAATCAGTTTGTCCAGTTCTGCATCGATCTTTGGTTTCAATGCGAACGGCACTCGTCTGGCCTTCAATCTTACTTGGGCTACGTTGGGGTCTAAGTTTAGTGAAATAGGGGTCCCCACATACTTGCCCAACGTGTCCCCGAAAACGTCCTGGAACTCGGTCAGGAGGCTGTCTTTCAGGGTTGACTTGGACATCAGGTGGACGCCGGTGAAGCCCATGCCAAGGGCTCGGAACCACCCCATGCCCAGGAGGCTCGGCAGCTGTTTCGTGACGATGGTCAGCGGCAGGTCTCTTTCGTAGTCTCCGTAGGTGACCCGGAACGTGCCCACGCCTTCGAGGGGGACTCGGTTCCCCTGGTAGTCAAGGATGCGCAGTCTCTGTCTGGAGAGTTGATCCTTCCGGAACGACGGCAGGAGGCTCTTCAGAGTTGTCCACGACATGATGGAGAGAGCTGATCCGGTGTCGATCTCCATCGAGCACGGTCTTCCGTTGATCTCGACCACCGTGCTGACTTTGTCCTCGACCGTTGTGCTGGCCTGGTCGATGTGTATGCTGCGGCCGTCTCGCGGTTCAAATTCGCGCCGTTTTTTCGCGCCGCCTTCTCTCGTTGGCTGCTTCTGGCGCGCTGATTCCGGTTGGCTGCGGCGCTCACGTGGTTTGAGTCTTCTGGGCAGAATGGCTCTGCAGACTCGCGCCAAGTGCCCTTTCTTCTCGCAACGCCTGCAAATAGCCTCTCTGTATTTGCAGGACAGTCTATCATGGTGCCCGCCACAGCTGGGACAGCTTCGCCGGGGGCTGCCAGTGTCTTTTCTCCGGTGCTCTGTTTGGAAGACGTCCTCATCCGACTCGGACTCCGAGCTGGATCCGGCGTCTTCTCTGTGCACCGGGGCAGACTTGGGGCTGTCCTTGCTGGTCAGCGGACGCTGTAGCGTTTCAGCGGCCTTTGTGGAGGCTTCGTGAGCCCTGGCTTCGTCAAGGGCCCCGGCAAGCGTCAGATCAGGCTTGGCGAGCAGACGCCGTTGCAGCCTAATGTCCCGAACACCACAGATCAGCTGCTCAAGCAACGCATCATCCAAGTCTCTGTAGTCGCAATGAGTTGCGGCTTTTCTCAGGCTGGCCATGTACGCGCTGACCGGCTCTCCCTCTCGTTGGACGCGCTGCCTCAGTTGGTATCGCTGCACGAACTTGGAGGGGACGGGAGCGTAGTGAGCCCGGAGAGTTGCCATCAGGGTGTCCCATGAGACTGTTTGAACCGGCGTTGGCTCACACAGTGACTCGGCCATCTCAAACACGTCCGGTCCGCAGTGGCTTAGGAATAGGGCTCTCTTTCGATTAGCCGAGAGGCCCTGCATGTCGCTGGCTTCTAACGAGCATTCAAACCTCGTTAGGTACGAGACCCATTTTTCGCGGGTCGGATCAAAAGGCTTGGGCGGAACGTAGGCAGACATGTCCGGTATGTCTCCTGTGGTTCGCCTCGTCGCCTAGCTGAAGCTCGTGGTCTCACTGGTTGGCTTCTTGTAGCCTCTATCCCACCTTCGTCGCCAATGAAGTGGTTCGGGAATGATGAGAGGCACAAGCAAGCAAGTGACAACAGCTCTTTAATATACAGTGAGACTTCAGCAAAAACTCAGGGGCTGCAGTCCTCCTTATATACAATCCAGGAGGGACTGTCAGCCAATCAGAAACGTATGCAGGTTTGAATCTCCCGCTTAAAAGTATCAATACATAACATATAGCATGCTGGTACCTAGTGGCAATGTGAAAATATTAATCATTTGCTGTATACTTACAAGCTGCCCTTATTTCTTAGCCATGTTATTAAGAGGGAATGGAGTGGTCTTCCTCTCCACAGCTCTTAAGGCTCTTAGACTTTAAAAGTAATGTATTTTCATATATGTATGTATGTATGTATGTATGTATGTATGTATATATATGTATATATATGGATATATATGGATATATATATACACGAATTACTAATACAATTTTAAAGTGTTCTGATATGTCTTCAGTAGTTCAAGTACTCTCAAGTGGTTCCTTTGATGTCTTCTGCTCACATTTTAAAATCGTCTTTGTCCTTTAAACATGTTTTGTTTCTTCTTAGCTCATGCAATGTAGTTCTCAAGCTGTTTACCCCATACCAATATGTTCTTTATTTCAAACTGATATGCATTTCTAATGCATTTTAATACCCCTTTAATACTTCTGCTCAACAAAATGAGGTTTTTTGCTTGCATACTTTTCTGATTTTTTAAAAAAGTCAAGTGCTTTATAAAAAAAAAGGAGAGAAATCTCACTTAAGTATTGGTAAATTGTTCTTCTGAAAACTGAATAATAACATGGTTTTCAATTAATAAAGTGTGGATTCCAAACAGGCTTATAGAAAAGATACTTATTCATTGCATTTGAAACATTGATTTTTAAAATTAAATTGCAATGAGCTGAAAGTAGAAATATTTAATTTTTATTAACTAGGACAAATCTTAAAGTCTGCTATAAAGTGGATTCATTGTTCCCTTGAGTGCTTGGAAATAAGTCTCTACTGTACCTAGAAAAATTACCTGCTATTCAACACACAGCGTGTAGAGAACTGCAATCCTACATTCCAATTTGTCATTATACCTGTATAATACATGTACCAGATTTCCTTTCATGATGTGCTTTGTTATAAAATCAAGAGGTTTATTTATTTATTTATTTGTCAAGCATATATAAGATAAGAGGTAAAAGTATAAACATAATTTGAATACATGAAAAGAGGAAGAGTAAAAAGGAATATTAGGACAGGGATGGTAGGCACGCTGGTGCACTTATGCATGCCCCTTACAGATCAATGGTGGGTTTCAAAATTTTTTACTACCGTTTCTGTGGGTGTGGCTTGGTGAGTGTGACATGTCTTGGTGGGCACGGCAGGAGAAGGATATTGTAAAATCTCCATTCCCACCCCACTCATTCTCACCCCACTCCAGGGAAAGGATACTGCAAAATCTTCATTTCTTCCCGATCAGCTGGGACTTGGGAGGCAGAGAATAGATGGGGGCGGGGCCAATCAGAATTTTTACTACTGGTTCTCCAGAACTGGTCAGAACCTGTTGAAACCCACCTCTGTTACAGACCTCTTAAGAATGGGGTGAGGTCAACAGTAGACAGTTTAAGGTTAAAGTTTTGGGGGTTTGGGAAAGAAACCACAGAGTCAGGTAGTGCATTCCAGGCATTGACCACTCTGTTACTGAAGTCATATTTTCTGCAATCGAGTTTGGGGTGGTTTACCTTGAGTTTGTATCTATTATTTGCTCGTGTATTGTTGTGGTTGAAGCTGAAGTAGTCATTGACAGGTAGGACATTGTGGCAGATAATTTTATGTACTACACTTAGGTCAGATCGAAGTTGGTATAGTTCTAAGTTGTCTGAGCCCAAAATTTGATGTCTGGTGGCATAAGGTATTTTATTGCGGGTAGGGGAATGGAGGATTCATAGATAGATAGATAGATAGATAGATAGATAGATAGATAGATAGATAGATATTGATATAGATATCTCATCTATCTCCTAGATGAGATAGGCCTAAACAACAAAAAGAAACAATATTTTAGAATTAATTTGCAAGTAATATTGATATTGTATAGCATGAAAATGTGCCAAAATGTTAACATAAATAGAGAACAGCTTCTTTTTGATAAAAAACATGTTGTATTTGGGGATTATATAAAAAGGGAATAAGGGGGCATATTTACAGTGTAGATACTGAAATGATGGATAGCTTCTACTTCTACTACTACGGCATCAACAGTAAATGAACCAGGAGGCAAGAAATGTGCCACTAGGTAGGAAAGCAACAAAGACCTTGGAAAATATGAGATCCTGTGATATGTCTACAGATAAAAGATCAGATTGTGCAAGCAATGACTTTCTCTATGGAAGTGAAATTTGGACTTTGAAGAAGCAGGATAGAAAGAGAATTGCCAGTTGAACTTTGGTGTTGGAGAATACAATGAATAGTCAAAAATAAAATAAAATAAAATAAAATAAAATAAAATAAAATAAAATAAAATAAAATAAAATAAAATAAAATAAAATAAAATAAAATAAAATAAAATAAAATAAAATAAAATAAAATAAAATAAAATAAAATAAAATAAAATAAAATAAAATAAAATAAAATAAAATAAAATAAAATAAAATAAAATAAAATAAAATAAAATAAAATAAAATAAAATAAAATAAAATAATAAAATAAAATAAAATAAAATAATAAAATAAAATAAAATAAAATAAAATAAAATAATAAAATAAAATAATAAAATAAAATAAAATAAAATAAAATAAAATAAAATAAAATAAAATATAGGTTTAGGTTAGGTTTAGGTTTATTTGATTTGTATACCGCCCTACTCCCGAAGGACTCAGGGCAGTGAACAGCCAAACAATAAAATACATAAATACAAAAAATTTAAAAAACCAGTTAAAATCAAATTAAATCATTTTGGCCCAGACAAATTAAAACACCCCAATAACTGAAAAACAGATTAAAATTTACATATTAAAAGAGGGAGGAGATTAGGCCAAGCCTGCTTGATGGAATAAAAAAGTCTTCACAGCGCGGCGGAAGGTGCGCAGATCCGGGATCCTCCGTATCTCTGGGGGGAGCTCATTCCAGATGGTAGGTGCACCCACAGAGAAGGCTCTCCCCCTAGGGGTCACCAGCCGACATTGTTTGGCTGACGGCACCCGGAGGAGTCCCTCTCTATGAGAGCGTACTGGCCGGTGGGAGGCTATTGGTGGTAGTAGGCGGTCCCGTAGATAACCAGGTCCTAAGCCATGGAGCGCTTTAAAGGTGGTAACCAAAACCTTGAAGTGCATATAGATAGATAGATAGATAGATAGATAGATAGATAGATAGATAGATAAATGGATCACCAAATAAACCAAGCCATGGTTCTCAACTCACAGTATTTTACTTCAGACAGATTTTGTGACAATCTAGCTCTTTGAAGAAGACTCTAATGCTGGAAAGTTGGGATGAAAAAACAACAACGGACGACCAGCAGCAAAATGGATGAGCTCAATTACAGTGAGAAGGCACTGCTGAAAGACTTTGTTAGGGTCATTGAAAAAGTAAATGTATGTTATTGTTAAGAATCAACACCAACTTGATGATACATAATAAAGCATTTTCTCCCACAATATTAGAATCAGTGATAATCCAACCTTACCATTCTGTCTGAGCTTAACCATGGTTTAGCACTAGTGGTGAAATCCGCCAAGGTTTGCCATTGGTTCGCTGCACGCGCATGCACACTATGCGCCAAACGCTTGCTGTGCATGCCCATGCACAGTGTGTGCCAAATGCATGCTGCATGTGCATGTGCAGTGCACACCAAACACGCACTTCACATGGAAAAAGGAGACTTAAGGTAAGGAGAACAGTGGGCGGGGGGATCAGCTGTGCCGCATGATTTAGATTCGCTAGAAAGCAGGATTTCCTGCTTTCTAGCAAATATAAATCGCGTGGCACAGCTGATCATCGGAAATACCGGTTCAGACAAACCGGTAGCATTTTTTTTTACTACCGGTTTGCCTGAACTGGTGCGAGCTGGTATCATTTAACCCCTGCTTAGCACCATGTGTGAACCTGATCAACATCAAGTGCTGGGAAACCTGAAGAAAAGAGTGTCTTTATATCCTCATTTTGCTCCTGATGAGCTTCTAATAGCCATCTGTGGCCACTTTGGGGACAAAATGGACTAGAGCTGCTTTTGATCTGATCCAGCAGAATTCTTATTTTCTTATCTGTAAAACAAGTTCAAGCATTATTTCTTTCTTGACATTATTTTCCTCATCATTTTGAGCAAACAGTAGAGTAGGATCGCTTGTTGAATTCAGTCAGTCACTGATGCTTTTTTTAAAAAGACTATTTAATGACCTGCATTGTACATATACATATGAGAACCCACACACCTATACAAATACTATCCTTTTATTTCTAAACATTCAATAAATATAACTGAAGGCAAATTAATTAGAGGGTTTATATATATATAATACTTAAAAAATCAGTACATTATTTTAAAAAAGCCTTAGACAATGTGAAATGCCATGCTGTTTAATTCTTAGGATAACACAGTAAATATAGAAGCATGAACATATGGTACATGAAAGGAGAAGTAGCAATTTTCTGCAGTAACACTTCTTGGCTGACGCTTCATGCAAAAAAGGGCAGTTAGCCTATTCCTTATAATGAATTATTTCAAAAAGAAAAACTGAAATGTCTACCTTGGAAATAAGAACTGCAACATTCTCTTTTTGCAAGCGAAACTGTTGAAACAAAAAAACAAACAAACAGTGATCGAATGCTAGACATTTCCCTTGTTCTAGTGATGCTGCAGAATCCTTTGGGTCTTGCCTAAGGCCAAGTGCTCGGATAATGTGATTGGCATTATGCCTGTAGTATTGCCTTTCATACATATTTTTAATCCAGTTGAAAAAGTAGCTTGTTTTTTAATGTCCTAAATGACTTGTACAGTATTGCCTAAATTGTTCATGCTATGACTTTATGTTTATTTATTTATGTTTATTTATTTATTTATTTATGTTTGTTTGTTTATTTAGTCAAGCATACATAAGATTACAGATTAAAGTGTAAACATAATTGTGAATACATGAAATATATAAACATGATTATGAATACATGAGTTGGTTATGAATTAAAGGCGACATTAGGACAGGGACGGTAGGCACGTTGGTGCGCTTATGCACACACCAACTATGTGATTTACATCGCTTTGGCTTAGGTGTCTCAAATTTACTGATGTATTTAATCTATTTGTAAATCACCTCACATCATCATAAGAACTTGAAGTAGACAATTGTGGGATTCGTTGTCTAGGTTTTGAAATGATTACCAGCCAAAACGTATAAAAGAAAACAATGGTAATTTTTTTTCACTACTTTGCAAAGAGGGTGTATCACGTACATTCAAGTCCAGTGGACACACCTTAAGCCATCAGTATACTTTCTTTATATTCCCTATCACCGTTGCAGATTTGCCTCCCACCCTTTCCTCATTGGCTGAGTACTCAGGCCATCACAATCTATCTGAGACACCTAAAATGAATACATTTCCCCCTGCCCCTTATTTACAATTTATCACTAATAACTATTAGTTTCTAGGATTTGTCTCTGCAAATTGTAGCTATAACCTTTTTTTGAACGGTACCAAAAACTTTGGTAAGTTTTTGAACATACCAAGGGCCCAGTGGTGGGATTCAGCCAGTTCGCACCACTTTGGGAGAACCGGTTGTTAACTTTCTGAGCAGTTTGGCAAACTGGTTGTTGGAAGAAATCATTAGGGCAGAGAACCGGTTGCTAAATTACTTGAATCCCACCACTGCAAGGGCCTCTCATCCCTTTGTTCCTACCTGCAGCTTTAAGCTCAAGCAGCATTTATGAGATAAGTACACAGTGTATTCTTTTCGAAGGGTAGTATATCCTGCTACAATTTCTGTAAAAACAATAAACTCCTTTCTCACACAATGAATTTGGCTGCAAAAATCTGGACCACCACTAGATGACAACAAAACCATACGGAAACTCCTAACTCTTTGCTGCCATCTACTTGTTCTCTACGGGTCTGATAACTCTAACGGAGAATCTTGCATAAAGCCAACACTCTGAAGAATTTTGAGGGTCAAAGTCCACATAAAGTTGCCAAGTTTGAAAAATACCGGTTTAGTATACTCTGCAATTATGATGATTCCTTTGATAAACGAAGCTTTCCGTAGCATCACTTGGATCACTCTGCCTAGACACGTCATGATGTAACACGCCCCGCCCAAGAATTTATAGAGGCAGGGACGAAGTGAGGGCGGAAGTTTTCCTCTTGCCATGATCTTATCTGAGCATGCGCCTCTCCGGAGCGGTCCCGTTTATTTTGACTTCGCTCTATGGCGTTCCTGCTTGTAGGCGTTCGGCGCATGCGTATTGCGAAGGCGAGAGGCGCTCGAGTTCCAGGAACCGGCGGCGGGCGAGCGTGGTTTTGTTTAACCTTAGCGGAGTCGCTGGCCATGGGCTGAACTTGACGGGCTCCGGGATTTCGGCGTGACAGGGCCGGGCATAAGGCGGCCGCAGTTGAGGGGGTTGGAGGAGGCCTGGCTCCGAGGATGGAGAGAGCCATGGAGCAGCTGAACCGTCTCACCAGGTCCCTGCGCCGTGCCCGCACTATCGAGCTGCCGGAGGGTAAGAGCGCGCGCTACGGGGACAGTGGATGCGAGATGGGGCTGCTCGTCCGAAAAGCTGCGGCTTGCAGGTCGAGGATCGCAGGAAGGAGGAAGGAGTGAAAAGGAAAGTCTTAAGCGGGAGGAGGGCGGGGGGGCGAGATCTAGGCGTAAAAGTACTTCCTCCTAAAACTAGAGATGCCTTCATGTACTCAAGTGTTGCAGAAAGCTTTTTTTTTTTTTTTTTTATAGTGGTTGACCTGAAGCTTTTTCCTCTCCTTTTCTTCCGCTTACTAATCAAATACACCAGGAATTCCTTCTCAGCTAGGCAAAGTCAGAACCAAGTGTGCTGAAGTTCGGAAACTTGTCCCAAAGATACTTTTTCAAGAGGGTTTTCTGGCTTTTCTTTGAAGATGTCTCTCTTCTCATCCAAGAATCAGTTTTTCCCCCACCATCCAGTCAGAGCTGAAAAAGCTTCTTGGATGAAGAAGCGAAACGTTTTCAAAGAAAAACCAGAAAGTCCAGTTGCCTCTTGAAAAAGCACCTTTGGGTCAACCGTGACTTGGATGACTGAGAATCTCCATAGACATTAAGTTTGGAACTTGTGTCAAAGAATGGATGAATTGCAAAGGATCTTCTATCTAGGTTATGTAGTCTTAATGCTGTCGTCAGAATATTCCAATAAAAAACCTCCAAGAGGAAACCACAAGCAATAAATCTTACTTTAAGAACAGAGGTTTATTTTCATGAGCAATTTGAACATGAAGAAGCAATCATACAGAATACAATTTACATTAAAAGCCCATTGCAATGAGGTCCACTGTCATAGCTGGTCCAGTAAAGACAGCTATAGGCCAGTGGCCATGAACTAGACCTCATCTCCTTCTTTTCTTGTGTTGGTTAGCAAGTTCTGGGCCCAATTGAAAGTGCTGGTCATTATCTTTAATGGAGCAAGACTGAGATACAGCAGATAACACTATATCAGAATTATATTTATTTGTTGATTTTTATTCCAAGCAATTCTCAAGTGTTCAAATTGAACATACACAGCAGATAATCACAAATGGGCACTAAATATAAAAACAATAGTACCATAACCAGTATGGGGATTGCAGCATTTCCCAAATGCCTTTGGGATAAATCAATATTAAATTATTTCTGAAGGTCAGCAGCAAGCAGCAGCAGCAAGCAGCAAGCTGCCTTTAAAATCGTGCAGGGGACATGACTGAAAATCCTTTCTCCCAGGCCCAGAGAGCAATAAACAGGTTTATGTGTGGTCTGGATAGTTCAGTTTATTATTTTTTTTCTGTATTCACTAGTCATTTTAACTTGCAATATACATAGCAATAGCACTTAGACTTGTATACAACTTGTTCATTTTACCAACCTCGGAAGGATGGAAGGCTGAGTCAACCTTACATCCTCTTTCTGTGTAATTTTCATTTTAAATTTATTTTTTTAAAAATATTTATTCCTTACCAGGGAATAATTTTAATGTTACTGCACTGTTTGTGCTCCTATTATTTGTGTTGATAAATAGCTGAAGCACTTTTGCTTCTATTTTTTATTAATATTTTCATTTTATCCACTGTTTCTTCAGAAATACAGTATTTTGAGATGAGGATGTTGTTTAGTTGCTGTGTGAAGTAGCTTCAAATGTATTAATACTATTTAAAGAATTCCCTGGGTACCTAATGAAAAAGAAGCTCCACTTGTTTGACAAGTACTATGTAATGAAGTATGTGCAAATATCCTGTATATACTACATGATACTATACTATACTGATTAACATATATATGTTTACTGATTGTAACAGGAAAATGTCAGTACCGGCAAAACTTTGTTGATGCTTCTGCAATATTGTCAAAGCAGTAAGGTCATTTTATGCTTCAAAATGTATTACAGCTATAATTTTTTTTCTACACAGATAGTGAAACTGCTGTTTACACATTAATGCCGATGGTTATGGCTGATCAACACAGGTGAGTCTTCACAAGCAACTCTTTAAGAAAAATTCTTTAGGCTTTGCATATTGGATCACAGGAAGAACTGTTTTTTAATATAATGGAGGTGCAATATTTGTGTCTAATGCTGTTTTTCATTTGATGTCATTTGAAGCTTATTTTTTATTTTTAAAATTATGAAATGTTTCCATCCTAATCATGATAGAGTTGACAAAAGTTATAGTTTTCTTGTAAATGTTTCTTGCTTGCGATCCAGGAAAGTATTAACAAGAACTTTAGCCAAATCTGAAGAAAATGTCAGTGTTGAATAAATTATATTTTCTCATTTCATTTTTTGTTAAAAAAATGAAGCAATTTTTCACAGCTAGTTATTTGAAGGTGATAACCTAATAAAGTTGCTGGCAAGCAAGCTAGAACCACATTGCTCTTATTTTCTCAATGTATACATAAATTTTAAACTCAGTAGATTTTACTAAAAAAAATGTACTACTGTTTTGGATGTAGCAATCTTTCCCATCAATAAATTCAAACTAAAACTTTTTATAAAGATGTTTCCTATATAAAGTAGAAAAATTTGTAGAACTGTTTTAAACACTATTAGTGAAACAGAGAGAGGAAAACGAATGAAAAATATTTTGTAACTATGCCATTGAGTTAGGTTCATTTCCTAATGACTGCATGAATAAATGCTTGCTCTATCAGCCTATCTCCAGTGGCGTACATATTGTAGGTTTTTTTCAAGGATATTCCCATAATCCCTTTGAATCTTATCTATTTTATTTCCCTTCTACTTCCTCAGCCTTGCCAAGTACAATCACTTTTTTCTCGTTCATCATTTGTTAACATCACACACACGTCTCCAGAACTGGTCAGAACCTGCTGAAACCCACTTCTGATGTTAGTACATTAGGTGCCACTTCAGAAGTCTAGTTCAATAGGTATTTTAACGGTGTCTGTGCTTTTCTCTTGCTAGCAGTTCTTTTTCCTGTACAATTAAATCACTTCTCAAATATATTCTTTATCGACACATCATTCTCTACTCCTTTTTAAAAGGATTTTAATAAAAGTGTTTTATCTTCCTTTAAATTTGCAATTGCCCGTGCTCTTCTGTGATTATTCTCGAGTATTCATTCAAAACCCATGGTTCTTCTGATCTTAAAAGTTCTCTATTTTTATTACGTTCTTTTGTTGATTAAGAGATCTGTTTTGTCCTTTCTTCACTGCTATTGAAAATCTATATTCCATTGTGCTTTCTTTTTTTCTTTTTCTTTTCATTCTGGCTGTTATGATAGCTTATTCTGAAAATGATCTCAATCTTACTTGAAATTTGGGGAGTTTTTTCTCCTTGGGTTTTCATGATATCCCTTATCTCCTCTCATTATTTCTCATATTCATAGTCACTTACCATATTTTTCGGAGTATAAAATGTACTTTTTTCCCTCCTAAAAGAGGCTGAAAATTTGGGTGTGTCTTATACTCGAATGTGGCTTTTTTGAAGCTTTTTTCAAGCCCTAATGAGGCACTAGTGAGTGAAGCGATCTCAACTTCCCTGCTTTGCCTGTTCCCTCCGATTCTCAGCTGTGAAGCTTTTTTTCAGCCCTAAGGAGGTTCTAGCAGTGAAGCACTTTGCCTGCTCCCTCCGACTCTCAGCTGTGAAGCTTTTTTTCAGCCCTAGTGAATGAAGCGATCTCCGTGGTTTGCCTGCTTTTCTCATTGCTTCTCTCTCCAAAGGTCAGTTGTGCTTTAGAAGCTGTTTTTTATCCCCAAGCAGGGGATAAAAACCAGCAAACTAATGCCCTGAAGCTGACCAGACTAAGGACACTAGCCAGATGAATAACTGGTAGGCAGATTCCCCCCCCCCATATTTTCCTCCCCAAAAACTAAGCTGCGTCTTATACTCCGGTGCATCTTATAGTCCGAAAAATACGGTACGTATACTGAGGCTGTTCCTTACATTGATCTTATGCTGTGATTATTCATCAGGTTATGCCTTGTTGGAACACCTGTTCTAATTATATATTTAATACCTTTACCTAATGGTGTGTGCCACAATTTCAGAAAGCGTTGAGGTTGTCTGGATTACAGGGTGGGAGAGAGTAATTATGTAAGTGGGTATATTTCATGGCAATCAACACCTCTGAAAATTTGCTGTAGAACAATTAAAGGAACACTTGCATGTCTTGCTTTTAAATATTCCACTGATGCAATTAATATTCAGCTGGGTATTCATTTTTAAACTGAGCAGTAAGGTGGGGTTCTTGTTTTCTTTGACTTACAGTGAAGTGTCATACACAACAGCCATCTGGTCTCTATTAAAAGTAGTTGAAAATACAGCTGTCTCACTAACTAAAATATGTCTTAGATCTGTTTCAGAGTTGCTGTCAAATTCAAAATTTGATGTCAATTATGCATTTGGACGTGTGAAGAGGAGCTTGCTTCATATTGCAGCTAAGTAAGACAGTCTTCAGAATGTTGTGAAATGTGTTAATGTTTTATTTTTTGCTTCAATTCTTTGAATGCTATTTTTATTTTTAGTATATATTAATTATTTTTAATTAATAAATTAATTTAAAAAATCATTTTTTAAATAAAGCAATCATTAATCTTAAAGGAGAAACAAAATGTAAAAAATAAAAATGCAAGCTGAAAATAGGAATCTTTTTTGTACCGTGTTTCCCTGAAAACAAGACACTGTTTTATATATTTTTTAATCCCGAAATAAACACTTGGCCTTATTTTTGGGGAGGTCTTATTATTTTGGGGCGTGTGGAGCAAGATGGGGCTTCTCTTGCCATTTTACCTGATTTCCAGCTCTGCATTTAAATATTTTCGGGGGAGACTTATTTTAGCGCATGAGCTCAAAAGCACGATTGGGCTTATTATCATGGGATGTCTTATTTTCAGGGAAACGGTATCGTCAAGTGAGTGCCTTCCAGTTGGCCCTTGGCAATTGCCTTCAGTTTGATTGGCAAAATTTCAGAGTAGTTTGATATTGATTCCTTTCTAGGTCAGAGAGAGAGTGACTGGTCCAAAATTATTCAGCTAGTTTTGTATCTAAGTAAGGATTAGAACTCACAACCTCCAGCCTTGTGTCTTTCTAGCTTGTGGTCTTAACTATTACAACAAACTGGCTCTCTGAGAGAGAGAGAGAGAGGGCGGGGGGGAGGGAGGGAGAGAGAATCTTTTGATCTTTTGTCTTTTCCAAAACAGATAAATCATAAATTTTCAACAACTGTTCCTTGACCAATTAAATAATATCCATTTTCCAATTTGTTAATATAATTCTTCCCTTGAGTGTGCTGCTTCCTCTGTACAACCACCATTCTTGATAAACAGTGAAATTCCAAAACTTTACTATGTAATTCAATATCACATAGACATCTTTCACATTTAAAGATTTCTCTATAAATCTACTAGTAAACATTAATACATATGCATGCACGTATGCTAAATGATCACTTGCCCATATCATATGGGTCAGTGAGTCCTCAAACGTTTTTGCACCTCTAGCATAGGAAAGTTGATGTTCGCTCTTTCAAGTACATTCTTTGAATGTATTCTTTCCAATACACTGCAAATTTAATTTTTTGATTAATTTCAGATATAATTGAAACTTCTTAAGGAGTATTCAGTGAAGCCATAAATGTGGCTTTATGGAAATTCTAGTTTGTTATTTACATGTTTGAAATATCCCAGAAATGACAATTTTGAAAATGTTCTTGGGCTTTTGATAGAGATGCATTACAGGTTTTATTTCTGTCATGTATTTCATTAAGTATCAAAGTAATTCAGATGCTTTTGAAGCATAGATTGTATTAATAGTATGTTGAGAAGTCTGTAAGATTTGCCCATCCTTGGAAGCAATTTCTGTTTGAGCAACTTGTTTTTGCTCTTTAAAAAAAAGAACTACTTAAAAGTTCTTTTACAGGAGGACAAATCTTTGTGTCATATTCCATACAATAGATTAGTAATTTTTAAAAACATCAAAGCACCTCTAATTTAAGTACTTATTTAACGTGTTCAGCTTTGCTTTCAGTTTCAGTATTTTAGTTACTCAGTAGTAAGCAACTTTTTTTATCCTGGCTGATCATCTTAATTTTCAGCTCAATTTTTTTTAAAAAAACCGATAAATTGAAATGAAAGTCATTTTAATGTGATTTCATCATGTTGCTTCTTTTTTTGTGAAAATTATCCTTTTCTACTTTTTATTTTTTGTTAAGATGTTTCTAAACTTTCTCCCATAGCTGTGGATCAGTTGAATGTCTAATTCTGTTGCTAAAAAAAGGTGCAAACCCTAATTACCAGGATATTTCTGGGTGCACTCCACTTCATTTAGCTGCTCGGAATGGGTAAGTTCTAGTAATCACCGTTAGCTATTTGAATAGTAGCTGTAACAAAAATAGCTAAGCAATGTACGGTCTTTGATCTTTTAGTGAGCCTTTTTAAGAGGCCTAATAGAATCTTTGCTGAAATATAGTCAGGGGTGGGTTCTATTTACCTTTACTACTGGTTCGCAATGGGGCTACGCTCACGCGCTCGCTTCACTCACATGCGTACAAAAGCATTTTGATGACGTCGGAGTCGGAGGGCGGAGCCTCCCGCTGGTTTTACTACCGGTTCTATAGAACCGGTGCGAACCGGGGGCAACCCACCACTGAATATAGTGATACTATACATTAGTCAGATTTGAGGATTGTTCAGGGTGCATAGTAATACTTAAGAACTATAAGAAGCTATATTTTTGTTCATCTTCTGGATGTGATCGATGCAAATATTGCCAAATTATGTTCCATATTTTGAGATTTAAAGGTATGCATGCAAAATGATACTCTGTTTAAATCCAAGGAAACTGACAACCTGCATTAAAATTTTTCAAGTAATATAGAGATGTTTCTTATCTTTAATTACATCTAATTTCATTCTTTCCCTCCGAAATTAGGAATAGGATGTAGGGTATGTTTAAATATAATCAAGTTTATAATAACATGTTTAGCTCAGTATTTCATTTTCATGGTTACAGTGTTATCAAGTAATTTTAAATATATTTATATAGTTAGTTTCTATTAACCTGCTAGTCCATTTTAAAGATTTGACTTGAACTCCCTAAGAAACAATGATCTTTGGACTCTGCACTTTCAACTAAATGGAACTTAGTGTGATTTTATCCATAATTTAAACCCAGGGAAAGAGTTGTAACCTGCTCCCCTCATTGGGGAATTGCAGCAATGTCATGATTGAGTGCTAAAATCAAAGGAAGAAAGGTGGAACAGAGGTTTTACACAGCCTACTGTTCTTTTTTTTCCTAAATTAGGTGAAGCATTGCTGTCGCTCTTAAGAATATTCCAAAAATCCCAAATGGCCTAAATAATTTATTTGTATCACTAAATATGGCAGCAAAATGAGTATCTATCACTTGAATTGGACACATTTTGGAGGTGGGGGCTGCAGTAGAGGTGATTTGCTTCCCAGAGGTCTCCTTGTCTCTTTTCCAATTTTATTTATTTTAAAAAATGTACGGACACAAACTGGACATAATTTTGTCTATGTAATTTCAGGGGGCTTTACGTTGCCCACTCTGATTTAAATTTTAGGCTTGTCTTGTTTTTAAGAAGAAGAAGAAGAAAGAGAAATACATTTTTGTCCTTGAAAGTACACATCAGAACATGTGCAGCAAATGCTCAATACAAAATGCAATGTATAGACCTAATGACTTTATTAATTTTCTATTTTTAAAAAATGTGACTCAGGTTCTACAGGCAACATAAATGTTGGTGTGACATCTTCCTAATTTAATCATACCATGCTTTGCAGTCCACTTATTATATGGCCAGTTGTTCCATCCTCATTTCAGAAAAGCCAATATTTACTATCCAAACAGGTCCTTTGTATTTTTGCCTTGATGTCACTTTTGTGCTGTGGTTGCTCCTGGTTAGCAAATTGCATGTCATCTCTTCCCTTTTTGAATGTATTGTTCATAAGCCACTGCTATGTTCTGATGTTGCTTGGTTTCCCTTCAGTAGTTTTCAAAATATCCATGGAATACTTTAGTTTCCTATTTTTTAAATCTGATTTCAAGATTGTTTTGTAGAGTCATAGATCAAAAGTCTGTAGAGATTCTCAGTCATCCAGGTCATGGTTGTCCCAAAGGTGCTTTTTCAGGAGGCAACTGGACTTTCTTGTTTTTTCTTTGAAGACGTTTCACTTCTCATCCAAGAAGCTTCTTCAGCTCTGACAGGATATCCTTCCATTCCCCACTATCCTGTCAGAGCTGAAGAAGCTTCTTGGATGAGAAGTGAAACGTCTTCAAAGAAAGAACAAGAAAGTCCAGTTGCCTCCTGAAAAAGCACCTTTGGGACAGTCATAGATCAATTTTATTTTCACAAATAGCCCTTATTTTAGAGATTCTTTCAATAAAGTTTCTTTACTTGCTTAGATGTAATCATTAAGCTCCTGTTGTTTCCTCTTCTTTACTGAATACTAATAACTAATAGTTACTGCATTTTGTTAGATAAGTTATAAACCTCCTAATGTCCAGTTGGATTGAGGGGTATATACATTCATAAATGAATAAAACTAAAAAGGATATTGGACATATGATTGATATTTAATTTATTTTTCTATGTAGCCAGAAAAAGTGTATGAGCAAGCTACTGGAGTACAGTGCTGATGTCAACATTTGTAACAATGAAGGTCTGACAGCAGTAAGTGCTATAATTTTATTCCTGTCCTCCACCTGACCATGGGATGCTGCAACGGGTCATAAATTTGAACTGGTTTCCAAGTGCTCAAAAGATCACATGATTGGGGGTGTGTGTGGCTGTTGTAACTTTGAGAATGGGTTGTAACTAACTTTTTTTTTAGACTGTTGTAACTTCGAACATTTGTTAAGCGACTGGTCATAAGTCAAGGATTAGCTGTACTTCTATATACTTTTCTAAAATTTCTAAGTTAATGGAGAGATCTTACGTATTCTGTTTCCATGAACATTAGACCATTGTTTGGCAATGAAATGCATTTGAGCAAGCTGTACATTTCCTTGCTGAATGCATGCTCTGTTATCTTTTGACCCAGATCCATTGGCTTGCTGTTAATGGACGAACAGAACTGCTTCATGATCTTGTTCAGCACGTTTTCAACGTAGACGTTGAAGATGCAATGGGGCAGACAGCCCTTCACGTCGCTTGTCAAAATGGCCATAAGACAGTAAGTTGAGGAAAATAGCTTGAACCTGAATGTTCTGGCTTTAGACTGTAAACATTTTATATGCAAGAACCCCGATCCTAGGAAATACCAAGATTACTTATTGACACTCAGCAGGTAATATTGTTAAGCAATAACTGCTGATTTTGAAAGTGATAGACTCTTCAGGTCAGCATAACATTAGATCTTTTAGGCCAGGGGTGTCTAACTTGACAACTTTTAGATTTGTGGACTTCAACATCCAAAATTCCACAGTCATCCAAGGGAATTCTGGGAGTTGAAGCCCACAAGTCTAAAAGTTGCAAAGGTTGGACAACCCTGTTTTAGAAATTTAGCTGTTTCAGTCAGGTTTTAGACTGGAACAGTGACAGCATTGGTTGCACTTTTTGATTTGTGGTGGTGTTGATGGCAGTGATGCACTACTCTCCGTCACTCTCTATCACTCTCTCTCCTATCTGTCTATATGTCTGTCTGTCATCTTTAGAGAAAACATATCCTTGAAATCTGGTATATTGTACTAATAAGGCTTATGTAACCTTTACACAACATTCTTAGCTTTAATTAAAATATTTTACAGTATTTATACACATACTTATTTACAAGGGGCTTTATTCATTGGGAAGATATTATTTAGTTCTTGGTAATCTAACTGATCTCTCAATTTTAATGAAGATTATTATTATTTTTATTTATTACTAAATTTACGTGCCACCCGACTCTGACAATTACATCTAAAATGTAGAGGTAAGGTAGAAAAATTAACTTTTAATTTTAACTAGCTGATAACCTGGCATTGCCTGCGTATTTATTTATCCCAATCCTGTATTAGACAAGAAGAGTGACTTCACCCTGAGCCCTGATTTAGGCAAGAATTAAATTAGTTAAAAATGTTTTTCCTGTGCTCCCAGAAGCGTCAAGTAAAATGATACCACCTTGTTGTTTTGCTAGCTGATCCATGATCATTTGGTATGCTTTTTTCTGATCTTGATTTAGAAGTGGCTTGTCTGCGATATATGCACTAAACTGTTCGATGTTGTCGTTCTTTTCTTGTATGTAATCTGTGTGATGTACATTGTGTCGGTCTCATAGTGTTGCAGGCAAGCCGAGTTGCAGTAATGTTTTATTGATCATGGCCATACGTTTGTCCTCAAGAACAATCACAGCCTTTTGAAAATATCTAACAAAACGTAATTTCTATTGTTGGATTTTCCCCCTTACCAGAGGAAGCCCCCTTGTGGAGTAGTGTGAAGCTGTTACCATGGCAATTCCATTGTGCTGTACAGTAGAAGCCATTTTAAGTCAGTCAAGTAGAAGCCATTTTAAGGCACAACAGGCTGTATCTTAACAGAACACTCACACCGACGGGTGTTAGGGGTGTCTTACCCCCACAATATTTCTTTCCAGAGAGTAAGTCATCTGTGTACCAAGTTTGGTTGAAATTGCTTGAGACGTTCCAGAGTTATGCTGGGACACACACACACACACACACATCTGTACACATCTGTATGTATGTATGTATGTATGCATGTGTGTGTGTGTGTGTGTGTGTGTGTGTGTGTGTATATATATATATATATATATATATATATATATATATATGTGTGTGTATATCAGAATATAAGGCTTTTTTATTGGAGAACATGTTTTCGGTATTATAGAAACATAATCTTGTAGATGTCTGCGTGCAACGGAAATAAGTTCCATTGAGGTTAATAAAGCTGGCTGAAAATGAGTGGGCATAGGATTGAATCATATTTGTAAATTTATTTCATTATTCTTTTCTTTCCCAAAGACCGTTCAGTGTCTTTTAGATAGTGGTGCAGATATTAACAGGCCCAATGTTTCAGGAGCAACTTCTCTCTACTTTGCTTGCAGGTATGACTTGTTCTGCAGTTTAAAACATTACATGAAATGAATTCCGTGTTAAAATTGCAATTAGCCAACTGGTGAAGTGGGTATAATGCTGGCTTTGCCCTTCTCACCCCTGTTCTTAATTACAGTAACTGCGTCAACTGTCTTGGCCTAACTGCACTCTTGGACTTAAGAAAGTGTCTTGTGCCAAATTAGGCCAATTGTTCACAGTAGGCCCATGCAAATAATTTAGTAAAAATGCTTTCCTCACAGTTGCTTTTCTGTTTGCTTCATTAAATATTTGTATGAAATTGATTATGTAATCATTGTAATACAATTAAGCTCATCTGCAATTTTAACAGTAATGCAAGTACAGTAGATGTTTTCTTCTAACCTCTGTGTGAAGGATATCCTGATCAGTTCTCAGTCAGGCTTCCTTACAAGGATGCATTTTATTTATCAAATATTTTATGGAGCTTAGAAGAAAATGGGTGACAACAAAGCCGCTATTAACCAGTTCTTATCAGATTTCTATATTTTAAATAGCCATGGTCAAAGAGACACTGCACAGATTCTTCTGATGAGAGGAGCCAAATACTTGCCAGATAAAAATGGAGTCACCCCACTTGATCTTTGTGTACAGGTATAAATTGGTTTTAACTTTATATGAACAATTTAAATGTACCTGTTAATTACCATTGTAATCATTAATCATGTGAACACAGGTATTTAGCATTTTATAAAGGTGCTGATAGGTGATGTAAGAACAATTGCTATAGAGGCCGCCAACATGGTGCCCACAAGACATAGTTCAGATATCACCTCCAAAAAACATGCTAGTAACTGCCAGATATTCAATTAAAATAATATTAAAAAAGGGTGAAATTCCATAAAATATTTTGGGTTATTTGTTCTCTCATTCCTTCCTTCCTTCCTTCCTTCAATTTTATGGCACCCATTTCAAACAAGTAAGTTTGGGCAGCAAATAACCATAAAATTTAATAAAGCCAATTAAAACATAGTACAAAAAGAAAAATTAAATACATATAGCAGCCGAGAAATATTATAGTCCTAATATATTATTAGCATAACCAGGAAATGAGGCCCTTCACACACTTGGGACTCCAGGCCTGGGCATATTCATATCTATGTTTTTCAAAAGAAAAGCCTAAATTCATAGTCATTCCTTCCAATAAGTGGTCTTGAATTGGCTTAATGTTGGCTTTTATATTGTAAAATTGTGGAAAATATATTTTTCTACCCTGTTTTCCCCAAAATAAGACATCCCCTGATAATAAGCCCAGTCGGGCTTTTGAATGCATGGCAATAAGGCCAAGCGCTTATTTCAGGGTTCAAAAAAAATATAAGACAGGTCTTATTTTTGGGGAAACACGGTAGTCATTAGTATTCGTTATTGTAGTGTATAGAGTAATGTATCTTTAAGAATTAATTTTTTTAAAAAATATTTTGAGATGTGAGCTAAAACACTTTCATGACAATGAGTTCTGAGTTTTTGAAAGAAAATGGCCTTGCCTCCCTAGCAATGGGTCCTTTTAAATTTGTACCTGTTTGTGATCTCATCAAATATCTTAGATATTCAGCATAGAAGAAACAATTTCTGAAGATGTAGAAATGTCTACGTTGTTTTCTTTCAGGGTGGTTATGGAGAGACCTGTGAAGTTCTAATACAACATCATCCTAGACTTTTTCAAACAATTATTCAAATGACACAAAATGAAGATCTTAGAGAAAATATGGTAAATTCAGTTTTCCTCTTGTGTTAAACCTACAAATTGATGTGTAGGTGCTTCCTTTATATTAAGCAAATATATTTTTTCTTCAATGAAATTCTAAATGAATCATTCTTATAGTCAGATTTTATATATGTTTATCTGGAAAGGCATCTCAGTGAAATTTATTGTAATATAAGTATACATTTTCATAGTGTTATCCTGATAATCTGCAGAAAGTAACCACCTTTAAACTCAGTGGGGTTTATATCAGTATAGCTATGCATACATAAACTAATTCTTATTAGTAGCAGAAATGGTAAGTGTTACTTATGTTAATTAATGTGATAATACATCTTAATGGCTTCTCTTTTTATATCCAGTTGCGCCAAGTCCTAGAACACTTATCTCAGCAGAATGAAAACCAGTACCTTAAAATCTTAACGAGTCTTGCTGAAGTAGCTACTACAAATGGCCATAAATTGCTTAGGTAACATAGTTATTGTTATTCCTCCTTCTCCTCTTCCTACAATGGGATATTCTGATTGCCATTCAAGCTGAACTTACATAGGTTCAAAGATAATAGCGAAGCAGCTGGATTTTTCTGAAGGGTATTGTTTACAGGGAAAAGGAAGTGAAACTGAAATAAGGGGTTGAATGTGAAAATGGCTTAGTGATATTTATGTTGATAAAGGATAAGAAGGGACGTGGTGGCTCAGTGGCTAAGATCCTGAGCTTGTCGATTGAAGGGTCGACAGGTTTATTTATTTATTTATTTATTTATTTATTTATTTGTTTGTTTGTTATCAAATTTATAGACCGCCCTTCTCCCAAAGGACTCAGGGTGGTGTACAGCCAAAGTAAAAAAATAGATACAAACATTAAAAACAATTTAAAAAGATATATATAAATTTGGCCCCAAAGTTAAAAAAAACAGTAACAAAACATATTAAAAACATTTAAAAAGCATTAAGCCAGCCGGGCTTGCTGAAAAAGGAAGGCCTTCAGGGCATGGAGGAAGGCACCGAGGTCTTGAATTCTTTGTATCTCTGGGGGCAGTTGATTCCAGAGAGCAGGTGCCCCCACAGAGAAGGCCCTCCTCCTGGGGGCCACCAGTCTACATTGCTTGGCCGATGGCACCCTGAGGAGGCCCTCTCTGGGAGCGCACCGGTCAGTGGGAAGTCGTTGGTGGCAGCAGACCGTCTCGAAGGTATCAGGTCCTATGCCATGGAGCGCTTTAAAGGTGATAACCAACACCTTGAAGCGCACCCGGAAGACCACTGGGAGCCAGTGCAGCTCACGCAGGAGAGGTGTTATGTGGGAGCACCATGCAGGTCCCGTCACTACCCGCGCGGCCGCATTCTGGACCAGCTGTATTCTCCGGGTGCTCTTCAAGGGGAGCCCCATATAGAGAGCGTTGCCATCGTCCAGGTGAGAGGTGACGAGGGCATGAGTGACTGTGCACAAGGAATCCCGATCTAGGAAGGGCCGCAACTGGCGGATCAGGCGAACCTGATAAAAAGTCCCCCTGGCCACAGCTGTCAGATGTTCCTCCAAGGACAGCTGTGTATCCAGGACTATGCCCAAGTTGCGAGCCCTCTCTGTGGGGGCCAACGACTCGCCTGCAATAGTCAGTGATGGAGTCAACTGACTATATCGGGATGCCGGGAACCACAGCCACTTGGTCTTGGATGGATTGAGCCTGAGCCTGTTCCTCCCCATCCAGATCCGCATGGCCTCCAGGCACCGGGACATCACTTCAAGGGCATCATTGAGGTGGCCCGGGGTGGAGATGTACAGCTGGGTGTCGCCAGCGTACTGGTGGTACTTCACTCCGAAGCCACAAATGATCTCACCCAGCGGCTTCACATAAATGTTGAACAAAAGGGGCGAGAAAATTGACCCCTGAGGCACCCCACATATGAGGCGTCTCGAGGTCGATCTCTGCCCCCTGCCAACATGAACTGTGACTGGTCCGAGAGAAAGGAGGAGAACCACCATAATACGGTGCCCCCCATCCCCACTCTTCCAACCGGCACAGCATGATACCATGGTCGATGGTATCAAAAGCCGCTGAGAGGTCTAACAGGACCAGAACAGAGGAGCAACCCCTGTCCCGAGCCCTCCAGAGATCATCTACCAATGTAACCAATGCCGTTTCCGTGCTGTACCCGGGCCTGAAGCCCGACTGGAATGGATCTAGATAAGACGTTTCCTCCAGGTATTGTGGAAACTGTTGTGCAACCACATTCTCAACAACCTTCGAAACAAAGCGAAGGTTGGAGACAGGATGATAGTTGGCTAACACTGCCGGGTCCAGGGAAGGCTTCTTGAGGAGAGGCCTCACCATCACCTCTTTCAAGGCCGTGGGGAGGTAACCCTCACTCAATGAAACGTTGATAATTCCCTGGAGCCAGCCTCGTGTAACCTCCCAGGAAGCCAGTACTAACCAGGAGGGACACGGGTCTAATAAACATGTGATTGCACTAAGTTTCCCCAAAGTCCTGTCCACGTCATCAGGGGTCACAGAGTCAAACTCTTCCCAGATAACATTCTCAAGACTATTCCTCGCCACCCTGCCTGAATCTACCCAGTTAGACTCCAAATCCCCCCGAATCTGTGCGATTTTGTCATGCAGATATTGTCCAAATTCCTCAGCCCTGCCTTCCAGGGGGTCCTCCCGCACTCCCAGATGTAATAGGGAGCGGGTCACCCTGAACAGGGCGGCTGGATGATTCTCTGATGACGCAATAAGGGCGGAAAAGTAATTAAACTTTGCCGCCTTTATCGCCACTAGGTAGGTCTTAATATGCAATCTTACCAGTGTTCGGTCAGATTCAGCGAGACTGGCCCTCCAACCACTCTCTAGGCATCTTTTCCGGCGCTTCATCTCCCTCAGCTCCTTGGTAAACCATGGAGCCCCACGGGATCGGCACCGGGTCAGAGGCCGCAAAGGCACGACTCGATCTAGAGCCCCCCCAGCTGCCCGGTCCCAGGCAGCTACCAGGTCATCGACCGAGTCATGTGCCAAGTCCTCAGGAAATGGCCCAAGCTCCATTCAGTGGTTCGAATGATTAGTGCTGCATAACGAGGTGAGCGCCTGTTACTTGTCCCATCTTCTGCCAACCCAGCAGTTTGAAAGCACAAAAAAAATGCAAGTAGAAAAATAGGGACCACCTTTGGTGGGAAGGTAACAGCGTTCCGTGCGTCTTTGGCGTTTAGTCATGCTGGCCACATGACCACGGAAATGTCTTCGGACAGCGCTGGCTCTTTGGCTTTGAAACGGAGATGAGCACTGCTCCCTAGAGTAAGAATATGACAGTGGTTCTCAACCTGTGGTCCACGGAGCCCTGGGGGGGGGCACAATGTTGTCACAGGTGTTCGTGAATGCTTGAAGAAATGTTTTGATTTAAATCTTGAGTTAAATCTTAGGGGGCCGTGGCCATGTTCCGCAGCCATAAAAGTTATTTAAAGGGGACCTCTGGTGAAGAAAAGGTTGAGAACTACTGGAATATGACACAGTAATTGATTGGATGGCTTATCTATATTACTTAAAGTCTCTGTCAAAAAGTAAGAAGATTTGTGAAATAACTCATCTATATTTTGATGTTTGGATATATCTAAAAATGTAAATAGCTTTGGAGAATGGGGCCTTCAGTCTTTATTATATGACTGCTTGGAGCATGGGTGTCAAACTCGCCACGTCACATTGCCATCATGTGACCTTTCACGATGGTTTCCCCATTCGCGTACTGACGTAGGCTTGGTCTGCATGTGATGCATTCGGCCCACGGGCCGCCAGTTTGACACCCCTGGCTTAGAGTTATTGCATTGCTGCAGTATAATTTTCCTATGTACATTTTGTTAATTAAAACAATTGCATATGCTTTATTTTAGTTTGTCAAGTAATTATGAGGCACAAATGAAGAGTCTGTTGAGGATAGTGAGGATTTTTTGCCATGTCTTTCGTCTTGGCCCATCCACTCCCAATAATGGAATCGATATGGGCTACAATGGAAATAAAACTCCAAGAAGTCAAGTGTTCAAGGTCAGAAAAGTAATGTTACTAGATATTAGTAGAAAAATAGATAATAAAGAGAGAAATTTTATCATGTATATGTATGTTAATCCACATGAGAAAAAAATAAATTTGGTTGATACCTATTTAAGTTGGCCCGCCTTTATTTTTCTCTCTCCCTGTAATCATTACTGTTTTCTATTTATGTATCTAAAGTTCATCCTATTTAAGATGTTAATAAGTTTATGCAGATTGCATATCTTTAGTTGATTAGTTTAATTACTTCTACCCAAATTTATCTGGCACAATACCTGGGTTTTTGGAAATAAGGTTATTAGAATTTTATATATTTTATTATTTTTTTGAAAATCTCTTTCTTGTGTGTGAGTCAGTAGATATCTTAGATATAGGTCTTGATGCAAGACTTAATATTTATAAATAAATAATTCTAGTTAATTATTTTCCCTTTGCACATTATTTCCATGACTATCATCTTCTAATACATATACAGACATTTTTGTTCTTACCTAAAGGCATGACAACTGTTTCTCATTTGTCTGATGCTGTGACACTTTTTGTAATTAAATAATTATGCCATTTATTTATGGCTTTATTACCTAATGGGTTTAAAATACTTTCTTCCTGAAGTTATGTTTTTACTCCTTACCTCTACTGTTGTCACATGCCTGATATGAACCCTGTCTAAGAGAGATTGGTCCAGAGTCACCCAGCCAGTTTTCATGCATAAGGTGGGACTTGAACTCACAGTCTCCTGGTTTCAAGGCCAGCAACTTAACCACTACACCATACCGGTTCTCGTTTATTTATTTTTAATATTTTATTTTAATATTATTTATCAATTATCAGGAAATGGTTATTTTCCTTATGGCCAGATATGCCAGAAGAAATGGCTTCCCTACTTGTTTAATTAAAAAAAGAAAAATAGATTAGAATTGTAATATTTTCAGTGTTCACATAAGTAAATACATATATAATAAAGTATTGTACATTCACCTAAAATTTACCCTTTTATCTTATATTTGATAGCCTTTGGAATTACTCTGGCATTCATTAGATGAATGGCTAGCCCTAATATCTGCAGAATTAATGAAGGATAAAACCAACATCTCTTCTATCCTGCTGAAGCCAAAAGGACCCGATCAGCAAGAAGATGGCATCCCTGCTCCGACCTTTGAAGTTGCTTCAACTAAAACAAGTTCACTTTCTGCAGAAAGAGAGGAATCTAAAATGTATGAAGTTGGCAGTGCCCAGGAAGCTTATGTGGACTGCCAAGATGTTATTTCTGTGACAGCAAATCGGCTGAGTGCTGTCATTCAAGCATTTTATATGTGTTGCTCTTGTCAGATGCCTCAGGGGTAAGTTTCAGTCCTTTTCATTTCCTTCTTCCAGATCATTCAAAACTTGGGATTTTCTCTTCTCTGCTTCCCACTTAATGATCCACTTGTCTTGGGGTTACAATGATAACCGAGACTGCCTGGATTGCTGTTACTAAATGATGCGATTATGTTACGCCATACTTTATTATCACAATGCTTAGCAACTGCAGTCCTGGTTCCAATTGCCATTGTAATTCAAAGCTGACCTGTACAGTAGTTAAATATTCAATCTGTGAATACTGAGATATCTATTTCTGTCCTGTGACCAGAACGCATATATAATAGTCCTAGCAGAATGCAAGAGAATTATCAGAAGTAAATTTTAATAAAAAGAGGAATTTACAGTTTCTCATTTATTTAACAATGCACATAATTATCAGGAGGTAGTTTAAATAGGAAAACTTTGAAAAATGAATGTACATTAATAAGACTCTCTGAACATTATAGCCAGTGGAGGGATGCCACGAAGATTATAGGAACATTTGGGGGAATATTTAGGGTTCCCTCAAAGAATTCTTATGACTTCATACAATTAACTCTGGGTAGGTAGACATGCCATTAAGTCATGGTGGTTTAACTATACTTCGTGTATACATCATATTGACGTTCACACATCACAGTGGATCATAACCAATTATGGGCAAGTGCAGTACATCATTTCAGTCTCTGTATTCTCACAGTGATAAAATGTATACTATATATAATATCTACATATATGTAATTGTGTGCTAGGCTCTTATTTTAAAATAACATGTTGTGTAATAAGTGTTCAAATTAGATTATTAGACTATTGAAGGTGTTTGAACCGTCCTCTGGGAGTGCTTTTACACTTCCAAAGCCAAGTGTTTTTGTAACGTTCTGCCCCTATCTACTTTATTAAGTTAAGAGTTTGTGCATATTTTTAAAATTATCCTTTTAAAAACTTTTATGAATAAAATGCTTAATATAGAGCAGGTAATTTTAATGAAGCTGCTTCAAGAGTAGTTTTTTTAATATCTTGGAAAGAAAACATTGCAATGAATTATTATTTTTACATTGGATACTGTTTGGATTTTTGTTGCAGAATGACATCTCCTCGCTTCATAGAGTTTGTCTGCAGACACGACAATGTTCTTAAATGCTTTGTAAACCGGTATGTCGCCAGAAATTCACATGCTTCATAAATTGCACGTAGCCTGGTGAATGTAGTTGTACTATCTGGTTGGAATGCATATCTGATTCTTAGTAAGAGTATGGAAACATTTTTATTCTTTTAAAACTTTTCTAAAATAACTCCGAGAGGGATGTTAAAAATCATCTGATAAACCAGTGTAGGTTAGGTAGTAAAATAGCCAGTACTGTCCCATCACTTCTTGTGCTCATGAGAGAAAATTTTGGGAAATAAGAGGCTTGTTCTGAGGTACTATTGTTTTATGTAGGTGGAAAACCTGAGCGATTCCAAATGTTGATCTATTCAAATCAGTCAACTTAGAATTGATTGTAGAAGTTCTTACAACAGAACTTTTTCAACTCAGCTGTTTCATTTTGAGTTTGATGCAGGTTTTCTATTTCATGCATGTTCCTTCTTAGATTTAAACATTGAAGTTCACTGTAATTGCTCTCTCATTTAAAGCAGCTAATGTCTCCTGAGTTTGTCCATATTCTTCCTAAATTAGTGAGCTACGTTCCATTTTGCTCATTTTTCCAGAAATCCTGAAATTATATTTGATCACTTCCATTTTCTTCTTGAGTGCCCTGAACTTATGTCCAGATTTATGCATATCATAAAAGCACAGGTAAATATTGAAAGACTAATTTAAAATTCCCCTCCCCCATCCAAATCCTGCTGTGTAGCCTCATTGTGGTGGGAGTTCTGGGATAGGATGAATGAAGAATGTCATTAGTACAGTATATGCCATATTCATGCCAAAACTGTATATTTCTAGGAGAGGGACCGAAGGAATAAAGGTAATCTCAGCTGCCCAGCTAAAGGAAATAAGCACCAATATTGGGCAGCAGCTATACAGAAAGATGTTTGAAGCAGATAATTACTTTAATGACAATGGCAAAGGCATCAATTCATATTGAGTTGAATTGAGAAGGCAGTGGTAAACCACTCCTGTATTTTTGTCAAGAAAACCAAATGTATAGAAAATATAAAATGATTGATGTTGTAGTGCCAGATGATGTACCTCTCAACATGATGGCACTCAACATGGTACTGAGGTGGTATTTATTTCACATGTAGATGAAAGCCTTTGTAATGTTTGTTAGCTGAGGAAAGAAAATCTGAAGCTGCAAAGATAAAATCGAAGTGGGAATATGGAATACAAGAAGCACGAGCATGGGAAAGCTTAACACAATGAAAGATGAAATCATCTCTTACTCACTGACATCTTAGCTATCAGCGGGTTGATATGGACTGGAATTGGATGCTTTCAATCAGAAGAGCACATTGTTTATTTCTCAGGACATGAAAATCAAAGAAGAAGTGGCAGTGTTTTCACAGTTAGGAATGGTTTAGCAAGAAACTAAAATTCAATTACTGATGGAATAATATCAGGTAGAGTTCTTGGATAATCCTTTATGAAGATTATCCAAGTTTATGGTTTACACACTGATGCAGGAGAAGAGGAGATTGATGAGTTTGATTATTAGTTTGAAATTGTTAGAAGATGTAAGCAAAATGTGCTGCCTCTGGTTGAAGGTCGAAATGCCAAAATTAGAAATATTAAAGAAGAAAATGTAGCTGGGCTAGATTTATTCTCAAGACTGGGAATTACTTCCAACCACCCTCCCCTCACTTTGCAGCCTTTGGGATCCCTCTGATTGAGATTGCAAAAAAAAATCCTGCTCAAAGAACCTCCTTCCTAACCAAGCACAGCTATTTGTATGATGCGGATTAACTCACTTTGCAGCCTTTGATTCTCCCAGTTTCTTTCAGTTTCCTCTGAAAAATTTGCCTGCTGTTTAATCAATGAGATGAATCAACAGAACCATTTTGGTAATTCCCTATGTCCAAGATAGTTTTGGACTTTTATATTTTATAAAGCAGCATTAGGCATTATGAAATATATCCTTCCACACGATGGGATTCTTTCAAAACAGTTTGTAATATGCTGTTAGAATCTCTTCTCCTAAGAAACAGATATTATGCTGAATTTTTGAATGGAATTCATAATCTTCTATGTTTTAGTGTTCCTACTTCTAATTCTACCCTGCCTCATAAATCAAACATTTGTTCTTGCCTTTTCTCCTTAGCCATTTAAAGATCGCTGTGAATGGTTTTATGAACACTTGCTTTCAGGACAACCGGATTCTGACATGGTTCATAGGCCTGTCAGTGAAAGTGATATTCTGCTGGTTCATAGAGGTAGGGAAATTCATGTGTATAATATTCTTTGTATTGAATACTTACTTATTGAACAAAAGTGAGAAATTAATGTTTTTCATATTTAGATTCTATTTTTAGGAGCAGCTGTGAAGTTGTATCTAAAGCAAATTGTGTAAAGTTGAAGCAAGGAATTGCTGTACGTTTCCATGGTGAAGAAGGCATGGTGAGTAATGTTATATACTGAATAATAACTGTAAAATATAGTTTTTAGGAGCATAGTTTCCTTAGGATAGAAGTTGTTCAAAAATTGTTATAAAATTTGTGTTAAATGAAGGAAAAAATACTCCTTGGCTGTTGAAATGGGCTTGAAGCCGATATTTCAAAACACAAATATTTCTGAAAGCAAAGATTAATAATAGAATTTTGTGTTACTTCTGACCAACTAGGGTTCCTTTACAAAGTGCTATATCTGGCGCCAATGCTTTTTTCTTATTCCAAAGCATTGGGTAGAAATATATAGATGTTAATGAGATTTGAGCCATAATTTCTTAAAAGCAGGCATGTCAAACATGCATCCCATGGGCCAGATCTGGCCTGCGCAGGCCACGCCCACCCCAGCCTTGCAAAAAATCACAATATGTCACAATACGGCCGTAATGGGATTGGGTTTGACACCCCTGCTTACGAGGGATCAGAATTTCAAAACTTCCATGGCAGCTCTAGACCTATCCCTAGTTATCAAAGGCCCATTGCAGATCAATTTACAATCACAATGGAGCCCAGAATTTTGGTCATAAGCAGTTGCAGTTGTAAGTCAAGGTGACTGGACTTGATTTTATGAACGTTTTTACAACAATCATAAATTGAATTACTGCTTTCATTAAGTGAATCATGTGCTTGTTAAGTGAACCCATTCTTTTGAACGTTTTTTTTGTGGTCATCTGTCCATGGGTCATTACAACTGATCATAAATATGAACTGGTTGCCAAGCACCCAAAATACAATCCATTTTATATTGATAATGAACATCTTAACACATTTCAAATTATGCATATGTAATACTATATATATATATTTGCTTCTAGGGTCAAGGTGTGGTACGTGAGTGGTTTGATATCCTTTCCAATGAGATTGTTAACCCAGATTATGCCCTTTTTACACAATCAGCTGATGGTACGTTGGTGTCTCTCTTTAGGTTACTATACTTATAGTTCATTTAAAATAGTAAACTGAATCTCTCCCCAGAAATATATTTACAAGATCCAATCCTGATGCAAAAAAAAAAAAGTTTTAAACACATTCTAGTGGCTAGTTCTATTGCATGAATAGAATGAATAGTGAATCATTGCAGTTCTTAAATTAGTAACACAGTTATTAAGCGAATCTATTTTCCTCATTGTCTTTGCTTGTCAGAAGGTTGCAAAAGGTGACCACATGACTCCAGGATACTGCAGCATCATAAATATGAGTCAGTTGCCAAACATCTGAATTTTGATCACATGATCACGTGGATGCTGCAGTCCTAAGTGTGAAAACCGGTCATAAGTCACTCTTTTCAGGGCCGTTGTAACGTCAAATGATTGTTGAATGAAGTGTTGTAAATCGAGGGCTACCTGTATGGCTGCTTTCAGATTCAGAATCAGACTACTATTGCCAGACTACTATCACAAACTTTTGTTTAACTATTAAAATTTCTCGAATGGTCTTTTCTTAATCTGAAGATATTGACAAAATCAGAGGTTATTTGTGCATAGAAAGTCAAAATATTGTATAGTTTAAAGATATAATTCCCTTTCTCCTATCTTGAGTTTCGGTAGTTTTGGCAGAGAAGGCAAGCCACAGTTATGTCTGCTGCTGCTAGAATGCTGAAATGGGGCAATTGTAATTTTTATAGTGACAAGTGAAAATAAAAAATCTACAAAGTCCGTGGTGCCTTAAAAATTTGGATTTTAAGATTCTGTCACCTGCGGAATGTGCTGAAGACGCTTTCATTCTATTATGTTTATCAATGAACTATGTCATTATGTTTATCAGCGTTGATTCAATATATAACATTCATTATGTTATATATTTTCAACTTAGTCATCTACTGTGAAATATAGATTTTGCATCCCATTTACCTATAGTCTTTTTAACATTGTCCAGATACGTATCTGTTCACTGACAGTGACTGTCTATGTGTATAATGAGGGAATTCTTTTCCACAAAACTGCATACTGTGCTTTTCAAATCTGTTTTTATTGCTACAACTGGGATGATTAGAAATCCAGTGATGAAAATCAATTTTTATTTGAAAACAGGAACTGTACATCTGAAATATATTTGTTTTCATCTTTATTGTATTTTTTCATTCTAGAGTACTTTTTATTACTTCATTTTGTACATTATCCTGAATCTCAAAAACAAAACAATCAAAACAAAACAAAAGTTTGTAATATAAAATGACCAATGTTTTAAAAGCCATAAATTGAATCTATATTTTGTTTTAAAGGAACCACTTTCCAGCCCAATAGCAACTCTTCTGTGAATCCTGATCACTTGAACTATTTTAGATTTGCTGGACAAATCTTGGGTTTAGCTCTTAATCACAGACAACTAGTCAACATTTACTTCACAAGATCATTTTACAAGCACATTCTTGGTATGATTCTATTAAGATATTAATGATTTTGTTGAGATGTCTAGTGGATAATAAAGCCCTCTGAAAGTTAATTGTATTATCCTATTTAAGCTTTTTCCATGCTCTATTACTGTACTTAATGAGAGCTGCAGCATTACTACAAAAGCAACCATATATATACTTGGTCTGCTGTGTGGATGCTTGAGTGGTTTAGGGGTGGGGAATTTTTGGTGGCTGGGGGTGGGTCTGGGGATTGTCATGTGTGTTGGGTTTGGCCTCTGGGTGTTATGTGAATTTCATTGTATGGGTATACTATGTATATATGTACAATGACAATAAACTTTATCTATCTATCTATCTATCTATCTATCTATCTATCTATCTATCTATCTATCTATCTATCTATCTATGTATGTATATGTATATATATACACGCAATGGCCAAATTGATTAATGGCATATAAAGACAGAGATCTCTGTAATGGTAGTTTAATACTCTGACGATGTCAGCAAATGGTTGACGAAAGCTTAGTAGAATAATTTTTTTTAGTTATTTTAAAATTTTAAGTTCCGGAGCTCGCAGAATGTCTGCTTCTTTCTTTATTAATATACCTGGCACTCGTATTTTTAGAATACAAGTATTTTATACGAGAATTTTAGTATTTTAGAATAGTTTGTTTTATATATATATATATATAACAAACTAGCAGTTAGAGCTTGCTAGGTGTTAGAAAGGAAAAAAGCCCAGAACCGAGTAGATGAGATTCTACTGAGCTGGAGCTACAAAAAAACCTTGGCTACGTAGGGAAAACCTGGCTAGAAGAAAAACATATATATATATATATATATATATATATATATATATATATATATATATATGTATGTATGTATGTATGTATGTATATATGTATGTGTATGTGTATGTGTATGTGTATATGTATGTGTATATATGTGTATATATGTATATATATGTATATATATGTATATATATGTATATATTTGTGTTTAAGGTTCCAATATAACTATAATGATAGCTAAGAATCTGATGATGATACCAATTAGCATTTTCATGTAGAAAATATTTATGCAGATATTACAGCAGTTAGGGCTAGTTAGCTAATGTCATGGACATATTACAAATGGGCTTGGAAGCTGAAAGTGACAGACTAGCTGCAAAAACTCCATCTTTAGTGAATCCTTTAGGAAAGATTCATAAGAGGCATTTTCCTGCATTCTCACTCTTAACCACCGCAGTAGCACATATATTGTAGCTTTAGTTGTCAACCAGTTAACAACAATTTCATGGCAACAGAAGAGCTTGTAATAAATCACTTGCCTGGAGGTAATCTGTGTTTTAAGCAGCTGTATCAGTTCCCTTTCTTCTTCCGCCCTGTGTTATTTCAGGAAGTCTGTAGAGGGCAGACATTGACCACGAATGAAACCATTTCAGCAAAGCGGGAGTCTTAAGACGAACTGAATTTTGTTTGCATTGTCTCTAAGGTATTCCCGTAAACTATCAGGATGTGGCATCTATTGATCCAGAGTATGCAAAGAACTTGCAGTGGATTCTAGACAATGATATAGATGACTTGGGGTTAGAGCTGACCTTCTCTGTGGAAACGGATGTATTTGGAGCAATGGAAGAAGTGCCTTTGAAGCCGGGTGGTGCAAGCATAATTGTCACACAGGAGAACAAAGTGAGTCATTTGGAATTACGTTTGTCTGGGGTGATTCTGAATGGTAGCCCCTTCCTAGCTGCAAAATTGGGTCTAATAGGCAGCTTTTATTAGTGTATTGAGATATTAAACCAAAAATAACAAGCAGCTGTGGCTATCAATTGTTATTAGGCACCATACAGAGTCTGTTTGATACATCAGGCATATTCTTTCACCAGTTCTGAAGGGGTAGTGGTATAATAAAATAATAAAACATATGTAGCATTCTTCTGTGCCACTTCTTTAACCGTATATCCATTCCTCTTTCTTATCTATGCTTTGAGAAGCAATTCACTCCTAGATTTCTGTTTACATGCAACTGCTTTATACAACTTTTATTTTCATGCAATATTGTTAGCCTTTTTAAAGTCTTTAGAAACTTTTATAGTGTAGTTGTTGTTTGTTTTAAAGTTGTGCCTTCAAGTCAGTGTTGACTCCTGGTGATTTCCTGGACATGTCCTACACTTTTCTTGGCAAGATATCAGAAGTGGTTTGCCATTGTCTGCTTCCTAGGATTGAGTGCATAACAATCTTATTTCCATTGATTTCAATGGCAAAGGCATTGATGAAAAGTTTTGATTATGTTTCATTTTCAATAGACATTTATCAGGTATAAAACTAAAAATCCATATGTGCATTTAGGTTGCCAAATCTCATTGTTTATCTGTCAGGAAGATGCAAATAATACAATATGAGTTCAGTGGGTCAAAATTAGAATTAGCTTTGCTTAGATTAAATCCACGCAATGATGTGGAATAAGTTCATAATAGCTAATTTAAACTCCTGTAGATTTCCAGCAGTCTAATCTAAGATTGACTAATCTGGATCCAGCCTTACTCTTGATGAATGAAACATATAATAAAACATTTCATTTTTATTTCATTAAGGATGTATAGAAAAGGTATGGTTTTGGTTTTAGAAGTTTTTGAACTGTAGATTAGCATAGTGTTAACACAATTCTATTTCTGTAAAATTTTTAGGGAATACATTTGGACTGTTATGAAGTATTTGCAAAGAATCTTTCACAATCTCATGTTTCTTTTCCGTTTCGTCTTTTGTGTAATACTGCATCTTGTTAGAATAACCAACTGCCATGTTAGTTGGTGGCCACTTGGTGTCCTCATTTTTAGCACTTTCATAATGTCAGAAGTATTTATTATTTGTTTATTTTGTAAGTTGATCTTGATTAGCGAGAGTGATTTATGGGAGCTAGTTCCATATTCTGCAGGTAATGCAGAAGTATAGATTCAGGTGTTTGAAGAAATGTGTTGGAATAGGCATATCGGAGAATAAGCACACCCTGAAGGTGCCTCTGATTATTTATGTGAAGGTTTGTGAGAAATTATAAAAGAAAGCATCAGCCACAACTAGTATCCACACAGTTGTCCTTATATACTAGTAATTATTTGTAATTACTACAAAATGAAAAAACTGGCATTCTATATTGAAAGGTGAGAAGACATGCCATTATTACTGCCTGTTTTCATTAAACTATGGATTTGAAAAGAAAAATCTCCTCTTCCTTATCTCATGTCTCCTGACTTTTTCCCTCCCTTTATTAGTTTAAATTATTGAGGAAACCTTGAAATATATTTAGTACCAGTTTGATTCTGAGAGAAAAGTTACTCAATGATTTATGTGGCTAGAGAGATACAATTTTCAAACATTTTCATTGAATACACAGCTATAAAAAGCAGTTTCTCCGGCAAAATGGGGACATCTATGTAGAGATGCTCCATCTTCAGTATTGTAGCTATTGCCTCATGACGGGGAGCTAACAATTTTTACCCTGGTTGAAAAATCTCAAATCAAACTAACAAAAAAACTAGAGCAAGTAGATGAATTGTTTTTACTGAATATTTACTGAGATGAGGAAAGTGAACTTTTAAGATGTTGGCAAATGGTAATGGTAGATGTTGGTAGAATGTTGTGAATAGACGTGATGTTTTGAAAGGGATAAACATTTCCTGAAAGAAGAAAAACAACAGTATATAGCAATGATGGCTAACCTTTCCCGGACCAAGTGCCCAAAACGCCTGAACCCCCAAAATGCAATGTGTGCATGGCCCCTCACATGTGCCCCCATGCATGCGCATGTGCCCCTGCCCCACACATACATATGTACGCCCCCTGCATACCCCCTGCACACGTCCCGCCCAACACACATGCACAGCAGAGACCCGAAGACCAGCTGGCCGGCAGGAGACACATGCACATACGCAGTGAAGCTGAACTGCGGCAACGGCTCACATGCCATCAGAGAGGGCACTGTGTGCCACCTCTGGGATGCGTGCCATAGGTTCGGCATCACGGGTTTATAGGAACTTGGGTCAGCTTCACTTGGAAGTCAATTGGGAATGTCAGGAAAAACAAAAGTAGCCACCTGAATTGCATCCTTAAGTTGTGTGTGTTGTAAAGCAAGGAGAGGGCAAGAAGATATGACTGTTGAGTAAATCTGCGCTGAATACCAAAGAAATGAATGACCTGAAGGGATCATGGTTTGATCATATAGAGCAGTGGTTCTCAACCTTCCTAATGCCGCGACCCTTTAATACAGTTCCTCATGTTGTGGTGACCCCCAACCAGGGGTGGGTTCTAAATTTTTTTACTACCGGTTCTGTGGGCATGGCTTATTTTGTGGGCATGGCTTGGAGGTCATGTGACCGGGTGGGCGTGGCTAGCTGGTCATGTGACTGGGTGGCCATGGCTATGTGTATAGGGACTACTCAGAGGGCTGAAAAAAGTCATTTCTGACAGGTCCTCGCACTTTTGACTGGTCCTCACACTTATGACCATCCTCACATTTATGCCTGTGCAGCATTCTTAACAACCATGTCACTCATTTCACAACTGCTTCTCTTCAACATGGTATAAGATAGGGCAAAAAACGTAAAATGTGAGGACAGTCGTAAATTCGAGGACTGGTCAAAAGTGCGAGGACCAGTCAAAAATAACTTTTTCAGCCCTCTGAGTAGTCCCTGTGCACAAAAGGACTACTCAGAGGGCTGAAAAATGTCATTTCTGACAAGTCCTCGCACTTTTGACCGGTCTTTGCAGTTATGACTGGTCATCATTTATGCCCATTGTACCATTCTTAACAATCGTGTCACTCATTTCACAACTGCTTCTCTTCACGATGGTGACAAGATAGGGCAAAAACGTAAATTGTGAGGACAGTCTTAAGTTTGAGGACTGGTCAAAAGTGCGAGGACCAGTCAAAAATAACTTTTTCAGCCCTCTGAGTAGTCCATATGCATAAAAGGATACGGCAATAGAGAGGGATGAAGGAAGGGAAGAGAAATTAGAGTAGGAGTGAAGGTAAGAGAGGGAGGAAGAGAGGAGGAGAAGGAGAAAGAAAGAGGAAGTAGAGAGAAGAAGGGGGGGGGGAAGAGAAAGTAAGAAAGAAAGAAAAGACAGAGGTGGTAGGTTTGAGGAGAAAGATTGCTGTACAGTAAAAAAGATGAAAGGGAAGAAAGCCAACCCCAAACAAATATTAAGATATTAAGATAAAGAATGAATTGTTAAATTTTAAAGAATAAAAGAGAACAAATAGGAATAAATAGCAATAATTAGAAACACACATACAAACATACAACGTATTTTCTTTGAACAGAGTATTTGGCCGGTTCACAAATTTAAACAGTTGTAGGAGGTTAGCACCCACCCCTTTCCTAGAAGAATGAAATATTTTGGGAAATATTAAAAAGGCAGAATATTACATTTCCCTGGATGAGAAATGGAGAAGCATATTTTACAGACAAAGCAGCTCCCACCTTCCTGCCCCCACCCTTTGTTAATGGGCCAGAGGCAGAAAGTCAATCCTTTGTCAAAGGACATTTGCAACACAATAGCAACAGAAACTAACACAATGGGCCCCATCAAGCCATGTGATCCTGTCCACCATTAAACCATCTTTCCAAGCAGTCTCCATGTTTCCAGTGTCTTTTTCCCACTTGGAGAAGAACCCAGAAGGATATTTCTTCCAACACAGTATTTAGTCATTTCAATTAAATTTACAATTTCTATATTTCCTTTTTACCATATTTATTCCTCATCTGTTTTTTTAAAAAACCAATATTACCCTTCATCCTCATCTCTAATCTTAATCAAATTCAATTTTTCCCTTCTGTTCTATATTATACCCCTTCCCATTGTCATCTATTTTTATATCCATCCTCACATTGATTAATTATGTAATTATGTAATACAGTTGTTTAATACAAATTCAACATTTTAATATAAATCAATTAGTTATATAACTATCTTTTTTGTATATTAATCAATATGAACATGAATATTCCAATTATTTCCATGCCATCCAATTTCTTACAAATCAATTATATTTACCAATAATAAGAAACCAAATAATTTCCCCCATATATTCCCCCAAACCACAACTTAACCATTTCTGTTTTCAACACAATATACAATTAATAGTATCTCAATTATTATAATTCCCTAGTTAAATAGAGCTTTTTTTCTTTTGTGCTTTAAAATCTTGAACCTCCTCTTGCCCTAAATTTCCCATTTTTTGCAGTTTTGCACCTACCTTTTTTGGTGAGGAAAAAGAAAAAGAAATCTCTCTGCCTCATTTTGTCACGTTGCAGCAAAGACCCTTCTTTACATTCAATTCACTTTTCAGCATAGCTAGGGGAAAAAAAATTTGCTCCAGGAATTTACCTCTTTGCAGCTAGTTCTTTGAAGCCCCGCGGCAAGAATTTAAAGTTTTTTTCCCTCTAGCCATCAGCTGGGACTCAGGAGGCAGCAATAGATTGGGAGTGGGCGGGGTAAATGAACGGCGACCGGGCGATCCAACAGAGGCAGAGGGTGAGGGTGAGTGAAGGCGTGGGGGGGCGAGAGAGGACTTTGGCGACCCCTGTGAAATGGTCGTTCGACCCCCAAAGGGGTCGCGACCCCCAGGTTGAGAACCGGTGATATAGAGAGAATGAATGAGAATCAGATCATAAAGAGGAGGAGGCACAAGTGAATGGGCTGAGAGGAAGGGAAGATGAAGAAAGTTGTTATTGGATGGAGTTGATGAGATCTTGAAAAAGAAAGGTAGAAAGTCGTTACATGATTCCATACATGCAGTATGGTTTTTCTCAATTAACTTGAGACTCAAATTATTATAGATATTATCTCTAATATCTCAAATATTAGATTCGATGCTCAGGTTAAATCTTCCCATTTTGTGGCATATCCATATAGTGAAACCGAAATAATATTTTGTGAGTATTTTTGAGCAGTGCAGAAAGCTTCTCCAAACTGGGGAGGAACATGGAGATTGTAGAGTAGTCTGTTATGACCTCTTCAATGGAAGAGCTTTGGAGGAAAGATGTTAAATATATAATTTAATTCCGCAGTAAATCAAAACATATTGGCACATAACGCTTTTTCTAAAATTAGAATTTTAAATATGCTATCACTAAGATGCCCATCTCTAATTTTGCAATATTTTTCAGGTTTATGGGTTACTACCTGTACAGGGTCTGGATATTTTATATACCAATAACAGAGAAAAATAATTAAGCTTATTTTATCTCATTCCCAAATCAACATTATTGTGTTACTGCACAAAACACATTATCCATGCGTACCCTCAAATGGTGCAACAATATTTCCCAATTCAGAATTCACATTCTTTTCCTAGCTTTGGATACAATTTAAACGTGACTTATGGCAATAAATTTATTCTTGTGCTACTGCCTATATATCCTATCTGTCAGAAAAAAAGGAGGATCGATTACAATTGTAGAAGTTAATTATGGAGATTTACTTTTAGACTACAGAGATGCTTATCTTCCCTTACTAGTACAGCTCAGTTGAATATTGTGAATGTGTTGAAAAGGCCATCTTGAACATATTAATAACTTCTTCTGAATTCTAGTGAATTGTACATCACTCAGAAAAGTTTCTAGAGAATATCATAAAACGACAATTTCAGAACTATCTGGGATTAAACCTGACATGTTTATACAACAAAGGAGATGATGGAACAGTTATTATTTTAGATTATATTGTGTAAAGTATCATCTGGGAAAGGTTGAAAATATCTGAAAAAAACATTGCTTACAAAGTTTACATACCAAAAAAAAAAAAAAAGGCTCTTAGTCAACATATAACTGAAAGAAGCAATAAAAAAAAATGAAACTGAATAATGTTCTAGGACCTATTGGTATTTCTGCAATATATTATGGAATATTTCAAGAAAATTTCATTAAACAATTAGGCAATCAGAGTCAGAGAGAACTTTTCATGATTTTGATTATACAAAATGAAATTATTTGATCCCTCCAGAGTCACATGCCTTATTTCTTGATTGATTATAAGCTTTTTATGGCAATGCTTACAAAGAGCATAAATGACTTTTTTAAAATGGTGATATATTCTGATCAGGCTGGATTTGTTCCAAAGAGATACATAAGAATATCAGATATATTTGATATTACCAATAACATGAATTTTCAAATCAGAATATGACTATAATTTTTCTTGATTCAGAGAACAATTCTGATAATTTGAAATGGTCTTTCATACCTTCAGTTTTAAAAAGGATGAATCATGGCTCTATTTTTTTTTTTACATGTATAAAGAGTATGTAAAAAGAATAAGAAGCCAGATAACTGTGAATAGTTTTTTTTAATCAAAGAATGCAGTATATTGAGGACAATAGTTGTCCTCTCTATCCTTCCTTGTCTGTATTGTTATTACAGTGATTGGCAGTGAAAATAAGACAAGAAAGCAAAATTTTAGGAATTAAATTAGCAGCATAAAAAATACTTTGAAATTATATCTGGAAATTATAATGTATTCCCAGTTACTCAAAATATTTTTAGTATTGGTGGTAGAGTGTATGTATGTATGTATGTATGTATGTATGTATGTATGTATGTATCAGTGGTGGGTTGCTCCCAGTTCGTTCCGGTTCTTGCAAACCAGTAGTAACAGTGGCGGGAGGCTCTGCCCACCCGGCCGGACATCATCACGCATGATCTGCGCATGCACACAAGCTTCTGTGCATGTGCACGTGCATACAGTCCCGTTGCAAACCGGTAGCGGAGGTAAGTAGAACCCACCTCTGGTATGTATGTATGTATGTATGTATGTATATCAGGTTTCCAGATCAACAACAATAAAACTCAAATGGTGACTTACAAACAGAGGGAAAAAGACAACATTTATACGGAAAACACCAGTACAAAAAAGATGAAATATTTATGAATTGATTTGATAAAACAGTTATAAAAATAATTATTTACATATTTAGAAGAATAATATAGGAGAGAAACTGACTGAGCCAGAGGAACAAGTCAAATTGGGACTTAGACTAGAATCCCTATGTGGACACAAGAGGATGAAGTCTGATCCCCCTTGATTGAACCTTATCTAGTTTCAGATGCAAACTCTCAGTTGGAGAAGATTCCTGTGTATACCTGGAGCAATTGAACTCTTCAAGTGTGGGTCTGGTTGTTTCCACAAATATAATGTAGACTTTTAAGAGTGGAGGCAGTTGAAATTGTTTTTTTTTTAATTGAAAAGGTTTTTGAATACAAATTTTTCCCCCCATTTGTCTGTCACTCTCCTCAGGATAATATTAACCAATACTTCGCCTCCACTATCTTTTCATATATTCATTCATTTTTTTAAAAAATAACTGGCTTCACTGTTGCTTAATTTAGAAATTTCTATTTTTGTGAGACCTATTTCTTTTTTTCTTTTCTTTTTGTGGGTTTAATCTCCATCCTGGTTTCCTTTCTACAAGTTGTATATCAACTGATCGGTTTTCATTCTGCTTTATAACTTGATCTTGTTGGTTTTGCTTTTGTGTCTCATATTTCTTTTTTATCAATTGTGTATCAGCTAATTGGTTTCCATACTTGTCTGTGACCAGATGAATCATCACGTTAGAGTCCGATGCCACTTCTCTCGTATTTGTAGATAATCCAGCTGAGGTGTCTAAAGAATCCAAAGGCAGTTTGTCCACAGCAGCCTCTATAATTCGATGTTTTCCCTTTATTTCCAATTCCTTCTGCTTATCCTGTATTGTGCCTAAAGATGTTAAGTTCATTTTCAAGATTTTTTGATAAAATTCTTCCGCTTTTTCAACAGTATTTAATTGGTATCTTTCTCCTTGATATCTCAATATTATACCAACTGGAGCGTCCCACCTGAATAGAATATTTCTTTTTTTTAGCTCAGTCACCAGAAAACCAAATTTCTTCCTTTCCAATAACATCTTAGGTGGGAGCTCTTTGTAAATCCAAATCTTTCTTCCAAACAATTGCAAAGTAGAATTGAAAGAATTTTGCACAATATTATTTCTTATATCTTTATCTGTAAAATAAATCACCACATCTCTAGGCAATTGCCTTTGCTTTGCAATCCAGGAATTTATTCTATAAACTCTGTCAATCCTACAAAATACTTCCTCAGGTTGAACCTTTAAGATCCCAGCCAGAATTTCAGAAGGTATTTTCCTTAAATCATCTCTGTCATTTTCCTGCAGTCCTCTGAGTCTAATTGCATATTCAGTAAAATTATATTGCATCATTAAAACTTCTCTTTCAATCCGTTGTTGTATGTTTTCTGCATTACAAGTCTTTTGATCAGCCTCCATTTTAGGTTTTTCTTCTGAGCTATTGTCTTGAGTGTTTGTCAAATCATTTTCAATTTTTTGTATTCTATTATCCAAATTATCCTCAATTTCTTCCACTTTAGACTCTAATAAGTTAGTATTTGCATCCAACTTGATTATAAATTCTGCAAAACCATTAGCCATTTTTATAATCTTTCGGTCCAAAATATCAAACTTTGATTGCACTAATTCTTTAATTTCCTGCTTAAATTTTTCAAAGTTCTGATTCACAATCTCATCCCTTCTTACAATCTCCTCCAAGAGAAATTCAATTATATTAAAATCAGTTTTCTGAGACTGGAGATTTAGAACTTGTTCACGTAATTTATTAATGGGGGAATCCCCCCCCCCCACTGCTTGTTTGTCCGGCTTTGCAAGCTTTAATGCCATATTTCCACACAGACAAACTATTTTTAAAAAAAGAAAAGAGAGGCAAAGAAGAAAAAAAAACTTCTTTCCAAACAAGATCAATATCAGATCTCCAGGAAGAACAAAACACAAAAGTAGAGCTTTATCTTCAATTGTAGCCAGAAGTATTTATTCCGCTACTTTGTATCTTAATAGAAAACGGAAGGACTCTCCCTTTCAGCCCCTTCTCAAGCCTCGGCAGTCGCCATTTTTAAAAATTCTTTTTCTCCTTTTCCTTTTCCTTCTTCAATAATTGTTATAAAATAGATGAAATACTTGCGATTCAGGGTCACAGGTCCAGCTCATATCCTTTTTAATTGTTCTGTTAGTTTTTGTAGGCTTGATCTTGTCGCCTAGCTCTGCATAAGCAGAGGTCTCCCAAAGCCCGGAGCGACGGCGAGGGAAATAGGGAGCCTCATCTGCTTCGTCCCCAAAAGTAAAAAAAAACTTTTGGGGCTAGGCATAGAGCTCTACCTGCCCCCGCCGGCTCTATCTCCATTTCCACATGGAAATGGAGTTTTTTCGAGCCGCCTTTCAGTTGTAAAGGCGGCTCTTTACAGGCAATGGGGCGGCAATCCCAAGGGATCGTCTAGCGGCGGCAAGAAGCAAACCGGAAGACCGCAGTTGAAATTGTTTTTGTTAGGAGGAATTGATAGCAGCTGTTAAAATTCTATTAAGACTTAACTTTCTGTTCTGAACAATTCCAATAAATATTGAGAACAAATGATTAAATGATTGACATAAACAAGTAATAAATCACATGTCGTGTAAAATCAAGCATTAATTTTGATATTCTTCAGTGTTCTAAAACAGGTAGGTGGATTGGCAGCTCCAAACTGTGAACTGTCTTACCAAGCTAGGTGCTTGACTTGGATCACAATAATCTTATTGCCTTATGGCTCAGACACCTTTATGGAGAAAGTAAGGAACATCCAGATGGTCTAGATAAATATATCTATATTCACATAAACAGTTTATAAGAAGAATATGCGATAAGAAGAGCATACGGAAAGTAGGGAAAAAAGAATCAGTCTAGATTTATTCCCTCTTGCTTTTTAATATATTTTACACCTATTAAATGTTTATTTTCATGTTGAGAACAGCAAAAGTAACTTTGTACAGTGGAGAAATGATCCATAGAGATTGCAAGATTTGATTACTAATAAGTCAAAGAAAATATTTTTGAGACTCTTGCAATGACCTAGTCTACATAACTGATTTCAATATCTTTAAATATTGAATCTATATATCTTTGTTTCAGCAATGCATTTGAAAAAATACCCCCACAATGTTCTGACTAACAGGCTAGTGAAGTGTGGGCTGGATGGCATGAATGTTAAGCTTGACAATGTATTGTAAATGCTTTATCAGTTCTTCCTGTTGGGAAGAATTAAGTGGAGTGCCTCAGTTTCCATACCGGACCCTTTACTAACTAAGGTTCAATTATTTGAATGAGGAAATGGAGAGTGTATTCACTATTCTTACTAATAGTACAAAATTGTGTGGAACGACAAGTATTGTAGAAGACAGAAATAAAAAAAACAGAATGTTCTTGATAGATTAGAAAAGTGGGTTGAAAAACAATTTGTAATGGAGAATTCAGAAGTACAAGAGTACAACACCAAGGAATAGAAACCATGTTTATTGCTAAGATTGTTGAGTGCCTGCTTTGCAAGAAAAAGGGACCAACACAATGTGAAAGCAAAGAGTTTTATAGAAATTGGGGACTACAATGTGGGAAATCCTAGCAATCTGATTTGCTGGTCAGTTTGGGGAAGCTAGGCAGATCCTTGTCCATGTAACTGGAGTTATTTCTATTCTTAGGCAAAGTAAGCTTTTAAGGAGTGCAGCAGAGCTGAGCAAGTCCATTATTAAATGTGATGGAATGTTGAGGTCATCATCTGATGGAGGATGGATAGTTGTAGGTCCTTTCTTAGGGCTGTCCTTGCAGTGTACCGGAAGTTGGTGAGGGGGCTTCTAGATTTTGGTCTAGATGTGATTGTAGGGGGTTTTATCTGAGGGCAAGGAAGGTCAGTTTGATTCTCATGGGATTAGGCAGATAAAGAAAATGGGTTTGACCCTGACCGTGTCTAAAGGACAAGGAAGAAAAGGGTTCAGCCTCCATTTTATTTGCTACTTTTATTTTGTTCACCTCAACGAATGAAATTTAAAAGAGACAAATACAAAAAATGTGATGGGACATCTAAAAGACCCTGGGAAAGTAGAGGAGAAAAGAGGATCATTGCATCAATTCCTCAGCTTGACAGAAAGCAAAATCAATTAGCGGTTAATGTGTTACATTTGGCTTGGTAATAGTATTTGTGGAAGAGATTTTGGAAGAGCATTTGATTACCAACTGAATATGATTCCACAATATGATATGGCTTCAAAAAGAAAGCCAAATGCTATTTTGGCTTTATTTTATTGCTAGACAGCCATCTGTCTGGGATGCTTTAATTTAGATTCCTGCACTGAGCAGGAGGTTAGCCTCCAGGGCCTTAAAGGCCTTGGCCAACTCTATGGTTTAAGATATGAGTATAATTAATACCAGAATAGATAGTTTATAACATTCACAGGTGCTGAATTATGGTTCTTACAATCCCTTGCCCCCAAAAGATCACTGGAGATGTCAGGTCCTGAAACTAAATATATTGGGAAGGCACCTCTCTTGATCTATATAGATTTTGAGGCATGCATCACAAAAGGTTTGACATCAAAGTAAACATGAAAGAGAATTTAGCTTATTTTCATTGTATTGTATTGTATTGTATTGTATTGTATTGTATTGTATACTATACTATACTATACTATACTATACTATACTATACTATACTATACTATACTATACTATACTATACTATACTATACTATACTATACTATACTATATATTTCTTTTCTTTAGTAGTTTGAATTGCAGAAAGTGTCTCCTGTTACAGTTTTCAATCTAGATCTCAAATTATTGAGGCAGTATATAGTTCAGCCTGGTTGAATTGTCTTCCTCTCTGCTGTTCAAGAATTACTATGCCACTTTTTTGGGTGGGAGCACTTCTTTCTTCCTTTTTTTTTTTAAAAAAACTATTCTTTGCTTCTAAATACTGCGGGCAATGGTGATATAGCATTAAAATGAGATGTTTTCTTTGTTTTTTGGGAGAATTTTTTCTTTTTACCTGAATATGTGTTAAGGTGAATTTAACTTACGGTACATATTTGAAAGCTTACATGATTATTTTCAGAAAGATGAAGAAATTATAAAATTACTATTTTGCCAAATTTTAGCAGTGACATCCTGGCAAATGTTTGGATCCTTGACACAAATTTGGGGAGCTGTGATTTTGCCATCTTACTCTGTACATCAAACAAATCATATAGTGTGATCATTCTGATTGTAGAAACATGATTGTGTAATTTGACGAATAAGCTTCCTTTTCTACAAGAAGCCACACTGGAGAGAAATGTTAATTTAACTTCATTTTATATAAATATTTTATGTGAATTAATACACACACACACACATATGGATGAATGTTAAAAGTGTTATAGCAATATAGTGCGAAAATAAATAAGAATGTGACATTTACTTTTCTTTTGACAAGTGAAATTGATGTGTGAACAAAGTGTGCCCAAGGAAAATCTCTCCTTCTTATAACTCTTATATTTTAAAGACTTACAGCACATTAGAAAATAGTTTTCTATGTATTTTCATTCCTAAAAATGAATGAAATGCTTCTTTCAGTCAAGGAATAAACTGTGGATTGCAAATAGCCCTGCCTTGTTCCGGGCCATTAGAAGTCCTTACACAACAGCTTTCAAAATTTATAATAAGAATGTTCTCTAATAATTTTTTTCTTAGACACTGAACCTTTACCAGAACTGTTTAATATAAGGGTATGAGTAGGGAAGGCAGTTCCAAAGGACGGCACCCAATGTGGAGGTAAATGGAACCAGGACAAAGATAAAATTTGATTTAATTGGATTAAATATAGTAATTTTTAAAAATACTTACACAATTTTCAGGCTGAATATGTCCAACTTGTGACTGAGCTTCGAATGACAAGAGCCATTCAGCCTCAGATAAATGCTTTTCTGCAAGGCTTCCATATGTTCATCCCTCCTTCTTTGGTACAACTCTTTGATGAATATGAATTGGTAAGTAAAATTATATTGTGTGATTGAGCATCCTATGATTTTTACAATTAATAGTACAGAATGTAGCAACTTTGGAACACTGAATGTATTAATTTGGACAACAGTTTCATTTTATTTTGTTGAAAGTGAGTAGAATATTTTATTTTGTAATCTAAATGCCAAGGAACCGGGCACATGCTGGTACTGTAGTTGTCTGTTTGTTGAATGATCTCATGTTGATTTAGAAATCCTAATATTCTGTGTCATAATATAGAAGGTAATATCTTTTCAAAAATGAGTATTCTTCAGAAAAACAAACACTTTACAATTAAAAATGTGACCAGTTTAACCTGTCATATTCATAATCAAAATTTGGTTTCTCCCTTTTTTAAAAGGAATTGTTGCTTTCAGGCATGCCAGAAATTGATGTGAATGACTGGATTAAAAATACAGAATATACAAGTGGCTATGAAAGAGATGACCCAGTTGTTCAGGTAGAGTATATATATTCATGGGATGGATTGCTAGATCTATGGTGGTGCAGTGGTTAAATTGCAGTATTGCAGGCCAACTCTGCTCACTCAAAGAGTTTGATTCTGACCAGCTCAAGGTTGACTCAGCCTTCCATCCTTTTGAGATCGGTAAAACGAGGACCCAGATTGTTGGAGGCAATATGCTGATTCTGTAAACCGTTTAGAGAAGGCTGTAAAGTACTATGAAGCGGTATATAAGTCTAGGTCTAGGTCAGGGGTGAAATCTACTTACCTTCCTTACCGGTTCGGAAGTGCATGCACACACATCATGTGCACGCACACATCTGCGCATGCGCAAAACCTGCACATGTATGGAAGGTAAAAAAGCATTACTTCCTGATTAAAACCAGAAAGTAATGACACCCAGGTGGTGATCGCTACTGGATCGCCGAACCACAGGGAAAAATTGCTACAGAATTGGGTGGTCCGGTCCGATCCAGGAGCATTTCATCCCTGATCTAGGTCCTATTGCTATTGGTATGTATTTCAACCAGTTGCTTTCCTCCCCTGTTTTTAATATATTACCAGTCTTTCCAGGCTGTTTAAGTTTTTTTTGGAAATGAGGCATAGTAAGACTGGTTTCAATTTACTAATTGTCATAATGTAGTTATATTTGTATCTGCTTATTAATGAGAATTTTCAGAACAGATTTCAAAACTGTTTTAGAGAAGTAAAACAAGGAAAGAAACCCATATCAGCACAGTGAAAAAATAAAAGATGAAATTAAAAAAATGAAATAAGTCTGTGCGTATGTGTGCATATATCTACATCGCTGCCTTCTTAGTGTAATATGGGCAATTAAAATAAAATATTAAGAATAAAATTGCGCCTCCAAATAATATTTAGCTTTATAGTAGAGAGAGCCCTTTCACTTACATACCTTCATATTGCAAGTAGTTAAGGATTTGACAAGTCATATGCAGTACAATGAATTTGGCCTGAATTGCATTAAAAAACTGTGCTGCTTTACAAAAATATGGTATCACATAGTTGTATTGGTCACTAAAATGAGTACCTTAGAAGCTATATATGATTACATGACATTTTCAAACTGTGTTCAAAACTATCATGCCTTATAGTAAGAAATTGCCAGTTCTGCTTGTCTAGAAAGAATTGTAGTTGAACTGGTTAAGAGTTCCTAATAATTGAGAGTGCTGGGTCTTCCAGTGATAATGGAAGAAGTCTAGGAACACTTCAAGCTTCATTCATGCCCCTGAAGAATGTTGTATTGATTATATTAAGATCACTATATAATTATAATATATAAAGGTTATATAATTATGTAGCATTTGATATACAGTTGTATTGTAATTGAATTAATTATGTCATCATGTACGAAAGAATAGGATAAACACTATTGAGTTACATCGACAAACTAGGTATTAAGTTCTGTTTTGAAGATTTTTGTTTACAATTTGAAACTCATTCAACTTTAAGTTGCATCTAGCTGCTAAATTTCTTCTTAGCTGAAGAAAACTGAACAAAAACAAATTGATTTATTTTTTTTATCTAGTGGTTTTGGGACATTGTAGAAGAATTGACTCAAGAAGAAAGGGTGCTACTACTGCAGTTTGTCACTGGCAGGTGAATATATTTTGTTTTTACTTGATTGTAGAAAAGTATTCAGAAAATGTGCTGTTCCAGATAAGAACACAAGATTTTCAGCAAATATTGCTACAACTACCTATGAATTTTAGATCAGTAGCAGTTTGCGATTTTTGGATATCTAACCAATTGCATTTCTTTTTTTTAAAAAAAAAATCAGATCATTTTTAAAAAAATTGATCACTGTATTCGATGGAGAATTTAACATGAATGTATATCCCCAATTATAAAGCTAAAAAATCTGGAAAATTAACCTCCCTATAATAATATAGCCATATCTTAGAGAAAGAAAGAAAATGTAGGGATTTAAAAAATACATTTATATCTGTTTCATCTATAACTGTAGCTGTGTTGACTTAAAAATAATTTTCTTATATATTATCTTATTTTATGTGAGTATATGTTTTGTATTCATTTTTTGTGATATTTATCCTTCTGTATAAGGTCAATGGCTATTTAACCATATATTTATGCTAATTCTTATCTGATATAAAATATTATTATGTTTAGAACAAATGAAAAGGCTTCCTTGAATTACTATCATTTTATTATTCTGTGTAAGGTTTTTTTTTCAAATTAAAAGAGTCTTATATATATAACTCTGATTTTAAAAATTATTGTCATTTGATTTCCCTGTTAAACTTGGCTGCAAAAATATCATGTAGACTTCTGATATTGTTACTTTCAACTATACATACCATGTCATCTAGTTGTATAAAATGGGAGAATTTTTGGATAATATTAATTAATAATTGATATTTTAATTATACATTCATAAAAAATGAAAGGAGTTGTTTTGTTGGATGTGGCAAAGGTTTTTGATATGATATAGTTCAAATTTTTGGAACCTGTTTTGACCAGCTTGTTCCATCTGGATTTGGCCAACTTGTTTCGCCAACTGTATTTTTTTTTTTAATTGATTGAATTATGATGGGGTATTTTGATCCGTCAACCTGAATGGAACTTAAATGGAGCAACTGCCCTATAGGTGACAGTTATACAGCATAATAGCCATCTCTTCTTTGTTTTCATTCTCTTGAAATCCTGTTGGCTTTTTCTTGTGGGCCAAATCCTGTTGGCCAATCTCTTGCAGTTTGTTTACTAACTTCACAGTTGTGGTTTTAATTAGAAATGTTAATGACTGAGGAAAGACTGAGGGAAGATTTCTGTGATATGGATGCAGAGACAAACTGATTGATGCTTTCATTTCCCCATGTCATTAGCTTTCTTTAAACCCATTTATTAAACATTGGATAAGTGTACAGATTTCCAGAGGGAAAATTTATATAAGACTCAAGTAGCATTATACCAGGGTGGACATCACCTGATAATTTAATTTTGCCAGTGTGTAATATTTAAGCATTTATATAGCCATTATAGAATACTGTTCAGCAGATGGACTGGGAGTGTAGCAGATGCATGGCACAAAATAGAAAGCTTTAGTCTTGGTGAAACACATGGTTTTTGTTGTTATAGACAAACTTTATTTGTTAATCCTTAAAAAAAAGAAAGAAAAGCATTATTAGCTTTTATTAAAGGTAGCCCTTGACTTACGACCGTAATTAAGAACAGAATTTCTGTTGCTAAGTGAGATAGTTGCCCAAGCTTGTGACCTTTTTTGCGACAGTTAAGTGAACCATCAAAGTTGCTAAGTGAAGCATGTGGTCATTAAATGAATGTGACTTCGCTTGTTGACTTTGCTTGTCGAAAGCCAGCTTGGGAAGTCGCAAATGGTGATCATATGGCCCCGGGACGCTACAAACATTGTAAATATATTTATTTATTTATTTATTCATTAAATTTATTTGTCAGCCATCTCACCACGAAGTGACTCTGGGCAGCTTACAAGGTTAAAAAGATAAGACTATACAAAAAAATCTGTATTTAATAAGAATAAAATACTATAAAAATACAAATTATCAGCTATAACTAATAGATGGGGAGTACGATGAGCAGAGGAGTGGAGTGAGTTCTGTTGTTAATCTATCTACTACTGTCAGCGTGACACTCCCCCATTGGAGCCCCAGGCCAAATATATGCCAGTTGCCAAGGGCCCGAATTTAGATCATGTGACTATTGGACTGCTGTGACAATTGTAAGTATGGGTACTAGTCCTCAGTCACTTTTTTCAGTGCCATTGTAACTCAGAATGATTGTTAAATGATCAAGCCAAGAACTAGTTATATTTAATTGTTGCAAATTCTTTCTTTAGATAAATTGTGTACTATTTTATTTTGCTCTTGAGAGGAATTTCTGAAAATCTTACAGCTTTAAAAAATATATATTCTTAATGAATTAGAGCACTTTACAATTCTTGGGGAAAGCGACTGGTGCTTGAAATAGGAATATCCTCGGCAAATATAAAAGGTTGCAAGCTTGATTACATAATTATAGAATCATTACATGGGGCTATCATTCAGGTTTTTGTTTTCAACCATTGTACAAAACATCAGATCCCACCAGAAACACAAAAATATGAGAACAAGGCAGTGTGGATAGAGGCTTGCGGACTGAACCTTCTTCCATGTTGCTGTTTTTACATGCTAACAAGGAATCAAGAAAATAATAATAGGCTTGCAATGATTTAGGAGTGTCTCCCAGCAGAAAATAAATGTCCTTTGTGGAATTTCTGCCAGCAGGCAGCAGCTGAAAGCAGCGCTCAGTAAACTTTTTTTTGAAGAGACCACATTGAGCATTAGAATTTCTGCTTGTGATGGAGCTTAGTTGGCATCTGAGATCTGGGCCAGTGCTGTGGCCTGTTTACCATAGAGTGTCATCAGTCTGACTAACGAAACCAACAAACATAGACACTCTCAGGAACTTTGAAATCCTAAAAGCAAAACTTTATTAACTACATCATTTCGGGACTGAAGAAAGCAAAACCAGCTTTAACTTTTCCCATGTAATATTGCACAGTTGAAGAATAGAGTTCTCCCTTCCTCCCACTGGACAGGTCACATTGTCCAATTATGAATCATTCTTTTGTTTTGAGAACAGTTCATGTCTTGGCCAATACCTGCAGAAGTGTCCTTGATTGGGCCTGGGCTTTCACGGTTGAAGTCTGCAGCCTCCTCATTCTGAGCCAGGCTAAGATTCCATATTGGGATAAAACTCAAATATTAGAAATCCAAATCTTTGGTCAAGACAGAAGTGCCTCTTCCGTGCCAAGGTGCTGAGATGACAAACGGTATTTGACGTAGGTACAGAATTGTAAAAGGGCAGACTGACCCTAAACAGATACATTCTGTTGTTTAATGTTTATTGCATCCCAAATGTCATGCATATCCCTGGATAAGGGGTGCTGCTTCCTTATTGCCCTTGAGGCGTCTCCTAGCCTCTTATCTCCTTTTGTTATGTCTTGAGCTCCGGAGCTGAAAACCTGAGCCTGTGGGAACAGGGCTGTTATGTCTTTCCTAGAGATAGATTAAAGGGTAACTTCTACATGTGAAATGCATCACTCTCTGTAATAATTTTGCCTTTAAACTGTATAAATACATGGCCAGAAGAAGCCATCGGCGTTCAGACCCTTTTCTTGTCTTTGGACTGTTTGAACCTTGTGCAATAAACTCTTTCCTGCATTGGAGAGCTTGGCCTAGTTCGTTATTTTGTCTACAACAATTCCATCTTCCTCTTCCCTCCCCCCAATTCTTTGGCAAATTGAAAAGCAGATAATATTGCATAAGCAAACTCAATCTTGACATAAAGTTTACAAAATGACCGGGATATGTCAGTATACAGAAGGCAATTCTGCTGACCTGTTGAGTGGAGATGATCAGGAACCTCTTACTTCTGGTGGTAGAGTTTGCTCATGATGGGCCAGGTAGTTTGAGCCAGTTTGGAAGTGAATCTCAAACCAAGTAGCACTGTGTTGGACTCTGTCAAATGACAGATAGGCAAAATTCTCCCTTCTCTCAAGGGAAAATAGATTGGATGCTTATGCTGGCCCATATTTAATGCAATGTGGATTAATCCAATGCAGTGTGCTCTTCCTCTTCAGATTAAAATTACCTTGCAATGTACCTACCACAGACTGAAACCATTGATAGAGTGGAGTTTTTTTGCCCCGGTATTCTTTACAAAGTATATTTATACTACAATTGTAAATGAAGCCATTGCTTTCTTCTGACAAAACTAAAAAGTTAAAAGCAGAATAGATGAGATAAGAAAAGCTTTTGGAAAATCAATAAGATCATTAATTACATGGCTTTTTATGCTGTAATTCTTGTGATGTGAAATAGGAAAATGATTACCAGACTTTTGGAAAAGTAGTGTAGAGTCATGTTGAGTTGTTTCTATCAATGGCTATACAAGATGGGAAATCCAATTTTTATGGCTCCTTTTCCTCATTCTTCATGCTCCACTAAAAATTGTTTCTGAAATCTAGGAATGCCTCCTGCTGGACTTTTGCAGAAATTTATGTTGGTTCACAATAAAAAACTAAATTTGTCTGGATTCTGAAGAAATATGAACATGTTACTTTATTACTTTTAAGCCTTTTTAATATAAGCTTGTAAAATACCTAATGAAGGATTTTTCTTTGCTGTGATATTTCTGGTCCAATTAAGATAAAACATTTCTGAATGTTTTCTGAAGCAAAACCAGTGTCTAATATTGTTATTTAGAGTGTTATGTATTGAAATACAGCTCTGCAAAGCAAAATATTGTTTATTTCACAAAACAATATTAAAAGGAAGGCAACTTCATTTTTTACCTTAAAGCCATTACTTTTGTTCTATAATTACTTAAAAGAAGTTGGAACTTTTAGCAGTTACTCTTTATATCAGAAATGTAGAAATCTTAACAATTTATTTCTGTTATTCATAAAGAATTTGTATATTATATGGCTTTTTAGTTACTATTTCACCTTGCAGCATACTAGTGCATTTTAATGTCGGTTTGCAGTGCTTAGCTTCACATTCATATACTTCAATAGCTTAATTGCCAAAATGAAAATGCTAGTTGCATAAAAATGTAGATGTACTGCTTAGATGATTTAGAACTTAAAATGTCATTGCTATAGTGGAAAAAAAAATCTGCATTTAACCTAAATGTAATAAAGAACATAGGGATAATAATAGAAGTAATAATCTTGTATATTTTCCCTTCTCCCCTCTGAACAGCTGATGAAAGTATGTAACACCTCTATTCGGTGGATCTTCCAGTGAAAGCTTTGAGGGGAAACTGGCACAGGGTTGCATTTTTTCAAAAAATTCAGTTCAGCTTATTATCAGTTCTAGATCTTCTCCAAAAAGTCATTGCAGGGTTCAAGTATTAACAATGCTTGTAGTTTTTCGTAAACTTCTTATCATCAATGTTTTTCAGTTCTAGAGTACCCCATGGTGGCTTTGCCCATATAATGGGTGGGAGTGGATTGCAAAATTTCACGATTGCTGCTGTGCCATATACACCAAATCTGCTACCCACATCAAGTACATGGTAGGTTATATTGAAATAATGTAGGACAGAATGTTTTCCTTAAATTCTTTTGCTTTGGGGTCCCAGACAAGAATTTATTTGCCTAGGTACCCTCTTGCATCTTAATAAAACAGTCACTTCTGGTCATTTTCATGTAGAATTGATTCTTGTCAAAAATATAGGTATTTAAATTATGTCTTCCATTTTGTTGGGAAAAAATGTACCTCTTGCAATCGAGTATTAATGGGCAGTAGTACAGAATCACTAAAGGATCCTTTATTTAAAATTGCCCTATTGCTTTTTCATTTCGTAAAATATATATTTTTGGGGGGGGGTTTGGCTAGATAATATTGGAATACTAAAGGGAACTGCAATGCAGCTCTTTTATACTTTATTTCAGGTAAGAAGGAATTTGGATGCTGATTTGAAAGTGTGGTGTCACATTAATTATCTCACACAAAAACAAATTTCTCTTTTCAGATGGCATGTTTTAATGGGGAATTCTTTTTCTTCTTTTTTTTCTGTTTCAGTATCAATATGCTGAAGTTGCCTGAGTATCCCAAGAAAGAAATCCTTAAGGACAGACTTCTTGTGGCTTTGCATTGTGGAAGCTATGGGTATACAATGGCATAATGAAGCGGGACGTTATCTCCGATTGCTGATGCACAATTCCTCATGGCAAAAATAATTGAGCAACCTGTCAGCAAAAGGGAGATGGTGGCAGTTAGAAAGAAGCCTTGGTTTGAACTCCATAGGTAGCGTCGGTTTTTACAAGTTGCAAAAGATACAGGGCGTCTCCTTCCTCCATGCCGTTAAGCATTTTTACAGATCGTTCTGAGACTCAGTTTTTAAATGGTATTTCTCCATTAAACACGGCCCAGTCCATCCCTCTAATCTGTGTTTTTTTTATCGGAACACTCTGAAGCTGTTCTAGTTGTAACAGATGTGAAATGTGTTTGCCTTTCCACCCTAACTTTGCCATTAGTAAGGGTGGCGGTCGAGGACTGTAACACTAGTTGACTGTGTTATATAGGCAGAGAGATGCTATTCTGCTCCATGATTAGTGTGAGATCTGAGAATCACTGTCTTTAACTTCCAAGGGCTTGTTCATTGCTGTAAGATGACATAAATACCGAGCATGTTAGAAATATTGTATACTTCGGACCATGTATTTTCTTGCATGCAAAAAAAGGTGACATATATTTATTTATTTTTTTCTTCAGGGGACATTGAACAAAATTAGAGAGTAAAATAGCAAATGTGATTTATTTTTTCCTGCTCAGTTTAAATACTTTTTTATTTTTCTAGTTATTTAATATCTGAACATTTAAAAGGTTTATTGGCAAAAAAATAATAATAAATTTCTGGAAATAAAAAAAAAAATCTGTATTGCACATTTCAAATGCACAACATAGCCACAACTGAACTATTTACAATTTCATGACCTTTGAAAACATGTATATTTATTTTAAAGGAATATTTCCCTTTATTGGGGAAGGAGTCATTTTCTGGTGCCTGAACTTTGAGAAAAATATTCATTAAAGTGAAATATTTTATTTGTAAATTACCATTGGTCACTTGTGTTTATCAATACTAGTGTTTATCAATGTTTTTTGTACTTGTACATTATAAACATTTACTTCATTAACCAAGAAGATGTGAATGGGTTATATGGCAGAACAGGTTTGATACATTTTCCCTGTTTTATTTATTTATTCATTCAATTTTACAATATTTATAGCTCAACATCAATGTAATATGGGTGGGTACAACTGTCCACAAAGAAATACACTGAAACATATATGCATAATAAAAATAAATAATAAAAAACCCCTGTTCAGTTAATATAGGCCTGTCAAACTGGTGACCCGTGGGCCAGATGTGTCATGTGCAGGCTTTGCCCGCCACGGCCCCAGAAAGGCAAAAAAGTCATATGTCACGTGACGTGATCGAGTTTGGCAACCGAGAATTAATATAATGACCAATGCCCATTGAAACATGATTGCTTTGGTGTGTTTTGGCATTCCTGTTTCAGTTTCAGTTTCAGTTTATTTAGATTATATACCGCCCTACTCCCGAAGGACTCAGGGCGGTGAACAGCCAAGATAAAACACATACAATATAAAATTTAAAAAACAATTTAAAACGTGTTAAATAAATTTGGCCCATACTAATTAAAACACCCCTGTTTTTAAGAACAAATTAAATTAAACAATTAAAAAGAGTTAAGCCAGCCCAGCTTGTTGAAATAAAAAAGTCTTGAGGGCATGGTGGAAAGTGCGTAAGTCCAGGATCCTCCGTATCTCCGGGGGGAGTTCGTTCCAAAGGGCAGGTGCCCCCACAGAAAAGGCTCTCCCCCTGGGGGCCGCCAGTCGACACTGGCCGACGGCACCCTGAGGAGCCCCTCTCTGTGGGAGCGTACTGGCCGGTGAGAGGCTACCGGTGGCAGAAGGCAGTCTCATAGGTATCCAGGTCCTGAGCCATGGAACACTCTAAACCAATACCTTGAAGCGCACCCGGAAGACCACCGGGAGCACGGATGATCTCACCCAGTGGCTTCACATAAATGTTGAACAGGAGGGGCAAGAGGACTGACCCTTGTGGCACCCTGCACACAAGGTGCCTCGGGGTTGATCTCTGCCCCCCTGCCAACACCGACTGCGACCGGTCAGAGAGAAAGGAGAACCACCGTAACACGGTGCCCCCCACCCCCAACTCTTCCAACCAGCGCAGCATGACACCATGGTCGATGGTATCAAAAGCCGCTGAGAGGTTTAATAAGACCAGGACAGAGGAACAGCCCCTGTCCCGAGCCCTCCAGAGATCATCAACCAACGCGACCAATGTAGGTTAGAAACCATTTTAGCCTCAGGGGGATTCATAAAATTGGGGCCACAACTGAAAATACCTTCTTACATCTATCTAAATAGCTGAGATTTAGCATGGGAGCCCTGAACCACATTATGCTAATTGACATCTTACTTAATGACTGCCATGCCACTTGCTCCTCTCAATTTTCATATCCAAATTAATTATTTATTATGATCGTGGCATGTTGCAAAATGAAATTCTGTCATCCAGAGCCTCTGTGCAGTTCCCAGATGCATCCCTAGAAAATTAAAAAGTGTGAAATTATTTAGGTGGATGTAATTCAGACCTTTATTTTGGATGTGCCCTTTCATTTTGAAATCAGTGTAGTTAGATTGTAACTAGAGGGCAAAAGTGGGTAGTGGTAAATAGTTACAGTTTAAAATAATCTGGGATATTGTATGTTGGTGTGTAGGTTAGCTAGCTTACTTTTTGAGATGTCTTTCCTGATTTTCGATGGAGGGATAGGTGCTTGAGTGTCACCATTTTATCCTTTGTGAAATGAGTATTTTCTTATGCTTGGCATTTAAAGACCAAACCCTACTTAGATGGTTGTGCAAGTCATCTTTTGTTTTTGTTTTTTACGTTCTACCAGCTTCCTGCTGAGAAATATTTTGTTCAACCTTTTTACAAGGGCATCTCCCTCTCCCTCCCTCCCCTCTCTCTCTCACACACACATACACACAAAGATTGAAACTTAGATTTGGTCCAAGAGAAGTCAAGCAATCTTTTGTAGTTCAGGGCCACTCTTTATTTCATGGAATTTTGTTTATTTTGGACACATCTTATTGATTTAATGATATTCCTCAAGAGTGGATGGCCCAAAGGAAAATGGAAGGGGTTTAAAGATCAAATAGGCTTTTTTTCCTCAATAATTTATCAAAATCTGGAGTAAATTGCACCAACTTCAATCACTGTGATGTGATCTGGGATCCACAAATTACTATCTTCTAGACTAGGATATCTTACTATATTCTTAATTGTAAATGGTTTTACCTTCTCTAACCTATGATACTAATCTGCAGTGATAGAAGCTATCTATATTGAAAGGGTCTTCTTAGAACTGTGGTGAGTTATTGAAGGAAGTATTGACTGCTCCTCTAGCTCAACATAGATAATAAGAATTGTAAATTTTGAAGACACATGTATGAGGAAAATGATGAACTAGATTCTCTGAAAAGTCCAGAGATGCTGCTGGGCCAATATCCAATGGCTTGGCAGCAAATTTGGTCCAGTGGAACCTTTCTGGATAAGGAGAGGATAAAAGATTGCCCACTTGTGCTTTGGATGGCTGCTCTTCATGAGAAATAGCAGGAAAGGGCTCATCCTACTGGTCTGAGCACCAGGAGACAAGGGAAGCCATCAAGCTCTCAACCACAGGGAAGCCTTTAACACTGGCTCATTCAACTTCATTTTCTAATCACCTTTGGATTTACAATTATTTTACAGTTAAACGAAATCTTTGAAACAAGAAGTTTGAAAGATATCTGATGATTAAATATCTATGGTGATTCTCAATCATCCAGGATAAGGTTGTCCCAAAGGTGCTTTTCCAAATGGACTTTTTTGATTTTTTTTCCTTGAAAAAGTTCTGAAATGAACTGAAGAAGCTTCTTGGATAAGAAACAAAACATTTTCAAGGAAAAAAAAAACCCAAGAAAGTCCAATTACCTTTTGGAAAACCATCTTTGGAAGACCTGGTGAGTAAAACATCGCAAAATAGAAGGAAAATTAATTAGCAGTTTAAAGAACTGAAAGAATGTAAAACAAATGGCAAAAGGCTGACTAAGAATTCAATGTAAGAAAATTTTAAACTGATTAAGGGACCAGTAGTAAAAACATGAATGAAGAAAAATGATGTATTAATTGAATAACATGTTACATAATTGTAAATACATTTCAGTAATTAGCTAATTTGCATGGTTGGGGAATATGTACAAAAAGCTTTGAATTAGGTTACATGTATTTCTGGACACTAGAAATGTGTTAATAGGACCCCCTCAGATAAGCTTTTTGACTCAAGAGAAACCATGATGTACCATGTGCATGTTCAGAGGATAGGATCTGACATCTTGGCTGCATGAAATTAACCTAATAACATCAGGTTTCTTTCTCTGGTTATTGTGATTTAGCTCTCCGGATAACAGATGTTAGTTCTAAAATGTGTGTTCTTTCCACATAGGTCAGGGTTTGTTTGTTTGTTTTTTACTTGTACAGGGTAGAAAAAGATCTTTTGGACACTCCCATAATAAGGCATGGAAAAATAAACTATATCTGCATCTTCATTTCACAAAACATGATCGCAAGAATTCCCCAAACGAGCTGATGTTGGATTGGTGCAGAACTCGTGCAAATCTCTCTATTTTTTTTAAATATATAGTGAGTCTTTCAGATTATGGGTATGAGACCTGTGCTGCTCTACCTATCACAACTGTAAGTATTTGTGACATTCGATGTCAAGAGTTCAGTGGATGAGTTTTCCAGAGAGCACAGCTATTCATCAAGATTATTAGGATTCTCTGGAGATAGCTTTGGTATTCTGATTGCCTTTGACACATCAGTTTGCTTAGATTAAAAGAAAATTGCTACTGTCTACTTGAATTTTAAACACTTCAGGGGAAGGAAAAAGACCCCTAAAAGGTTTAGTTTATAGAATATTCTAAATGATTTTGAGATGTGAAGAAAACATTGAACAGTAACACCCAATAATTAATTAGTGTCTGTAATTTTTTTTAAAATGCATTTGATAATTGTTACTTACCCTTGAATAACTTAGTTTTCATATATAATTTCTACCATCCTTCTACTGTGAAACAGTGACATATAGCAATATTTTCTTCTAGAAAGCTTTTTGATGTAGTGAAGCTATTATGAGTAATCAACAAGCTGGAGAAGCAGCAGCTTCTTCTAAAAACAGTTAGTTCTTATCACAAATTAACCATCGAGATATTCTTTATTCAACTTCATGAAATAAGCTAGAATCAAGACTGACAGTTCAGTGTTGGTTTCTATTTTGTTTAGAAAGGCAAAACAAAATATTAACTATCGCTGCCCAATGACGACATAGATTTCCTATCATTGACACTTGGCTGAAGAGTATAGAAATTTCCTATAATAATAAGCTCCAAGCAACCAACATTTCCAAGCAAAACCCAGAAGATTCAAATGGGATGTAGAATGCAATGCAGACTTTATTAAATCTCTAGTCTTGAAATACTGGAAATGCAGCTTTCTTCAATGCAATTTTAGCCCTTGAATGACATCCTTTCAACCAATTTTTTTTTTTTTTTTTTAGATTGTTGTTCTTTAATCTCCAAAACTGTAGATGTGCGTGGGGATGGAGTTCTTTCTTTAAAGATGTCATTATAAAATTGCTCCGCCTTCTCCACAGTATTCAGACGGTGTTTCTCTCCCTTATATCTCAAAATTATGCCAGTTGGGGTGTCCCAACGAAATGGGATTTGATTATTCTGCAGTTCTTTAACAAGAAAACCATACTCTTTTCTAGATTTCAACATCTTAGGTGGGAGCTCCTTGTAAACTGTAATCTTGGATCCACTCACTTGCACAGAAGTGAGAAAAGATTTTTGCAAAATGTCATTTCTTATTGCTCTATCTGTAAAATATATGACCACATCTCTAGGCAGTTGTCTTTGTCTGGCCACCCACGAGTTGACTCTATAGATTTTATCTATTTTGCAAAAAACCATCTCAGGTTCAACTTTTAAAATCACAGCTAGGGCTTCAGCACAGATCTGTCTCAAATCTTGTCTCTCCTCTTCTCTAATTCCTCGAAGCCTTATAGCAAATTCCATTGCACGAAATTGCATCATAACAATATCATTCTCAACTCTCTGCATCTTGTCATCAACATCAAAAAATTTATGATCATTATTTTTCATCTTAGCATTAACTTCTAATTTAAATTCATCCACTTTTGTCTCAACTTTCATAATAAATCCTGCCAGACCAGACGCCACATCCGTTATTTTTTTGGTCACCATCTTTTGGCTCTGCTGCATTTCCTGCATGATTTCCTGTTGTGACTTTTGAATTTTTTCATCTATTTTATTTATTTTGTCATCCATGTCTTGAAATTTCTCATCCAAAATATTTGAGATGAATGCTTTTAATTCTCCCATATCCAAATCTTTTTTTTGGGCTTGTGACTGCGTATCCTGCTTACGTGGGGGGGATCCCCCCCCTGTTTTGCCTTCCTGCTTTTTTGAAGCCATCCTACCACGTAAGCTAGCTTTCTTAAAAAGGGAGGGTCCGCCTCTTCTGCCACCTCCACAATACCTTCTAAAAAAGTCCCCCAGAGTTACTCAAAACAAAGCTATAATGCAGCAAAGACAAGTAAAGGGGAGAGATTTTCCTCTTATTTCTGTTGCAGCCGGAGCAGCTCTGTAACAACTTTTTAACTTTGTAGCAAGACAAGATAACTTCACCAATCCACACCCACTAATTCATTTGCTGAACGCCATATTTTTTCAATCACTTTCACTCATTCCGAGACTTTCACTTCAGTAAAAAAGTTCAGCAAAGGACTAATACTTGCAGTTCAAAGTTTCAGGGTTCAAGTGGATTGCGGATGTTTATTTGAGTTATTTCCTCGCTCTTTAAAGGTTTCCTGAGGTCGGCTTGTTCCGCACAGGCAGAAGACGTCCCACGCCGCCCGGAGTTTCAGCAGGTTGTTAGGGAGCCGCGCCTGCTTCCTCCCCAGAAACAGTTCCCTGGGGGGGTTGCAGGGGCTCTACCTGTGCCCTGCTGCCTCTTCTTCTGCAATCCTAAGGATTTCGAAGATTTCGAGCCGCTTCGCAATCAGGAAGCGGCTCTACAAGCGGCGGGGGTGGCGGAGCCAAAAGAAAGCACCGTCGCCGCCGAAGACAAGGAAACCGGAAGTCCCTTTCAACCAATATTGATTTACGGTTTTCTTTTTTTTAAAAAGTGGAATAGTGAATCTTGGAATTTATTTCAGAATCTATAAAAGTAAGCATACACATATACCATATACTGTACATCTGTGATTAGCCCAAATTAATTAAGAGTGGTTAAACCACCTTGTGATTTGTCTGGCTGGGGAAATATGGGAGTTGAAGTCCACACTTCTTAGTGTTGTTAAGATTAAGAAATGCTACCCTGGAGCAAAAGGTTCTTTTTTTTTTTTTTTTGCCTGCCACAGTAATCCTCATTTAGCAACGGCCTCATTTAGCTACCTTTCATAGCTACGACGCTGGTGAAAAAGTCACTTTGCAACTATTCTTTGCATTTACAACTTTTGCAGGTCTATAAAAGCAAAGGAAAGCTGAAGTGAGATTGTAAGCAGTGTCATTATTTCTCTTAATGACCACTTTACTAAACAAATATATTTCCAGTCCCCAATGGTCACTAAGCAAGGACTACTTGTATTTCCCTTCAAAATCTGCACCAGGCTGTTCTGAAGGGCTGTAGGTAGTAAAGGAGGAAAACCTCCCTCTTACTCCATAAGTTTAAAAAGCTGCTACCCAGAGAAATTCACTGTAGGGCAAAATTGGGATGCCTTACTTATTTGAGAATTTTTGCTGCAGCATGAAAAGTTAGGGAAGGAAGCAAGGATAGTAGGAAACAGCAGCAAGATTGAAAATGCCTATTGCAGTGCAATCAAAAAAGAACAATTACAAGTAATCTTTGTTTAGTGACTACAGTTGGTCACTAAGTGAGAAATCACATAACAGTGACTCTTGCTTTGTTGTAAATAAATTTGTAGATGATACTGTAAGGACTTTGTAACAGCTGCTTTGTAGCATAGACAGAAGACTAGCAGAGCACATCCATGAATACCACATAGCAGTCAGAAGACATGATGACATCTCACATCACACAGGCAGACTGGACTGTAGTTTCAAATGGGGAACTGAGCATCTTAAACCAACTAAATCAAAAAAACACTAAGGAATTCCAGGAAGCTTTGGCATTCAGACAAATCAGCCATCAAGAGACACATTGAAATAAATTATGTTTACACAACATTCAAAAGAAATAACAAAACACTAAGAAAGAATCTTTTCCCTCTTTTTAATTACACAAATTTTAATTGGTTTTTTAAATGATTGGGGTTTTAATATGTTTGGGCCAAACTTGTTTAATTCGATTTTACTTTGTTTTTTAAATTTTGTATTTATGTATTTTTACTATTTGGCTGTTCACCGCCCTGAGTCCTTCGGGAGTAGGGCAGTATATAAATTAATTAAATAAATAAATAAAAGAAATAAAAGAAAAAAAAATATGGGATCACATACCCTCCAGCAGCCAACACCCAGATAAACACCAGGCAAAGAAGCAGAAAACAATACCCTAATCAAGCATCTACCAAGGGGAAATCCATACCGCTAACAATACTGGCAAGGCAAGCTGCTGAATATACAGTAAATGGAGACCAGACCCCATGCTTGTTAGCACTGATGATATTAGATCTGCAAGCAAACAACCAGGCCCAGAAAGCACCAATAACTCCATAATTCAATCCTAAACTATATATATTCTCTTCAGTTGGAATCATAGAATTGGAAGGAACTGTTCACTGAAGGAACTGTTCACTGAATCCAGCAACCCAGTAGCTCATTGCAGGAACTGTAATTAAACCATCTCTAACATCCATCTAACCTCTTTTTTGAACACATTCAGTAAAGGGGAATCCACATTTTTTGTCCTGGATAATTGGTTCTACTGTTGAACTGCTCTTACACTTGGGAAGTTTTTTACTTATATTCAACACAACTTGCTTTTCTGTACTTACATACCATTATTCTCCATCCAGCATTTTGGAATTATACAGAGCAGGATTTGACCTCCTCCTCCTTTATGATGTTCCTTTCAGGCATTTAAAGAGCACTATCATAGTGCCTCAGGCATTTTTTTTTCCTGAAGGCTAAATTTACCCATCACTTTTCAATTCCTTTTCATAGGATTTATTTTCTAGTCCCCTGATCATTCTTGTTGCCTTTCTCCAAAGCTATTATTTTTCTGCATCCCTCAAAGGATTCTTGTTAAAATATGGCACAGTTCTAGAACTGGGACCTCATCAACACAGAATCAAATCAAATAATTACTTCCTATGATTTGGAAACTATTGTTGCTGCAGACTAAAATTGATTTTTTTTTTTTTTTGCAGTCGTATCATACTGCTGTCTCATATCTAGTTTGCAATCAAATTCTACTTCAAGCCCCTTTTTAGCTGCCAAGCCAGTCATTCTCTATTCTGTGTCAGGGCATTTGATTTATGTTTCCAAGCGAATAACTTTCCATTTGTCTCCATTAAACTTCATTCTGTTGCTTAGGATCAAACGTACAGAGGTTCTTCTGATTTTTATTCTTCCTGCAGAAACAGACTGAATGTGAAAGTCTAAAAGTCTGCCAATTGGAAAAAGCAGAGCAGAAACAAAGAGGAAAACAACAGAATCCCTTCCCAAGTATCCTTTCTCCCAATGCCCCTAAATGGTCCATCAGAGAAAAGATGCAAAGAAATAGCAATAGCACTTAGTCTTATACTGTATACCGCTTCACGGTGCTTTGCAACCCTCTCTAAGTGGTTTACAGAGTCAGCATATTGCCCCCAACAATCTGGGTCCTCATTTTTACCGACCTCGAAAGGGTAGAAGGCTGAGTCAATCTTGAGCTGGTCAGAACTGAACTCCTGGAGTGAGCAGTGAGTTAGCCTGCAGTGCTGCATTCTAACCACTATGCCTCATGCTTCTGGAGTTGCATCTTTACTCAAACCACGTTTCCCTCTCCATCATAGATCCAGTAGAGAATTAGTGAGCAATTGATCTCAGATCTGTATTGTGTAACTAAATGATTTCTGGGCTGAGAAAAGCATGCAAAAATTTGGCTCAAATGTTTTATTTCACATCACTGATTTCTTAATAACATACAGGTAATGTGAGAGGGACACAGTGGCTCAGTGGCTAAGACACTGAGCTTGTCGATCAAAAGGTCGGCAGTTCAGCAGTTCGAATCCCTAGTGCCGTGTAACAGGGTGAGCTCCTGTTACTTGTCCCAGCTTCTGCCAACCTAGCAGTTCGAAAGCACGTAAAAAATGCAAGTAGAAAAATAGGGACCACTTTTGGTGGAAAGGTAACAGCATTCCACGAGCCTTTGGTGTTTAGTCATGCCGGCCACATGACCATAGAGATGTCTTTGGACAGCGCTGGCTCTTTGGCTTTGAAACGGAGATGAGCACCGCTCCCTAGAGTCAGGAACGACTAGCACGTATGTGTGAGGGGAACCTTTACCTTTTACCTTAATGTGAGAGTTGTCAGAGCAGATTCCATGAAAAGAGAGATTACTTTCACTAGAATTCCAGTTGCTTCTCTGCATTTCAAACATGTAGATTGTGGTTCTTTTTGCTGTGGTTTGCAGTTATTCCACAAATACATGTGGATCAGCCCGTCTAGAAGGAACTTAGTGGGTCTTTTAATCCTCTATGCCAGAGCTGTCAAATTCGTGGCCCGCGATCTGGATGCATCATGTGCTGGCCATGCCCACGCCCACTCCCGGTTTAGCGAAGGGCAAAAAGTCGTGATACATCATGTGATGACGCTGTGAGTTTGACATCCCTGCTCTATGCAGTAGGATGCTTGTATGCATTAGCATACTTTGCAGATAGATAGTAGCAGGACAGGATTCAATATCATTCTGAGAAAAACAGGAGATTTCATAGGCAACCACTAAAGTTTTTAGTTTTAGTCTAGTTATTCCTGTTGTTTGCTCCTCTGTTGTCTAAACTGCAGGTGAGAAGTCATGGAAATACTTTCTTTCTCAACTGAAAAGCTCAATAGCAAGCCTCACCTGTCTATGTTAAATTTAAACTGTTTTCTTATTTTGCTTTTTAGCTGTCTAAGCTTGTGATAGAGTTGAAAAAATAATATTCAGGACTCTGATGACTTGCTCAGTACTACTGTAGCCTTCTCAGTACTCTATAGGCATAAATGACAAGATTGACACAGAGATCAGATGTGAATAATTATTCACATCTGATGAATGTTGTGTTCCATGCATAAGTAAGTAAGATAGGCAGAAAGTTCTTTGAAGTTCATAGTATACAACAGTGAAAATTACATGTGCTGGGTGAATATATAATCACTAATGCCTGCTATTGGAAACAAACAAATAAAAAACATATGAACTATTCTTTTAATGTTCTTTTGAGAACAATATCGTTTTGGTCAAGTATTGGTTCCTTAACCCACTTGACATTTTGAGAAAGAATGATAACGGGAAACCCACTCTCAGTATGAAGCTCCAGTTTCATCTTTATTTCTGATAATGTTTCCTGAACCCTCTGCTTGAGTGAGACAGCTTTGATTCACTGCAGTGATGAGGCTTTGCGTACAATCCATGATGAGATGCTTTGTTTCACTTTGCAGAGTATTGTTATCATCTTCTGGCCCTTTGTCAAAATGTTTTCCAGATATGGCAATGCTAGAGAAGTTTGGGGAAGGCTATGAACAAGTGCAGCAAAGCACAGTGGTTGCTTCTATTAGAAAAATGAGGGAGCAGCAGACTTGTTTAATGAGATCCCTTCAAGACGTATTTCACGTGATCCTTTGTCAAAGATCTTCACAACTGTATTGAAGCCATATAGACTCCATACGTGCAGGCATCTGGAGGATTTGAATGCTTTTGTCAACAGGATGACAACAGCCCTGTGCCATCGCAATGATAACTTTGTACTTTTTTGTATATGCATGGCGACATTGAAATATATATACAAAGCAGACAGATGACATGATTTCCATCATAGCACTCTTAGAAATGCAGAGGTTGTCTAGAGCCTTTTTCATCAGCTCAAAGATTTGACAGCTGCTGTGATTTTTGGGGGGGCGTGGGGAGAATAGAGTTCGGATTTTAGTAGAGTTTGGTAGAAGGTTACTTTCTGAGGTGGAATTCAAACATTTATCAAGGTTGTAAATTAAAAGTTTGTTTGAGCTTTTAAGAAACGTCTCCCAAAGTTGCATTTTAGCACATGGGACCAATTGGACGGCATCAATGACATGAGTGAGATGTGAATTGGTGAATTTCTCTAGGTTGGTGAGTTGCAGATTTTATAGTGTTCTAGGAAGGAACATTATTTTATGAAATAGGAACATATTTTTTTAGTAACTGAATGTACAAGGTGGAAAGCGAATTTGAGGTGTACTTTAATTTAAAAGGACCAAATCAGTTTGAAATGGATATCTTTTAAATTATTGGTCATAACAATGCTCAGAATTGCCTATTTATTCTATTGTAACTAAAAATTCAAAGCTATATAGAATAGATATTCACCAAGAGTGGAAGAGTCACTTGATGTGATGCTAGATTGGAAAGATAGGCAGAGGAGGAATGTCTTGATTTGTTCTTTGGTGGAACAAGGCAGTATTAGGACCTTGGAGAGCTCATTGTCAAGAATGCTACTCCTCCAGATTCAGTGATCAATTGAGGATTAAGAAAGTTGCCACCTACTGACTCTAGACATAAAGAGACTATTTCCTTTCTGAGACTCTTTTTTTTATATTGAAAAAGTTTTCAAATACAAGTTTTCCCCCTTTCCCCCCCTCTTCCCTACCCCCCCTCACCACCCATCCCCCCCTGTGACTTCTTCACAACAATAAGCTAATTCATAACTAATTACATAATATTTTACCATTCCCTTAATCCCTCCTCAAAATACTGACCCTTAGCATAATATTCTTATAACTCCCATTTTCACAATAATCTGCCCTTTTTCTCCTCCCCCAAACTTATAGTATATTATTACAATAATTTAACATTTAATCTTTTATATATATTAATATAACATTTCAAAGCAGCCTTCTCCCTACATCCAAATTTAACATTTATTCAGTTCTATCCGATTCCTCCACTCCCCTAAATATATGACTTAAAAATCCTTTTTCTTAAACTAATCAATCAGTAAACTAACCTATTTCAACCCAACTTCCTGCAAAATTACCATGCAATACAATTCTAAATATAATCCACTGCCCACTCTGCTAAAATATACATATATCTATATATGCATTCCATTTTATAAAAAGAAAAAAGACAATAACTTCACATTTATAATCCATATAATATCTTCTTTGATGTCTTTCCACTGGATTGTTAAATCCATCATCCATAATAGGGTAAGATAACATACTAGTGCAACAGTTTGTTCAAGATCTTCAATCATCTTCTGCCCCCATCAGTAATAGATATCCTCAAATATATATGAAAGTAAAAATAACCACCCGAGTGACATTATAATTATATTCCATATAGTTGTAATTGTGGTTTTCATCAGGATTATTAATTCCCATCATCCTAGTGGGTAACATCCAGATCTTCTGCATGCCCCAGCGTGATTCTCTTGCCTTGTAGCTCGAAATAGTTATAATATATTTACCAGTAAAAAAAAATCCAAAGTAGATAATTCAAATCCAAGAATGTAAGGCTCTTTTCACACCCCAAAATCACGGCATTGCAGAGATCTGCCACTATCCTCAAGATAGTATTAAACAATTGTTCGCCTCCACTATCTTTTCACATATTCATTCATTTTTTAAAGTCCCTGGCTTCACTGTTGCTTGGTTTAGAAACTGCTATTTCTATGAGATCTATTTCTTTTCTTTTTCTTTTGCAGGTTGAATTTCCATCCTGGTTTCCTTCCTACAAATTGTGTATCAGCTGATCGATTTTCATTCTGCTTTATAAGTTGATCTTGTTGGTTTTGTTTTATTATCTCATCTTTCTTTTCCATCACTTGTATATCAACTGGTTGATTTACGCACTTGTCTGTAACTTGATGATTCATCACATTGGAGTCGGATGACACTGCTCTCATATTTATAGACAGTCCAGCTGGGGTATCCAGGGAGTCCAAAGACAATTTATCTACCACAGCCTCTGTAATTTGATATTTTCCTTTTGTTTCCAACTCCTTTTGCTTGTCCTGTATTGTGCCTAAAGATGTTAAATTCATTTTTAAAATTTTTTGATAAAATTCTTCCGCTTTTTCAACAGTGTTCAGTTGGTATCTTACTCCTTGGTGTCTCAATATTAAACCAACTGGGACATCCCACCTAAATAGAATATTTCTTTTTTTTAACTCAGTCACTAGAAAGCCAAATTTCTTCCTCTCCATTAACATCTTAGGCAGGAGCTCCTTAAAAATCCAAATCTTTCTTCCATGAAATTGCAATGTAGAATTAAAAGAGTTCTGCACAATATTATTCCTAATTTCTTTATCTGTAAAATAAATCACCACATCTCTAGGCAATTGCCTTTGCTTTGCCAACCAGGAGTTTATTCTATAAATTCTGTCAATCCTGCAAAACACTTCATCAGGTTGAACCTTTAAAATCCCAGCCAGAATTTCAGAGGATATTTTCCTTAAATCATCTCTGTTATTTTCCTGCAGACCTCTCAGTCTAATTGCATATTCTGTAAAATTATATTGAATCATTAAAACTTCTCTTTCAATCCTCTGTTGCACATTTTCTTCATTACCAGTCTTTTGGTCAACCTCCATTTTAGGTTTGTCTTCTGAACTATTATCCTGAGTGTTTGCCAAATCCTTTTTAATTTTTTGGATCTTGTCATCCAAATTCTCCTCAGTTTCTTTCATTTTAGACTCTAATAGTTTAGTCTTTACATCCAACTGAATCAGAAAGTCTGATAAACGGTTAGCTGTTTTTAAAATCTTTCGATCCAAAAAGTCAAACTTTGATTTCACCAATTCACCAATTTCTTTAATTTCCTGCTTAAATTTTTCAAGTTGCTGGTTCACAATCTCATCCCTTCTTACAATCTCTTCAAGAAGAAATTCTATTATATTAAAGTCAGGTTTCTGAGACTGGAGAGTTAGAACTTGTTGATGTAATTTGTTAATGGGGGAATTCCCCCCCGCTGCCTGTTTGTCTAACTGTATAAGTCCCGATGCCATTTTCCACACAGACAAGATTTAGTGGAAAAGAGAAAAAAAAAGCTTGTTTCCAACCAAGATCAATATCAGATCCCCAGGAAAAAAAAAAAAAAAAAAAAAAAAACAAGAGTGAGAGTGAGGTTTTGCTTTCAATTACAGCCAGAAGTATTCAATCTGCTACTTTGTAATAGAAAACGGAAGGACTTTCCCTTTCAGCCTCTCTTCAAGCCTCAGCAATCGCCATTTTAAAAATCTTTTTTCCTTTCACTTCTTAAACAACTTTTCTAAAATAAAAAAAAATACTTGCGCTTCAGGATCAGAGGTCCAACTCACGTCTTCTTTAATTAATTTAACAGATTTACAGGCTTGCTTTTGCCACCTAGCTCTGCGTGTAGCAGAGATCTCCCAGAGCCCGGAGCATCGGCTGGGGATACGGGGAGTCTCTTCCGCTCCATCCCAAAAGTAAATAAAAAACTTTTGGGATTAGGCAGAGGACTCTACCCACCCCAGCCGGCTCTATCTCCGTTTCCTAATGGAAACGGAGTTTTTTCGAGCCGCCATTCCGCTATAAAGGCGGCTCTTCACAGGCAGTGGGTTCGACGATCCTGAAGGAGCGTCCGGCGGGGACAAACAGCAAACCGGAAGTCTCCTTTCTGAGACTCTTGATTAACTGAGAAAATTCGAACATTATGAACAAGTTATTCCCTGAATTTAAGCTTTTCAGTTGTTTTCATTCAGTTGCTAAATTGTGTCCAACTCTTTGAGATCCCATGAACCATAGCATGCCAGGTCCTCCTGTTCTCCATTGTCACCTGGAGTTTGCCCAAATTTATGTTCATTGTATCAATGACACTATCTAACCATCGCATCCTCTGCCATCCCCTTCAATCATTCCCAACACCAGGTTCTTTTCCAGTGATTCCTGTCTTCTCATTTGATGGCCAAAGTTTTGAGCTTCAGCTTCAGAGTCTATCCTTCCAAAAATAGTCAGAGTTGGTTTCCATTAGGATTGACTGATTTGATCTCTGTTGAGATTTGAGCTTTCTGACAATGGACTATGATCTCAATCTGAATTATAAAAAGAAAGGTGTATTGAGATTTGTTTGGATTGGAATGATCTGGAATTCATTGTACTCAGAGTCCTCTTCTTGACACTGCTGAGCTTCTACTCCTAGAAACATGATAGCCACTGTGTTTGATCATTTAAAAGTGTTGGATTTGATATCTAGTTGAACATTGATGCACTGAAAGTTGATTTTGTGAAAATGTGGCTGACTGCTTCTGCTAGATACATGCCAACCAGACAGTCCAATTAAGTAGCAGTGGTAAATTGTTAAACTAGTATGGAGAAATCTCATGCCACCATAAAGCTCACAGGTGACTTTGGGCCAGTCACTGTTGTATTTCCTTACACAGGTATTGCATGTTTAGGATACACTGAAGAAGGCCCACATGTTTGCTATTGAAAGATGAGGCCACCATGATTCACTGAAGGGCTTCTTTTTTTGAATATGTTTGTGTCCCTAAAAATGCTGGATTACTGTCCACATTCCCAGACTTGGCCATAACCATGCTAAGACTTTGAAAGAATGCAATGCCTTGATCTTTTGTGCACAAGATTTGGAGAAGTGCTTTGTTCACTTTGTGAAATGCAATTCTGAGTGATTTGCACAGTGCTAAGATGACCTAGGCAGGCAAAATCATGAAGGTTATTACATAAGTCAGGAAGGCCACACTTGATTGATGGAGTCGTGCTGAGGTTGGTCATTCAAGAGTTTTCCAAGTCTGCTTTAGGTTCCTGGCAGGAACCGATCTGGAGTGTTTAAGAATTTTGTGATAGACAGCAATTTCAGAGGTGAATCTTTCACCATAATTGCCTATCTCTGTGGAAAAAAAACTGTATCTTTTTGTACCTTTGTTGTCAAATAATAATAAAAGGAAATAGCCTTATGAACTATATCATAAAATAGTTGACAGTTGCTAAAGAATAAATAAAGTTTTAACTAAAAGCAGTATGTGATGTTTAATAACAGAAATTAGCAAAAATCTGCCTGCTGTTAAACAACTTTTAAAGTTTAAATTCACTCTTATTTCAATAAATTATTCAGATCAAAATTAGCATTGAATATGCATGAGCATAAAGTAAATAATCCATATTTGAGATTTTTGGAAAAGTTAAAGGGAGGCATTACTATTCTAGTCAAATGAATATATTTAATTGTAAACTGCTTAGAGGTGTTGAGGGATGGGCAGCCTATACATTATACAAATAAAGCATAACTAAACAAATAATTGTATAAATCTAGATTTTAAATGGAGGAGGACTTTTATGGCAGTGGGGTATTCTTTGCTAACTATTTTAATATAAATATAATATTTATATTTAACTGTCAAATAACAATTGTTATTTAAGACAGATTTTTGTTTCTTCAGCTCATAAGTGGGATAACCCTGAGGATATTTTTATATGATGTATTTTTTGTCTTAGTAAATATCTGTCTTAACAGTGACAGAAATGCAGAAGGCTTTGTTGCTGTAATAAATAATTTTGTCATAGTAATAGGGAGGCTAATAATATAATCAAACAAGAGACTGTTGTCAAGATGAAAAGTGACGACCAATATCCAGTAAGTATCCAATATTTTAAACTTTTAAGGAGTGAAGTATCAATTATTATTCATATAGGAAATTCATCAGTATTGAGAGGACAGTGGGAATAATTTGCACATAATTACGATTTGTTAGCTTTCAATAATCTGAAAGTTAACTTTTCAAAGATTCTCATATTAAAAAACCATATACCTCTGTGATACAAAATAAGTTGGCAGCATTACTGTGAAAACATAACTGATTTTCCCCCCTTTAGGAAAAATGATCAAATATGTGAATACCTCCTCCCCTATTTTTATAATCCAAGATGATGTCATCTAATAGTGATACTGATGAATAGCACCCTATTGTCATGTAATAAATATTTTATTGCTTATCACATTTCTTAAGGGCCTCCAGAACTTTGTTTTTAAATGTTTTCTCTGTTCTGAAGAATTCTGATATGTAAGTCAAGGTCAACTCTATAATTTCTCCATTTGCTTGCTTACATTTAACTATTGCAGATTATAGCATTTAATTTTGTGGCTGCTACTGGGCTTTTCTTCAGATTAAGTATCCAGATGATGATGTGGTTGATAATCTTTGTCAGAAACTAAATGGGGAAAGTACGTTCCTTCTTGTCTATGTAGATCTTTCAGTCCCATTTCATGCCAAGAACTATGAGATTCGAAGACCACACTTGCAATATTGCATCCTGTTTTGGTCAGAAATATAAAAACAAAATTAAAATTAGTGATCAGGCAAAAGAAATGTTTAACAAATATTTGAGGCCAACAACATGAAGGCAATCAAAAAATAAACAATTGACAATCTGAGAGGAATGCAGCACAAATAATATTAACTTTCAATATGATTTATGCTATATTTTCCCTAAATTGTCAGGTTACAAATCAATTATATAAAAAGTATTAATAATCCATAAGAATTAAATGCACTGTTAAGTTAAATGAAAGAAGAAAAGCAAGTACAGAGTAGCAACCTTGTTTCAATGGGAGAAAAGCAGAACGTTCACTATACATAATGATTCACTTTGTATAGGGTTCAGGTACAAGAGAAGACAGAAATAAAAACTAGAAATTCTTACTGCAACTAAGAAAGTTGCAGTAGGACTTGATTCGTGAAGGTTTCTTGCCATACCCATGAAGGACAGAAAGTTTTATGAGGTGTAGCATTCACATGTATATTCAGGGAACCACCTTTTGCACAGGAACAATTTAACTAAGCGATGACTAGAATGTTAGAGAATTGGGGGAAAAAGAGATTAGAGAGGAAAATCACTTTTCCTCTTTTAGCTTTCAGGAAGAGTTCGGGTCCTAGAAAGTCAATGCTAGATGGATTCTCTAACAATCGGAAGGAAAGGAAGATCTGCATTTCTTCTAAGCTATGAGCCGAGATGAAAAGAGGACAGAGCAGTGCTGAACAAGAGCACATTCAAGATCAAACTCATTTTATAAGAGATTTCTGCTCTGAAGCAAAAGTATTACTAAACCAGGCAATTCCGTTCTGGAAAAACTGGAGGACATGAAAAAATTAATGGGTGATCAAAACAATTTTCAATTCTCTTGTCTTGTTAACAAAGATATTTCAAGGAACAGTAGATCCATCATTGACAAACTCATGACATGATTCTGATTAATCAAAGGAAGAGCCCAGAAAGAGTTCTGAGCTCTGACATCATTGCCTTAGACCAGGGGTCTTTAAACATAGCAACTTTAAGACTTGTGGACTTCAACTCCCAGAATTCCTCAGCCAGCAAAGCTGAGAGTTGAACCCTGACCCTGCCTTAGACAAATCCCCTTTTGGTTACATCTGCATTGCAATCAACAGTGTAAATGGGAAGAGTTGAGGAGGGTGATGGCTGCATTGTTTGAAGTTTTGAAGGGTCATCCTTGGGTCATTTTAGTTTTAATTTTATTTTCTGTATCTTATAGAATTGCTAAAAACAGGTTGTTATTGAAGGGAATATTTGAGGGACTCCACTGTTCTTCCAACTGGGGTTCTTTCCCAACTAGATATGCCTGCCAGACTCTTACTGCATAGGGACATATTTTCTTACTGAAAAAAATGAATTCTTTTTTTGCAATTGTTACCTCTTAGCTTGGCCTTTGGTGTTAAATGTGTTCAAACTTGAGTCAAACGGAGTGTGTTATTACAATTGGGAGGGAGAACATCATCTAATACTGTGCTAATCTAGAGATGATGCAGAAGTCTCAATCCAATGTTTGGAAGTTTGAGATCTGGATGGGGCTGGGAGCTGGGGGCGGGGGGAAGGCTGAAGCTGAGTCCAAGCAAGATGGAATTACAGTTGGAGGAGAGAGGTATACCTGAATTCATGACTTCCATTACATAGACAGGCAAAAGTCTTCGATGGTGAGAGTTTTTTGTCTACTTCTGGCTGGAGTGGAACATTTTAGCTATGGTAATTTTTGCAGTTATTACCACCCATTTGGAATGATGCAATGGAATTTTTAAAGGGTTGCCTTTGAATGTCAGTCAAAAAGTGTGGTTGCTCTAAAACACAGAGGCTGTTCTATTAGTGTATCAAAATCACTAGATATATACCATACCTGTTCTACTATCACTGCATTGTTATTAGTTTCTGGGTGCAACTAGGAGCTGGTTTTTACTTATAAAACCATACATGGCCTGGCACTTAAGTACCTTTTCTTTGCATAAAAGCAGTCTGCTTGACCAGTCTAACATGTTTATCCTCTCAGTATCTTTTGATTGTCTTTTAGGCCTATGAATTGAAGAAGACATTGGTCCAGAAACAATGCTTTTAATTTGCAAGTATATTATGGAACACCCTGCCTCTTGAACTTAGACTATCATCCTCACTGGTGATTTTTCAGGAGGTTTCAAGATGTTTCTAATGATCGAGCTGTTCTAAGGCCAAGAAAAGACCTCTAAACCCAAACTGTTACACTGTCAGCCTCTGTGATGCTTGCTTGCTATCAGTTGCCATAGTAATGGGGTGGGGGGGTGGGGGGAGGTATAGGTATTTGGGTGGAGAAGTGAGTTGGTGGAGATGTCTCATTACATGACCGAAAAGGGAAGACACCATAGGGGACTGGGGATTGGACATTCAGCCAGGGTCCTTGTGGGGAGGGATTTGGGAATACTCTCAATATGTAATTTTCGTGCCTTTAGCTTCAGATCTTGCTTTTCTTTCATTACTATCAGTTCATACTCAGTAAAAGTACCTTTCACTACAAACATGGAGTTGGGGTTTTTCTTTCTTGAGTTTTGAATGGAGGAACACCTGACATACACCCTTAAAAAGTGTTGATCTAGTGCACTACAAATCATATTATAACTGCAACTTCAACAACAATAAACATATTGCAGAATAGGGTGGGCTATGCTAGAGCCTTGAAGCAGGCAATAGCAATAGCAGTAGTACTTAGACTTAGAGTATATACCGGTGCTCCATAGTGCTTTACAATACTCTCTGAGCAGTTTACAGTATCAGTATGTTGCTCCCAACAATCTGGGTCCTCATTTTACTAACCTCGGAAAGATGGAAGGCTGAGTCAACCTTGAGCTGGTCAGAATCGAACTCCTGGAGTGAGCAGTGAATTAGCCTGCAGTACTGCATTCTAAGCACTGTGCCACCATGGCACCAAGGCCAGCAGTTTTTATCTTGCTCTATTATTAACTTGCTATTTTCTTGGATTAATTAGATATAATTTTGATTGTCATTGTGCTGTTTGCAAGTTTTAGTAAGCAACAGGGTTTGCAAGTAACAGCACGTCTAAAAATAACAATAAGATTAATATTAAATATCTGACAGCATGTATCTTGGTATATCTTTTAATACAAGGAAAGAAGAAAACTGGAATTATAGGAAAAATAATGAGACTATATGATTCAAAATGGAGAAAACTATAAATATAGAAAATACGTCATTGTACAGTGTATAAATCCGAGATGCTTAAAGAATCCTTAACAGATCTTAACAGATTAACAGAGTTGGAAGGGACCTTATAGGTCATCTAATCCACTCAATCAGGAGACCCTACACCATTTCTGACAAATGGCAGTCCAATCTTTTCTTGAAAGTCTCAAGTGATGAAGCTCCCACAACTTCCGAAGGCAAGCTATTCCTTTGGTTGTTCTCACTGTCAGAAAGTTCCTCCTCATTTCTAGGTTGAATCTCTCCTTGGTCAGTTTCCATCTATTATTCCTTGTTTGGCCTTCAGGTGTGTTGGAAAACAGCTTAACTCCCTCCTCTCTATGGCAGCCCCTCAAGTATTAGAAGATGGCTATCATGTCTCCCCTGGTCCTTCTCTTCACTAGACTAGCCATGAATGAGGGCAAACTTCTTTTTACTCATGGGACAGGGATGGGTTGATGGCTTTAAAGGCAATCTTGGCACTCAGCAACTGCCTGGATAAGTTCATGCAGTTTTCTTGACAACAATTCTGGAAGTCATTTACCACAGTCTTCTTAAGCTGAGAGAGAATGAGTGACCCAAGGTCACTCAGCTGGCTTTGTGCCCAAAGCATGACTAGATATCCATTCTTCATGAATTTTAGTATGAATCTATATTCATTTTTTGGCCTAGTGATTAGATTTGACACTTTGTTGAAAACGGTGATAGCAGTTGCTGACTTTAAAGATTGGCCCTTGGGAACATCTTGCCCACTGAGGTCAGATTGGGTCTCACCCTCCTGACCTTCCATAAGAGCCTGAAGACTTGGCTCTACCAGTTGGCCTGGAACTCCAAGGGGTGAGTACCATGCTGGAGTGGTGGATGGGATTTAATAATAAATTCCATCTCCTCCTCTGTAAGTCTTGTTCCCTGCCTGCCCATCTTTTAATTATAAGTTTGTATTTTTTTTAATTATAAGGTTGTATTTTTATTGTTATAATTTTATGGCTTTTCATGTTGTAAGTTTCCCAGAGTCACCTTGAGGCAAAATAGGTGGCAAATAAATTTAATTAACAAACAAACAAACACACAAAATAACATATTTTTAAAAATATACATAAAAGAAATAGTCGAATATCCTTAAAACATTAAAATATTTTTGGGGGAAAAAAAAGAGGAAAGGCGAACTGACCTTATTGATTAGTTAATAGATCTTATATTAGGGATTCATAATATATTCACACATAAAATGGAAATTTTGCTTTAGGTGTCAGCCTCAGATAAAAGTGCTCATTTGAAATGATTTGAAACAGCCTGATTCTAATGGAGCAAAACTTGAAATTGCATATATTCTTGTTCCGCTGGCCAAAAACCCCTCAACCTATTGCAGCCAGAGGAAATAATGAGAATCCACTGGGAACCTGTTGCTCCTTTGTTTTTCACCTTGTTGCTACAAAAGAGTAAGTAGGTATGATAGTTCATGCCCTCTGCCACCTACCTCCATGTATCAGAATTTAAAGTTTCCCATGTCAGGAATATTATTTGAACAGTCAAGTTGTACTTAGTACTAGGTGTGAGAAATACAAGGCAAAGTGTATATTACTATATGTCATAGGAAAAGCAGGTAAAAGAACCCCTGGATTCATACAGCAGGCTGTAAGATATGACTCCACCTTCATATTGACAAAGAGCATCAACTGATTAAAGTAAGTTCATGGTAGCATTTTGTGTCATGTTGAGTGTCTGGGTAGGTTTTGTTCAACTGGAGCCAGGGAACATGATAGGTGATTGCTAGCAATTCACCCCAACCACAACAGAAAGAAAGAGCCAACCTGTGGTGGGTTGCTACTGGTTTGCCCTGGCTCGGGCGAACTGGTAGCAGCAATGGCGGGAGGCTCCGCCCACCCACCTGGACGCTTCTACGCATGCACAGAAGTGTTGTGTGTGCGAGCGAGTGTGCATGCACCCATGAACGAACTGGTAGCGATGGGTTTTGAAACCCGCATATGCCCGTATGCTGGTCAGATCAATGCCACAGTCTATGCCAAGAAAATAGGGATTATAGGAAAAATAATTAGACTTAAATGGAGAAAACTATAGTAAATATGGAAAATGTGTCATTGTGCAGTGTATAAATCAGAGATGCTTAAAGAATCCATTCTTCATGAATTTTAGTATGAATCTATATTATCTTTATGTAACTCCAGGTGGCTACCCAGATACACCAGCTACTCCAGAATACAAATCAACCCAACAAGTGGGGCAGAACTAATCCGGCAGATTGTCCTTTCTTCAGCAACCTCCCAGGAGGCCCAGCAGTTTGCCACTGAACACCTGCTTCCTTGCCAGAGAAATATGTTAGAAATACAAGCAAGCTTACTGCTTTCCTCTGAATATCTCTCTGAGATTAGCCTGAACCATGGTAGGATTTTCAACCGAGGAGGCTGGAAAGTACTACAAAGCACACCTGAGAACCAATCTTAAAAATGCTGTTAGTGTGAGATTCAGTGTGAGAAAATGATGCAAAGTTTCAGCTGCTGGGACAAAATGTGGACTGGAATGAGGGAAAAAAAAACCCCTTAATTGGTCAGTGCAAAGAGGCCATACCTTTTGAAACGTTCCAGATGTGAATGCATTAACTCAAGTGTGCCTGGACATAGCTGGAAAGCTCAAAGAACTATGAATGAGTTCAGATGAGAAGACATCACTACTTTCATGCCTTTCCTCCCCTCACCAAACGCCCCCCCCAATACTGGAGACATCCAGGGGTGGGTTCTAAATTTTTTTTACTAACGGTTCTGTGGGCATGGCTTATTTTGTGGGTATGGCTTGGAGGTCATGTGACTAGGTGGGCATGGCTAGCTGGTCAGTCATTTCTGGAAGGTCCTCGCACTTACGACCAATCCTCGCACTTACGACCCGACTCATTTGTTTGCTTTTAACACTGATCAGCTGTAGGATGGCCCTTTGAAGCCCCGTGGCAAGAGTTTAAACAGTTTTTTCCCTCTAGTCATCAGCTGGGACTCAGGAGGCAGCAATAGATTAAGGGTGGGACCAAATAAAAGGTAAGAATAACGTGGGGGGTGGGAGGGTGGGGGGGTGGGAGGGCGGGGGGGGAGAACCGGTTCGGTGACATCATATCGTCACCGCTACCGGCTCTGCTGAACTGGACCGAACCGGGAGGAACCCACCACTGGAGACATCTGAAGTTGAATCCACACAACAGGGAGCCAGTCAAACTCTGCTCATGACCCAGGAGAAATTGTGTCACTGTATTTAAAGGTTATATTTATACTGTGCAGAATCAGGTCATTTTGGATGAGTGCACCTTCTGAGCCAACTTCCCTTTAGCTTCCACTAAGTGCCATAACTATGCAGAGATGGGCATAGTCATCATCAGTCTTACACCTCTTCATCAGGCATGTTGGGGAATAATGCAGTCTCAAATGGCTGGCAGGAAGGTATTCCAAGTACCTGTAAAACCTTTTCATTGTTTTTTTTTAAATAAATGAATCATTTAAATGGCCTAAATCAGGGATAGGCAATTCATTTTCCCAAGGAGCCACATAAGAAACTGAGATTGTTGTGGAAGGCTGCTGCTCTGCCCCAAGCCCTGCTGCTACACCACTGTCCAATCCTTTACCACTGCTCTCCTCCCGGCTGTCATAGGCCTGCACCACTAGTGGGATTCAATTTTTTTTACTACCGGTTCTGTGGGTGTGGCTTGGTGGATGTGGCAGGGGAAGGATATTGTAAAATCTCCATTCCCTCCCCACTCCAGGAGAAGGTTACTGCAAAATCCCCATTCCCTTCTGATCAGTTGGGACTCAGGAGGGAGAAAATAGATGGGGGCGGGGCAAGTCAGAGGTGGTATTTACCGGTTCTCTGAACTACTCTAAATTTGTGCTACCGGTTCTCCAGAACTGATCAGAACCTGCTGAATACCTTTGGCCTGCACCCAGTGCTGCTGACTCTGCATACCCCATTGCCAATGTCATTTATGTCACAGATTGGATTGGACATGACCCATGGGCTGTGAAATGCCCAGGTCTAAATAGAATGCAAGTTTCTGTCAGTAGAAACAAAAGGATAACATTCTGCTACTTCTCAAAATTGAAAGAGTGGGTTTTCCTCCACTGACAATATTTATGTTAAGATTGCCTGGGATAATGATGATGATGATGATGATGATAGTAGTAATAATACATAATAAGAACTAGTGGGAACCACAAAATAGACAAAGTAATAGAAAATGAAGAATATCTATTGAGAAACCTATCTTAAATAAGGTCGGATAGACCTAATTGATATACTAAGGCATGTAAGTTGTTTTGTCTTCCCCGGATTATAAGGTAGAGATACAGTACCGAATATTTGTGTATTAAGGTACTGCAAAGAAGCAAGGAAGTATGTATGTTTATTGTTTTTTTTTTGTGTTATCTTTTTATGATGTGTTGTTTCTATGTTTTTTAACGAAAAATATAAATAAAGGTTATTTAAAAAAAAGAAAAAGAAAATGAAGAAGCTAAAGTGTCCAGAGACTCTTCAAATGGAGAGATACCTGTCACCCTAGACTTAAAAATGGCTGATAAGAAAGACAAAAAAATCTGGGTAGTGGGCATGGAGTGTCCTGTAGTGCCCGGAGACAGCAGAATACAAGAGAAGGAACTGGAGAAAACTGGAGCTTGGCAAATAAAGTAGAACAACTATGGCAAAAGAAAGCAAAGATAGTACCAATCTAGTAATGGGGATCTTAGATACAATTCTAAAACATCTGCAGCACCTCTTGGACACCTCCACACTGACAAAATCATCAGTCAGGTGCAAAAGTATATTTACTTGGAACAGTTTAGATTCTGATACCTTTAAGATGATTAAAGTACAACATTGGCCTATTTCAAGTGTTTTGGAAGGTGACTAAAATGCCAAATCTAAAGGAGCTAAAATTATTAAGTTGCATCTCTAAGGATATAGGCAGTTCCAAACAAGGATAGTTCTTTTTGTAAAATTAGAGTGTTTAGGTCAGGAGTGGGTTCTGCTTACCTTTACTACCTGTTCGCATGGCGCCTACGCGCTCTTCTGCGCATGCGCAGATCACCTATGATGACATCCAGGTCAGTGGGTGGAGCCTCCCGCCGGTTTTACTACCGGTTCTTGTGAACTGGTCCGAACTGGGAGCAACCCACCACTGGTTTAGGATCCAATAAATTCAAAATTTCCAAGTATCGAGGGAGAGCTTTAGCCATTGTTCCAAGGGCTCCAATCACGATCCAACCTTGATCTGCAAGTTCAGGTGCTTTATAATTATTTCCGATTGCTTTTCCTGAATCCTAACATCAGTCAGTATAGTAATATCAATGAACCAGTCTTTCTTCTTTTTGATAACTGTTATATTATGTGTGTTGACTGTTATTCTACTTCTTATTATTTAAGAAAAGCTACAGTATATTACAATAAGCCTTATTGATAGGAGAGTGTTGACCAATTCTTGGCTGTAGTTACTTGGGATCAAGTCTGTGTGGAAAACTATTTAATTTAATAGTATTCTCTCTGGAATGTACACTAACGGAGTCATGTTGAAATAGATTAGGGTGATTTCTGACCTTTTAAAATATGAGAATAGGTATTTCTATACTTATAATGTTAAATTCCAAGAATATAACAGAAAGCTTCATTTTGCCAGCAAGTGGTGACAGGTTTCTTTTTTGTGCATTTAGGTATACTGACAGGTCCAGTAATATATGGATGTTTATTTAAAATATACCTAATTATAGAAGAGAAATGCAAGAAGTATCCTTTGAGCTTGTTTAGCAAACTCTTGCCTGCTGCTTATTCATTTTCTCCCTTTCCACCCCACCTCCATTGCAACGCCTACATTAAACCAACTGGCAAACCATTTATATCATTACATTGACTTGTTCTAACTACAATGACTAACAACAGGTGGCTCCTTCTGAACAAACTTTCAATTTTCATTTTTTAAAAGTGTAATATGAGAGCATTATTGACTACATCTGCCTAGTTTGAAGTTCTTTTGGTAGCTGAATGTGAGGTCTTGCTTAGAAATAAGATGGTTTTGAAAAGTCAGTGATTCAAGAAATACAAATTCTGATATTTTTGCATTCTTTTTCCACTCAGGGCTTATTTTTTAAAGTTTAATCAGCATGAATTCATATTGTCTAATGACTTTCATTGTGACACCAAAGTTATGTAGGATCAAGATACTGTGGGGGGGAAATCCAACATAAGCTCTGTGTTTGCAGAATTTCTCTGAAATATTCGTGGTTATAAGCGTAGGCTCTGTGAAATCTGTGGTAAGCTACCATACAGTTCTAACTATGCAGTGGGAAATAATCAAGAAAGACATAGGAGTTTAAAAACCAAGGTCTTTAAAGGTCAGAGATATAAAGTAATATTTTATTGTACATGGTAAACTTTTAAGAATGTGTGCCAGACACATTTTGAGAGGTACTGTATACAAGCATTTGACTCTCTAATAGATTTAGAGAATGACTGAAGAGAATATAGATTCTATTTATTTATTTATAGATATTTATTTTATTTCTATTTTAGATTTCATTCAGGTTCAAGATATACATAACATCGCCACTTTCCCCTTCACAACTACAATCCTTTGAGATAGCCTGTAAGGAGAGAGTGGCTGGGCCAAAGTCATCCAGCAGCTTCTGTAGCTGAAAGTGGGCTAAAACCCTGAGGTTTTCCACTTCTAGTCCAGCATCTTAACCACAACTCCACACTAAATCTCTAGCCAGCCTGAGCATAACAGGCATCTGGTCTAAGAGAGATATTCAGGCATCATTATACTGGATACAGTTTTTCCAGAGACAGAGAAATAAGTTCTGATCAAAGTATCACTTTCTACTTCCTCGAGTTCAGTGAGTTCCACAATCTGGGACTTTTCGAAGGGGAAGAGCACTTTGCAAAATTGTGGTGGGTGTTAATACACAAGTCCAAAATAAAAAGGAAAGTTAACATCATGGATATATTATGAGCTCCCTTATCATGATGCTCGGGATGAATTTAAATGGAAAACAAATTCATGGAAACATCTGTTTAGTCTATAACCATAAAAGTCTAGTTTTGTTATTACAGGGGAAAATAATTGTGCCTTGGAATAGATCTCTCTCTCTCTCTCTCTCTCTCTCTCTCTCTCTCTCTCTCTCTCTCTCTCTCTCTCCCTCCCTCTCTCTCCCTCCCCCCCTCTCTCTCACACACACTCACATACACACACACACACACTCCCTCTCTCTTGCCCTCGCCCTCTTTCCCTCCCTCTCCCTCTTTCTCTCCTATCATCTATCTAGGTAGCAATCTAGCTATCTGCCATAAGCATTTTTGTTTAAAGGAAACAGATCATATTGTCATTTAGAATAACATGTGGAAAAAATAAAAATAATGCAAGTTTGAAAGTAAGCAGATCAATTCCAGGAAATTCCTTGAATATAATTTGATATAAAGTTTATCCATAAATTGAATGTCATAGTTTTCTAGGTATTTTCACTTGTTTTGTTTGCTTTCTCTTACCCTAATCCTAAACACCGAAGGTTGGCTCTTCTCTAGGGCTGAAATGCAGTGGCAAATTGCATTACTACTATTGGAGAGTAGAAGATAAAGTTGGTTTAAAAAAACGGGGGTGGGGATGAGGACGATGACGGACACATGGGATGTCTCAATGGAGCACTGATATTGGAGCCTCCCCAATACCTAACCAAACAGTGGTGAAATTCTTGCAAAATAGGATATTAAACAAAAAGTCTTCATATTGGAGTACCTACGGAATCTGAACGAAGCTTTAAAGATATATCTAGAAAAAACACATTGGATAAGAAGGTTGATATTTTATTTTGTACATGTCAAAGCACTTTCCTAAGGAGAAGGAGAGAGACTCATTTCCCTTGGCAGAAAAAGAGACTGCTCTTATTTTTGAAATGTTACTTTTATTGCTTTCTCTACTTGAGGCGTCTATAAAACTGCTACCTTCATTCAGTTACACAAAAGAAAGCAGAGCAAAATAAAATAAAATAACCCTCTTCTATGATCATGTACATCCTTCTGCTTCTGGAAGTGCCCCTTTATTACTCTCCCCTGTTTTCTCTCCCCTAGCTAGTGTCCAGTCCATAAGAGGACTGTTCCCTTTAATTACAAAGCTGATTTGAACTTAACCTTTGTCAAGTGACTCAAAAAGTCAAAAGAGACTCTGAATATACACCTTCAATTTACATACCTGGTCACACACCCAAGTGATATCAATTCTCCCCTGACTTCCCTCTCTTTCCTCCTGTTGCTGTTAATTTGTACATCAAGGCTTACTTTAGAATTTGCAGGATGGATTCCAACAACAACAACAACAAAAAGAAAGATGCTAACATGGTAATAACTCTTGAAAAAGGTAACGGACTGTTACCAAGGCTAAATGTGCTTCCTACTCCTTCACTTTATCTTCACGTGAATTAGGGAGGGGCTTGTCAAATCAATTTCATGACTAGTGGCTCTTTCTCCTGTCCTTCATTCCCCTTTCACAAGGGATTGGCGGTGGCAACAGGAGGGGACCATTGTGGAGGCAGAGTGCAGAAGAGACATGTGGGTAGTGGGGAAGCACCTTTTTAGTTGGCCCTCTCTTCTAGGCCTCTGCAGTTGCTGCATATATTGAGTGCAGGCTTCTGTTTGCCTTACTCAGGCTTGAAAATAAGGATTGATTCAGTAATGTGATGAAACACAACTGGGAGCTTTGTCATGTGAAGTACAGCTGCCCGATATAAATGAAGCAGGGTGAGGGGAAACTTACTGCCTAACCTCCTAGGGAAGCAAGCGCTAATGCTAACTTTGGTAATCATAATTGTTTGTAATTTGGTTGTCTTGATGATACATATTCCCACTTATCTCTATTAGCCTGGTGATTAAATGTCAGAAGAGTATTCGTATCTGCTCCTGGCTATGAAATCTACTTGTCAGTTTTCACAAAACACAAGTAATTAACTTCCAGTGACACCTCTACCCTTACGGAGAGGGAATACGTTTTCAAAATTTATGCTATGTCACAGCACAGGATTATGGTGCATCTATTGTATAGCTTTACAACAAGGCAGGTAGTAACATGTTTTTATCTTTTTGACAAGGGTTAGCAGCTTGGATCTAAAACGTACAGAGTTTTAATTCTTTTTTATAGGCAGAGTTCAACTTGTGGGTAATACATAGAAGTAATTCAATAGGCTTATAGAGCTTCCAGGCCTTTCTCTCATGAGAGAAGATGATATCTAACTAAATATTTGTTATGCTTGGATTATCCCAGTCCTGAAGATGTATTAGAGAGATCGAGGCACTTTCTAGTAATTGCAATTAATTTATTGTAGAAGGAAAAAAGGATTGTAAACGTCTTTGTAGTGAACTGGCCCCTCTGTAGACACTTCACTTGACCAGATCATTAGCTCCAAGCCTTGCCTATATTTCTTCTTAGCCCCATATAAGTCTCAAGGGTATTCTTTAAAAAGAAAATGGTGGTTGCCTATATTCCACTGCTTTGTTGGAAGGAAGATCCGTTTCCCAGAAACAAGAGAAAGATGATGGAGAACGTCCTGGTAGGCTAGAAGAAGTAGTGGGAACAATAGCACCAGCTTGCCTTTGATAAATGGATGTTTGGTAATTGGCTGGGTCTACCTTGGCATCTAATAATATGCTCTCCAAATTCCAAATGTACCCGATGGGGACTCATTGCAAACTTTTTAATCCACATCCATTCCAATGTCTCCTTGAGTTTCCAAGGAAGGTGCTTCTGGATGTGCTGAATTACTGTCTGAACAAGTCAATACCTATGAGCTATAGATGAAGTGGTGGTCTAGATGAGAACAAATAACCTGAATGTGAATATTCAGGTGGATATAAATTGGTTCATTATAGGTAGAAATTTCTGACTATGGGATTTAACTGTCTTGATAGGGTTTCATTCCCAGTGCAGGAAGAAATTAAGTGTAGATTCATCTTAGTCATTGGGGGGCGGGGGCAAATTCCATCACCTTTGGCTGATATGAACTTTCTCCGCCAAGGATAGATTGGCACAATGATCCATGTACTCTTAAGAATAGACTTCTATAATTTAGCTTGTGGCTGCTGCTCTTGATTGGTTTAGAAGCTGCAGGTAGAATGTGACTATTGAAAACTCTGCATTGGCAGATAATTAGCCAAAGAAGGAGGCTGAAGGTGATATGACAAGCTTATACAAGATGTGATGATCTAAAAAAAAAAAAAGAAGAAGACCTTCCCCCCATCTCACATATTCTTCTTAGACTTTCTATCCTGCAGAAGATGCCTACTGGTGACATGAAGGAAGGCATTCTGTGTGATGGTCCCAATATGGGTCCTGGTGGCTCAGCAGACTGATAGCATTGTGCTTAACACCAGCTATCTACAATTACTGTAAGTTCGAATCTCACCAGGCTCAAGGTTGACTCAGCCTTCCATCCTTTCTAAGGTAGGTAAATTGAGGACCCAGTTTGTGGGGGTAATAAGCTGACTTTGTATAAAATATACAAAAGTATGAAAGCTATTGCTTAATGCATTGTAAGCCACCCTGAGTCTCTGGAGAAGGGCGGCATATAAATCAAATTAAAAATATATATATAAAAATATTTCCCCCCATTGATAGCAAATAGGGCCTCTATAGAGCTACTGACAATTGAAGATACAACTCTGCAAGTTTTATTTGATTTGTCAGTGAGATCTTAGAGCTATCAAATAATACAACTTTATCATTTTAATTTTTTTATGGCTGGGTTTGATTGCATTTTATTATGACTTTATTGTGAACCGTTTTGAAATTTTATCTGAAAATCCTGGTACATAAATGGATTGCTTTATTAAACAAAGAAAACCAGCAGTCCCTTTACATGACGGGATCAGAGACATCATTTTAGTGGAGCCTGGGACCTAGGAGACCAAGATTCATAGTAAGCATTTAAAACCCATGAATATATTTAAGATTAAAGTGCAAGATTAGCCACATGTGTGCTAAGATTTTTGTAGCCAATTTCCTACATGTCATAACAATAATATGATAAAGACAGGTGAAATATATTTTGTTTGGTTTTTTAAAATGTATTTTCTTAGCTTATAACAGCTACTGTATGTATGCTTTTTTGCCTTTTTTTAAAAAAAAACATCTCAGCTTCCTTTGTGAAGCTTATTTGCTAATCATGTTTTGGTGACTGACTTTCGTGCATATTTCTCAAGATGTTTAGGGCAGGCTTAATCAACACGAATAAGACTGCATACAAAATGGGATGATTATTATTCTTGGTTGGGATTATGCAGAATTAAACTTTCCCAAACTGAAGCTAACATATTCTGCGAGACAAGAAAGTAAGCTGAATTTCCATTTGGTTTGCTTCTAGCTGAGCCTTCAAATTATGAAGTGACGCAAAGCCAAAAGATTAATACAATGAAAACAAAGATTGGGAAATTAAATGACACGATGCAATTTTCTGCCTCATTGGGCTGGCACCAATAATATGCAAAGGAAAACCTTCTAGGTATTGGTTAGCTACTGAATAAAAAGCAGAACCATCCGTCTCTATCTCAAGGAAAGCTATTTGTTTGAGTGATATAGCCATTGACCCCTCCAATTACCTGTCTCTCGCTGCTGTCCCCCCCGCCCCACGTGGCAGAAGACCAGAATCTCTCTTTTTACACCTATGGACCACAAAACAACCATTCTGGTTTAAACAGGGACATTGTTCACTAATACTGTTGAGACTTTAGTGTTAGCTTGAGGCATGTGTAGAAAAACAAAGTATTAGTGTTATGAAAAAATATGGGGCTTTAGCATCCAGGCTAATCTACTTTCTCAGGGCCATTTGTGATACAGCATGATTCTGATGGGCATTCTGTGAGATCTGTTGTATGCCTTGCGTCCCTGTGTTACTAGGTTTGTTCTTTTTCTCATTGATGGCCATCTTTTGTCTGCCCAAAGACAGAAAGTGTTGCCTTGTAAATTTAGAGGGAATTGCATTTTCATGAAGCACCTTTGGCTGCCTTCCCATTACATCATGTAGCAAGCATCAGCTCTACTTGAAATGTGTAGGGATGTTATGCTTTGGGCCCAAGGTATGCAATACCAGAGATTCTGACTTGACAGCTTATTGTAATTTCACAGAGCCATCCTTTCGGAGAGAAGAAATAGCAGAGATACTGTAGATTCTTCTACCAGGCACCTCCCAATGTTTAGCAAGATGTCTTTCTTCACTTTCTATCGTGTTTTCCCAGTGGTGAAATCCAAATTTTTTTACTACCGGTTCTGTGGGTGTGGCTTGGTGGGCATGGTGTGGCTTGGTGGGCATGGCAGGGAAAGGATACTGCAAAATTTCCATTTCCACCCCACTCCAGGGGAAGGATATTGCAAAATCTCCATTCCCACCCCACTCTGGGCCTAGCCAGAGGTGGTATTTCCTGGTTCTCTGAACTCAAAATTTCCACTATTAGTTCTCCGAACTGCTCAAAATTTCCGTGACCGGTTCTCCAGAACCTGTCAGAACCTGCTGGATTTTACCCCTGTGTTTTCCTCTTTTCTCCATGTATTTGTTTTCTCCAGGGAGGTCAAGGTTCAAGGTGAGACCAGTATTCCAGTGTTTTCTTTTCTATTTTGAACTGTGTTTCATTTATTAAATTTATTTATTGTTATGGAAGATAGTGAGAGATGTGGGAAAGGAATAGAAGACCACACAGACATAAATAATCAAGAGACACTGGGAAAAACAGTTGACAACATATTTTATAAATGGCAATGTAGCTCAGATGGAGAAAAATCTGGGAAGAAAAAAAAAAGAACTCAAAGAACTCAAAGAGATTTCTACTTTTTAATTGTCAGAAAGGCAGCCCAGCATGTGAGATCTGATTTCATACAAGCACTGGGACTAGAGGAGGATTCCAGGCAACATCACAATACCTTCCTGGAATTCATGGTGAAGCAAGCAAAATGCAAACAAAAACTAAAAGGCTATTACTGTGGCTTTGGGGGTGGACTCCATTGGAGATTTTTTGTGTGTACTAACTTGATATGCTAAGCCTTATGGAATATCTGTGAATTTACACTGGGTTATATACGTATAAAACAATAGGAATGGTGCTTGTGGATATCAGTGGTTTTGTCACTGAATGCTGGAGGTACAATCTAAAGGTACTTTGTGGGTCAGAAAATGAAATCAGGCAGGAACTAGACAAGATTCACAGGCCAAGTATTCCAAATTTCACTAATGCTTTTTCCACCCCTCCTCACTCTTTTAATCTAGCCATTCATTATTTCACATTCATAATCCTCTCTTCTGTCGATTAGGAAGAATTTCATGCTTTGGTTTAGCTTTGTCAGGCTTAATCTTGGCCAAATGAGCAAAATTCAATATCAGGACAAAGCAGAGTTCCTGGATATTACAAAGATGCCATTAAAGAGATTGTGCTTGTGGCAGACTTCCACCAAATCTATTAGTTATGGGGAATACAATAGATATTTTGAAGAAGCCCCAGCAAAACAAAAGAACTGCGAACCTGAAATAAGCTTGGTTTATTAGTTACTGAGTGAATAGGTCTCACAACTCCCCTAGAAAAAAGGAAAAGGAAAGGGAGGAAGGAAGAAAGAAAGAAAGAAAAAAAGAAAGAAGGAAAGAAAGAAGGAAAAGAAAGAAAGAAAAGAAAGAAAAAGAAAACAGTCTAGCTGATGCTGGCAAATGCACTCTTCATTTTGTCAAAACAGTCAGTATTTATTAAAAATAAATACATGTGTTTGTTTTTCTCAGTAATTCTGGCAACTTTCTAAAAAAGCTTCTCTGATAATATGCGAGATGAATATTTGCTAAATTATTTTTAATCAAAAAGTTTTTTTTATCCTGATTTGCATGATGGTTGATTCCCAGACTAATAAAGATTCAAGACGTCTCTATAGGAACAGAAAACTGAAAACTTTTCCTTTATCAGCTAAAAAAAATGCTATGATTCCAGATGGCAACATAAAATTAGAATGGCTTCAAAGGCCATCTAGTTCAAACCAGTGGTGTGTTGCTACCAGTTCGCCCTACATCGGGCGAACTGGTAGCGGCAGTGGTGGGAGGCTCTGCCCACCAGCCCAGACGTCTCTGTGCATGCGCAGAAGCGTTGCGTGCATGAGTGTGCATGTGCCTGCGAGCGAATGGGTAGCGACCGAAATTGAAACCCACTACTGGTTCAAACCTCTGCTCAATGCAAGATTCACTAACAATGACCATTCTTACTCGGTTTGAAAATTACCAGAAAAGGAGAATTCACTACTTCATGTGGCAGGCTGACATTTTATATCTCCAACTTGATTTCTATTCCTTTGTCTCCTTTGTAGACTACGCACATCTAGATCCTTTAACTGTTTCTGATCGGGCTTGGTTTCCAAACCCTTTACCATCTTGGCAGCTTCCTCTGAACTAACTGCTACTTGTCACCTTTTTTAGTTTGATGGTCAGAGCTGAATCTAATATAGCAAATGGACCAATTAAAAAATGGAATTTGGCCCCTTCAAGATTAGCAAAAATGTATCCAAATTTAAGTCCAATCTGTTGGAAGTATAACCAGGCACAGGGCACCTTCTTCCACGTCTGGTGGCTCTGCCCAAAAATTAGGAAATATTGGGGAAAAAAATAAGAATTTGGTTAATAGAAATAACATCAGAAAAAATAGAACTCAAACCAGAGATTTTCCTACTAGGGATGATTAAAGAAAACTATAGGAAAGAAAGAAAGTACTTAATATTACATATAGTCACTGCAGCTAGATTGGCGCTCGCCCTATTTTGGAAAACTGATCAACTGCCAACAGACCAATTGATAATCCAAAAGATCTATAATTGTGTGGAAATGGACAAACTAACATTTGAAATGAAGGATAACGTAGACTCAAAAGGTTATATAGCGTGGAATAGGTGGTATAATTGGATAACTCGTAGAAATGAGAGTAAATGTAAAATTCTGTATGATAATAATAATTAACAAATATGCACCATTAATAAGTTAATAAGATAATGGATGTGAGACCAAAGTCACTTTTTCTTTTTATGGATTGTCGTTTGTATTAATATATGTATCATATATATATATATATATATATATATATATATATATATATATATATATACACACATACACATTTCTCAGGTTTTCGTGGGTGTTTGTATGTAGGTCTTTGGTTATTCGGGTCTTCTCCCACGTAAAATTGGAAGTGTCTTGGCGACGTTTCGATGAAGTCTCATTCGTCATCTTCAGGCTGGTGTTCTCGGCTTCGTGCTTCCAGGAGCAATGTGAGATCGCAGCTGTCTCTTCCTTTTAACTGCTAGTGGGGGTGTGAGCTGATTGGGTGGGAACTTGGCTGTGTTCTGATTGAGTGGAGGTGTGTTCTGATTGGTTAGGGGCTTGGCTGTGCTCTGATTGGATGGGGGGTTGGTTGTGCTCTGATTGGCTGGGGATGTGTTCTGTTTGGGTGGGGGCTTGGTTGTGCTCAGCTTAGTCTGAGTTGCAGGGGGATTTGAGCTGGTGAGCTGCGTTGTTGTTGTTTGGCTTCGTGTTTGTGGCCATGCGAGTTCTTCATAATGGGTGTCAGTCTGCTTCATGTATGGATTGGAGAGGTTTAAAGTGGCTAATGATGCAGCTGCGATCTGGCTTCTGGTCCTTGGTCGTGGCTCATTATCAGTGTTTGAGTCTGCTTTCTGCGTGGATGTCTGGTGGTGACATCCTGTGTGGCTCTCGTGACTGTGGGTCTGGTGTCCAACACCTTAAAGCCACAGGACATGATATTGACTTTAAAAAGACCAGAACTATCGCCAAAACTGAACACTTTAACAACAGAATAATCAGAGAAGCCATCGAGATAGAAAAACGCCCACACAGCATGAACAAACGAGACGATACCTCCCGCCCACCAGCCATTTGGAAACCCGCCCTTATTGACAACGAGTCCCTAACACGATGAATGACACCAGACCCACACACACGAGAGCCACATAGGATGTCACCACCACACATCCACGCAGAAAGCAGACTCAAACCCACACTGATAATGAGCCACAACCAAGGACCAGAAGCCAGACCGCAGCTGCATCATTAGCCACTTTAAACCCCTCCAATCCATACATGAAGCAGACTGACACCCACTATGAAGAGCTCGCACGGCCACAAACACGAAGCCAAACAACAACAACGCAGCTCACCAGCTCAAATTCCCCTGCAACTCAGACTAAGCTGAGCACAACCAAGCCCCCACCCAAACAGAACACACCCCCAGCCAATCAGAGCATAACCAACCCCCCATCCAATCAGAGCACAGCCAAGCCCCTAACCAATCAGAACACACCTCCACCCAACCAGAACACAGCCAAGTTCCCACCCAATCAGCTCACACCCCCACTAGCAGTTAAAAGGAAGAGACAGCTGCGATCTCACATTGCTCCTGGAAGCACGAAGCCGAGAACACCAGCCTGAAGATGACGAATGAGACTTCGTCGAAACGTCGCCAAGACACTTCCAATTTTACGTGGGAGAAGACCCGAATAACCAAAGACCTATATATATATATATATATATATATATATATATATATATATATATATATATATATATATATATATATATATTACAACATTTTACTTTTTATATGTTTAATAAAGTTTTGTTTTTAAAATAAAAAAGAAAGAAAGAAAATGGAACAATGCTTTAAAATGGAACAATTACTTCCTCTGAATTAAGCTCCATGTTCCTGCTAATGCATCCCAAGACAGCATTTGCAGCAGCATTTGCATCACACTGCTGCCTCAGATTTGACATGTGCTTTAGATGGATATCCAGATTCCTTCCACATGGAGAAGACTTTCCAATCCTATACTTGGACCTTTCATTTTTCCTATCCAGGTGAAGAAGTTCACATTTCCCCCCTGTAAGATTCCATTCTATTCATTTCAGCACCCTGCTGATACCTGTCTAGATCTTCTCCAATCCCCTTTCTTTCCTTTGAAGTATTAGCCATACCTTCCAGTTTTGTGTCACCCCAGAATTTTGTAAGAATCTCCTCAACCTGCATGGCTTTGGACCAGGTTACCTGAGGACTGTCTCTTGCTGGTCACATTTACCCAACCCACCAAATCAGGGAGGCAAGGAATGTTTCAGGTCCTGTCTCCTAAGGAGATACATCTGGCGGGACCCAGAAGAAGGGCCTTCTTCTGGTGGCTCCCTCACTCTGGAATATCATTCCCCTGGAGATTAGACTGCCCCCCCACTCTAACACTCTTTTGGAAGGCCCTGAAGAAGTGGTTCTGCCAGCAGGCCTATGGAGCCCATTAAATGGTTAGTATGAATCAGTGGTGGGTTGCCCCTGGTTCTGTCCGGTTCCATAGAACCAGTAGTAAAAATGGCAGGAGGCTCCGCCCACCCACCACGACATCATCATGGGTGATCTGTGCATACACAGAAGCATGCGCGCATGATCTTTTAAATTTTTAAATTGAAATTTTAATTTGTTTTAAATTATTGGGAATTTTAATTGTCTCGGGCAAAATTATTTAATTTGGTTTTAATTATGTTTTTTAACTTTTGTATTTATGTGTTTTATTTTGTGCCTGTTCACCGCCCTGAGTCCTTCGGGAATAGGGCGGTATACAAATTTAATAAAATGAAATGAAATGAAATGAAATCCCATTGCGAATCGGTAGTAAAGATAAGTAGAACCCACCCCTGAATGTGTGTTGTTGCCAGCGTGTGTGTGTGTGTGTGTGTGTGTGTGTGTGTGTGTGTGTGTGAAGGGTTATTATTTTATTATTTTTCTTTTTATTATTATTTATTTCTTTTATATGGTGTTCTTATCTCTCTGTAAGCTGCCTTGAGTTGCCATGTGCAAGTAGGCAGTGATATAAATTTTCTAAATAAATAAATAAAATAGACCCTAAATAGGGCTGAGGACAAAGTTCTGTGGTACTCAAAGTTGATGCTCTTCTCCAAAGTAGAGCTATTAATGAGTTACTTTCCTTCAGCCCTAAGAAAAAGGCAACGGCAAAACAACAACAACAACAGCAGCAGCAGCAGCAGCAACAACAGCAAACTGCTGGGACCAGTCAAATGTTGACTTCAGGTATAAAACAAAACATAAAAAATCCCATCCAACTCTAGAACTTGAAAAGAAGTAATTGAGGTCAGATGGGTATTCCACTACAGTGATAGATTTAAGATTAGGACAAGCAGCTCTTTGATGAATTGTCTTTTTCATTTAGATAGGAAATGTTACAGACATTATTTAGATCCTGACAAAAAGTTGTTTCTCAAGGGTTCTTATCTATGTCATGTTTCACCCTGATGGAAAACACCAATTAGGTTTTAATTAACCTAGATAATTTATATGGGAAAACATGGGAAGGACTAGGATTTAATCTTTAAGTGCATTTTTTTTTTTTTTGCAAAAGGTTCCTACTTCACAAGTGGGCATGTCAGGGTGTGGGTGGGGAGTGAAGACTACTTCCTAAAGCCCAAGTGATGGGTGACTCAGGAGTCTAGAGCATTATCCATTTTTCCACATCCCAATTTCTGTTAACAATAGGCTGATTTACAAATAGTCCTTGACTTACAACAGTTCATTTAGTGACTGTTCAAAGTTACAACGGCACTGAAAAAAGTGACCATTTCCCACACTTACAGCCAAAGCAGCATCCCCATGGTCATGTGATCAAAATCCAGATACTTGGCAACTGATTCATATTTATGACCGTTGCAGTTTCCCAGAGTCATGAGATCCCCTTCTGACAGCAAAGTCAATGGGGAAGCCAGATTAATTTAACAACCATGTTAACAATTGCCCTTGACAATTGTGACAAGAAAGGTCACAAACTTCACTTAATTCACTTGGTCTGAAGTTGACGTGACAATCTTAGACCAGGCCAAGTCAAAACATGCCAGGAAATTTCTAGAAGCCTGGCACTCTGACAAAGTAGCCATCAATAGACACACTGACATTAAGAACATCTATAGACTATCCAAAAGAGATAATCAACCAACCCAAAAGAGAAAAAAAACAACAACTCCAGCACCTTTCCACCAGTAATCAGCACTCAGATCAGCGTAGTTTAACTTCAAGGTCAACTTCAGACCAAGTAAGCAATACTCCAATCAAGGAACTGCCAAAGAGCCATCAGTAAACAGCTCAACCAAAAAATCTCTAAGACCTCCGCCACCCAGAACAGACAGGCAAGTCACCAGAATATAAACTAATAGCAAGCAGCACTCTTTACTAGCACTAATGATGTTACCTAGTTAGGGTAATGAAATCTCTGCAAGAAAACAAGCAAGCTCAGAGAGCACCAAGGACCCATAAAACATATAAAGGGGTTTTTTTCCCCCTTATAGAGGACAATTTACTGTTAAATAATTGGTAAATGAGAATAATGTAATAAACTGTTAAATAAGAAAATGTTGGATAGAGGATTAAGCACAAAAGATTTGTAACCGATCAATACACTTTCTGTAATTGCAATGGATGATAATTGTTTTATGTTTTAAATTTTGTTTAAAAATAAAAAAAAATTCAAAAAAAAAAAAAAAGAGAGAGAGAGCACCAAGAACCCCTCAGCAAGGGTGAAATCCAGCAGGTTCTGACAGGTTCTGGAGAACTGGTAGTGGAAATTTTGAGTAGTTTGGAGAACTGGCAAATACCACCTCTGGCTGGCTCCAGAGTGGGGTGGGAATGGAGATTTTGCAGTATCCTTCACCTGCCATGCCCACCAAGCCACATCCACCAAGCCATGCCCACCAAGCCATACCATGCCACCAAGCCACGCCCACAGAACTGGTAGTAAAAAAAATTGAATTTCACCACTGCTCCTCAGTTATATCACAATAGTAAAAGAAAGTGATCTGATCCTGGCAAAGAATGAATGGCAACTGTTATTGGATATTGTTCAAATAGCTTTGAAGTAAAGGCTGGTGAAAGGCATGGCCATCTATGTAGGACATAAAATGAGTTTCAATCAGAATAGACCTGGAAAGGACATTGGAGGTCTTCTATTCCAACCTCCTGCTGAAGCAGGAGACCCTATAAAATTTCAGACAAGTGACTGTCCAGACTCTTCGTAAAGACCTCCAGTGATAAAGCATGTCATGAAGGCCATAAAATCCCCAGCTAACCCCAATCTTACTTTAAGGTTTTTTTTTTAAAAAAATACAACTATTTTCATAGCCATTTCAAACATTTTCTAATGGTTAGCAATAAAAACAATATCACAGTTATTAGGTGATCAGATACATATTAAGAAATATATATGGCTGCCTGACAATTAAAAATATCCTACAGCACTGAGCTGCCAAACACTTGTTCAAAACGTGCTTTATGGAAGACCTTTTTTGAGGGGGACAACCTGAGATGTTCTCAGCAAGTTCTTGCCAGGGCACAAAGAGCAAATATTTTGTTAATGAGCCTATGGAAATGGTTTGCAATGAATTCTGTGGGAAGACTCTGAAATTCTCCAGCAGGTTACTTAATGGAGCTTCAGCAATTGTACAATTTTAAGCAAATCTGCAGCCACTTCATTTCACATAATTAGGTAATAAACAGAATTAGTTCTGGCAGTTAAAGAGGCAAGCTTGAATTTTTCAGAAGAAGAACTTCTGGAGAGCACGGGTTTATGCCATTAGGTTTCATATGGCCCCAACGAGTCACTTCTCTGCCATGCGTTTTTCATTTAGTGACAATGAAGATTTTGGCTGGGGGAAACTACTTGGTATTCTCTCTGTCCTCCCTCTCTATTCCTCCTACTTAATCTCCTTGGCATTTTGAACAATATCTGAGCATGAAGTACATCTTTGAGAAATGAACTGGGACTTATGATGGACAGTCATGCTTCATCTTATTAAACTAAACTATGCACACAGCTTTTTCCTCACACAGGCAGCCTCTTTTCTCTACGTGAGATGTGATTAAATCAGGAAGCTTCTAATTAATTGTTTCCAGTTTGGGCAATCACGATAACTACAGAATAAACCAGGTGAGGGAGTTTATTTATTTAAGGATTTATTTGGCTGCTCAACTTAAAAAAAAAATGCAACTGTAGTGGGGCATACAGCATTAAAAACAAAATTACAATATCCCCCATGAATAAAATGACCAAAAATAAACAATGACAACAAAAGACACAGCTGGACACCCTAATGTTTACTATACTTTTCCAGATAAGTGCATCTAATTTCCTGGGCCCAGTGCCTGAGGGAACATTCACGTTTTTAGAGCCTTCCTGAAGGCTAACAGGGTCAGGCCCTGGCAAATCTTAGGGGAGAGATTATTTCACAGGGCAGGCACTACAACAGAAAAGACACAATCTTTTTTTTTCTTTTGTTCTATGCTAAGCAATCAAATTGCAGTCAGTTGCAATTGGTGTAATGATGGAACCGGAATTCAAACAATTAAGAAGGCTGGTAGAACACTCAGTTTAGCAGTTGCACATGCTGTAAGAGAAATGAGGTCTTGCATGATAGCCAGGCCCAGTGCCCATAGTGCCAAAGCCGAGTTCAACAACTTAGAGCCAGAGTGCACAGTGCAGAGTTGTAGGCATAAGAGACAAAGGACAAAGCTAGTCAATGGCAGGTGGGTTTTGGGAAATGAGGCAAGGCAGTGTTGGAAAAACAAGAGTGGTTTTGACCAGGGGTGGGTTCTACTTACCTTTACTAGCAGTTTGCAATGGGATCGCGCACACGGTGAGCTTCTGCGCATGTGCGGATGGCCTATGACAACATCTGGGGCGGTGGGCAGGGCCTCCCGCCGGTTTTACTACTGGTTCTTGCGAACCGGTCTGCACCTGGGGCCACCCACCACTGGTTTTGACAGAGTGGGGTCAGGATAGAAGCTGATATAGTCACATGCCACAAGCACGCCAGTGGTGGGTTGCTTCTGGTTCTATAGAACTGGTAGTAAAACCAGTGGGAGGCTCCACCCACCAACCCCGACATCATCAAAATGCTTTTGTGCTTGTGTAGAAGAGCGTGCACGCGTGCAAGCAAAGCAAACACACGCGCACAGCCCCGCTGCGAACTGGTAGTAAAGGTAAGTAGAACCCACCCCTGATGCACACACATACACACAAAGTACTTAAATTAGGGACTTCATTCTGGACACTTACCAGAGGTGGTATTCAGCAGGTTCTGACCAGTTCTGGAGAACCAGTAGCAGAAATTTTGAATAGTTCAGAGAACCGATAAATACCACCTCTGACTGGCCCCGCACCCATCTATTCTCTGTCTCCCAAATCCCAGCTGATCGGGAGGAAATGGGGATTTTTCAGTAACCTTCCCCTGGAGTGGGGAGGGAATGGAGATTTTACAGTATCCTTTCCCTGCCACGCCCACCAAGCCATGCCACATCCACAAGCCATGCCCACAGAACTGATAGTAAAATTTTTTGAATCCCACCACTGACAGGCTAATAAAGTAGTGTGATCAATATTATATACAAGTGAAAATATTATTTACAAAAACCAATATGTGTTTCCATGTACGTACAGAGTAGTATAAGAAACATAATTTGTAACGTACTTAATTTTCCTTCCTTCAAGTCTCTTTCCCTCACTTCCAGCTTGTACTTTATTATACTTCTTCCTCCTTCTCATTTTCTCAATATTTGGTACTGAAAGGTCTGTGAGTCTTTCTGGCAGGTGCCTTGCTGCCAAACAAATCTTTTAACTCACAGAGTTCCACTGTGTAGCACCAGAATCTCCATGCTTGCAACAAAGTCTGTTTCTCCTAGTTTGCCCACATTTTCACACATCCTCTGGTTTTTTCCTTCTGGTCTTCTCCTTGCTCCAGGACTGCAGTTTCTGGACTGAGTAGTCTGTATCATCCCTGCACTCCACTCCATGTTAAGTAGGTAATGTCATCTCTAGAAACTCCCCCGCACCACACCTTTTCTGCTTTTCCTTACTATTTTAATATTCTATGTTTAAAGCATTTTAATATTTCCCCGTTTTCTGTTCACATGTTCTTGGTCTTGTGCTGAGTCATCTGCTTTCCTTAAAAATATCCATGACCCTGATACAGAACCAATGTCAGACCTGCCACGACTTAAACCTCCAAATAGAAAAGATCCTTGGCTCCATTTGTTGAGAAAGATATAGTTGTATTAGAGATCAAGTGTATTGCAGTATTGCAGAGCCAGAACTGAGAATTGTGCACCAAAATCCCTAAGTTCAGATTTTTCTAAACTACACTTAACTGCCTCCCATTGCCCACCCTTTATAGTCAATTTGGTTCTGCCAAGATATTTTCATAATGGTCAGTTCAAGCACAGGTCGGTATATAGCTGCCTCCTTCTTCCAGCCGAATGACTTTGAAGCAGGGTCTCAAGGAGATACAGAACTTACTTTCGTTTCCTCCCCAAGCATTTCCCTCCCCCCAAGTTCATGACAGTCTGTCATCAGTGATGGTATTCAGCTGGTTCAGACCGATTCGAGCGAACTGGTAGCAGCGCGCCCACCCGCTCTGGCTCTATGCTGTCCTATTTAGCCACGTTTTCATGGTCGAGTATATGCGTGGAAGGCACACATGCGAGCAAAGCACATGTGTGGCAGGCCGGGCACATGCACCGAAGGCCCATGTGCGAATCGGTGGTAAAAATATGTGAAACCCACCTCTGTCTATTACCACATAGCAGTGAAACACAAGCAAGTATGAGGTGGTTGGTAACGACCAACCATGTTTCTACACCCAGGCATTTCACCCTGCTAGTGGTTTGGATGAATTCAACCACTAGAAAATCCCATAAATTGGTTTTAGTTGTAAAGCCTAGATCTGAAAGTAGAGAAGAGTTCAGGAGAATCTGAACAGATCAACTTTGCTCAGTTACAAAATTGTTGGCTCATCCTGGGGCTACAGAACCTGCCAAGATCTAGACCTTTCTATGAAACTGCCCTTCCCTGATCCTACTCACTTTCTGTCCCATGTGTTTCAAGCAATCAGTTGGGGAGTGCAGAGTTAAAGCCATTCTGTGAGTGCCTTCAAACCTACCAGCAAGTCTTTTATGTTCATCTCCCATCTTCATGGAGCTCCTCAGGTTCAGGAAAGGGGTCTCAGACAACTGGGAGAGATTAATATTATGATTTAGGTTTAGAAATACTGATAAAAAGTAGATACAGTTGAGGATGTAGAAGAAGACCTCATGAAGCTCCTCAGGTGGAAGAATTTCTCCTTGGAACCAGCAATGCAATTTGTAAATCCCCAAGAATATCTTCCAAGGGTTTGCGTACATATCCATTAACCAATCCTACCAAAATCTCAATTCTGATCATCATCCCTTACTCAGAGTAGCTAGAGAAATAGCAAAAGCAGTCTCAAACAAAACAAAACAAAACAAAACAAAACAAAACAAAACAAAACAAAACAAAACAAAACAAAACAAAACAAAACAAAACAAAACAAAACAAAACAAAACAGCAACAACCCCTTCCTCCCATGAATTAATATAGGAGCCAAGTAGCTGTAATCATACTTTATGTGTCAAGGATAAAACTCTGCCAGTGGCTATGCTATAGGTCTGGGGGAGGAAATGATTTATATGCTATTTAACAAAATGGAAGATGACTCTGAATTTAATACATCCCACATTATCATATCCTCAGCAAATGTAGTATAACTCTTCCATTTTAAATATAAATTATTTAAGGAAAAGATAGGTTTCTTATGCTCTGAATTTTCATAGCCAAGGTTTTAAATTTTTAATGTCTTTTATTACATGAATGAAAAGAGAAAAACAAAACATATATATATATATATACACACACATACAGAAAAAAAGCAAAATGCACACAAACACAAACACACACACACACATGCATACACTTACACTGTATTATACTCAATATATAAAAGCATTTAAAAAAAATTAAATCTTGCCCATAAAGACTCTTATTGATTTATTGGTCTAGAACTGGCTAATTCAAAGGCTTTTAAATTTAGAGGGATAATTCTGCAATATTATCTTTATAGCTACATTCGAACCTTGAAAAATCAGTTCTGCTGATACATTCTAAACCTTTGTTACATAGATCAATATCACAATATAATCTTTAAAGGCTTTTCCTTTTCTAAAATAATATTAACAATAATGTGATTATTAAATCAAATGGAGATAAAGATGGAGCAAGCCCAAATCATGTATGCCATATTCTCTTAAAATACATAACATATATTCATTTTATTTATTGGAAAGATTAACCATTCTTCTTAAATAAGTACAGAAGAAGAAGATATCATAGAATAACAGAGTTGGAAGGGACCTTGAAGGTCTTCTAGTCCAACCCCCTGCTTAGGCAGGAAACCCTACACCACTTCAGACAAATGGTTATCCAATATCTTCTTTAAAAATTCCAGTTTTGGGGCATTCACAACTTCTGGAGGCAAATTGTTCCACGGATTAATTGTTCTAACTGTCAGGAAATTTCTCCTTAGTTCTAAGTTGTTTCTCTCCTTGATTAGTTTTCAGCCATTGCTTCTTGTCCTGCCCTCAGGTGCTTTGGAGAATAGCTTGACTCCTTCTTCTTTGTGGTAACCCCTGAGATATTGGAACACTGCTATCATGTCTCCCCTAGACCTTCTTTTCATTAAACTACACATACCCAATTCCTGCAACCGTTCTTCATCTATTTTAGCCTCCAGTCCCCTAATCATCTTTGTTGCTCTTCTCTGCACTCTTTCTAGAGTCTTAACATCTTTTTTACATCGTAGCAACCAAAACTGAATGCAGTATTCCAAGTGGCCTTATCAAGGCATTATAAAGTGGTATTAACACTTCACGAGATCTTGATTCTATCCCTCTGTTTTTGCAGCCTAGAACTGTGTTGGCTTTTTTGGCAGCTGCTGCACACTGCTGGCTCATTTTTAAATGGTTATCCACTAGGACTCCAAAATCCCTCTCACAGGTGTCCCATAAATGTAAAAATAAACTGTTGATAATGTAATTTAAAATAATCAGAATTGTATTTTGTATTCCTTAAAATAAAATAAAAATTGATGCAACCCTTCTTGCAAATCTCCTATCCATCTTCATTACACTCTTTCATTTTTCTGTAGAAATAAATTCTACACTTAAACTCTTCCAAGACTCTTTCCAACACAAGAATATTTGGAAATTTCAGTAACTACAAAATTAGTAAATCTAAAGAGATTTTAATTGAACATGAGGATGATCTGCAATGTTGTTGTTAAACATGAAATATTTTGAAGGAATTACTAACAATGAGATGTAGAGTATCTGGAGTACCGATATCTTTTTCTGCCCAACTAATCCCTCAAAAAACTTGGGATAATGCCCATGGATCAATTTTTATGCAAGGAAAAATCAAATTTAATTGTTAGCCCCAGAAGCTTCCAAATATATCTTTCAGCCTTTAATGCTGAAAAAAAAAAGTTGATTTCTGTCAACTTTTTGACATAATGTTTGACAAGATTCAGTCAAGCCTCTGCCAAAGTACTGAGGTACTAGTTGTGCTTATAACCATTTGTGAAATGAATCATTTAGATTCTGTAAACAAACAGAAGCAAAAGAAATCCAGAGGTCAAAATAGCTCAGGTATCCAGTTGTTCTATGTTACCTCCTCTCATCTGAGCTGTCATATTTAAGTAAAATATAATTTAATGGAACAGATCAGTCTATAGGGCACCTGCCTTGAATGCCTATGTGTGTATATGTGGTAAAATCAATACTACATATTGCTTTTTCCATAATGTAAAAAGAAATGGTAATGACAGTTGGAAGAATATGCCAGTTACAATCTAAACAAAATGCATTTCTCTAAGAATGTCAGACCATAGCATATTGCGGCTAAATGGGTATCAGTAAATTTCAAAATATACGAAGGTAGTTCAATAATCTGGAATTAAACATAAGTAATGGTATTAAATGAAAATCACCTCCCCCCCCACCTCTGTAGAAATATGTAGAGACTCATGAACAGAAGAACAAAAATAATCTTATGGAATATTGGCAAAGCTATTCTCTAGTGATTAAAGCACAGAGTCATGTATCAGCCGATGGTGACATTGGAAGTACATCTTCTGTTCTTGCACTTCTAACAATAGCTGCAGGAATATGAACAGGCCAGAATCCTGTCCAGAATCCTAATGGCTTTCTGATGAAATAAACAATGACTTTTAATTAGAAGTTAAACATTTTTAATTAAGATGATTCTGCAGTAATTATCTCAGTCGTCTGCTTCACCAGATTTTAATGAAAAAGATTGATTAGTGACATAATTAAGCATTTCAAGGGGCTACTTTGTTTTTTGAGATAAAAGGAATATGATTGATCTGTATTCATCTGCTGAAGTCAAAAACCGATCTCTTTCTCTAAAAAAAAAAAAAAGGATGGCCATTATAACCGATACTCCAGTTCATTGCAAATTCTTGCTTATCTTAACAAGGATTGGTTCAAGGTCTCTTTTGGTGGTTAAATTTCTGCTTGTTTTAATATGTAAACATACCACATGATATCTTATAGCACTGTAATCTCAGATCCCGGGGGGCGGGGGGCTGCAATGTTGTCACGGGGGTCCGGGAAGGCTAGAAGAAATGCTAAGATTTGAATCTTGAGATAGGTCTTGGGGGTCCAAGGCCATGATACATGGCCACAAAAGGTATTTAAAAGGGGTCTGTGGTGAAGAAAAGGTTGAGAACCACTGGAATATGGCATTCGAATAGTTATGGATTGGATTTGTAGGATTTGCTATGATTCAACAAGACAATTCCCGGATGCAAGTGAATAATTCTCAGTAAAGCCAGTGGAAAATCAGACAGGAATTTTGCAAACTTGCATTGCACTGTTTCAGAGTACATGAGCAAATTCATGAATGAAATAAAAGAAAAAGATAGGATTGAGTAAAAAGTCCTATTGAAATTTTTGACTAGTTTTGTGGTGAGAAAAATTGGACATAACCCCCCCCCCCAATTTCTGCAAGGAATGAAATGTTCTTCAACAGGTTTTCAGAGATAAGATTCTCAGTTCATGGTGACAACCGCACCAACCCTTCCTTGAGAGGAATTCCGTCACAGTGCCTTCTGTTGGGCTTTATTTGAAATAATGAATGGCAAGATATTCATTCGTGACCCTAGACCGTTTTGTACGTTTATGCAAGTACACTACGTTCCGTTCATTTCTCTGATCTTCTCTCCTTTTTTGAAATATATTCTCATTCAACTAATCAAACAAGCACTTGTATGGAAAAAAAATATATGTGAATGAAATTTTCTGCCCAGCCCAAGAAAATGTCTGCTCTTGTGAGAAAAGCCATTAAATGCAAATTGAAAGAGTGACACATTCATTGCCATTTTGTTATTAAAAAACCCCAAAATAATCCTTCCCCCCAATGATTATATTGTGAGTTATATACCAACAGCACACATTATCTAAGTTGGAAGTTGTATGCAGTAAAAGATATTCTGGACAAACAATTTCCTGTTCAGCTGGAAAATGATTTACCTTGGACTTTCAGAAAAGAAATGACAAACTGAAGTCAGCTACACAAAAAAGTGTAGTCAATGATCGTGGTGGGATGAAGAGCTGGTGAGCAGACTGGCACTTCATAATTCCTTTTTGGACAAGGAGAGGATTTGAGATATCTCACAAGTGCTCCAGAAGCTGCTCCTCATGAGGTGATCACAAGACAGCAGTCTCCAACAGGTTTGGAGGCCTGGGAGATGAGGATACAGTCATCTCTAAACGGTAGTTGGCGTTTTTGAAAGAACACTGGCTTTGCATACTTCTTTTTGTAATCACTTTTGCAAATTACATCTTAACTGGTTTTCAGCTTTAGTAACCTTTGAATTGACAGTAATAGTAAGCAGACAATAATTTTAATGAAAGGAATGATACCTCTTTGCAATGTTTGTTGCAGCTGACTTTTATTTATTTATTTATTTATTTATTTATTTATTTATTTATTTATTTATTTATTATTTATTTATTTATTTGATTGATTTGTATACCGCCCTACTCCTGAAGGACTCAGGGCGGTGAACAGCCAAACAATAAAATACATAGATACAAAAAATTTAAAAAAACAGATAAAATCAAATTAAACCATTTTGGCCCAGACAGATTAAAACACCCCAATAATTTAAAAACAGATTAAAATTTACATATTTAAAAAGGGAAGAGATTAGGCCAAGTCCGCCTGATGGAATAAAAAGGTCTTCACAGTGCGGCGGAAGGTGCGCAGATCCGGGATCCTCCGTATCTCTGGGGGGAGCTCATTCCAGATGGTGGGTGCCCCCACAGAGAAGGCTCTCCCCCTAGGGGTTGCCAGCCGACACTGTTTGGCTGACAGCACCCGGAGGAGGCCCTCTCTATGAGAGCGTACTGGCCGGTGGGAGGCTATTGGTGGTAGTAGGCGGTCCCGTAGATAACCAGGTCCTAAGCCATGGAGCGCTTTAAAGGTGGTAACCAAAACCTTGAAGCGCACCCGGAAGACCACCGGGAGCCAGTGCAGCTCGTGCAGGAGAGGTGTTACATGGGAGCGCCATGTCGTTCCCATTACCACCCGCGCGGCCGCACTCTGCGCCAGTTGGAGCCTCCAGGTGCTCCTCAAGGGGAGCCCCATGTAGAGAGCATTGCAATAGTCCAGGTGGGAGGTGACGAGGGCATGAGTGACCATGCGTAACGAGTCCCGATCCAGAAAGGGATGCAACTGGCGAATCAGGCGAACCTGATGAAAAATCCTCCCGGTCATGGCCGTCAAGTGCTCTTCTAAAGACAGCCGTGAATCCAGGAGGATGCCCAATTTGCGAGCCCTCTCCGTGGGGGCCAATGATTCACCCCCAGTAGTCAGTGATGGCATCAACTGACTATATCGGGACGTCGGAAACCACAGCCACTCGGTCTTGGATGGGTTGAGCCTGAGCCTGTTCCTCCCCATCCAGATCCGTACGGCCTCCAGGCACCGGGACATCACTTCAAGGGCATCGTTGGGGTGATCCGGGGTGGAGATGTACACCTGGGTGTCGTCAGTGTACTGATGGTACTCCACCCCGAAACCATGGATGATCTCGCCCAGCGGCTTCACATAAATGTTGAACAGGAGAGGCGAGAGGACCGACCCTTGCGGCACCCCACATATGAGGGGCCTCGGGGTCAACCTCTGTCCCCCTGTCAACACAGACTGCGACCGGTCAGAGAGAAAGGAGGAGAACCACTGCAACACAGTGCCTCCCACCCCTAACTCTTCCAACCGGTGCAGCATGATACCTTGGTCGATGGTATCAAAAGCCGCTGAGAGATCTAACAGGACCAGGACAGAGGAGCACCCCCTGTCCCGAGCCCTCCAGAGATCATCAACCAATGCGACCAATGCCGTTTCCGTGCTGTACCTGGGCCTGAAGCCCGACTGGAACGGATCCAGATACGTCATTTCATCCAGGTGCTGGGGGAGCTGTTGCGCAACCACACTCTCAACAACCTTCGCCACAAAACGAAGGTTGGAGACCGGACAATAATTTACCAACATTGCTGGGTCCAGGGAAGGCTTCTTAAGGAGAGGCCTCACCACCGCCTCTTTCAAGACGACAGGAAAGACATCCTCACCCAACGAAGCATTTATAATCCCCTGGAACCAGCCTCGTGTCACCTCCCGAGAAGCCAGCACTAACCAGGAGGGACACGGGTCCAATAAACAAATGGTCGCGTTCAGTCTACCCAGAATCCTGTCCACGTCCTCAGGGGTCACAGGATCAAACTCATCCCAGATAACATCCTCAAGACCTGCCCCAGTCCCTCCCCTTGAGACTACCCAGTCGGAGTCCAGATCTTCCCGAATCTGAGTGATTTTGTCATACAGATACTGAACAAAATCCCGGCTCTACCCTCCAAGGGGTTCTCCCGCGCTTCCTGGTGGAGCAGGGAGTGGGTCACCCTAAACAGGGTGGCCGGGCGATTGTCTGATGATGCAATAAGAGCAGCAAAATAGCTACATTTCACTGCTTTTATCGCCACTAGGTAATTCCTAATATGAGATCTTACCAGTGTCCGGTCAGATTCAGAAAGACTGGCCCTCCAACTGCTCTCTAGGCATCTTTTCCGGTGCTTCAACTCCCTCAGCTCCTCAGTGAACCAAGGAGCTAAATGAGATCGGTGCCGGGTCAGAGGCCGAAAAGGCATGACCCGGTCCAGAGCTTCAGCGGCCGCCCTATCCCAGGCGGCCACTAGGTCTCCAGTCATGGCGTGTGCCAGAGCCTCAGGGAATGTCCCAAGCTCTATCTGGAACCTGTCAGGTTCCATCAGGCGCCTGGGGCGGAACCATCTTACCGGCTCCGCCTCCCTGCGGCGGGGTGTAGTGGTTCGAAGGTCGAGACAAAGGAGAGAGTGATCAGACCATGACAAGGGCTCGGTGACTATATCCCCTATCTCGAGATCACTCAACCACTGTCCAGAGACAAAAACCAGATCCAGCGTGTTTCCCCCCATGTGGGTAGGACCATGAATTAACTGGGTCAGGTCCATGGCTGTCATGGAAGCCATGAACTCCTGAGCCACCTCTGACGCCTCACCCATGGACGGCAGGTTGAAATCCCCCATGACCATAAGCCTAGGGGTATCAACCGCCACCGCGGCGATGACGTTGAGTAGTTCAGGCAGGGCTGCTGCCACGTGGCAGGGAGCCAGGTACGTGATCAGCAAACCCCTCTGAACCCCGTGACCCCATTTCACAAGGAGGGATTCACAGCCGGCCGTCTGAGGAACAGTGGCCTCCCTCGGTCTCAGACCATCTTTAATGATAACCGCTACCCCCCTGCCCCTCCCCTGTGACCTTGGCTGATGGAATGCGTGGAAACCTGGTGGGCACATTTCAATGAGGGGAACCCCCCCTCCTGGCCCAACCAGGTCTCCGTAATACCTGCCAGGTCCGCACCCCCCTCCTGAATAAGATCACAAATGAGGGGGGCTTTATTTACTACGGACCTGGCATTGCATAACATCAGCCGAAGGCCTGGGCCCTGAGGGTCTACGCAACCTGGAGAACGGGTGGAGCCTAGGGGGCTGGAGCACGCCACCGCTCGTAAACAGCGGGTGCGCGCTCCCCTAACACGATATGGCCCCCTGCTCCCGCCATATCTACCCCTCCCACTCATAGCTTTTAGAAGCTGGAGAAAGAAAAAAAGAAAATCGATTCAGCATTATTATTATTATTATGTAATAATATTATAATATTTAATTATACTAAATGTTTTTAATATAATTTGGATGGATAACTTAATCATGCTAAATTAAATCTCATGGGTTTTTTTTTGTAGTCTACTCTGTACTTAGCCTGAATCCATGAACTCTCTTTATATCTTATTGCGCTATGCCTTATTACTTATGGAGAGACCTGCAATTTGTCAGAAGACATGTATGTATCTGCAGAAGAAACTGCAGGTGAGAGCTTACTCTGGTGCAATATGATTTCTATGGGTAGGTTGTCACTGATATATGTATTTCCCTGTCAATATCCCACTGATAGAGATTCAGAATTTAATCCTTATGTTATTAAACCAAAAGCATAAGCAAGGAGTGTTTTTTGAATGTAAGAATGCAGGGCGAACCCATTCGTTTTCACACAAATGGTCTTTTTTGAAGACCCACAGAGAAGATTTTGATGAGCAAGGAATTGCTTCTTCTTATTCCATGAGAAGATATTCTTTCTGCTTATGGAAGTAGTCCACTGGATCTAGAATGGGACAGGTCGCTGTGGCCGACTCACCTAGTTGACTTTCCCTGGCCAACTCACTGCGGTAGGGACAACTCGCTATGGGACAATTCAATCTGGGATAACTCAAGAGAGGGAGCAGCAAATTGCAGCTCAACCTTGCCTTGAGGACTTCTAACTTAAGAAGGTTCAACTTAAGAAGCAAGACAAGAACTGCTGAAATTATTGAATTGTCCTGGGTTGAGTTGTCCCTGCAGTGAATTGGCTGTAGCGAATTGTCCCACAGCAAGTTGGCCAGGGTGAGTAGGCCAGGATGAGTGAACCTGGGTGAGTTAGCTGCTAAGAGTTGTTCTAGACCAGGGGTCAGCTCTGGAGCCGCATGTGCTCTTTCATCCCTCTGCTGCGGCTCCCTGTTGCCGGTTGCCTGCACAATTGATAGGGCTTTCAGCAGGGGTGAAATGTAAAGTTTGTTACTACCGGTTCTGTGGGCATGGCTTGGTTGGGGGAGTAATTTGACTGGGTGGGCATGGCCAACTTTTTTTTAATTTTAACTTTTCAAAGCATTTTTTCTGCAAATGCAAAAAAATGCTTTGAAAAGCCTCTGCTGATCAGGAACACAGCTGGGATTGTCAGAGCCTTTTCAAAGCATTTTTTTAACCACCTCTTCCGCTGAAGAGGTTGCAGAAAAAAAGTTTTAAAAGTCTCTCTGATGATCCCAGCTGAGTTGCCTGATCGTTTCAAAAAATGCTTTGAAAAATCTATCTGACAATCAGGCAACTCAGCTGGGATCATCAGAGAGACTTTTAAAGCATTTTTTTTCTGCAACCTCTTCCGCGGAAGAGGTGGTTAAAAAATGCTTTGAAAAGTCTCTCTGACAATCCCAGCTCTGTTGCCTGATCGTCAGAGCCTTTTCAAAGCATTTTTTAAACTACCTCTTCCCCGGAAGAGGTTGCAGAAAAAAATGCTTTGAAAAGCCTCTGAGATCCCAGCTGAGCCGCACGATCATCAGAAGCTTTTTTTTTTACTTTTAAAAGCATTTTTTTCGGCGGAAGAAGTTGTAGAAAAAATGCTTTTAAAAGTAAAAAAAAAAGCTTCTGATGATCGTGCAGCTCAGCTGGGCATGGTAGGGTGTGTGTGTGCAGGGATTTTTGCTACTGGTTCTCTGAACCACCTGCCGCCATCGCTACCAGATCGGGCGATCCGGTCCAAACCGGGAGCATTTCACCCCTGGCTTTCGGTTAGGACAGGTAGAGGAAAAAGGATGCCGCGCTAGGAGGAGACTCTATGGTGGGGGAACTGGACTTCCGGTCGGCTCCAGAATTGAACAGGGGGGCTTCCGGTTAGGACCTTTGTGTCTCTTTGAGTGTTTAAGGTTGCTGACCCCTGTTCTAGACTTTCCTGGATCCTATCAAATTCATTGTCTGTTTGTGTAATTAACTTAATTTCCATAACATACATACACATGCAGTTAATGCCATACTTTCAAAAATACACATGCATACATATTCATGGATCTTTCCAAAACGAATAGGTGCAAACTTTTCAAGTGATGAATGATAGCTAATTGATCCACTTCATCCATGCTACACTAACATCTGCTTGTGTTCATCAATGTATTTTTGTGTAAAAAGAAATGAAAAGACGATTTCTTTCACATTTGAATCTTACCAAAGTCAGAAGAAAATAAACGTATATAATTTATTATAATCAAACTAAGAAAGGCATAGATATAATTCCAGTTAGAATTATTGTTATTGTTTCTCTTTGCAGCATCTATTAATTCCTTCAAATTTATGTTGATTTAGCTGTTTTATAGAATCAATCAGCAAGGCAAATTAGATTGGCAATATGTTAAACTGCTTTTCATCCATGACTGCAAAGAACTTCAAATGACTATGGAAAAGTATTTGTTAAAAGTGTGGTCAATTTTATTACTGAACTTAATCAAGCCTAAGAAAAGATTGGATACAACCAATGAAATAAATAATTCCATTTCTTAAAGGACAAGGCACATTTTCAGCTCATTATTATTTCAAATCCAGGATGGCTATTATGTTTATGTTAGCTTTGTGGCATACATATATTTTTCTCCTCAGTTCAGTGCAGACAACTAAACCAAATTACAGCATATAACTGCTATATGTAAATCGATACTTTAATAAACTTTGATTACAAAACATTTCAAGTAATGTTTGCCACTTCTTAAGACAGATCAGTTTTTCCCCTATGACTATTCAATAAACAGATTTGGCCATTATAGGCTAACTTCTCCCTAGTTGCTTATGAAGTTTTTTATCACGAGTCTGCTTCAGGTTGTTGGAGACATATGGAAAAGTACGAAAGGCAGAAAGAAGAGAAAAATTTCATTGTGTAAGTGGTTTATGTGAACATACGTCAGTGGTGGGTTTCAAAAATTTTTACTACCGTTTCTGTGGGTGTGGCTTGGTGGGCGTGGCATGGCATGGCTTGGGCATAGCATGGCTTGGTGGGCGTGGCTTGGTGGGCATGGCAGGGGAAGGATACTGTAAAATCTCCATTCCCACCCCACTCCCGGGGAAGGTTACTGCAAAATCCCCATTTCCTCCTGATCAGCTGGGACTTCAGAGGCAGAGAATAGATGCGGGTGGGGCCAGTCAGAATTTTTACTACCGGTTCTCCGAACTACTCAAAATTTCTGCTACCGGATCCCCAGAACTGGTCAGAACCTGCTGAAACCCACCTCTGACATACATATACTATGTTGACTTCTTTCTATGCAAATTAAGAGTAGCAAGTCACAGAACAAATTCCCTCAACATCCAAAGTAGTAAAAGAGGAAGTAAAGAATACCAAAAAAAAAAAAAAAAAAAAAAATTCACAGACTAATATGGCCTTCATCTTCTCAAACTGAAACTATATATCCCATTGCATTATTTCTGTAAAAAAATACAATATTCTCTAGGGAATCTTTGAAAAGTCATGGGAAATATGTAGCTATAAATATTGGCATGCAATCCACAGTTTACAAGACTTCTTCAAATGCCTATAATAAAATAAATCTTTTGGTGTTAGTGGGGAAAAATTTTCTTCAGCATTTTTAGACAGTCTGAACGTAGCAAATAAGACTTTCTGAAGACTTCCTTACTAAGAAAAGGTATACCTTATCAATAAGATTCAAATATGATTCTCTTATAAGCAAGCCCATTGTCAGAAAGTTCAGAACTTTTTTAAGGACTTGACGAACATCAGGCGTATGTGACAAGGCATCCTGGCCACTCCAGACTATAAGGTGGCTCCATCATGTTGAAAGGGCAACACAAGACTTTTTAAATGAGCTGAACACATTTTTTGGAAGATTTGAGGCATCAAATAGCACTTCCGCGAGGAAAGCTGTGCTCCATCCTGATGAGCAAGTGCTTGGTTGTGATGTTACTTCTGTCTGGAGGACATTGCGGAAAGTTAACATTCAGAAGGCAGCAGGCCAGGAGTGAAATGCTCCCGGTTCAGACCAGATCACCTGATCCAGTAGCAGTGGGTGGTTCCGAGAACCGGTAGCAGAAATCCCTGCTCCCCCACTGCCCAGCTGAGCTGTGCGATCATCAGAGGCTTTTTTTAAACATTTTTTCTACAAATGCTTTTAAAAGTAAAAAAAAAGCCTCTGATGATTGTGCGGCTCAGTTGGGATTGTCAGAGCCTTTTAAAAGCATTTTTTACAACCTCTTTGGCCAAAGGTTGTAGAAAAATGCTTTTAAAAGGCTCTGATGATCCCAGCTAAGTTGCCTGATTGTCAGAGCCTTTAAAAAAAAAAATGCTTTTAAAAGGAAACAAAAGCCTATGATGATGAGGCAACTCAGCTGGGATTGTCAGAGTCTTTTAAAAGCATTTTACCCCCCAAGCCATGCCCACAGAATTGGTAGTAACAAATTTTACATTTCACCGTTGCAACAGGCCCAGATAATATCCCTGGGCATGTTCTTAGAGAATGTGCAGATGAGTTGGCTTGTGTTCTTACAGATATTTTCAATCTTTCACTGTAGCAGGCAGTGGTCCCATCGTGCTTTAAGACTGCCATTAATTTGGCAGTGCCAAAAAAGTCTACAATTACAGATCTCAAAGATTACAGTCCGGGTGCACTTACATCCATCATTATGAAATGTTTTGAGAGGCTGATAAAGGGCATTATTGTATCTAGCCTCCCTCCAACATTTGATTTGTGTTTGCTTTTTGTCCAAAGCGCTCTACAGAGGATGCTATTTCTTCTGTTCTCCATGTGAGCTTGGTGCACTTAGAGGGAAAGAGATACTCATGTGCGAATGCTGTTGGTTGACTTCAGTTCGGCATTTAATATAATTGTTCCTCAGCATCTAGTAGACAAATTGGGCTTTTTAAGCTTTAATGCTCCTTTGTGCAACTGGATTCTTGATTTTCTTATTGATAGGCCTTGGTATGTGCGAATTGGGACTAATACTTCTAACATTTTCTTGAGCACCGGTTCTCCTCAGGGCTGCATTCTAAGTCCACTGTTGTTTACTCTGTTGAGCCATGACTGTTGTGCTAAGTTTACAACCAGAGGTGGTATTCAGCAGGTTCTGACCAGTTCTGGAGAACCGGTAGCGGAAATTTTGAATAGTTCAGAGAACTACCTCTGATTGGCCCCGCACCCATCTATTCTCTGCCTCCCGAGTCCCAGTTGATCAGGAGGAAATTGTTGTGGTCTGCCAGCAGCCTGTGGAACTGGTAGCAGAGTCAAACAGTGATGAGGCTGGGGAGGAACATGGGCCAGTCCTGGAGTCTGGGAAAGGCTCGGACAAGGGCTCTGATTTCAGCAACAGAGTGGTCAATGCCTGGAATGCTCTACTCGACTCTGTTGTTACAGCCTCAAACCCTCACAGTTTCAACTTCAAACTGTTTACCATGGACCTCACTCCCTTCTTAAGAGATCTGTAAAGGGAGTGTGCATAAGCACACCAACGTGCCTACCGTCCTTGTCTTACTGTCCCCATTTATTTGTATTTACTTCCTATGTTTATGTTCATACATACTGTATACTTGTTATCTGTACATGTTTGACGAACAAATAAATAAAAATAAATAAATAAACATTGCTCTAGAGGTATTGTTGGACATAGTCCAAATACATGTATGGTATAAGGTGCTTGAGTGGAAAGGCTAGTGTATATCATACATGTTTCTAGCATCTATATTTATTTGAACTGTTATGTGCTTCTATGGATAATATAAGATAACCTGCCATCCTGGAGTAGAGAATTTCTCACAGTTCATAATTTTATGGCATTCCCCACTATTATAAAAGTACTACATTGAGGAGGACATTTAGTCTGTATGCAGTAATCAGAAAACAAACCCATTTATTTCTCACATTAAAAGTAACTGATTAAACATTGTGCACACGTGCTGTGGCTTGAGCTCTGAGTTAAGAAGTTCCAAGTGTAGAAATACACATGGTAGAGTATTTGCAAAATAAAGATAGTAATATTTCATTTATTAAAAAAAAATACTAATGGCCAAACTAACATGGTTATTCATTACACTCCAGACCAACACATGTTTGTTTTGAAAGTAGCAGCTCAGTGCAGGTCTCGCCATGACCAACTTGCCATAGGATAACTCATCAAAATGATTGTTCCTCTAGTATTTCTGGATTGACTTTTTTATTTTATTATCATTGACCATGGTTCTGTTGAAATTACTGGTAACTGAACTTTTGTATTTGTTGAATTGTCCTGCTGTGAGTTGGCCGTGGTGTATTGGCTGCGGTGAGTTGGCCATGGAGAGTTGTCCCTTTCCCTCAATGTATGGCCAATATATGGTCAGCCAGATATGATCATAGAGCTCAGAAAGGTTTTTTAAAAAAACATTTCCTCAATATGGCACCCATGGGAGGGCAGAGGGGGTCAAAAAAGGCAAGATGATCATTGTGGCAACGTAATCTCTTTGAACATGCATGTAATGTTGATGTGCATATAAAAGGATGGCGGTGCCATGATTTCCATCTTGTCTTTTTTGACCTCATTCACTTGGACATTAGTGTTCCTTGATCCTTATCCTGCTGAATATTACCCCTCTCTCAAGAGCCAATGAAAGAGCCTTTTATTTTTTTCCCCTTTCAATTGCTTGTGAGATAGTTATTTCTACAACATATTCATGTTGCAGTTAACTAGACTTCTATGAGTCCCATGGCTCCAATCATATTTGGCCATTGTGGAAGAGGCTGCCATAATTAATTATAATCATGCTTCCAGTATGACCATATTTGTAATGTACGGAGTTCTAAAGTCATGCTGTATGCACACTTCTCCTAACATCTTTTCCTGCTTAGCTGCCGAGTCTACTTATTCAAACTATACAGTTAACATGGAAAAGCCATCAGTTCTCTTTATTTTTTTTTTTTTAAAAAGACAATTACACATGATCTTGCATTGAATTTTTCTAGCCATTTTAAAGGAACCAAACCAATTGGAGATCTACAATAATGTTTATGTATTGGGCATGCAAATAATATAATGGGTTCCCAGACAAGTACATCCTGCCAAATCTCCTGAGCATTTAACATACAAAATTTTATAACGAGGATACACGGATGTCACAAAAATGCCACAAATAATTTATGATCCATAGAAAGAAGAGCATGGCTTAAATAAAATGGGCAGGTGACCCTTAATTTGGAGAGGATGGCACTTTGAAATCACTATGAAAAGATTCTGCCAACCCAGAATATCTGTTAGCATAACAGTAACACATAGAGTAAAACAATATACATCTGACTACCTTTTATGATGGCAATGGGATGGTTTCCACATTTCTCTTCGAGGAAAATACGTAATCTGGGGCTTGTTATCTGTCTCCTTGGGGAAATTGGCACATTTATCTACATAAGAAAAGATTGCTTACAAATAGAGGGATACTATTACAAAGGTGAGACTATTACAAAGGTTAGAAAGGGATGTGGTGGCTCAGTGGCTAAGACGCTGAGCTTGTCAATCGAAAGTTCAGCAGTTCAGTGGTTCAAATCCCTAGTGCCGCGTAACGGTATGAGCTCCTGTTACTTGTCTCAGCTTCTGCAACCTAGCAGTTTCAAAAAACACGTAAAAATGCAAGTAGAAAAATAGGGACCACATTTGGTGGGAAGGTAACAGCATTCCGTGTGCCTTTGATGTTTAGTCATGCTGGCCACATGACCACGGAGATGTCTTTGGACAGTGCTGGTTCTTCGGCTTTGAAACAGAGATGAGCATTGCCCCCTAGAATCGGGAACAACTAGCACATATGTGCGAGGGGAACCTTTATCTTTACCTTATTACAAAGGTGAGCATGTTTAGCAAAGAAAGGTTGTATGTAAGTGATATATGATCTCTTGGGAAGGGAGAACTCTTATTGGGATATATTATACATGCCACAATATTCCTTAATACAAGTTGCACATTACAAAATATCCCTACAACATTTACTTTTGAAACGATTTGTTCTGTGGTTTCTCCCACCATTTCAGACCTACATAACATGCTTGCAGCATGTTATAATGCCACCGACTGATTTCTCCATACAAACCGAAATGAGGCTAACAATGGCAAGAATTTTAATAGTCTGTTTGTATTAAGGAGCCTGTCTTTTATCCACCCACCTCTTTCTTTACTTTTTCATTTTATTTTCCCTTGCAGCTAAACTATCATTCCAGCAATCTCATTTTCATTCAATTGCAGGCTTAAATGGCTCACCAGTGTTTTGAAGAGAAAGAGATGGGAATTCTGATCTGGTTTATCCTGAAAATGCCTCCTCCAACTGCTGTGTATCTCCAAGATGATGTATGTCATAAATAGTAGCTGCATGCATCGCTATTTACTTTGTGTTTGATATCCAGTAAGCATCTCAATTAGGTCATGAATTGAGATCCTGTGATGTTTTCTCATCATAATAAAGTAGACAGTTTAAGCACTCTATAAAAAGCTGGGTTTACCACAATCTACAATTCAGACTTTGGAGAATGCATTCTGAGCCTTGGTTTAATTTAACCCAGAGTTTCTTGTACATGTTTTCTCAACCCAATACTTTGCAAGTTGTGCTGGATTTTAACTTTAATCTCTCAGACAGCACAACTGGAGACTAGGTGACATAAACTCCAGAGAATCTGGTAACAAGGGTTTACCAAAGGCTGATCTATTAACTTGCTTCTTCCTATTTCAACCCAGAGAAAGCATGATGAACTACTAGAAAATACTACAAACTTTTTGTGAATTCATCATAGTTTTTGTGGATTTTACCCTCGGCAACATGATTTTTATAAGACAGCCCCATTCCTCCAACACAATTTTGTACTGCCAACTTTCAAAATCATTCAGCTGAAGAGATATCAAAGAGCTGTGAGAAACCATAGCCGAATGTTAAAATAAACAAAATATTTGATGTGGATGCTTTGAATCCTAATTTTCATCTTTTGACTGTGATAATGGCCTTGCGTTTTATGATCATTCATAGTTATCATGGCACCATGTCTTTAATCTAGACTTTGCTACAATCCCAAATAAATCTCAACATTGCAAACTGTATGATAACACATCTGCCTTGTTGAATAAATATCTAAATGTCTTGCTGGGGCTAAATAAACTTAAAAAATGTCACTTTAACAGGAATTGGAACAGTTTAAAAAATGGGTTTTCCTAGTTGTCTCAAACATTTTAACCTTATATTGTGTATTGTCATTTAATTCCCCCCCCCCCAAAGGATATGCAAAACAGCAGAAAGTTAATCTAATTAGACAACTGTTTCTAGTTCTGGGATCATTTAATTGGGCAATCCTTTTTTTAACCACAAAATCATGGAGGAGTATTTATAGGGTAGGTTGTTGAATTTCTTTGAGTTTATTTCTTTCCCTCTACTGAACTTGAATAAGTTTTATGAAACAAATTCATTTTATTCAGGGATGGGGATTTCAGAAGAAAAGTCCACCCAGGACTATGATTCATGATGGATGGAACCAGAATTGAAAGCGGAGAGGTTCTGACATCTAAAAGAGCTGTGGTGGTACAGTGATTGGAATGCAGTATTGCAGACTAATTCACTGCTCACTGCCAGGAGTTTGATTCTGATGGAGGCTCAAAGTTGACTCTTGTTTTATCAGATGTTCTAGGCCCGTGGTGGCGAACCTATGGCATGCGTGCCAGAGGTGGCACGTAGAGCCCTCTCTGTGGGCACGCGCACCATCATCAGCTGCTCTTCTATTCTTTTCAGCTGTTCTTCATGGGCGCTGGAGTGCCAGAAAATGGCTTGAAAAACAGCCAAAAACAGGCTGTTTTCTGGGTCATTTTGGGGCCATTTTTCAAGCCATTTTCAGGCCAAAAACGGCTTGAAAACGACCCCAAAAATGGCCTGAAAATGGCCAAAAAAACAGGCATGCACAGCGGCCAGCTGATGTTCGGGTTTCTAGTGCTCTGGCGTGCACACATGCATGCACATGCACACACGTTCCAGTTTGGGCACTCAGTGCCAAAAAGGTTCGCCATCACTATTCTAGGCCATGTGTCTACATTGGCTCCTTCCTGTTCTTTTGTAGTCTTCCTGTGTAAGTCAAACTGTTGCAAAAAGTAGTTGGCACTTTCCCTGTAAATTCAAACTTCTGTAATTATCACAAAGTACAAAAAGGCCCATCAGTATTTTTGGCTTTCAAAACACTAAGAGTTTCTATTTTCAATTCTGAAAATGTATTGTAAGTTATTTTCAATTAAATACTTTGGACGATCTTCAGGTTTCATCGGCCATACAAAACTGATTTCACCCCCCCCCCAAATATATTGTTTCTGGAACATTTTCCTTATCGGTTTGTTTATTTATTTATCTTTCAGATGTATTTATCTTTCCTAACCAGCCTAATTTAAAAGACCTTGGGTTACAAGAAGTTAAAATTATAAAAGCAAGAACAGAAATAAATTAAAACTATATACTGGCTCCGGGTGGTCTTCCGAGTGCGCTTCAAGGTTTTGGTTATCACCTTCAGAGCGCTCCATGGCTTAGGACCTGGCTATTTACGGGACCGCCTGCTGCCACCAATAGCCTCCCACCGACCAGTATGCTCCCATAGAGAGGGGCTCCTCCGGGTGCCGTCGGCCAAACAATGTCGACTGGTGGCCCCCAAGGGGAGAGCCTTCTCTGTGGGGGCACCTATGATCTGGAACGAGCTCCCCCCAGAGATACGGAGGATTCCGGATCTGCGTACCTTCTGTCGTGCGCTTAAGATGTTCCTATTCCATCAAGATGGCCTGACCTAAAGTTTCCTCTTTTTCAATGGAATTTTAAATTTGGTTTTAATTTATTGGGGTTTTAAAATGGTTCAGCCAAATTTATTTAATTAGTTTTATCTCTATTTTAAATTTTGTATCTATATGTTTTATTTTATGGCTGTTCACCGCCCTGAGTCCTTCGGGAGTAGGGCGGTATACAAATTTAATAAAATGAAAATGAAATCAAATATCCCCAAAAGCAATAATAAAGCAATTCTCCTCCAAGATGGACAACAATGAAATTTATCTAGGGTTGATGGTCCCTTAAAATTAAACTGTCTTTAAAGAACTTTTAAAAACTATGCAGGAGGGAGCTTTATGGTTATCCTTTTGATACATAGTCCCCTGTTGTGTGTAATTATATAACGAATGTTAAAGTTTGTATCCAGTGTTGAGAGAATGGAGCAAACCAAATAAAATGTGCTTAGCATTATTGGCCAAAGTCTGTCCTTATTTTTTGAATCATTATGAAACCTGGCATTTGGTTAAAAAAAACCCCCTCAATTTATTTAAATTACCTTCCTAGGCTTGCTGGTTTGCAAAAAGCAATTCATAATTCAGGTTTTTGCAAACAGCTTCTTAAACAAGTAAACCTGTTAATGTCGGAGCTACACAGCACTGCTGAAACCAGCACAATAATTGCAGATATGTTTGGAACTTAATTAAAGTAGACAAGGATAGCACTGAAAAGAGAGATTTAAAGGCCATGAACTCACCACTTTTCAAAGAAGCACTATGTTGATCAAGGTATGGTTTTCTTTGGAAAAAGAGATGGCTAGAGAATTGCAGTTTTATAAACAACTGTAAGAACATAGGTGCAAGCAGTTAAGCATAGAATAACTTATTGATTGCTCCTGATATGGCTCCTGGAAAAATATTCTGGATCAACAAGTTTTATAGCACCAAATGAGTTTCCTTCAATCCTTGGCAAAAGAGGTTTCCAATGCAAATTTAATAACTGATATGATATATATGTATATGTATACATGTATATGTACACACACATTTCTCTCTCTCTCTCTCTCCCTCTGTTGTGTCTCTATAAATCTATATCTATTTATATATCTCTATCCCTATCATCTATCTATCTATCTATCTATCTATCTATCTATCTATCTATCTATCATCTATCTATCATCTCAAAAGGGTGAATAAAAACTTTGATTTTAGAAAGTTACAGACTAAAATCCCAATAAATTTGAAATCAAACATTGAAATTAATTATAAAGAATCCTTCCCATAGGAAAAATGCAAGGGAAATCTTCAGATGCAAAACTGTGCAACATAGTGTGTTACTGGTGCACACTCAGCAGCACACCACTCCTGAACTTCATTCCCTGAAACCTGTCTGTCAAATGTGCACACATGAATGTTTATGAATGTAATTATGGAATTCATATCCATTTGATTATTATCTTGAGATTATTATCGTGCCTAAAAAGCCTTAACTTTATCAGTTGCAAAACTAAATCACCAAGGGGTATTGTTTTTTGATCTTGTTCAGTTTATTGTGGAAATGCTTTATGAGGTGTTAAGCCATGTTTTTGGAACAGCATGGAGAATGAAGCCAAAGAAAATATTTATTTGATTATACATGTAATAACGGCTGCAAGGATTGTTTATGCACAACACTGGAAAGCAGGGAGAATACCTTTGGAAGGAGAAGTAATTAAAAAAAAATTAGATTGTGCAGAAATGAATAGATTGACTTTGATGATTAAAGAAAGAGAAGATTCAGAATACTTTAAGATATGGAATCAATTTTACTATTGGTTAGAAAAGAGATATAAATAAGTAAATTAATAGTTATATATAAAAATGCCATAATTAAATTATTTTGTTAGTGATGAATTGTTGTAATTGATTCGATGAGAACGAAGACAGAAGAAATAACAAAAAGAAGAACCATTGGAGACAACACCGAGAGGTCACACGGAAGGAATGACTGATGTATTAAATGTTTGTTTTAAAAAATAAAAAAAAACTTTTAAAAAAAGAGAGAGAGAATGAAGGCAGCTCTGACAAAACTTCATTCAAACTTGTATTATTCCAGCCTTTATGTTGTTCAAAGAATTCCAAAAGAAGACTATAGCAAAAAAATTGCTCAAAAGTCAATAAACACACTTCATGGAGAAATTTGATAGCATTTATCATTTCTTGAATTTTGCATTTTGGTGATGATAGTGGACAAGTTGAAAAAACCCATCCTCCTTATTAAAATTCCAACATCCTAAGATTGCTCTCTTTCTGTACACCATAAATTCCCAAGTCTTCACAGTATGTAATATAGTACAAGTTTGCTGGACTTGCTGTAGAGTCTCACGTTTCAGCTGCTGTGCCACTGAGTATGTCCAGTTTCTCAGAGGCATTGTCGGTTGTGAAATCATCATTTTCAGTAGGCAAAATTATTTTTTTATAAAATTCTATTGCAATAGCATTAGAACAGTGCAATTGTATTATTCCAACAAATGAGGTTTGTAGTCTGCAGAATGTATGAGTCTAAATTTAGAGTAGAATATCAAGTCTTTGTTAATGACTATGTTTATGCTTTTTTGAAAAGCTAAAGTATGAAATGTTGCTGGTGTTATTTCATTCATAATATCATTCTGAGCAAGGATTTTGATAATTTAAAGGTATTCAAAAGCCTAAGATGAACATCTCTAGCTTTCAGGTACTTTTCAATGAGCCCAATGATAAACTGAACAAAAACCACATAACTATTGACCTTAATAGATAACAATAAATTGTTAATAGTACCTTAATTTCTTCTGGGTTTGAATGTGCTTTTCAAGGTCAGTTTGCTTCTTTTCCTATTGGCTGGACTTTCAAACTGTATGACAAGCATTCTTGATATGGAATTCACACTGTATATTGGATATTGACATGATTGAGCAGGTCCAGAGGTATTTCACGAGAAGAGTACTCCACTCCTCCATTCACAACAGAATCCCTTATGCCACCAGACTTGAAATTCTAGGCTTGGACAATCTGGAATTGCACCGCCTGCAGTCCAATCTAAGCATAGTACACAAAATTATCTGCTACGTTGTCTTATCTGTCAATGACTTCTTCAGCTTCTTCAGTTTCAATCACAATAATACATGGGCCAACAATCGATACAAACTCAATTGCAGAAAATACTACTTCAGCAACAGAGTGGTAAACACCTGGAATGCTCTACACGACTCCATTATTACAGCCTCCAACCCTCACAGCTTCAACATCAAACTGTCTACCGTGGCCCTCACCCCATTCGTAAGAGGTCCATAAAGGGGGCGTGCATAGGCGCACCAATGTGCCTACCATCCATGTCCTATTGCCCCCGTTTATCTGTACTTACTTCCTTTGTTTATGTTTATACCTATACCTGCTATCTTGTACATGCTTGACAAATAAATAAATAAATAAATAAATAAATAAATAAATAAATAAATAAAATGGGTTTTGTTTTTAGGCCTTTGTAAGATGACTTTGTAAGATTAACTTGATGGATGTTTTAAAAAATCCATATCCTCCCACATTTTTTCCCTGTGGAGAAATCTTGAAGAGCTTTGGTAATTCCACAATACATGCAAATAGCTTTGAAGCTTCATATAATATGTGAATATTTACAAAGTTGAATAGAGAGCATGCTGGAGATTTTGGTGCAACCATACCTGTAGTCTCATCTTACCATTTAGATATAAATGAAACCATGAGGTCACTATTCACCTGGGTTTCAGACTTCTAGACAATGACATTTTCTATGCTCTTTGAAATCGCTTTCAAAAAATTACTTCTATGAAACTGCAACTAAGTTTAATGGGTATCTTGCTCTGAACTATAGGTAGCTCAGTCCCAGTTGGAGATTGATTGGCAGCACTGTGGGCCAATCAGCTTCTTAATGATATTTCCAGGTCAACCACCAATCCAATGCAGATTCTGCCCAGGAGCCAAGTTCTGTTGGTAAGATGATCCAGCCAGTGGAAAGGCAGGGATGGGGATGGGGGAAGAATGCAGGCAATTCTTAGGTAATGACCATAATGGAGCCTACCCATATTGAATAGCAATAGCAATAGCACTTAGACATATATCACTTCACAGTACTTTAGAGCCCTCTCTAAGTGGTTTATAGAATCAGCCTATTGCCCCCAGCAATCTGGGTCCTCATTTTACCCATCTCAGAAGGATGGAAGACTGAGTCAACCTTGAGCCTGGTTAGATTTGAACCACCAAATTGCAGTTAGCCAGCAGTCAGCAGAAGTAGCCTGCAGTACTGCATTCGAACCACTGTGCCACCATGGCTCTTCGAATCCACATGAATCCAATTTTACGATCTTTTTTGCAGCAGTTGTTAAGCTGGGGGCATGGTTTTGCCAGCAACTGGAATTACAATGTCGAGTTTTGGCAAAACTATTGTAAATTTGGATGGATGCCATCCAATTGCTGAGCGCCTGAAGTGCAGTCACATGGCCACTGGGGGGACGGGACCATTGTAATTTTGTATCCAGGTTGTACATACCTCCAGGGAAGATCCATTATAACTTTGAAGAGTTGCTAAGTGACCAGTCTTAAGTCAAGGACTACTTATACCGAAAAACATGCTACAAGTAGGTAGGTGTGAGCCATTCTGTTTTTGCATAATTCTTTCATTCCTTCATTGCTTCATTGCTTTTTTTAAAACAAAAAATAAAATCATCTACGGAAATTTTAGTTTTTGTGCATTCTACATTTAAACATGCATTTACAACCTATGTGCACAAATACACCGTGCTTAAAGGAAACGGGTGTGACAGAAGCGTAACTATTTGTATCACTGTTTGCTGATATTTTCTTTACATTTTGATGGCCTTAACCCCTGCACCTGAAAGACATTTTAAAAAAAGGGAAAGTACATTGCCTAATCAACAACTGAAAGCTGAGAAAATGTGTTCAAATTAAGATATTCCCAGAAGAGGCTTTAATGGAGCAATCACTCTCTCCTATTCACTGAATTTTGCAAAGGGTCTAGATGATGTCATCCTTCATTCGTAACCCTTCCATCTCTTTCCTAGTGTTTTTCTGTCTTCCGAAACATTTGTTGGAGAAAAGACAAAAGTGCCGCACAATGTCTTTTGATTAGTAGCGCTAAAAGCTTAGTTTTGTCATAATACTAATTGCAATTAATTACAATAGCCAGCATTTCCACACTAAGCCCCTCTATGCCAATTTGGTTCTGTTCCAATATTTATATTTATTTTAAAGAATTTTGTGTCATTTTGTTTGGCTTCACTATTTCCTAGTCATTTTACCATGGGTTGGAGTGGAGTGGGGTGCAGGGGTGGGTTCTACTTACCTTTACTACTGGTTCGCAATGGAATCGCGCTTGTGCTTGTGCTTCGCTCGCTTGCGTGCCTTGCTTCTCCATATGCGCAGAAGCTTCTGCACATGCGCAGATCGCCGAGGACAAGATCCAGGGCAGTGGGTGGGGCATCCTGCCGGTTTTACTACCAGTTTTTGTGAACCGGTCTGAACTGGGGGCAACCCACCACTGGTGGGGTGGTAGGGAGAAAAGCAAGAGTTGTTGTCCATTGGAATGCATTGCTTCTCTTACCATGAATTGCATCCCTCTATCTCTTTTTGAATGTTGCTCTTTGTCAGCTTTTACCTGCCTAGCCAGTATAGCAGCAGGAACAATAGAATTGCTGATGTTTCTGCTGCTATTTGGTGAGATGATTTTAACAGATTAACAGAGTTGGAAGGGACCTTGTAGGTCATCTAATCCAATCCCCTGCCCAAGCAGGAGACCCTACACCATTTCTGACAGATGGCAGTCTAGTCTCTTCTTGAAAGCTTCCAGTGATGAAGCTCGCACAACTTCCAAAGGCAACTTCTATTCCATGGGTTGATTGCTCTCTCGCTGTCAGAAAATTTCTCCTTATTTCCAGGTTGAATCTCTCCTTGTTCAGTTTCCATCCTCTGAAAAAGGCTTATTATGAGAAGTTAAAGTTCCTGTAGTGTCAAGTTCTTGAGAGCCACTTTCAAATTTATTTAACCAAATTTATTGAAAGGAAAAAGGAGTGAGGAGTGATTACAGAAATCCTGGAAACTGGATATGTATGCTTTTGTACCAAATTATTTCTATGATCTTTAAAATAACATTCCCTTGACCCTCTTCCTTACCACCCAGTGACATACTGGGGGGTTACATGTTTTCTTGCAAAAAGAAGGATATGAAGATTTTCTTTACAATTTGACATAAATACCATCAATGCCATTATTTTCCCCAGACTCAAGAAGCCCATTGCAAGCGGCTGGGAATTATGTTCATTATGCTCTCCTTTATTTTTATTATTTATTTCTCAGGTTGGGTAATGCAAAGATGTGTAGGTGGCAATGTACAACTGTGTTTCACGTACAACTTGTTAATTCTATTGAGATTTTGTACACACAAAGGTTAGTAACAGAGTGTTAGTTTGTTGAGTCTCGTGACACATGCATTGTGTGGATATTTTTATGTCCTGTTGAAACTGATCCTCCAGAAACTGCTTTTTTAAAAAGAAGTGACAAGGGTTTCTCAATAAAGGAGAACATTTGTAGTTCACAGTTGAAATGAAGGGTCCTTAGTGTTCTCTGAGCTTGCTTGTTTTCTTGCAGACGTTTCATTACCCAAACTAGGTAATATCATCAGTATTGCAGTGATAATGTTACTTAGTTTGGATAATGAAATGTCTACAAGAAAACAAGCAAGTTTAGGGAGTTCCAAGCAGGGGTGGGCTTCAAAAATTTTAGCAAGGGGTTCTCTGCCTGGTTGTTGGGTGGGTATGGCTAAGATGGGCATGGCCTTGTCAGTTTCCTCCACCATGGTGGGGACAATGATGATGACGATGACACATTTTTGCCCTCTCCGGGCTCTGGAGGCTTTCCTTGAGCCTCTGGGAGGGTGAAAATGGCCTCCCCAGGCTCCGGAGGCCCTCTGGAGGCCTGAACAGAAACAGGCTTGTTTCTGGACTTCCCAAACTTCTGGTAGGCCCATTTTTCACCTTCCCCAAGCTTCTGTGTGTGCCCTGCACTTACCTGCATCCAAAACGGGCTGTGTGGAGATTCCTGGGAGGGGCGCGGCAGGGCAGGGCAGGGTGGACCAGCCAGGAGTGGAATTTGGGATTTCTCCAAACTGCACAGAATCTTAGCTAGAGGTTCTCCCGAACCCTGCAAACCCCCAGCAGCCCACCCCTGACTCCAAGGACCCCTCATAAGGTTTTCTGTTGGTATGTGTTATGTCCTTATAAGGACACCCGGCGGGGATTGGTTGATCCTCCGGCGGGAAATTCAAAATGCTGTCTCTGGGTGGTGCGACTTGCCAGGAGTGCTTAAAAGGAGAGCTCCGGCAGCGCAGCCGCCAGTCTTAGTTCTTACTCCAATAGAGTGCTGAATGGACCACGCTGTTTGTGTCTTCTTTTCCTGCGCCTGATCTAACAGTATGAGCTTGTTTATTGAGCTTTGGGGTACTGCACTATGTGTGTGCAAACTGATTCTTTTTTTAAAAAAAGAAACAGTTACCCCAAAAGTGAATACAAAGAAGTCCAGTTTACCAAACTGAGTAAATTGGATTCTTCTTTACCCACTATCCTTCCAGACGGGATCAGGGTGCACCTGCTGCTATTAAGTTTCTAAGTAATTGCTAATTGAAAGAATATTGATGAGAGAAATTAGCTCTTTTGTGTTAATGAGTTGGATGTGCATCTCAGAAAGTTTATTTAAGTGAAAAATTCTCTCCGGTGAGACCAGAGGTGGGATTTCTTAGGTAACAGACTCCATCTGTCTTAAGGGGAAAGCATCACTCTGGAAACATCGGTGATGCAAACACATCAGTTTCAGCTTTTAATTAGAAATGCTACATGCAGCTTTTAATTGGAAATTTAAACACATTTTTGAAAAAAAGATGGTACACTGTAATTTGTGTAAGTGATGTAGAAACATCATGAAAGAAAAAGTAAGCATCAACCCTAATTTTCTAGCTTTGTTTATGATAATTTATTACAAGCAATGTTCAGTTCTGAAAGCTTTGTCATCATTCATTAACCACCCCCAGAGCTAAGAAAATCTGTCAATTATTTCTGAATTGCAACAACAAAGGATTTTGTCAATCTTTTAGTCAGAGGTTCTAGAATTGTGCTCCATGTTTTCCTTTTTCTCTTCAAGAAAGAAAATAGCTTTCTTCCCCCTTAAGTTCTTATAGGCCACCTGATTAAGATGATTGTACCCCCAAATACTTAATTTAAAATGAATGTGCATATTTAAAGTAAAAAAGGGAAGGAGCTCAATTGGAGAATAAGAGAAGTGACATTAAAAATTAATAAGGAGGAAATACTTTTGACCCACAGTAGTGGTCCTTATAATAACAAATCTGTTCTAACAAGAATCTTATTTAAATCCATCTTTCATCTGTGAAATAATGTGGGGATAAAGATTAAGTTAGAAGGATGTAATTGCCCTTTGGGGTGGAGTTTAATAGAAATTCCCTAGACAAATTAGAGAGAAGAATCTGGTCTGTTTTATGGAGAGATCAATACTTTTAAAAATCATATATTTCTTTTTCCCCCCCAAAAGGGGAAAATTTAGAGGATTTAGAACAATGATTAAACAATGTTTAATGCAAAGAAAGTGTCCCAGCATCTGAAATTACTGCCTTGATTCTAGCTATTCACTTTGTTACTAATAAGATTAACTTGTAGTTTGTTTTTCAAAATATTTTAATTTTAATTCTGATTGCACTATCCATGTCTGTTCACATACTACTTAGAAAACAAAGGATAATATTCTTCTTGGATTTCTTGCCAAGGAAAACATGGCAGAATATTGGCTCATATTTTATTCCCTTTATTACAAGGGAATAAAAGGAAAATGAATATATGTATGTCAATGGGTTAGAATATAACTGGAATTCCTTCCTTCATAAATTACCAATTGGATTATGGCGGTCTCTCTACAAATGCTATAATACCATCACTAATAAGGATAAAAGAAATAAGGATTTTATCTTTATTCCTTCTGTACAAACTTATTGCACCCTCTATGCAAACTGACTTCATCCTGGATAGTTTTAAAAATGTGCCAAGAGCCACACAGATTTCATTTTCTTATTGCATCTGACATCACTTATTTCCATATAATTTAATCTCACCCACCCCAAACCTGATGAAGAAATTTACTTCCTGAAAACCTCCAGATGGAAAAACTGCGTTAGGAAAACCTGTATAGAATAATCATGTTTAAGGTTACCAGATCCGGGTTGCAAAAGTCAAGAAGGCCACTAGAGGACCATAAAGAGGTATAGAAAAATTCGGGCTCTTTCCTGTCGTCTAATGGGCATCAACTGTTTGGAGTTCAGACCTAATACTTTAAGCATGATAAAATGTAGCAAATTCCTTCCTCTTATTTTGGGTGTGGGATCACATTTAACCTAATTTTGGCATGGAATAAAATAGTTGTTAGAAAGTGGTTTCCTGGGATTATAAAAATGAGAATTCCATAAAAGCACGTTAGGATCTGAATTTTTCCCCAGTTATTATCCCCAGCTCCACTTTATTACAATATATGAACAAATGTTTCCTAACAATGATTAGAGATTGTAATCCAGATAGAAGTACATGGTGGTCATAATCTTGACCATCCTAACCCTATTAAGCGATATATCCAAGTAACTCAGTAGCTCAGTAGCACAGTGCTCAGTAGCAGGGTGTAGTATATTCTTTGTTGTGACCCAGGCCCAAGTAAGTAGTAGGAAAATCAGTCAGTGAAAAAACAAACTTTATTCGAACAGCTGAGAATTACTTCATTCCCAGCGTCATCCAACTAAATTAGAACAAATTCCTCCCAACACAAATTCCTCAGTCCTATCGCAAACCTTGGTCCAATTAGGCAAACTACCAAAGGCCTTTCTTGGCAAAAGTTCAGAAGTCACAGATACAAAAATAAATACAAGACGTAGACTACGAAGAAGACGAAGCTACTAATGTTGTTTTCTGGCAAAGCCCAAATGCCGTTGCTGTTTTAAGCCTTATGGGAGGGGCCAATCATCTCTTGGCCCTACTCCCGAGTTGTCCTCTTTGCTTGAGTTGCTCTTGCCTTCTGGCAGCTATTCTCATATGTGCATTAGGAACAGGCTCCTCCTGTTCCTCTGCCTCACTCCTACCAGTCTCTGGAGGCTCTGGAGTCTGCACCTCACTCCCTGATGGCCCTGGCCCCATCTCTGCCTCTGACACAGAGCCCTCATCCAGGCCTTCCCCAGCCTCCAGGAATGGCCCATGTTCTTCCTCAGCCTCATCGCTGTCCAACTCCGCAGGCTGCTGGCAGACCACAACATTCTTGATGTTTCAAACAATAGATAAGACTTCTTCTATTTCTTAGTCTAAGAGAAAAATGTCTTGCCTAGCTACAAATCACAATCCCATTTATTAAATGAACCCGAAAGAATAATCTTGATTCAGGTATTTCTCAAGCTTTCCATTTCATTCCTTCATTATCATGCTTTAAATCTAACAAATGGAATGATCACCTAGTCCTAGGAGAACATATTCTATTCTACTTTAATTATATTTTGCCACATTTTTTCAAAGACACTCCACCCTGAACATAGGAAAGGAAGGACCTTGTCTGGTGTCGGAGTAGGATACTCTTGTGGCTGTAAGTTTACCAATGCAAAATAAGTAAGCCTACACTCGACATAGAATCAGATTCAAGATATATATGGATAAAACTACATCTCAAATGGCAAGAGTATGACTTCCCAATAGGGAAGTGACTATAGGATGGCAAGGAGCAGAATGTACATAGGATAGGTAGTCCTTGACTTACAACAGTTCTTTTAGTGACCATTCAATGTTACAACGGCACAGAAAAAAAGGGATTTATGACCATTTTTCACACTTACAACCACTGCAGCATCTCTGTGGTCATGTGATCAAAATTCAGCCACTTGGCAACTGACTCATATTTATGATGGTTGCAGTGTCCTGGGCAGTGGTGAAATCCAATTTTTTTTACTACCGGTTCTGTGGGTGTGGCTTGGTGGACATGGCATGGCTTGGTGGGTGTGGCTAGGTGGGCATGGCAGGGGAAGGATATTGCAAAATCTCCATTCCCACCCCACTCCAGGGGAAGGATACTGCAAAATCTCCATTGCCACCCCACTCTGGGGCCAGCCAGAGATGGTATTTGCCGGTTCTCTGAACTACTCAAAATTTCTGCTACCGGTTCTCCAGAACCTGTCAGAACCTGCTGGATTTCACCCCTGGTCCTGGGGTCATGCAATCCCCTTTTGGGACCTTCTGACAAGCAAAGTCAATGGGGAAGCCAGATTCACTTAACAACCGTGTGACTAACTTATCAACTGCAGTGATTCATTTAATAACTGCAGCAAGAAAGGTCATAAAATGGGGCAAATTTACTTAACAAATGTCTCATTTAACAACAGAAATGTTGGGCTCAATTGTGATCATAAATCAAGGACTACCTGTACTTCTTGAACTGGTTCACCTCCTCTAGCCATTCTTTTTGTCCTGAATCATTTCTTGTTCTCAATGCATGCTTATATTATTCATGAATTCTGTCCTTTTCCTGGACTTGCTTGCCATGTTTATAAAGGTTAAAAAAATGCCTTCACTCTGATTGTTGAGATCTGATTGCCACTTTTGTCTGCACTCTTTGATTCATAAAAACACACAATGGGCAGGTAGCTATGGGCTAATGGAAAACAGATAGGACCAGACCATAGACAACTTATTTTTTGCATCCCTACCAACATTCATTTGCTACATTGTTCTCTTTTTGAAAGCAGTCTAGTTGTTTACTTCTAAAAGGAAATAAGAATGGCTCAGATATCATGATGTTCTTTTGTCGTTCAATTTCAGCACTAGATAATCAAAGAGATGTTTATCTGGAATCCAGAGGCCCAGCTATCTTTTAGCACAAGAATAATGAACTGTGCAATCTTATGCATATTGTGGGAACTTACTCTCATACGACTGTCCAATATAGCTATCCATTAATTGGTTTCTTTATTCTGAAAAAAAAAAACACCAAAAGAAGAATATTACCTAATATTACTAGCCAGCTAGGAAATTTTTGTTTATACTTAACCTAGAATGAGTACTGGCTGTTAGTAACACCGCTTTTACCCTATTTCTATGAGCTCAGTTAAAGAATGGATTTTGGTTTTGTACAAGAGTACAAATCCCCAATCTCATTAACTATAGGTAACAACAGTATTTTATTTAGACTGACAATCTCAGCCTTCTGATAGCCCTATAACTCACATAGTTATCTATTAGCAAGAATAAGGAGTGAAATAATAATGATAGAATATAGAATTAATAGCTCACCAAGGCTGTGCATAGTCTGTCACAGGATCTATAATAACAGGGTGGTTTAGTTACTTTTTTTTGTTGTTGGTCTGACTCCATTCAAAGAGTGGCAGGAAGCTGATAAAATGCTCAATGGAATTTACTATTCATTTATCTGTCCTTCTATGGCCTTCAGAGTTTACTAAAAACAAATTGGCTTTGGAGACTATAATTATATATGAAAAAAGGCTTCTAGTGCCGCATACACTCACATTATTGCCTATTAGGAAAAGAAAAAGATTTCATTATATGGTTTTGATTGTTATTCACTGAAGCATTCACTCCACTGTAACAACTTGGTCTTCTGTGCATATTCTTAAACTCCAGCGTTTATCTCTCGCAGCCTTATCCACTCGCCAGTGTTAATTAGGGAGAAAAGAATCATTTTTATTCCTGTCATTCTAAATGAAGATGGGTGAGTTCCAAAATGCCCTGATCCTTATCGGCTCACTAAGAGAATCTTTTAGCATTGCTTTGTAAAATGGCCTGCCTGTTCAGCACAAGGCTTGGCAAATGAGTCTTTGTCCAACTGCAGCTACCAGTTTGCCACCAGAAAGTACAACAAAGCATGGTAAAGCTTTAAACTACATCCACTATTGTTTATGGAGGACAGTGTAAACCAGGGATGGGCAACTATGGCCCCTCTATGACCTGTGGACTTCAATTCCCAGAATTCCTGAGCTAGCATGCTGGCTCAGGAATTCTGGGAGTTGAAGTCCACAGGTTATAGAGGGGCCATAGTTGCCCAATCACTGATGTAAATGGTTCAATTTTATCAAATGCAGTAGTGAAGTAGTGCTTTTAGAAATAAATTTAGAATTAAAATAACTTTCAAACATATTTAAACAATGATTAAAATGTATATGTAGTAATTAACAAATTGTACATATAGCAATAAAAAAACCTTAGATTTATATGCCACTTCACAGTGCTTACAGCCCTCTCTAAGTGGTTTACAGAGTTATCGTATTTCCCCCAACAATCTGGGTCTCCATTTTACCGATCCCGGAAGGATGGAAGGCTGAGTCAACCTTGAGCCGGTGATAATTTGAATTGCCAAACTGCTGGAAGTTGGCAGCCAGCAGAAGTAGCCTGCAGTACTGCATTCTAACCACTGCACCACACGGTTCTTATAGCAATGAATAGAAAAGAAAAATGGGAGGAAGGGAGGGGCCAGTCAGTCAGAAGATAGAAACCATATATACACAAATGATGGGGAAGTCTGGGACTTGGGAAATACATTTTAAAAATGTGTAATTTTATGCTAAATTAAAAAAGAAACTTAAAATTTAATAACTTAAAACTTAATGTTTTTTAATCTTGAGGAGAGATTTGATTTATTGAAAGAGTATGCACCATTATGTTGGTGTCAACTCTTTGCAAGCACGTAGATAATCTCAATGATGATCTTTCTTGATCCTAGTCTTTCAGATCTTCCATTGGTGAACCCACTGCTGAGGTAACTGATAACTTCTACTTGCTGCTGATCAACTTCTTCTCTTTCCTTCACTTTCTCCAGCATTACAGCTTTCTCCAGAAAGCTAGTTCTTCCAATAATGTGTCTGAAGTAGGATACTTTGAGCCTGCTCTTTTGTGCCTCCAGGGAGAATGCTGGGTTGATTTGTCTGGTTTGTTTTCTTAGCTGTTCATGGCATTCTCAGGAATTTTCTGTAACACAAATTTCAAATGCATCAATAATTTCTATCTCCTTCTCCAAAGCCCACCTTTTGTTTCCATAAAAAAACCTTTTTTCTTTTAAATGCCTCTGACGATCCAAGCTGAGTTGCCTGATCGTCAGAGGCATTTAAAAGAAAAAAAGCCTCTGACAATCAGGCAACTCAGCTGGGATCGTCAGAGCCTTTTGAAAGCATTTTTTTACAACCTCTTTGCCAAAGAGGTTGTAGAAAAGATGGTTTTAAAAGTTAAAAAAAAAAAAATTGGCCATGCCCACCCAGTCACATAACCCCCCCCCACCAAGCCATGCCCACAGAACCGATAGTAACAAATTTTAGATTTCACCACTAAACTGAATATCTTTACAAAGGCCTTAATGGCTGCTCTATCAAATATTAGTCTATGATGTATTCAGTGACTGCTGTTTTCTTGACTGTTAATATTTGATCTTAAAAAGCAAAATCTATTAATAACTCCAATATCTTAATAAATTATTAATTTTACTATCATTTAGAAGACTGGTTGTATTTGTTGCCATTAATTCTGTCTTCTTCACATTTAATTTTAGTCCCAGTAAATTATTAAATTAAATTAAAATTATATTTAATTTTAGTTCCACTTTTTCATTATGTTCTTTGACTTTTTTTAAAAAATTATTTTTATTAAAGAAGTTTTTACAAAGTAAAACAGTATAAATTTAAATAAAAAAAGAAAGTAAAGTAACAGAAAAGAGATAATTAAATATAAATGATAGAAAAAGACAAAGAAAAAAAAAGAAAAAAAGATACACAGAAGGGGCCTCTGATCTTTATAAAATTACAAATGCTTTTATATGTTATCCTCTCTCATTATAGTTACATCATTGCTCCCTTCTATATATATTTTTAAATAAAACTATAAATCACAAGTTCGTTTGTTCCCCATTTTCAGCAAAAGGTCCATAAAGGGTTTCAGTCTCTGACCAATGTAATTATTATCTTTTCCCTAATCAAAATGAGTGAGTAAATTCTGTCATCTTTACCAACCATTCTTCCATTTTGGTGCTCCTTGACTTTTATTACTTCATTACATTTGCAGATGTTTTGACATAATAAAAGCCCTTTCAAGGACACACATACTGATCCAGCCTGCATCTGCAATAATATCTCATACTACTTTGCCTTTTTCAAAAGCCAAATTGAACATCTCTGGCATCTTCTTCTTTATGTGGAGCTCTAGTTTGCATTGGATGATCCTAAGCATTATTTTGCTAGCATGTAAAATTAAGGGATGTTGTATGATAGTTTTCACACTCTTTTTTGGTATTGGAATGTAGATTGATATCTTCTAATCTGTTGGCCACTATGTCAATCGCCAGATTTTCTGGCATAGTTTGATTAGAACCATTACTGATTAGGGTTGCCAGGTCTGCTTCCAAAAAATAGTGGACAAGCGGGGTGGTGGTGAAGTAGTAAAAAAATAAAAAAAAAATTACAATTAAATTATATATTTTCTTACAAACAATTTACAGTAGGCCGTCATATTTGTTCTGTCGGTTTCGTTGTTGGTAATCCATGCAAAAGTAGCTTCCCAGTCTTTGGTGTATTTGCACACTCCTCTCTTTCTTTTTAAAGAATTCGAAATCTCGCCGCTGTCACTCTCATCACTCGACGCCATTTTAGGTCAGTTGATACAAGCTACAATACATTTTAAAAATGTGAACTGTACATAATTTTATAATATATATTTATTTTAATCTCATCATTAATTTTTTTGGAGAATCGAGTTCAATGGATATTTGATCTTTGTCTCATTTTAATTTATGAAAAAAAAGACAAAACGTGATTCTCCTATCCTTATTCTCTTAGACTGTACAGCTTTAGATTACGTACCATTTCATCATAAAGCTTTTGAATAAAAAAAGTCCACTATTTTGTGAAAAAAAAATAGTGAACATAATGTGAAAAAAGCAGACTGTCCGCTCAAATAGTGGACACCTGGCAACTGATTTTTCTTCTGTTGCTCGTCATCTTTTGTAAATACTCACTACTTGTCCTTTTTGACTTGGTAATAACAAGAGTGCTGATCTATCTTATCTTCTAGTACTAGAGGTTCTTGCAAGTATAGGATATCTTCTAAGGTATTTTGGACAACTCTATTGTATAATATTTCAGTATACTTCCCATCTTTATTTAATCTTTGAAATACTGTATTTTTCAGACTATCCAGAGTATAAGACCAAGATTTCAAAGAGCTAAACAAGAAAAAAAAAGTTTTTGCCCTCTCCGGCCACCAGAAGGACTCTGCAGGCCTCCCAAACCCTCTGTGCGCCCTGTTTTTGTGAAAAACAGGCCCATTTTTGGCCTTCCAAACCCCCCATGTCGCATTTTTGCCCTCCCCATCTCCCAGGAGCACTCTTCAGGCCTCCCAAACCCTCGGCGCATTCCATTTTTGTGAAAACCGGGCCTGTTTTTGGCAAAAATGGGACATGTGGGGTGGGGTTTCGGGAGGCCAAAAATGGCTCTATTCGGTGTATAAAAAGCACTAACATTTCCACCCTCTTTTGGGGGGGAGGGAATGCATCTTATACTCCGAAAAGTACCATAGTTATCTGTCCATTTGTGCCTTTTAGCATACCAATTTAACCTTAGAATCTCCTTCTGAGTTTAAATATTTTTGGAAGACTTTTGTTGTTTTCAACATCTATTTATATCTTCATTGTCTTTACTGATACTGCTTGTCTCTTCTAACTGTCTGAAAATCTTTTAAGTTCCTTTCTTAAATTTTTTCTCTTTCTTGGCTTTGGCTTCTCCTTTTTTTTTTGGAAATTTCTACCGTTTGTTCTAACATTGAGCTTGCTTTCTTCTGTTTTCTTTATCTATGGTAGCCTATATTCATATTTATCTTTAACAACTTCTTTACATTCATTCCACTATTTCTTCTTGTTCTTTATCAATGAAGATTAGCACTTCAAAGCAATTCCTGATGTTATTTATGAAAATGGAAGATACATATTCAGGATCAAATTTTAAAAACTGGTTGTCTTTCTTCTCAGCTTAAATTGGAACATGCGTGAAGAGGATTTGGAATGGAGATACAATATGCTTCATATATGTATTCAATATTTCTTCCAAATATGCATTATTTTAGATGAAGGAAATCTTTGATATAATTAGAAATTGAGACCAAATATCAATAAAACAATATTTAACTGAAGATAACTTTTTGTTGCTGTGTATATTTTTCAGCCATTTGTGTTTTCCTTACATTTAAATACTATTGATCAAAAGAAGGGTGAATTTTAGTTTTGGTATAATAAATCTGGTAGCTAATGCCAACAATTTAATTAATTTCTTAGGTGACACAATTTTATATGTCCTGAGATGAATGGAAAATAATCAACATTGGCATCCATAATTAAGGCCACTGAATACTTTTTTTCTCATTCCCTCAAAAACTTTATCTTTATTAAAATAAATTACTAAATGAGCGCTGCTACCAGAAATCTACCCATCTAATTACCAAATCACAGGCTAGAAAGTCATTGATGAATGCACTGCATTTTTATGGGAGCAGAAAACCAATTATACATTATTTTTTATAGTTTTTATTATTATGAGAATCAGGCAAATAGATTTAGAGAATTTTATATCATAAAGAATTCATTACTGATTCATCATATTCAAATCCCATACTTAAAAAAAGTTTCCTTCTGATTAGCAATTAGGTATGCCAGTAATACAGATATTTTCATTTCATTCAGCTAGGTATGTGGCCATTTACTTTGACATTTTATATCTGTCTAAGGAGACATTCTTAATTTTACAGCTAAGAATATTGTAATGGTAAAAACATGATCAGTCACAGTAAAATACTTGATTGAAATATATATAGTCTTATGAGTTCACATTAAATCTTGAATGAGTGCTAGTTCATTTAGTTGATTGAAGCTAGTTTGTTGGTTTGCAATGTGTCCTCTAATTAGAGATTCTAAACTTACATAAAATACTATGACTATGTATGAGCTTTGAATGTGCTCTTGACTTAGTTGTCAAAATATATCCAAACTGGCCAGTTTTGTCCTTATCATCAGCAGAGAATTGCAAGCTGCATCAATATGTCTAAGATTGGTAAGTTTCTGCCTCCTTACTAAAATGTCATGTCAGTATATCATATTTAGTTGTTCAGCAGGACATTGGGAAATGTATGAAAGCAGGAAACTCACTGTATTGTAAATCTGTTGATTTTGATTTAGTTTGATTTAGCCTTTGGAGAGGATGCTCCTTTTTTCTTTTCTGTTCCCCTCTTGAGTTTATTTTCTTTGCTATTGTAGTTCTGCTGTCCTATACTGCTTTTATGGTTCCCCCCACCCCAGGGGGAAAAACTCTGTTTTTAAAGGTTTTCTGTTTTTAAAGGTTTTAACAATTTTAAACTGCCTAGAATTGTTTGGAATTGGGTGGCATATAAATCTAATATATTATTATTTTTAAGAAATGCAGAAACTTGAATTACCAAATATTTATATCAAAGTAAAAGGGGGCTACTGAATGTGTTGCAAAGAGCATATGATAGAAATAGAGCATGCATGAGACAAAACCAGCTGCTTAGTGAATGCTTTAGCATTGAGCTAGATTACAACAAGGATCAGTGGTGTCCCTTAGGTGGTTGATTATTGTATTTATGGAAAACTGTATAAAGAAGCCTTCTCATCTTAGAGATACGTAGGTTGGACACGTAGTATACGCAGTTTTCATGCACTTGTGTTACTAGCGACGAAGCTGAATCATTTGAAGCAAACATTAGACTGTATGATGCAAGAAACAGTGTGAATTCGAAACCAAATGAATCAATGACCAAGATCGCTGTGTTTAACTGTGAAAATGGAACGGATAATGTAAATTATATATGCCTGGTTAAAAACTAGATTAACTTTTGTCATAGAGACAAATTGTAGGATAAGCAAATGTTGGCAGAAAGGGAACATGTTGCAAGGAATGAATGTTTGTTGAAAGAAAATGAAAAAAAAAACATCTCTATATAGATGTAGGCTTCAGTCTGCTTTGCTAAGTGGACGTGAGAGCTAGATATGTCAAAGAAAAGATAAAATTAAAAAAAAGAAAAGAAACATCAAAGTGTAATGGGAATGGACACGTGTGGTAAAAAAGAATCAATTAAAGTTAACATGGCTGATTCTATAGCATCTGGAATGGGAAATCTGTGTAGGAAGATAGCGCTCAAACCCAGGGCCAACTCAGGAGTTATAGCTGGGACCACCACAGTAAGAATCAGATGATTGAGTAAAAGTGAATGAAAAGTGACCCAGGGCTAAATCCTCTCCCACCATTCCTAGTTTCTTTTTTTCTAAGCCCATATTTTTTTTTTTGAAAACTTTCCTCCCTTTGGATAACGTGTGCGTATTGTATTTGCCATTGTAGAGAAACATTTTAATTACTGTCAGAATATATTTATGTCAGCAAAGGCTTTGCCTGGGCACAAACAATTCTCCTTAAACTGTGCTTGGCATGCCTATATATCAAAGTATCCAGATGATTTAAGTAGTGACTGGTTTTAGAGCATATATAGGGTGATTTGTTAATTCATCATTTATTTGTAATTTAGATAACCATCATTTACATTTATTCATGTTAATCGGTTCCAGTTCCAAACTTCAGAATCTATTAAGCAGCCAGTGAATAGCTTGCAAATTATACCAAGCATGTCATTCTATGGTCGCATAAAGAAAAGCAACATTCCAGCTGGTGAGCCAGCCCAGATTATAGAGCTCGGGTTTATTTGTATATTTAATTTGTGTCTCACTTTTTCACCAGGAGATAACTGCAGACACAGAAGACTTGACTACCTTATCTGGATCCCATTTTATTGTGCAAATCTAACCCATTTCATTCCAGTTTTAAAATATATTTTTAAGGCTCTCCATATTACATGAGTGCGCACTAATAGCTTAACACATGTTCATGTGTTTTGCATACACAGGTAAAAAGAATCTTGTGGAATTAAAGCAGTGGTGGGCTTCAATTTAGTTTGCTACTGGTTTGCTTGTGCACGTGTGACGCTTCTGCACATGCACAGCAGCATCCGGTTAGATGGGCGGAGCCTCCTGCAGCTGCCGCTACCGGTTTGCCTGATCCGGGACAAACCAGTAGCAACCCACTACTGAATTAAAGGCTTTGTTGGTTGAAGATGATCTGCTAGTCTTTCATAAGACTCAAAGAGGAGAGGGAACAAACAAGTACAGTACAGGTAATCCTCAATTTACAACCTCAATTGAGCCCAAAATTTCTGTTGCTGAACAAAACATTTTTTAAGTGAATTTTGCCCCAATACAATCTTTCTTGTTCCAGTTGTAGCAAGAATCACTGCCATTGTTAAGTTACTAACACAGTTCTTAAGTGCGTCTGATTTTCCCATTGACTTTGCTTTTCAGAAGGTTGCAAAAGATGATCACACAACCCTGGGACACTGCAACGGTCATAAATATGAGTCACTTGCCAAGCATCTGAATTCTATTCTGGGGATCATAGGGATGCTGTAGTGGTCAGAAGTGTGAAAAACGGTCATGTCACTTTTTTTCAAAGCCACTGTCACTTTGAACGGTCACTAAATGAACTCTGTAAGTCGAGGGCTACCTGTAATTGAACAGGTTGAGATTAAAAGCAGTATAATCACTCCTACAGAAAGATCCTTAAATGGAGGAGTATCACATATCCAATTGGTAAACAAGATGTAGAAATGTGCTGATGTATCTGAAGCAGTTGGGCAAAAAATATGGTTGTGATGCTGGCAAAGGCTGAAAAGTCCAAACAGAGAGAGCAGTCCAAAGCTGAAGCTCCTGACACAGGCAACAAGGCTGCCTGTCAGAAATGCTGCTTCTGATGAGATGTCCTGCTTGCTCTGCATGTGGTGATGCTTGTTAGGGGCCATTTGTTTATTCCTATGGAGGCTTCTTCAGAACTTCTTGTGATATTTACTTTGGTGTTCTACCACATTGATTGCACTGTGTGTAGGAGAAGAGATAATGGAATCTGAATCAGTTGAAGAGGCAGGACCTAGAAGAGGCTCCATACCAGTTCTTCGGTCTCTGAAAAAAATATTTGCTTTCATTTATGAGCTTCATAGATCTACTCCTCTAATTTTGGAGCCAAAGCAGGATTAATAAGGATGAGCAGGTCTCAATCTACATGTACTTTTCAAGTCACATCATCCGACCTTTTATTTTTTGCAGCTCCTGCATTCCTTTGAAATTTCACTGCTGAAATTTGGGAGCAAACAACCAACGAACAAAACTGTGTTCATATCTCTAAGCCATTAGAAAATATTAAGAGAGAAGAAACTCTTTTCACAAAAGGCAAAAAGTTGAACTTTGAAGCTCACAATGAATCATATTACTGCAGTATTCCTTGACCTACTGTTATTTTTGCCCAATCCCCAAATACTAAAATATTTATTTATTTTTATTTGTCAAGAACGTATTAGGTAATAAATATAAACATGGATTGGATAAAATAGATACAAATAGAGGAAACATTAGGACAGGGACAGTAGGCATGCTGGTGCTCTTATGCACACCCCTTACAGACCTCTTAGGAACGGGGTGAGGTCAACAGTAGACAGTCTGAGGTTAAAATTTTTGGGGTTTTGGGATGAAACCACAGAGTCAGGTAGTGCATTCCAGGCATTGACCACTGAAGTCATATTTTCTGCAATCTAGTTTTAAGTGGTTCACTTTAAGTTTGCATCTATTGTGTGCTCGTGTATGTATATGTATATGTATGTGTATGTATGTATATATACATACACATACATATACATATATATATACATACAGTACATACATACATATATATGTAGTCCTAGGTCACTGAAATGTCCTGAATTCAGCTCAGCCTTACCTTAAAAGGTTCTAACCAGAATGATCAATTGTCTATGGAGATTCTCAGTCATCCAGGTCATGGTTGTCCCAAAGGTGCCTTTTTCAGAAGGCAACTGGACTTCCTTGTTTTTTCTTTGAAGACATTTAACTCCTCATCCAAGAAGCTTCTTCAGCTCTGACTGGATGATGGGGAATGGAAAGATTTATATTCCTTGCAATGACCAGCTGTCTGCAAGGATTATAAATCCTTCCATTCCCCACCATCCATCAGATCTGAACAGGCTTCATTGATGTTATGCAAAATGTCTTCTAAGAAAAAACAAGAAAGTCTAGTTGCTTCTTGAAAAAGCACCTTTGGGACAGAATGGCCATTGTGTAGCCCTGGTCAGCCTATTTGTAGAAACCTGTTCGGGTAGCCCTCGACTTATGACTACAATTGAGCCCAAAATTTATATTGCTAAATAAGACAGTAGTTAGGTGAAATTTCCCCTAATTTAAAACCTTTTTTGCCACAATTGTTAAGTGAATCACTGCAGTTGTTGATTTAGTAACATGGTTATTAAGTGAATCTAGCTTCCCCATTGACTTTCCTTGTCCGAAGGTTACAACAGGTGATCACCTGATCCCAGGACATTGCAAGCATCATAAATATGAATCAGTTGCCAAGCATCCCAATTTTCATCATGTGACCATGGGGATGCTCAAAGGTTGTAAGTGTGGAAAAATGGTCATAAGTCACTTTTTTCAGTAATGTTGCAACAGTCACTAAATTAACTGTTGTGAGTTGAGTTCCCTAAATAATAAATAACCATCATGGGCACACAAAAGGTTCCAGGACTACCTATAGTTTTTTGATGAAGCCTTATTGATCTTGTTACCTTTTGCTAGAGAATTGTGTGTTTGTTATGATTTTGTCACTTCTCCTTATGCATTTTTTAAGGCAATGTCTTATGAATATTCCTGGAACCTTTTGTGTGCCCATGGTGGTTATTTTGCTTTCTCCCATCACAGATTTAGCTGCATATTTCTATTGCCTTCCCTTTAAATATTTTTACTTGTTTAAATTGACCTATATACCAATATGAGTCACAAAGTATACACCAGTTGGTTTTCCCCTTTTTGTGATAAATCTTTTTTTTTATTGAAAAGTTTTACAATTACATTTTCACCCCAGTTTCCCCCCTAACCCTCCCTAACCCCCCTAGCACCCCCTCCCCCCAGGACTTCCACAAGATATAATCCAAATCAAAATCACATTTTATAAAACTTGAACCCCTCCACTCCCTATATATTATTCAAATCTTCACCAAAATCAGTTATTCTATTCCCGTATAATACATTCAGTTAAAAGATATCTGATATTTCCTAGTTTGATATTTATTCTGCATATAATCTATCCACTTTTTCCACTCCCATACATAAATCTCTTGTCTCCGATCTTTTAGATATGCTGAAATCTTCGCCATCTCAGCAAAATTAGCCATCTTCAAAGTCCATTCTTCAATAGTGGGCATAGCTTCATTTTTCCAATACTGACCTATCAACAATCTTGCTGCTGTTACCATATACAATATCAATTTTGTTTCACCCACTGAAAAACCCTTAACTATACCCAGTAGAAACAATTGTGAGAAAATTGAATTTTTTTCTTTAAAACATTTTGCATAACCCACCAGATTTTTATCCAAAAAGCCTTCACTTTCTTGCATGTCCACCAAACATGATAATATGTAGCATCTAAACAATCACATCTCCAGCATTTTGGTTGAACATTAGGATACATACATGATAACTTCTTAGGATCTAAATGCCACCTATAAAACATTTTATAAAAGTTTTCCCTCAAATTCTGTGACTCTGTAAATTTAACATTCTGAACCCATATTTTTCCCCATGTTACCAACATCACTGGTTCTGCAAAATTTTGTGCCTACTTTATCATACAATCTTTAACCAATTCAGTTTCTGAATCCCTTTCTAGCAAAACATTATAAACCCTTTTAATAAGCATTGGACCTTTCTCTTTTATATGTCTAACCAATTCTTCTTCATACATCATTATACCAGTTTTTTGGTTCTCTTTCCATCTCAGTTGAAGTTGATTATACTGTAGCCAAGTTAAATTAATCCCTTCTTCCAACAGCGTTTCTAATGTCTTCAGTTGCCATCTGCCCGCATCTGTAAAAAGAACTTCTTTATATAACCCCCCCCAAGTGACATTATATTTGTATTCCACAAGATATGACCAAGATCCAGCCATAGCGGTATTTTATAATCCCATTTGAATCGGTGCTTCTTCCAAACTCTCATCAGGGAATTTCTAAGTATGTGGCTTTTGAATACTTTATCCACTTTATTCTCATAAAATAAGTATGCATGCCAACCAAATTCAAGATCATAACTTTCTATATTCAGTATTCCAGACTTTTTCCTTCCAAACCAATCACTTGCTTGCATCAAAGCTGCTGCTTCATAGTATAATGGTAGGTTTGGAAGTTTAAGACCTCCCCTTTCTGGGACATCTTGCATAATTTTCAACTTAACTCTCGTTTTTTTCTCATTCCATACAAACTTATTCACTCCACTTTGCCATTCTCTCAATGGTTTATCACTTTTAAGCACCGGAATCATTTGGAACAAAAAAAGAAATCTTGGCAAAACGTTCATCTTAACTGCTGCTATTCTTCCAAGTAAAGACAGCTGCAGTTTTTTCCAAGTCTCCTTTTTGTGATAAATCTTAATGCATTGTGTTCTTTAAATGCATTGAGGTTAGTCTAATATGATTGAATAACATTAATATTTTATTATTTTGGGAACTTGGAGTATTGAGAATGGAGAAACGAGGGAAAATATTCTATCAATGTTAATGAAAATGTAGGGCATCAATGTTAGAAGCATAAAATGATTCATTTTTTTCCATTTAAAGTTCAGTATAATATTGAAAGAACCACTAGAAAGTGCATGATGTGTTGTATGTATGAAAACCATTCTTTGAATTTAAACATCTCTTGTGCATAAATACTATTAGAGTGGTGTGGTGGCCTAGGTGTGAAGATGCTTGCCTCCCACTCAGAAGGTTGAGAATTCAATCCTAGATAGCGGCAGATGTTTCTCTCCTAGGGTGCAAAGAAAGAAAAATCTACTGTGAACCCGGCATGGCATCAGGAAGAGCATCCGGCCAGTAAACTCTCAGCTCCATCCACTTGCTTTGATTCTACCCTGAATTAAGGGTTTACAGGATTATAAAAAGGGAGGGTTTTTAAAATAAATACTGTTAGTTTTGCCATTGCTGCATATTTTCTAGGTTTAATTTCTCAGGCAGATATTGTTGGTATTGTATCCTTCTTTCAAGTATTGAGCAACTTTTATTTTTACTGCTATAGGCATATCTCTCATTAAATTATGATATTTCTTGTTAAATTTTACTGAGATCATTTTGAGGAAACAATCAAGAAATATATCAGAGTAACTATGTCAAATTATGGCAAGAAATTAAGAGACTTCAAAAGGAAAAAGGACCGGTCAGGATCCATTAGAATCATCAGAATGAATGTATTACCCAAAATATCAATGTATTTTAAATGACACAAGTCCATATTTCAATGAGAATCTTACAGGAATGGCAAGGAAATGTCAGTAAATTCATAAGGAGCAGAAAAAGACTTAGAGTCAAACCAAAATTCTGTAATATTCCAAAACCTGATCCTTCAAAACTTTATCATAAATAAAGCAAGTTGCCTGTCATGGATAATGGAGTGGATAAAATATCTGAATAGCAGAATGCTAATTTTTGAAGCGGCCAGCTTTGCCAATGAACTTCACAGATATTTATGGTACAGAAATACAAAAGGGGAATAAAATTTAAAAGCATCTATTATTAGACAAAGTTTGATAAAAGTATGGAATTCCACTAAGGGAATAATGAAGCCCAACAATTTCACCTCAAGTTTCTCCTTCAAATGCATTTCATGTCAGATAATTACAGCAAGAAAATATAATTACATATGCAGATATGGTTCACTCAGCTTCTACAAATAGACTAAAAAGCAAGAAAGTAGCAAGAATTACCTAGTGAAGGATGGAATATATCAAGGCTGGGGTACTTATAACATAGTCGGAAAGATAAAATTAGTTATCAAGAAGAAGGAAAATTAAGGGAAAAAACCCTGAATTACTAAACAAAACCTCCCTGCCTATTAGAGCAAGCAAGCACGCACGCACGCACCCACACATGCACATACATACACTTACACATCTTTACTTACAGAACCAGCAAATAACTGTATGCATAAAATGGATGCAAAATGTCAAAGAAATGATTGTAATAAAACAATAGGAAGAATTATAGGCTAAATAAATAAAGTTTACAGCAAGTTCTATCTTAAAAGAAAATTGCTACAAAATGTTTTTACACAACTCCACAATAATATCTAAGGTGTACAATTCTATCTACAAATGCTGGAAATGTCATGAAACCGAAGGAACATTTTATCACATGTGATGACCATGTAAAAACTCAAAAGCACTGGAAAGACTTTGTACAATGCAGAACATCTTGGAATTTAACTGTGAAATGAAATCACAACTTTTCCTACAAAGCATGCACCAATTGTGATACTTGCCCCAATAAGCACTAGCAAACATGTTTCTAGGAGGAAAGATACTGAGATCTGTAATCCAACAGTATCTACAAGGCCATGTAGATACTGGGATGACCAGGGATGTCAAACCTGCAGCCCACAGCCCAGTGTGTCACATGCTGGCCATGTCCACCCCTGGTTTAACAAAGGGGAAAAAAGTCACAATATGTCATGTGATGACAACATGACACCGCAAGTTTGACACCTCTGGTTGACTTTGTTCTTGGTCAACTTTATGTTCTTTCTCTTATCAACAAGAGAGATTCAAGCTCCAAGAGATCATACACTGATCTCCAAGAGATCATACACTGATAGAATTTCAGCCATTGATGAAGGCTATATCCACAATTATGAATAATACTAAAGATCTTGAAAGCTCAACTGTATGATTAAAATTGTAAAAAATAAGAAACTAATGGAGGATTAATGATAAATGGTGAGAGAGAAAATGGCCTGGGAAGATAATGGAAATGGAATTAAAGTTTTTGCCTGACCATATTGCTCCCAAGGTATTTCAACATCTGCTCCAACTAGAGAATACTTAATATGAACATTTTTATTCAAAAGGATGTCTAACTGAGCATGGTTCATGAGCTATTCCATTTCTACTTTAAAAATATTCTATGATATCTAAGTAATTTGTTTTTAATTACAAAGTACTGCGTGAATGAATAAATCTGTTCAGAAGATCAGCAGTTTCCTCAAAGCTACCAATTTCTCGCCAGCAAGCCTATATAATGGAGTGTGCGTGAGACACTGAATTGTTAAGAGTGATTCTTTTTTTTTTTATGATTGCACTGAAGTTCTGAAGAAAGTTATATTGCTTAACAATTTGAATAAATGTAATGTGAAAATTCTGCTAAATATTTAATCTGATCTATTTCTAATTTAATCCATTAGATTATTTAAACATTTTGGGTTTTGCATTTAATCTTTATTTCGGAATTTAGCTATTGAAAAAAATAGATAACTCTTTGCTTTTAAGGGAAGTTCTAAATGTAAGCATACCCAGAAAAACTGAATGAATTACCCATAGTTTGTTGGGGTGACCATACACAAGCCAAGAAACACTGCTGGCTAAGCTGCAGAAACTAAAAAGCAAGCATCAGATGATTTGAAGATCTGTGTGTTAGTCCTGGAAACTAAAGCTAACTTGTTCCCATCAGGAATGATAAAGAGGTATCCCCAGCAAATTGAAATGGTGTCAAAAAGATTTCATATATACAGTGGTGTCATGACCCAACCCCACCCTTATGTACTTGTGGCTGGAGTTTGACATTGGATTATAAGGCACTGTGTTTTGGATCATGATATTATAAAGAATATTAATCTCCTGCCTTACCACGGATAACTACAAATATTGTTCATTTACCAGTCTTGAAGAAGGCTCATCTGCCACTCCAACCTATGCGTGTTATATTCCTTATATAATGGAATGTTCTGGGCACACCCTTTAAAGAATGGGGAGAGCATTCTGTTTTTATTTGCAGTGGATGGTTTCTTTTGCATCTTACTCGGCTCAGATTGTTTTTGAAATTATGCTTTCTTAATGTTTTTGATTGTCTCTACTAATGTTAATGAGACAGATTGGTGCTTGTGCTAGATTCGTTATAGAATGATTATGATTTACTTGCATAGCTGTCATTTTGATAGATACCATCAAGGATCTGTATACATGGAAACGAGTATTGTTCATAAAGACCTCGACAGTTGCTAAGAGACACGCATCACTGAAGTGGAACACCAAAGTGCAGCAGACAAGGCCGAATGGGTGAACAGGCCCTGTATGAACCTACAGCAGAGAGTATGAACCTACTCTTCAGAGAGAAGTGATGTGCTTGTAAAACTGTCCAAATCAATAGGATACAGCAAAGAGACCCCAATTCTCTCTCAGGCATTCTCAACTGCTATTTCAGTGTTATTCTGGGGGCGATTTTAAGATATTGGATTCCTGTTAGTATAATCTCAGCTCTCATTTGCTTTCGATTTTCCTAATATGGTGCCCATCCAACCCTAACCCAACAATTGTTATATAAGTAAATTAATTGATTCCGGATCCATCAATACAAAATTATATTATTGTGTGGGGAACCTTTTAAAATGGACTCTGATATCAAGCTTTAGAGGAAAGAAGTAATAAGAATGCAAAAATCCTACTGCAATATTGATCATTGCTTAAATTAGTGAAAGCTTAGGGAATGGTATATTATGTTGCTAGACTGGAGGTAAAAACTAAAAAGATTTAAAGCTACCTTAGAATGGAAAAGGACTTGTTACTTATCCAGTGCACCTAGGAGCCAGTAGAAGAGGAGGAAGGTTACTTCATAAGCCAATTCGGAGCCACCAAAGATAGAGATTGTCTCAGTGGTGGGATTCAGATAACCTAACAACCGGTTCTCTGCCCTAATGACCGGCTGGGTGACAGGCAGCACTCAGCTTCCTGCATCCCCCTGGGGGCAAAAACGGGCCACAGCAGGGGCACGCCGTTCCCCTGTGGCCCATTTTGGGCCTAGAGGCCTCCCTACACTTACCTAGGAGCCAAAATGGGATGCATGGGGACTCCTGGAAGGGGTCGGGCAGGAAGGGGTGGAGCTAGCCAGCAATTTAACTACTGGTTCGCCAGAACTGGCCTGAACCAGCTGAATCCCAGCACTGGATTGTCTATACAGATTCTAACGGCTGTAACTAACACAGAGCCAATTAAAACCAATGTAATGCTAATCAAAATCCTGAGTCATTCTGAATTATGTTGCCGTGGGAAGAAATGTTAACTTGGATTAGGTACAAGAGCCATTAATTCTCATTGTGGTGGGTTCCGGAAGAAAAGAAAAAAGAAAAGCAAATGAGGCAAAGCCAATTTACAATATAGAGAATTCTAGTCCAAATTATTTCATACTTTAGTGCATTTTGCCTGCCAATTTCTCATAAAAAGTGGTATATACCAAATGATGGCAATTGCATGCCATGTTGACCTTGATACTGAACAGCAGAAACAAACAAACAAAAAAAAAGCCTGTAAGAAAAACATCTTGATTTTTAGAGCTTGACCTTCTGTGGCTTGTTCTGAACCAATTTTGAGCTCAATATTAAAAAATGGTTTTGAATGGGGAAACCTGAGTATGTGCAGATTGACTTATTAAGGGCAGCATAAGAGTTTAGAACAGGCACAGAACAGACTGTGAGATGGATTATTTCTATCCTCCAAGAAAAGAGTGAGGTTGGTCAAGGGGAGAAGAATGTTAGTGTTGTCTCAGGAAATTGCCAAAGGGCTAAGCTGACCACAGACACACAGAGAGGGCACATCCATTTATTACCAATAGAAATCAAAGTCCCAAAATAGGGAAGGGGGAGGAGAATGAATCCACTTTCTCATCGTAAGCCAAAGAATGACTTTATAACTTTCTAAAAAACAGAAAAACTAAGGGATTATCATCAAGGATAAATGGGTTGTCCTACGGAGCAGAAGTGCAAGAAATTCAAGTACAAGGATTTAGCTGGCGGAAAAGACAGTCAAGCTTAAACGAAATATGTGCTTCTTTTCTTCAGATTTATTTGCTTCCCCCAGTTTGTGTATGAGTAGAACATTTTAAGCTTGGTTGCAAGACAAAAGTTAGCTTTGAAATCTCATTTTGGCTCAGAAGAGCCTGCAAGGGAAGAGACCCTGGAATAATGAGGTAGGCCAGAAATGGATGACAAAAGAAATCAGAAATACTTTGGATGTCAGTGCTCTGGACTAAAGTTCTTGACTTCATCAGATATTGCAAACAAATATCTCAGCCACTTCCCCTAAAGCAAACACTCACACATATTAAAGAACTCGTTAAGTAGAAACATTTGTGCCTGCTTCTGATTTCTTGCCCCTATGAAGCAGGCAGAAATGGAGATTGAGTGAAGAGACCATAAACCTAATGATGCATTTAATGAAAACATACACTTTATGGACAAATTGTGTCTTAAAAAAATTACTTGGAGCAATTGCACACCAGCTAATGAAATTAAATGACCCTAAAATGTTACTAATATGACCGCAAGTTGCTTCGAGGAACTTGTTTTTGATCAGGTTCTTCAATTAATTAATTTTTACATGCTGTATATTTTTTCCCCATGCTGTAACACTCTTCCTGTCTATCTTGCATTAGTTATTTGTGTTAAGGAAGATACAAATAATATTGTAGACAATATTCATGCAATAGCATGTAGAAAAAACTTCGTTATACCTAATCCAGTTTGTAGGTAGCCATTTCTTATCTAGATTCTTTTTTTATACTTTATATTCCCAAATTAATCCACTCTCTCTCTTTGTATCTCTGTCTGAGTCTCTCTCTCTCTGTGTTTGTGTATGTGTTTTCTAAATAAAGTAGAAATGTGTAAGGGAAACTCCAAAGTAAATCTGCACGTCCCATTGAAAATATTTTCCAACTTCCAGTACAGCTATAAATATTAGAATAGGCAAGATAAATGATTGATTTTTTAAAAAATTCTGATAATTATTCATTATGCATTTATTTACATTTCATAAGACACCTATACATATCCAAGAACTCCTCCCTCCACATTTTGGAGACAGGTCAAAGCAAAATGTCTTCTTGAGTTAAAACTGACTTTTAAATTGTGCATGACTGAGGCAGATTTATGTCTTTCAGCGTTTGGTAAATCGACTAATGATTTAACACTTATAAGTACTAGATTAAGCATTTATTATTGTAAGAACAGTAAGCCAAAGCTAGGAATGCCACCTGTTTGGCGTCAGCTTCTTTGTCCATGGCATTGTATCTTATGGTGCCAGCCTGCTTTGTTAATTAACAAACAGTATTGCTTGCAAGCCACAATCCTGACACAATCAAATCTGCCAAGGATGGGGATGGAATGGATGAATGGGCTTCTGAGCTTGCCAATCTCCTATGGCAACCTTAGACAGTCTAAGGTTCAGAGACAGCAAAGCATACCCTTCTAACATGGCTTGTTAATAATACTTTTTTAGTTTTATGCCAAACCCAGGATTTCAAAAATGCAAATGGGAAAATAAGACCTTACCTTTTAAATGGTTTGGGGAAGTTTTAATTTTCAAATTGGCATAAAGATAGTTTAGTTCAGTCAGCACAACTAAATTCCTTATAAAACAATTGGAAGGTGGCCATGCAGTTTTCCCCCCTTACCCCTGCCATATCTGCCTTAAAAGAACTGCAGGAAAAAGAGGTTTTGAAGAAAATGAAAATCCTTGAAAAGACTTAGTTGTAACTAGGAGGGTTAATGGCCACCACAGAGTCTGCCACCCTAGATATTTTCATCCCATTCTGCCAAAAATAAAGCAGCTGCAGTCACTTTCAGTCTCCCTTAGCATGGCCTATGGAAGAGTCTTTTTTTTATTTTCAAAATGAAATCACAATGGCTCAAATCATATTGGTTTGCCCTTGGATCTTCAAAATGCCCTTTTCAAACCTCCGTTTCCAAATTCAAATTGAATCAGGGCTAATTTCCTCAGGATTAGAAAACAGATGACTATGCCTTTTGATAATGAGGCCAAATATCTCCCCCTCCCTTCTTCTCCTGAAAAGTTCATTTGTTGGAAACATAGATTTAAGGTCTTCTGTTTTTAAACATAATGCTTTTAGAAATAAAACCTCTCGGAACACCTTACAAACTATAGTTATAAACCTTCATAGGCTAGAACAGGGGTGTCAAACTGGCAGCCCATGGGCCGGATGCGTCACGTGCTGGCCACCCGCATTTTAGCGAATGGGGAAAAAAAGTCATATCACGTGACAACGTTACAACGTGAGTCTGACACACCTGGGCTAGAATCTTCTTTCATAGATGCAGGGAATAAAGTTGGAACACTCTGAAGTGTTTGTCACCATTTAGTTTACTTGTGTACAAAATAAGCCTAGTGGCCATTCATAACTGCGAAATTGAGTGCACTTATATTGATTTTAGCCTCTTGGGGTCAAATGATTTCTCTGTTGGGCCCAGGGAAGTATTGTGCTTTTCAGAATCAAGAAATATATTATTAATCTCAATTCAATAGTTACATGCTTGAAATCTCTTAAAATCCCTCTCTTGGCATATCTGTCTTCAATAACAGAGTGCCGCAAACAAGTGTAACATTTTCCTATTGATTTTTGATGGTGGTCATTTCTGTTGTTAGGCTTATGGACCATTTATTCTTGTAGGCAGTGACTGAGCTTTGCCCCCCCCCTACCATGATAGTTCTATTGTAAAATATAAATAATAATCTTAAATTATTTTGGAGTAAAAGCAGTTGAACGAATGAATATTCTACCTAAAATTATTAAGTGCTGGGTTGGTGTGAGGCACAAAATTGGCAAAGTCTGGCATCTGTGTTTGTGCTACTGCTGAAAGATTAGAGCACAGTCTTAATGGCTAAGGGTAGTAGATTTATGGTAAGGAAGATAAACAATTCATAGTTGGTAGCTGACAAATATCCCTGTCTAAGGTTGTAGACTATCCAAGATACTGTAGATCACCCAGGATGTTCCAGTTAAATAGTTCTAACTAGAAGGTAAAAGTGATAAGTAGTACTCTGTTTCTTCCTTTTAGGAGTGATCCATAGCTATCTGTTTTCTTACTCTCTGGGGTACAAATATACAAATCATTCAATTGTGAGTCATTGCTGGATGACCCAGAATGGATGTGGTTGCATCGAGAGCTTAAATATAGGACCAGAGAGTCTCCTTAGCCCTTGATTTTCAAAGAAACCTGTTGGACAGTTTTAGTTTAGTTTAGTGCAATATCAGTATTTAATTCATTCATCCAGTATTGAGTCATTCATTCCATTTATATAGCTGTAGATCCACATTTGTGACTCTGGAAGGCTCACGCAATTAAAACAAGAAGAAATAGTAAAAATGCAAATAAAACCATAAAAACCATAAAAAACCAGATTAAGAACTAGATTAAAAAATATAATCAGTGGGTTGTACAGAAATGGAAGCTCAAAACATATATCTATATTGATGGCCACTGGATTCATAACATAGAATTATGCTTAAATATCAAATTTATAATTATATAGTGTTAGCTCGGTGCAGGGAAAAGAAGATGCGACTCAGCAGAGGTCCGTTCAGCACTTTAATTAGCTCATACGGAACTGCCGTCTGAGCTGCCGAGCCTTCCTTAAATACAGCTCCGGCAAGCTAGGTGGCCAATGACATCCATTTAAACTTCCCGCCGGTGGATTAGCCAACCACCGGCGGATGCCCTTATAAGGACACAACATATAGGACAACTGTCCAATTGTATGGGAGTAGAACCCATGGTCTCCTAATTTCTAACTTGATGCCTAGTGGTTAAGACATTGGACTAGAAATAGGGAGACTGTGAGTTCTAGTCCTGCATTAACACAAAGCTCGCTGGATAAAGTAAGTTGTAGGTTATCATTAGGAGGCAATGACAACCTACTTCTGAAAAACCTTGCCAAGAAAACGTCAGGAATTTCTCCATACGTATATTTGCACCCAAATGCACACAACACTGACTTGAAGTCATGTTTGCATGCACACACAGACACACAAATTCACACAGAGCCAGTGAATAAATAAATAAATAAATAAATAACCTACATCTTATTGTATCAGTTATGGAGTTTTTGATTATATCTTGTTGAAGATTCCCATTTGTGTCTTTTGGTAAACCAGTCCAACATTCTTCTCTTCTGTTCTTCCCTCCATGCTTTATCAGGGAAAGCAAAGAGCATTCAACTGTGATAAGCTTCATACATCTAGACATCTCAATAACAGGCCATGAAACTTCCTTTGCTGTACATTTATTTTTTATCAAATACTGCCCATCTCACCAAAGTGACTCAGAATAACTTCAGAGCTAATGATCTCCTTAACTGTATCTATAGAGATCTATAAATGGGTTTGTGTTCACGCACAGACAGGCTTTTTATATTTGAGAGCTGTTTCCTGTTTTTCTGTTTTTCCCCCAGTTATACTGTACATATCAGAGTAAATTATGATAGTTAAATGCCAGAACTGTTCAAAATTCTTCTCTACTCTACAGAACCAAACATGACCTCTGAGTGATGGATCACCAGAGGGACTAGGCTGTGGTTCTGCCACAGAAACATTGGGCCTAAATTCTTCTGCTTGGGTGGAGTTGATGCGATTGATTTCAGATGAAGCAGGATCAAATTCAATCTCTTTCAATTCTGCAGTTCTGCACTAAATTTATCATTCTTCACTGCTTCGCTCCAGTTCTCCCTACTGACATATGTCCAAAGTCTCCAAGGTCTCCAAATCTCTCTTGGCAATATTTCTCTCAATTGTATATCTGTGAGTCCTGCTTCTTCATTACAAGGATTCCCCAAATGCCTTAAGGTGAACTGAGAGTTTCGGCTATTCAAGGTGGGTAACTCTCTTCAGACAAACAAAATAATACATCCAGATTTTTTTTTGGAAAGGTTGGCATATTTCAGGATGGGACTGCTTTTGCTATGATGTCAAAGCAATTTGCATTTTTCCTAATTCTTTCGTATTGAATTATGGACTTGGAATATTTTTTTATTGCAATACTCTTGGAATTTACTACAACAATTTTAAATTTATTTTTTTTCAATGTTCCTGGCATGACACACACATATATACACACCATATATGCATGCATACATGCATGGACATGCACAAAAGGAATAAAAGTATACTGACAGCTTAGGCAATGCTTTATTCTTGACATGCTTTAAAATTGATATATTATATGATATCATATGCAGGTAGCCCTTGATTTATGGCCACAATTGAGTCCAAAATTTCTATTGCTAAGCAAGACAGCTGTTAAGTGAATTTACGACTTACCACACGTTACAACCTTTCTTTCCACAGTTGTTAAATCATTGCAGTTGTTAAGTCAGTAATAGGGTTGTTGAGTGAAGCTGGCTTCTCCATTGACTTTGCCCATCAAAAGATCACAAAAGGTGATCACATGAACCTGGGACACTGCAATCGTCATAAATATGAGTCACTTGCCAAGTGCCTGAATTTTGATCATGTGACCATTGGGATGCTGCAACAGTTCTAAGTGTGAAAAACAGTCATAAGTAACTTTTCTCTGTGCTGTTGTAACTTTAACAGTCACTAAATGAATTGTTATAAGTCAATGACTACCTGTATGTTATCACTATTCCTTTAGGAAATTATTTCAAGGAGCCTGACTTAACTTTAAAACCTTCTAGATATATACTGCATTTATTTTCTTCCCATAAACATTTTTGGAGTGAAAAAATTTTGAGCAGGAATGTGTCCCTGAAAACCAAAATACTTTTGTTTTTTTCCTTCTTCACCTTATCTCTCCTTTCTTCTCCAAGGAAGAACCTATAGTGAAAGATAGCATAAATAGGATGAGAGGAAAACAGGCACCTCTACTGAAGGAAGATCCTTCCTTCCTTCCTTCCTTCCTTCCTTCCTTCCTTCCTTCCTTCCTTCCTTCCTTCCTTCCTTCCTTCCTCCCTCCCTCCCTCCCTCCCTCCCGTCCCCTCTCCTCTCCTTTCTTCCTTTCTTCCTTCCTGTTCTGATTTGGGTAGTGTTATTTAATGGTTCACCATTGCCTTCTTGGTTGTCTTTCCAGAATGGACTTCCCCATCCAAATTCTCAGCAGATGCAATTCTATTTAGCTTCCAAGATCAGCTGAAGCTGGTTATACTCTGCCATTTGCTGAATTTTCTGAAGAGACATATAGGGACTAGGCTGAATAGCTGCTAAACTACATGTATTTATAAACAGTGAAGCATGTTAAACTGAGATCTGACTTCAGAATAACTATTTAACATAATTTCAGGAGAGAGTTTACCTAACCACTAAAAAAATAGAAAGATGAAATATATATATACATATTGTTCACCACTGCAGAAATGGCTGCGATGTTCCCTCTTGATTTGTTGCTTGTAATAGAAAAGCTTTTAAATAAAATCAGAAGTACCTGACTGACAATAAATTAATTACATCATTTAAACATGTACCTAACTGGCCTTCTATGTTATTAAGAATAAAATATTAAGGGAAGGAAAAGTGTTGAGTTGCTATGGTAGTAAGATTCTTTATCCACTTTTCTTTTTTCACATGCTGTCACAAGTTATGTTTGTTGAAAACATTTAGGAACGATGTGAAAATTAGCTGACTGTAAAAAAGAAGAGAGACTTGTGTCATTTTCTTCTAAACATCCTTCTTCTCTCCCATTTTTGAAGGTGCAATTTAGCTCTCATCATTTCAAGGTCAGCAAATGAAGTATTATATATAAAAAAGTTCAACTCTGGGAGAAGTTGTAGAATCTAATGTATTTTAAATGAAATCAGATTGAGAATTTGAAAAACTAATAAGTGGTAAGCTTCAAAAGATGCATTTTCATCACGTGTTCCTTTGCTACCCAGCAATGATTTTCAATGGTTTACTTAGATCATCTGTGTAAACTAAGTAGGAGCACAGGGATGAAGAGTTATCAGCTTTTTGTCCCCTTCACAAGTAGAATTCTTTGACTTAGCATATGCTGCCTCATGTTCTGTTTATGAAACCCATGAAACCTCAGTGTTGTAAACTACAGTAGTGGCCAAAATTGTGGAAACGTTTTGGTAAAAGTGTATTTTTGAGGTTTGATGGCTAATAACACCACTTTTTTTTTGAAGTTTCAAGATAATCATATTCCACTGCTGGAATGGCCTGGGAATAGCCCAGACCCAACTGAAAATCTATGGAGCTGACTAAAGAAACTTGTTAGTCAGAAGCGACCCAGCAGTAAAACCCAGTTAATAGAAGCAATCATTCAATCTTGGTTTCATATTATAACAGCTGCAGAACTAAAAGACTTGGTTCTCTCAATGGGAAGACGTTGTAAGGCCGTAATTCATGCTAAAGGCAACCCAATTAAGTATTAACTTACACGATATTTTTTTGTATATCTCGTTTTTTCTACGCGTTTAACTTTTCTTCTTTATACTGTAACTGCTATTCTAATAGCAAATCCTTCATAAAAGTTATTGCATTACATTCTTGATTAAATTATCTTTCCATTGATACATAATTTTATGGTACTACTCAAAAAAAAAAAAGTGGTGTTATTAGCTAGTTTTAGAAAATATACTTTTCCCAAAAGGTTTCCACAATTTTGGCCACTACTGTAAAAGAAGAAGTTTAAAAAAACCTTTCCTAAACAAGTGTCTATGGAGATTCTCAGCCACCCAGATCATGGTTGTCCCAAAGATGCTTTTTCAAAAGTGTTAAGTGGTAGCAGATCCATCCAATGATGATAGCACAATGATAGCGACTCCACACACTATGGTAGCTTATCATCAACTGAATACTTTACAGTACCTTTCTTAAATAAGTTTACAACCAGTGATTATCTAATTACAGCATGACTCAGCATTACAATGAATCAGCAGTAAAACTTTAAAGTCACACAATACATATTCATATTAAAGTTACAGAATACATATATTGCCTGGACAACTTGTTAGGTTCAAACCATATCCTAACAAAAAGGCAACTGGACTTTCTTTGTTTTTCCTTGAAGACTTCTCATCCAACAAGTTTCTTCAGTTCTTCAGCACCTTTGGGATTCCTAAAGAAAGAACCAGCAATCCATTTCCATAAGGCTACCAATAAAACAGCATGACTGTACTGTATCTATTAGTCACTGAGCACTGAATGAAGGAGACTTTTTATTTTTATTTATTAAATTTCTATATTGCACATCTCATCTAAATGAATCTGGACTGATGAACTTTTCCTTTCATCACAGTATTATTTATACTAGAGCAGTTATTTCTCAACCTTGGTAACTTGAAGTTATACCGTATTTTTCGGAGTATAAGACGCACTGGAGTATAAGATGCAGCTTAGTTTTTGGGGAGGAAAATAGGAAAAAAAAATCTGCCTAGCAGGTATTCATCTGGCTAGCTTCCTTAGTCTGGTCAGCTTCAGCACATTAGTTTGCTGGTTTTTTATCCCCTGCTTGGGATAAAAATTATAGTCTTCTTTTCCTCTGAAAACATAGCAGATACTCCTTAACATTGCTAGTTGCAATGCTAGAATTTTATAACAAAATTACAGGTTTTAAAACTTTATTTGGGAAGTCCATCTATTAAAAGAATTGGATTTTCACATTATACAATGAGTCAACCCTTGTAAAAACACCCCTTTCCTGTTAGATAAATTTAAACAATGGTCTCTCAAATGAAACGTGTGCCTTTTCTTATTCTTTTAATCATATTTTGGAGGGCGCAAAGGAAAAAAATCCTCCTCCTCCTCATATTCTAGCTTTAATGGACATAACGAGCATTTAAAATGTTGTAGGTGGTCCATTATAGGTCCTCAGGACTTCAATGAACAGTAAAATTGACATTTTGCTTTTTCTTACTAGGAAGCAAAGTGCACAAGAGAATCCGGAATTATTTCTAAAATAATATTAAAGTAGCTTTTGGACCAAAGTGGAGGGGGGGGGGGGTTAAATAAGGACAAGTGGCCTCTAGACTCATTATTTACAATGCAAATTTGGAGAGCCAAACTTCTATAGGTTTATTGCATAAAATGGATTGTTCTTATTGTTATTTTGCAAATGTCAAATAATTAATAAGCAAATTGTGACAGTGTCAGGCCTGGAGCCCATCTTTTGCATTGGGTCTTCAGCAGTGGTGAAATCTAAAATTTGTTACTACTGGATCTGTGGGTGTGGCTTGGTGGTGGGGGTAATGTGACTGGGTGGGTGTGGCCAATTTTTTTTTAACTTTTAAAACCATTTTTTCTACAACCTCTTTGGCGAAGAAGTTGTAAAAAAATGCTTTCAAAAGGCTCTGACGATCCCAGCTGAGTTGCCTGATCAGCAGAGGCTTTTTAAAAAACTCAGCTGGGATCGTCAGAGACATTTAAAAGAAAAAAAGGGTTTTTTTCTTTTAAAAGCCTTTGAGGATCTCAGCTGAGCTGCACGATCATCAGAGGCTTTTTTTTTTTTTACTTTTAAAAGCATTTTTAAAAGCTGAAGAGGTTGTAAAAAATGCTTTTAAAAGTAAAAAAAAGCTTCTGATGATTGTGTGGCTCAGCTGGGCATTGGCGGGGGGCCAGGGATTTTTGTTACCGGTTCTCCAAACCACCCGCCTCCATCGATACTGGATCGGGTGATCTGGTCCGAACCGGGAGCATTTCACCCCTGGTCTTCAGGCCTGCTACATTTACTGCTGTGGGAAAATGGGAGGGGGGATTGTATGGAGCAAGGGAGATATATAGTCATAATAATATTCCTTTCCCAGAGAGTCAAGGACATCGTGCCTGCACCTGGAGAGGTGTGGCTGGGAGGCATCTCCTGTTGGGATGGTGCTTTGATTGGACCATGTGATGGACATGTGGGTGCTGGGGCAGGGACTTGGACTTTCCTTTGGGTGGGGAAAACCTGAAACCTTTCAGATTCGGATTTTCACAGATGTGCCAATATGACATCTCTAATAAAATGGAACTATGAGGACCTTCAAGCCTCAGAGTCTTATATCATTGGGGGTGTTACTTGGAACCCTGACAGACAGCCCTATAAGTCAAACCAGAAAATGGCCTGTGATTTTTGCGTTCTTATTGTGAATTTCAGTCTCCAATGGACTGACTACCTTACTACTATTATCACCTAAACACAATTCATTATTGCACATTTAGCAAAAATCTTTTTCTTGTTAAACTTTTGGAATCAGACACACATCCAAATATAGACATTCATTTAAAAATGATAAGCAGGCTGATGAATATAACAGAATAAGAGGATAGCAGAGTTGGAAAGGATCTTGGAAGTCTTCTAGTCCAAACCCCTGCTCAGGCACGAGACCCTATACTATTCTGGGCAAATGGCTGTCCAATCTCTTCTTGTGATGGAACAGCTGCAACTTCTAGAGAAGCAAGTCGGTCTACTGATTAATTACTCTAACAGTCAGGAAAATTCTCCTTAGTTCTAGGTTGCTTCTCTCATTGATTAGTTTTGATCCATTGCTTCTTGTCCTGCCCATAGGTACTTTGGAGAAAAGAGTGACCCCCTATTCTCTGAGGCAGTCCCTTAGATATTGGAACATTGCTATCATGTCTCCCCTAGTTGTTTTTTCCGTTAAACTAGACATATCCAATTCCTGCAACCGTTCTTCATATGTTTTAGCATTCAGTCCCCTAATCATCTTTGTTGCTTTGCTCTGTACTCTTTCCAGAGTCTCAACATCTTTTTTATATCATGCTGACCAAAGTATATAGAATATATTCATAACAGCATTCTAATTCTACTGTGGACAATTCCTCTACTACATCACAATCAGGCACAATACCTCCTGATCACATTGCTATGTTCCTGGAGATTTCTGGTGAGTGCTCTGCAAGTATGGAACACATAATTTCCATACCTGAGCAACCCATGTATTATAAGGGAAATGTACAGTAAGTATAAGCTCTGTCCGTGGCTACTGCATTAGATACTAACATACAATAAAGGGGTATTAGCACTTTGGAGGGCTCAATTCACTTTCTGGGTCTTCAGAGGTCAAGCAATTTAGAGTTCATAGGTCAAATTTATTGAACAAAGGAACCAGCCTCCACCATTCCAAGTTTAGGATCTTTAGAATGAGGGCCAAATTGTAGAGACTCATAATGATAAAAGCTTGGAGTATTAAAATGGAAAAGGAAAAACTTATCATCACGGCCTGGTATTAAATTCTCCAGCTAAAGTCAGGGACAAATTTGGAAACTATGCATGTGTGTGTGATATCTAATAAACATCTCTAATAGATCCTAGGAAGAATTTGTCTATGAAAAAGAATATATACAGTACATGGCTAGGGAGAAGGTTTAATTCCTGGTTTTCAAAGTTTACAACAATATCAGAAAAGGATTACTGGATATCGAAATAGAAATAAATGCTTGAAATTTGAAAGCAATCAAGATGGTTTTATTCCTGTAAGCCATTGGGAGTCACTGTGAATGACTTGAATGGCCATATGAATTTTGTAAGTACACGCATACATACATACATACATACATAAAGATGTACTACTACTCATCTGGTTAAAAGTTGCATGCAATAAGTTGGATATAAAACCATCCAGGATCCCCAGCTCAAAGCAATGTCCTGTTTTAGCAGTAAGATTATAAAAGTAAGGTCATCTTGTTTAAAAGGTCATGCAGCTATATTCCAGGAAATCAACCATGGTGATAGATAAAACTGCACGTCAATCAATCAGAATGTGTCATGACCTAAGCCTTATAGTTGAAATTGGTAGCAGATAACTCATGCAAAGGGAATGGAGCTGCATTTACAACAAATACCTCAGAAATAATTTTAAAGGAATATCTCAGCCACTCAATGGCGGAAAACAGTTGAAGACGTCCGTGAATAAAAAATTGTCTGGAAAAAAATGTCCTCAGCCATGTTTTAGCTTTTCTGAGCTGATTGGGCCAATACACCTTCCAGGAGTAGGGTTGATGGATGGCGATGAAGCAAAAAAAATGAGATGGACCTGACAAGGATGAGATACTACCAGTAGAGCAGAAAGGAGACAGAGATAAACTGCTGAGTAGTGGGGCCTAGGTTACTTGCTGAAGAGTTAGAGGAGCTATGGGATTTGGGTTATGAATGTCCATCATGTAAATCAGAAAGGTTTGCTTTAAATCTTCTAATCTCTAGTGGACAATGGCAGTTAGTTACATGGATTTTTTAACTGGAATTTCTTTTGAGATAGCTTCTGGAGAGGATAAGGTTAAGGAATCACTAAGATCTTGGCTGGTATTTTTCAGATTTATCTATTGGCTTGCAATTAGCTATAGTTGGGATTTTTTTTTGAAGGGGGTTTAATAAGACTAGGAGAATTGCTGTGGTTATTAGTAGGCAGTAATGGTCTGATATGTGATTCACAAAGACTCATGACAGGAACAGATTCAAATGGATTGGTAATTTTCTCATTTAAATGGCCTAAGAATTATAGTTGGAATCTTGAACTTGAATACGATTCTATGTCCTACAAAGATTTGGGACATCCAATTTGTCTTCTTCAGATCAACATGAATATGAAATAGATGATTAAAAGACAGAGTAGGCGTCTTTCATGAGGCCTATCTCTCATTTTTAAAAACGCTATTTCTGGTAAGTAGCAGAATTTGAGAAGCAAGGAACATGTAGGCAATGATAGCGACAGAGGCAGAGATCAAAGTGAGACCAGTGGAAGTATAGATTGAGAATAGTTTGATAATTTTACCAGAAACCACCATATTATGCTTCTCCCTCTTTGCAGAATGATAATCTTCAACATGACAACAGTAGGGGAACATCTTAAGAGCTGAATCAAATGGTCCAACTTTGTATTAACAGCAGTTTATTCCTGAAAGTTTGAAGGGATTGTGCTCATAGCTAGGAAGCACTTTGGTCAGCAAGTCTGACTGCAGGATCTCTAATGATTGATTTTTTTATGCAGGACATAAAAAAACACTGCTGGACTTTTTAATTGTGTACTTAGATCAGAAGATGCAATTTGAGAAGGGGGCGATGATTAACTGTCAATTGTTCATTTAAACCACTTGTTTAAAGAGTATGTTCAACGTGACAAATCCATCTTTTTGTCTCAAGAATTGATGAAATTATTCATTTTATAAACTGAGGTGATGGACTATAGTAATACAAGTTCCCAGGAAGGAGAGAGCACATTCCAAGAGGTTGAGACAAGAGAAAACATAGTCAGGAGCTGGATCAGAGACAAAAAACAGATTTAAGATAGCTACCGTATTTTTCGGAGTATAAAATGCACCTTCCCCCCCCAAAAGAGAGTGAAAATCTGGGTGCGTCTTATACTCTGAATGTAGCCCTGCCCAGCTTCTCAAACAGAGGTTTCAGAGGCTGAAAAAAGCATCAGAAACGAAGCTTCAGAAAAGAAGCCCCCAAACAGAGCTTCAGAAAAGAAGCCCCCAAACAGAGCTTCAGAGGCTTTTTTTCTGAAGCTCTGTTTCGGAGGCTTTCAGAGGCAGGAAAAAAAGTTTTTTTCTGAAACTGATTTTCAGAAGTTTCAGAGGCAGAAAAAAAGCAAAAAAAAAAGCAAGGCACAGAGTTCACAACCAAGTAACTTGTTGCTAAAATTCACCTCTTGGAACAGCTGATTGGGGGTATTCTGGGAGGCCGATCCACCTGCCAATCAGCTTTTTCCTTATTTTCCTTCCCAAAAACTAAGGTGTGTCTTATACTCCGAAAAATACGGTACTACCTAGAATCTCCTAGAGCATATCTATTAGGTTATAGAGTAGCATAAATTTAGTCTGACAAAATTCTGTTTATACGGTATATTCAGATAAAGAAATGAACTTTGGCTGGATTGTTTTATGTTGTTTTGGGGCTAGCCTGACAGCTATTGTCTCAAAACCCCTCACGGAATAAGTTCACAACTCTAGGTTTCTTCTGGACTGATGACTCCTGCTGGACCAGCTGGTAGAAATAGTGGTCAGAGAAGTTCATGCCCATCACTGGCTGGAATGGCAGTTGTGGCCTTGCCTAGGGTAGGAGGACTTTGCAACAGTTACTCATGTTTTCATCGTCATTTGCCCCACTACTGTAATGCATTCTACTTAGGGCTGCCTTTGAAGAATATCCAGAAACTGTAGTTGGTCCGAAATGCAGAGGCTTCATGTTTGCAGAGAACATAATAATTGGTTTGGTGGACACTGCATTGGTTGCCAATTGGCTTCTAGGTCCAATTTACTGTAAAGTGCTATTTTTGAACTATAAACCCTTTTACGATTTGGCACTTGGACATCTCTAGGACTGCCTTCTCCAGTCAGTTTCAGCCTGTTAGATTAGATCTTTCAGAGAGAGAATTCTGCGACACTCATTCTTTTAGATATGCAGGAATCTGAGGTGAGGAGACACTTCTACTCCATCCCCAATATTATGGAATGGCCTTCCTGTGGAAATTGAGCTGTTTCCCCCTCTTTCTGTTATTTTGAAAGCTCTCAAAGACCCAGCTGTCTTTCCTCTGATGTGACTTGATTTTGCCATCTCTTTTCTTTTTGTATTGTTGTAGTGCAACTGTTATTTTGTTTTTTTTTTAATTTTTGTTTTATATTATATATTTTTCTGCAATCTTTTTGATTGCAATGGCATAAACCTATGTCTAATAAACAATGAATTGTGAATAGATGCTTTTCAGACCTTTAGCTTTTTATTCTATTTCAGCAGGAAAACAATAGTTTGAATTTGAGTTTGAAATGATTGGGTAGCATTATCTGGCTGTTTGGGGATGTTGAGGATGTCATTGGTGAGGAAGCTCCCAGTTAACTGGAAGGGAGAAGATCTCAGTGTGGGACCTTGAGAGGAAAAATGATCTGGAATGAGATGTGCCAGGATGGAGTAGGTTCAATTCAGAAAGAAAGATTAAAAACACTGCAAAGAAGAGGATCAAGAGAACCATTATATGAAGCCCTTGTCAAATACCAGGGAAATTAGGAGATCCATGCAGTTCAAATGGGTATAAAGATTTATTGCAAGCTTAAGCTCTCTACAAGAATCTGAACTACTAACAGTCAAAGCAATTTCGCAGTAAATAAGGAACTCAAGGTAGGCTGGATTTAGATCTCTTAAGGACATGAAAGGACTCATGACTGATGACGAGTTTGACCCCAACCTTGGGCTCAGCCTGGTGATCTCTTATAGTCCTGCAAGGACAGTTGCTGTTGTTGGCATTGTCACAAAGATAGGAGGATAAAATATTTTAAAATGCATGGCACGGAGATGCTCTGCAGTGTGTGAGAGAGGATTAATTACTATGTCAGAGCAAAATTCTCAGGCACAGGGAATTCATTCCACAGAGTTGAATAGTTTCCTGTTTTTAGTTATTTTTGTATCTCTATAATATTGTATTCTTATATAATACTGTCAGAGCATGAATATTCATAGATTGGAATAGATCAGCCAATGGGGATTGAATGAAGACAAGGTAACAAGGTCAGCCAATGAATAGGTATAGCAACTAAATCAACCAATGGGAGCTGATTGGTGAATTGAAACTGAAACTGGAAAGAGCCTGGGCGTGGCTCTGTGTTAAACTCTGAGCTCTGAAGCTGCAAACTTGTCTGTCTGCTGTACTCTGCTTGTGTTTGCTTGTAACTGCTACATTGGAAGATATCTGCTATTGGTATTGTACATTTACTTCATGTACCGTATTATTATGTATATAAAGAAGATAATGAATCCTGCTGAATCAGTTTACCTGTGTGTGCTTTCTGGATTTGATTTCTGCAACAGACTCTAACAAAATACTCACTATATAGTTATCTAGAGAGCCAGCATAGTGGTTAAGAAGGCATCTGGCTAGAAACTGTGACACCATGAATTCCAGTCCCACTTTAGGCACTAAGGTACAACACTAGTTGGGTGATCTTGGACCAGTCACATTCTTGCAGCTCAAGGAAGGAGATAATGGGAAACCATTCTTGAAAAACCTTGCTAAAAAAACCACAAGGACCTGTCCAAGCAGCTTCCAAGAATTGGATATGATTGAACATGATTGATTGAACAGAAGAAAAAAAAAGTTATATGGCTATTGTTTTCCTGATGCAAGTAGTAAAGTTCTCTCTTTTGGTCATTCCTAAAAGTTGGGATATTATTTTCTTATTGGATATCCCATGATGTGAGGGAGGAGACTGCCACTTAGAGCCCTTCCTACTGGTTGGCAACAGGCTTGTTTAAAATAACTTGGATAGGAGGCGAGATTTCTTGTGTTCAAGATACTTGGTTTTACAGCTTCTTGGAGCACCAGCTACTCTGTTAAAACCAGAGATACTTAGATACTTTTTCAAAGTATGTCTGAGATTTAAGGCCTATTAAACTTTTACAGAAAGGAACAGTGATAAAAATAATAACACAGCAAAAGAAATTCAACCCTAGTGAAAATAATTATGAACAAGAGAAGGAGTATTATAAATGCCACCTTACTCTATCTCATTTTTAAGATTACAATCTAGTAGATTTACTCAGGCACCAAGTGATTACAATATCATTTTGCCTTTTGGATACGATATAGAAAGAGGTGACACAATTTTAATATAACACCTGACAAGAACACTTTCAAATTCATTTCCCAATTTTTATAGTAGTTAGGTTCTGTTGATATATAATGAAAGCCTCCTGGAAAAAAAAAAGTCAAGTCCAGTAATTGAAATCACAAATATACATAGTCTCTTTACCCATTTAAATGCTGGCATATCTAAATTTAGTGTAGATCTAAATAAGAGGACATTTTTTTACTTTTATCTCAGTCAAAACAAAAACAAAAAAGAACCAATGTTCGCAGTGACATACCAGTTTGAAGTCATATAGTTCTTTGTTGTTACTAATTTCAGATCAAATTAGGACTCCAGGATTGACAGGATTCTTCATTTCCTGCAAAAGGAGTGCCTTTTTGGGCTTCATTTACAGAAAGAAAAAATTCCATAGAAAATTCAGCAAAGCTGGAAGTCACTAGCTTTGAAAATGTCCCTCCTCTTTCTTCAGAAGTACAGAAGGACATCTTTTGAATTATGAAAGAGAAGAAAATGGTTTATTGCATATATCCTATTTAAGAAAAAAATTCCAAGTGGAATTCTGATTCTTTCCTTTAACATTTGTTTTGATTCATTCTTTTCCCTTCCCCAAAATAGATGAAAGTCAAAATGAAATGTGAGTTGGCCATTATTTTTTAAAAAATTTCTGTGTGCTTATAGCAATAACAGTTGACTTTATGCTATAGAACAGGGCTTTCAAATTCCTGGCCCATGGGTGGATGCGTTATGCGCTGGCCACGCCCATGCCTGGTTTAGTGAAGGGGAAAAAAAGTCCCGATATGTCACATGACACCACCGTGATGACGTGAGTTTGACACCCTTGCCACAGAAGGTCTGACTCTGAGTGCCTATATAATATCCAAACTCCTAGTTATAATTGTGTTTTCCTCTTTATTACCAGTAGCTAGGTTTTGCCTCCATCTATTCTCTGTTAATCAGTGTTTATCCTGCCTTAGGATCAATTTGTTTCAGGTGTGATGCCACACGCTATTTCCTGCTTATCCATATGCTTAAATCAGTCAGTTAACCTAGGGAATAATACCAAAACAACTCACCACTTTGAGAATACAGTACCTTAATCCACTTTCTCCAGGAAACGTCTGATATCCCATGAGTCCTTGTACAAGGCTTCATGAAAGGATTACCAATCCTTTTACTATTGGTAAACTCTTTTAGATAGAAAGCCATAATTTCTACTCATTCTGTTGGTCCTTTTTGTTCCTTTTAACAAACCATTAAATTCTGTTCTACTAAAATAAAATAATTAGATCTTGAAAAGCTAAATCATTTGTTTTGACCTCTATGAATTCTAATCATCTTGACATATTGAGCTAAGTCATGATTGCTTAACCATGATTTCTTGATCAAACAGTAATTGGCTGGGTTTACCCCGCTAAACCCAAATTACATAAAACCATCTTATAATTTAGCACAATGTCTGATTCATTCTTTATGTTTGTACTACAGCCAACTAGATTTAACTTGAAGGCCTATCTTGGTGAAGAATTTTGCTCATTCCCCTTTTTTTTCATCTTCAAGTAAATTGGCACGTGGGCATCAGTGGACAGGATCCTTTCTTTTTAGGTAGAAATACCTCATATTTCTTCATAAAGAGTTATTCAGACTTAATTTTCCCAATATTCTTGTCTCTTCCCTTCTGATACTTTTTTTTTTTTTGCCTTTAAATCATCTTCCATTTCGACACTGGTAAAGACCACATTGACTTGTTCATATTCAAATTAATATAATCTATCAAAGACATCACATAATTGGTGACAAATTATAATTCATATGCCACCTGACTCCCAGAAACTCTGGTAATGTAAACTCTTGAGTTAAGATAGCTTTAAAAGGGAACGTTTATTAGAAAAAGTTTGTTTGAACATTGTTGCCTTTCATTGTTTATTCATTGCACTGATAAACACTGCAGGCATCAGACCAGCCTTTTACAACCAAGTATTCACCAGGTGTGATCAATTACTTGTACCCCTGACCATTCTCAGCCAATATGGCTCCCTGGTGAGCACCAGGCTGGGGAAGATTGTTCCAGGCTAAAAGATAGCCTTAGTAAACTTCTGAATGTTTCCTTTCATTTTATGAAGTGATGGACTCACATTCTAAATTACAAAAGAAAAGAGATGCGGCATACGATTAAAACACTAGCACTACTACTAGGAATACCAATACCACTACTGGCTACAATCAATTTAGTTATTAGAATGAACCAGCAGCTAGAATTATTCTCTATATCTTCTTCTCTGCTTAAGTCAGTTCGGTTTGTTTGCAGAGGTCAATACTGTCTGCAGATGAAATAACATATGCCACTAGATGTTGCTCTAAGACAGCTCTAGGAATTATAAAACTCCCCCTCCCACCAATAATTGCATACCTTCACTAAGATGTCTGAAAACTAATTTCTAAGTTAGCTTGAGCTTTGAGAAGGTACACAAAAACCAGATTTTTGATATTTATGTGTGCATTTCTAGTAATTCGAGACAAAATGGATGGGTGGACTGCAGCTTTATATAGATACGTTTAAACCAGTTCTCTCTGATTTATTGGTCCCTGGTTCTAGGGACAACAGCACTTCACTGACTGTTAAATAAACTTGATTCTCTTGGCTATCTAGGCTAGAGATATCACAAGTTATCCTGGCTGTTATTTATAAGAATGCAGACTTTATATTCAGATGCAGTTTATCTCTGAAGCCTGGAGATGCTAAGCAATATAAAATTGGGCTCCACTTTCTGTTTCTAAAGTTTTCAGAGTATTTGGTTTCTGCTGCTGAAAAATGGAGGGTTCTCTTGAACTGATATGGTAGTTACCATAGCTACCTTTTAAAGGCCAAAATTCTATATACCACTCGTCTGGAAATAATTGCCTGTCACTTACTAAAATTAAGCTTCTAAAATAGATTATAAAAGGATTTTGCGGCCCATATTTCTACTTGGCTAGCTACTTTGATTTTCATTTTTCTATTTCTATCATCCATAGAATATTAAAAATACCTTTCCTAATGATGATTTTTAGATACAAATCCCATAATCCTCATTGGGATGGAAGTAATAATTCATTTGAATGACTACCCCACCTCCAAACCTCCTCCCCAACGCTGGAGATCACCATGATGCTTTAGAAACTACTTATCTTCAAAACTTGGGACACTGCTGTATCCTAGATGTTTTGATATACCTGGTGGTGATGCTGATAAATTCTTACAGAGATAGTCCTCCAAACTCAACAACATCTAGAGCTGCCATATCTAGATAGTAAATAAAATAGAAATAACTCTAAAGGCCTAAGTACATGATACATAAAATTTAACAGAATAACAGACTTGGAAGGGACTGTGGAGGTCTTTTACTCCAACCCCCTGCTCAGGCAGGAAACCCTATACCATTTCAGACAAATGGTTATCCAATCTCTTCTTAAAAACTTCCAGTGATGTAGCACCCACAACTTCTGAAGGCGAGCTGTTCCACTGATTAATTGTTCTAACTGTCAGGTAAATTCTTAGTTCTAGGTTGCTTCACTCCTTGATTAGTTTCCATCCATTGCTTCTTGTCCTGCCTTCAGCTGCTTTGGAGAATAGGTTGATTCTCTCTTCTTTGTGGCAATCCCTGAGATATTGGAACACTGCTATCATGTTTCCCCTAGTCCTTCTTTTCATTAAAGTAGACATACCCAATTCCAGAAACTGTTCTTTATATGTTTTAGCCTCCAGTCCATTTATTTCATTCTACTCTATTACCAACTTATTTTCCTTGTAATCTTTGGAGAGAGTCTGTTGTCTTGTGTAGTCAATCAAGCAGGCTGTATTTCTGATCACTTCTTGGGAAGTTAAGGGATGAAAGCTAGGTGGTGGATGTACTCAGTGGCCATACCAGTCCTGTGAAATAGGGAATGGGACAATTGCCACGGCCAACTCATCATGGTCAACTTGCCATAGCCAACTCATCATGGCCAACCTGCTGTGGGACAACTTGCCATGGCCAACTCACTGTGGGACAATTTAATTTTTAATTAAATTCTATTTAATTATTTAAAATAAATAAAAAAATTAATTGTTGCCATTCACATTTCATTCTGTCCCTCCTTTTGCATGCTTTCTTTAATTATTCTGTTATACTATTTCTTTGATATTAGTGTAACTCTTGTCCTGCAGTGAGTTGGCCGTGGCAAGTTGGCTGTGGCGAATTGTCATAGATCCTTTGAATAGCCTCTCATCCAATATGAAGAGAGTTTTTACTCTAATATCCTTTCATTTAAAGAGATGAAGACAATTTTTCACAGGTCTTGAATGCAGAATATTATTCTCTGGTTGAATTTCGGGTCTACAGCCAGACACATTTTTCTCTTTTCCCCTCACAAATGTACAAACATGAATGTAGAAAAATACTGATAGTAGCTGCAATAATACCACCACATCATTTTTAAAGCAGCAGAGACCTTTTAAGAGAAACTGAAAGAAAGAATAATGCCTTCAAACATGTTGCCCCTCTAGCAACAGCTCATGAGAGAGGCTCCTAACAATTTATTTTCTTTCTTTTATGGAGAGTGAGGGTAAAATGGAATTTTGTTAACTCCAAGAATTGTGGCAGCTCAGGAGGTAGAACACCACTTTAATCCTGTTGTTGTTGTTCTTGTCCTTTTTTTTAAACAAACAAACAAACTGGTATTATTGGCTAGCTGGAGGAGAATTATTGGTGTTTCCTGCTTGCCTGAGGCCAAAAGAAATGTAGATTGTCAAAAATTGTCTTCAGACTTGATTGTAGATGAAATGGTGAGGAAATTGTGCCAATTGGAAGTTGTCCAATTTTAAGTGCTGATAGTTAAATGTTTAAAATAAAGAATCCTTATTGCCACTATATTTATATAATATCATGAGCAGGATTAATGGCAGTAAATTGTAATAAAAGGTTTGCCTTATTCCCATCAATGTGCACTGCTCTGTTCCTTGGTTCCTGCCAAATATTAGTCCAACCTATAGTTACAAAGAGGCATCAGGTGTTCATTAACATGTCAAGAATTTTTTCTTAGCTCCACATTTTTTCCCCCAAAAATTTAATTTTAATTTCTTATACACATATTGTAAATGGTCATTCTCCTATCCATAATTGATCATACATGTGCATATTTTTTCTAAAGAAAGCATAAAAATAAGACATTTTAATTACATTTGGGGTTGCTCTTCTTTTCCCTCATTTTACAACAAACCTTTTTCTCCTTCTTTCTTTCCCTTCCCTACTTCCTCTCCTCTCCTACTTTTTTCCTTCCTCCTTAACATGTCAATAATTTTTTCTTAGCTCCACATTTTTAAGGAGCTACCAAGATCACAAAATGGAGGTTGCAATAGTCTAGATGGATGTTCTGCATTTCTTGATTGTCATAAGGTGGTTGCCTGGATTTCTACTACCAAACTGTGGTAGCCTTTGCTTATTTTGCCATAAGCTACTCCCTTCTGTCTTGAAGGGAGTCCCTAAATTCATGTCTGTATTTTATCAAACCTATGAGGCTGTCCATCTATCCAGGGAAACTCTGGGTGAGAGACAAAAATAAAAAAACATCAGGAATCATACATCACAAAAAATTGGCTCCACTCCAATCTCCATTAAACATCTCAAAAGACAATTATGAAGTACATCCAGGGCATAGTTTCAGTAACTAAGAGCCTGTCCCCAAAGGCTGGGGGAAGAACTACCGGTAGATCTTCATAACCTTCTAAAGGGCCAGTATCTTTGGGACTCAGTGGGGAAGCTTTCCATACAGCAGGTGCCATGACAGAGAAGATACACTTCCTAAGACCCATCAAGTCTTCATGAGGGAACCCATAATTCACTTTGCCCAGGGCCGGATTTAGATGAAAAGAGGCCCTAGGCTATTTCACTTATGAGGCCCTTTCACCTATAGTGAAAGTGTAATTTTAATTTAGCTAACAATTTGAATGTAGGTCCCTCTTGATCTTGAGGCCCTAGGCTGAAGCCTAGTTAGCCTATAGGAAAATCTGGCCCTGACTTTGCCAAATCGGGTGGGACAGGCAGAAACTACCCTGTAATGGCCTTGCAAGTAACATGACACCATGTTATCCTGGAATTCTCCTCTTCCCCAAGCAACAGGGTTTATGGACAGGAACAGTGGGATTTGTAATCTGACCATATCTGAAGAAACAAAGCAATAAAAGGAAGTTTGCATAAAACAGAACCAAATCACAGTTATTCAGCAAGTCGCCAGTTTTTGCATACATTGTAAAAGAGATATAAGCCTAAATGGGCCCTGTACACCAAATCTTATCATCAACTCCCTTTTCTTAATGCTGTTACTTTCCTCTCTACCAACAGTGCTTCTTTTCACACTTTGAGTTTGCCTTTGTCGGTCCATGAAGGCTCGCCCTCAAAGGTATTTTATAGAGAGGGAGAACATTCTCATTTCCCAGCTTTGTTGAACTCACCCATTTTTGGGTTGCAGCCATAAATCAAGTTCTAAAAATTAACTCCTCCAAATCATCCAAAACATGCTACTATTTTGAAACCTGGCCTTTTTGTTCCTCCCCCCCCCCGCCCCAACTCCCTGCCTTCACTGAAGTGGCACTGTTGACTCCTGTGGGTGCAAAAATGAATCATTTAGGTACACACATATCAACTCTGCAAAAAAGTGGCCTGACTACTGGGACAATAATTATCCTTACAAATGGGAGAATGTTCCATGTCAGCACCTTGCAATAAAATATGTACCCATGCAGACAGGATTGCCTGTCCCGCCAGGCTTTTTCAAATCATGGCAGCAAAAGGGAAATGGCTTCAAAGACCAAGATCATGAAAAATGAGCAAAAGCAGCTGATAGGGTGACATCTTGGCATCTATAAAAGACGAAAAGCTTCCCTCTTCTGTCTGAGGAAGGCAGCAAACTTAATTTTATGTGACAATGCTAGGAATCCTTAAACTAGCAAAAAGCTACATTTGTTGTTTCAGTGTTTTGAATCTTGGGCTGTCATTCCACACCTTTTTGGAAACGGGAGCCATCTTTAATTAATCTTAATCAACAGATGAAAGAGCCTTCCTTCCAGGGCTGAAATCAGCAGGTTCTGACAGGTTCTGGAGAACCGGTAGCGGAAATTTTGAGTAGTTTGGAGAACCAGAAAATACCACCTCTGGCTGGCCCCAGAGTGGGGTGGGAATGGAGATTTTGCAATATACTTCCCCCAGGAGTGGGGAGGAAATGGGGATTTTGCAGTATCCTTCCCCTGGAGTGGGGTGGGAATGGAGATTTTGCAGTATCCTTCCCTTGTCACGCCCACCAAGCCACACCGCACCCATCAAGCCACACCCACAGAACTGGTAGTAAAAAAATTTGGATTTTCCCTCCCTCCCTCCATTTTAATATTAGTGCTGATGAAAGATTAGAAGCAATGCAAAATGATTCAAGATATTTTAATAATAGCAAATATTCCCGCAAAGTATTATACTTTGCTCTCAGGAATTCAACAGCTGAATGAACAAAGCTTTTATGACATTTTTATTCCAAAATGTTTCCAAGTTAAAATCCTGTCACTCGTTGCTTTATGGCTTTGCAGGTTGCAGCCGGATTATGGTACTGCTCATAGAATGGCTATGAACTTTTAATGTGTCTTGTGATTTGGGTATTTTAAGTTCGTATTTCCCATTTGTGGTACAATATGTCAGTCATAACAAATTTTAAGATTTGCTAATAGACCTGTAGAGAGTAAGGAAGATGACCTTGATGGGGATATGCAAGATCAGTTATCAGCGTGATAAGGGATTGAAACATATTTTAAGACCACAACAGACAGATAATATTTGAAAGCTTCTCAGACACTCCAATTCACAGGAGTATAAGAAAGGAGAAGAGGTACAGGATAATCAGACTTGCAAGATTCTGTTATCATAGCCAGTCTCACAAGAGTTTTAGCCTTCCTGGGAAGTTGATTTACTGGTCTTGTCTATCTAGTAGGCCTGACATCAATCTTGGATGTCTGACTGAGATAACTTAAAATATATGTCATATTCTGTCGCCCTGTGTAATGGAATGTGCACCTGCAGCAGCAGAGGAGGAAGATTAAGCCAATTCAGTTTTCCAGGAAGATCTGAATCAAGAGATCATGCAATCCCAAACTGGATGGGGAAGAGGGGAAGATGTTCAGGGCAGTGGTGAAATTCAATTTTTTTTTACTACTGGTTCTGTGGGGTGGCTTAGTGGGCGTGGTGTGGCTTGGTGGACATGACTTGGTGGGCGTGGTAGGGGAAGGATACTACAAAATATCCTTCCCACTCCAGGGGAAGGATACTGCAAAATCCCCATTCCCTCCTCACTCATGGGGGGAAGAATATTGCAAAATCTCCATTCCCACACCACTCTGGGGCCAGCCAGAGATGGTATTTTCTGATTCTCCAAACTACTCAAAATTTCCGCTACCGGTTCTCCAGAACCTGTCAGAATGTGCTGGATTTCACCCCTGGTTCAGGGTAACTACATCTCAGAATACCTCAGGCTGTATCTAGTAGCTTGGAAAGTTACAGCTTTAGTTCGGAAATATTGTGGATATTAGATGTAAAGAAATAAATGATGAGACTCAAATGGATTTCACTGCCTTGTCTTTAGGCTTGGGTTTAACACCTGGTAATGGATCGTGCATATCTCTGTCAAGGTAATCTTCCTTACTCCTATAAAACCTACTGTGTTTCTCTGAAAATAAGACCCTGTCTTATATTTTTTTTTGAACCCCGAAATAAGCGCTTGGCCTCATTTTCGGGGAAATGTTATTATTTTGGGGCATGCGGAGCAAGATCGGGCTCCTCTTGCTGTCTTACCTGATATCCAGCTCTGCATTTAAAGGCGAGGGCTTATTTTTGGGGGGAGGCTTATTTTAGCGCATGCGCTCAAAAGGCTTATTATCAGGGGATGTCTTATTTTCAGGGAAACAGGGTATGTGAAGGTGTAGCCCTTTGTAGATCAAAGGAACTGCTTGATTTGATGAGGCACATTGCTTCCAAAAAAAAAAAAAAAAAGTAAAATACTTTGAAGTTTCAATTCCATTTTGACAAGCCACTTTGCTTTAGTGGAAGTGCTACAGACATGCCTAAACAGAAGACCTTTGGAACCTTCAAAGTGTCTCATTCAATACGACTAGGCCAAATGTCAGACCTTTAGGAAAGATTGGCTGTTTCATTGGTTTAGAAAGTAACCTTCAAAGTTGAGTTTTTGAAGGGACAAGGAACTCTTATAGCCATTCACTTGCTCCTATTCACTTTACACTGTATTCCAAGCCATTGTCTGCTAAATAAACCACAACTGCTTGGATTTTTACAACACCTTAAATCATGAATTACCTTGTAAAAATCTCAAAGGTTGGATTCATATCACAAATTAAATCAAAACCAAACACATGATGTCTTAGTAAAATATGAGAACATGTTTGTTTTGCTGTGACCACTACAGACTACAGATGTAGGTACTTTCCTTCATGGGTACCAGTGGTGGGTTGCCCCCAGTTCGGACCGGTTCTATAGAACCGGTAGTAAAACTGGAGGGAAGCTCTGCCCACCGACCCCAATGTCATCAGAAGCTTCTGCGCATGCGGATGCGGTCCCATTGCGAACCCTGCGCACGGCCCCATTGTGAACCGGTAGTAAAAGTAAGTAGAACCCACCCCTGATGGGGACCATTCTGTATCCCCTCTTAAAGTATTAGATTTGTATTCTGCCTTTCATAAAGGAGCATAAGACTTCTTCCTCTTATTTATTCCTATATCACCTATCCTTTGAATAGGCTAGGTAGGGAGAGCGATTGGCTTCCCATTACCTATAGCTAAAGTTGGATTGAGACTTTCCCTATTCCTCTCCCTATTCCTTGATCCTAAAATAATTCATTTTATAAAGTATCAGTCCCACACACCATAACATGAAGGAAATCCCACTGAATTTAGCAAAACTGATCTTTGCATAGATACACACAGACTTTTACTATAAGATTACAAAAGTAGGGAAAACTCCCTTGATTTAAATGAAGTATATACTCTCAAAAGGTAGTCTCAGTGATTCAGGCAAAGATCCCCAAGTTGACAGCAGTTTCCTTTGAGCACACTGAGGTTTATGTTTGCATAAACAGAAAATATTAGGTGATGAGTCCATTATGTTAAGCTATCAAAAGATACTACAATTTTAACAAGCTCTAAAATTAAGCCTCTCTTTCTCTCTGTTGGCCTGTGAACAAGCAACCTGGGCTCACATAATATGCAGCACTAGATTTGCATTGTGAGTGAATAATGATGTCAACCTTATACTTATTTATGAACCATGACACCCAATGGAAAACTCCAGGTGTGTTCCTGATATTGTCATTTACTGGAAGTGCTAACTTTTCTCAGTTGTACATTTGATGCATTAACAAAAGCACCAAGAAATCAATTAAAACTGGATATCCTTTTTAGACTACAATGGAAGCAGAGGCACAATGGCTTTTGCTCATCCCCTACTCTTGAGCAATTCAGTAGAGAGCTTAGCCTCCCCTTTTATTAAAAGCATAATCATCCATTCAGTATGATTGGCATCCCTGATTGGGAGGATGGTATTGTTGACAGCTTCTTGGAATGCTTGAACCAAATATTACATGGTTAGTATGACCATTCTCAGGTGACTATTGAAGGCTTACTGGGTCATCATAGTGTTTTGGCTGTGGTTGGACATCAAAGGCTGTGGCATTGTCTCCAATAAAATGCATAGTATTCTTTGGAGAAGGGCTGTGTTTCATGCCAGCTGAATGAATCAATCTACCTACTTCCAGAGAGAATGGGTGGCTTTGTAACCTTTGCAATCTGACAACAAGCCACATTCTTTAAATAGAGTGTACTTGCTTTGTAACAGGTGATTGCAACACAGTATTTTATGTAAAATGGCATGAAGTAGCATCTCTGTTCACCCAACCCAGGTAATTGTGTTCTCTAGAAGAGGCTTTTTTTTTAACTTCATGAAGAGAGTTTGAAAACCTAAGTACTACATTTTTAATGAAGCACTTCTGAACTACTTCTTTCAGTTTAACTTTTCCATTCTTGAGCTACAAATTTATGATATTTTTTCAAGTTTCATAAATAATTAGATATGATACTAGGAGATGTTGTAGAAATGCATCCCATTGACTTTGGCATTGCTTCAGTAGCAACACGAGCTAGCAGAATGAACGATTATATAAATACAAACTATGGTAACTAGTTCTGTGCTAAATTTATGTTTTACAAAAAGAGTTTGTCGTGAAAGTGACTGCCTGCGAAGGCCCCTGGATTGGGGCTGAAAGGCGAAAACGATAGCAGTATGCTCCATCCCATAATTGGGTAGACCAGGTTTCCCTGATAAACCGGTCTCACCAGAGGAAAAAAACCCACAAACTAGCTAGCTTTTGCCAGGCGTTCTTAAATTATGGTTTGTTGAACAAATCATAGAGGGTAGTATTTGGATTATACCTGGGCCATTCTAACTCAAAAAAGTGGAAGGAGATAGAAGTTGATCAAACCCAAGAGCACTTATATTTGAACAGGCAGTAAATTTTGTAAACATGTTCAATGTTTGTTTACTACATGACTAATGATCAACATCATAAAAAGTCATGCCAAAATGATCCAATTATTTGCAAACATGACTGGTGGGGAGAAAAAAATGCCAGAATAAATAGGAAGGCACTCCCTTCAAAACTTGCGCTATTATGAGCCATGATGACATAGTGGTTAGAATGCAGTACTGCAGGCTACATCTGCTGCCTGCCGGCTGCCTGCAGCTTAACAATTCAATTTTCACCAATTTAAGGTTGACTCAGTGTTCCATTCTTCTGAGGTTGGTAAAATGAGGACCCAGATTGTTGTGGGCAATATGTTGACTCTGTAAACCGCTTAGAGAGGTCTATAAAGCACTATGAAGTGATATATAAGTGCTATTGCTATTACATTAAAGGTGGACACAGAATGGCTATAAAGACCTGAAAAATGACACGCGCTGATAAATGCCATTCAAGGATCAACAGCCAAAGTGGTCATTCTGATGGATGAAGACTAATATCTGAAGATAATATTTTGGACATCAGAAGAAAACAATGTTCCAATTATCTTTTTTTTAAAAAATGGAATAGTTTGTAATAATTTCATGTACACTGAGAGTTTCTGCACGGGAGACAAATTCCTTGTTTGTCTAATCACACTTGGCTAAAAACAGTATTCTATTCTATTCTATTCTATTCTATTCTATTCTATTCTATTCTATTCTATTCTACTCTACTCTACTCTACTCCTATTCTATTCTATTCTATTCTATTCTATTCTATTCTATTCTATTCTATGAAGAGCCTTAGTGGCACAGCAGACTAAAGCACTGTTAAGTAGCACCAGCTGCCTGCAATTACTGCAAGTTCAAATCTCACCAGGCTCAAGGTTGACTCAGCCTTCCATCCTTTCTAAGGTAGGTAAAATGAGGACCCGGTTTGTGGTGGCAATAAGCTGAATTTGTATAAAAAAGAACATCACTTAGGGGGCCCCCCAAAAGCCCTACTAAGCAGGTATATATAAAAGTATGAAGGCTATTGCTTAATGCACTGTAAGCCACCTGAGTCTCTGGAAAAGGGCAGCATATAAATCAAACCAATAAATAAATAAATAAATAAATAAATAAAATAAATAAATATTCACTAATATCTAAATGTAGACTAACTGAAAACTGCTGGTCAGGACTGCCAGCTCGCTTAAGTTATAACTTATTGGGAGTCAGGCAGCATAATACTACTTTGATACCTATAACACTATCAAACAATACTTGTCTATTCAGTCTTGGGAAAGACTCAATAGGAGGATAAAAAAAAACAACCAAAATCAGTCTAAACATCTGGCTGACTATGCAACCAACCATAATACTACTAACAATAATCCCTCAGTGAGGCACTACTTTGATGTGATTATGAGGCCTGTGTGCTCTGAGGAAGATGAGAGATATATCATATTGGACAGGTCTCATCAGAGGAGTTACATGAAGAATCTCTCTCCCAACCAGAGGTGGGTTTCAGCAAGTTCTGACCAGTTCTGAGAACTGGTAGCAGAAGTTTGGAGTAGTTTGGAGAACTGGTAAATACCACCTCTGACTGGCCCCGCCCCCATCTATTCTCTGCCTCCCGAGTCCCAGCTGATCGGGAAGAAATGGGGATTTTGCAGTAACTTTCCCCTGGAGTGAGGAAGAAATGGAGATTTTACAGTATCCTTTCCCTGCCACGCCCACCAAGCCACGCCCACCAAGCCACACCACACCCACCACATCACACCACACCCACCAAGCCACGCCCACAGAACCAGTAGTAAAAAATTTTGAATCCCACCACTGCTCCCAACAATATAGTGAGAAGTAATCACCACTACTTTTGTCATTGCACTGATTCCTTTGTCAACAATACTGAATAAGTTGCTATCAAATATCAAAAACATCTATCCCATCTTTTTTACATGGACCATCTGAAGCTGTATGGAAACATAATAATCTGAAATAGAATCTTTGCTCAACACTTTGCTAAACAATATATAGAGCCCAAGCTATCACAATGGAGTCTAGACTGAACACTCAGTTTCCTCAGAGCTCACAACCATGCCAAGGTTATTATTATTGTTATTATTAGCTCTGCAGTACAACTGTATGGAAGTTATTTTCGAAAATTGCTCATTCTGAATTTTGTTGTGCTTTTTGCTAAGTAAGTACAGATAAGATTGCTTTGGTAAGGTGTAATATTTTTAGAAACAGAAAATTGATAATATGTAATGTGTCTTATCATGAGGAACATAAGGATGTGCAGTACGTTAGGATATTACAATAAGAATGAATTAAAACAAAGCATATTAAACTTGTATGCAGGTATTCCAAAACAGATTACAGGCTGGCACACAGTATAATTTTGTACTGGAAGATGCACAAAAGAGAAAATTAGTTTCTATTGCAAAGGCAAGCTGTAGTGTTGTCCTGTATTGTTGTTATGACATTGAAGACATTAGCATGCAGAAGTGCTCTCTTCATTTCATGCAGTAACTGTCTTTTGTTGGCTTTACAGATAATCCAGAAAGTTTGCAGACCAAATACTTTTCTGAAAAATCCACAAAGCATTGAATCAGAAAGTATACCGCTCAGGGGACTCTAGTACAGAGTCATCACAGGGTGTATATTAACTAACATTAACCCAAACTGGGGAAGAAGAAGAGTTTCATTAATATTTCATGCCTCCCAGAAAATGTATTAGTATATTGCTAATTTAATGTACCTTCCATGTTTTGAATGATTTTTCAGAGAACACTGTAGACAGTTTGTAAATGTTTCTAGGAGGAGTGAAGAATTTGGGTTTGTGATGATCCAAACTCTCCTCTCTACTTGCTATAAAATTCTTGTTACAAAAGAAAGAAAGAAAGAAAGAAAGAAAGAAAGAAAGAAAGAAAGAAAGAAAGAAAGAAAGAAAGAAAGAAAGAAGGAAGGAAGGAAGGAAGGAAGGAAAGAAGAAGGAAGAAACATGTCAGACCTGGAAGCCATCTTTTGCATTGGATCTTCAGGCCTGCCACATTTACTACTGTGGGAAATTAGGAGGGGGGGATTGTATGGAGCATGGGTGATATATAGTCAAAATAATATTCCTTTCTCAGAGAGTCAAGGACATCTTGCCCTGCACCTGGAGGGGTGTGGCTGGGAGGCATCTCCAGTTGGGACGGTGCTTTGTTTGGACCATGTGATGGACATGAGGGTGCTGGGCAGGGACTTGGACTTTCCTTTGGGTGGGGAAAACCTGGAAGCTTTCAGATTCGGGTTTTCCCAGATGTGCTAATATGATATCTCTAATAAAATAGAACTTTGAGGAACTTCGAGCCTCGGAGTCTTTTTTCTTTGGGGTTGTTACTTGGAACCCTGACAAAACCCTGATATGCCCAGATGCCTCACAAAAGGCCAGAGAAAAATCTAATCCTAATTTCAGGCTGATTTCCCTAAGGCTCAACCTTTCTATAATTACTACTGCACAGTATAGAAATAATATGTAAGATATCTGATCAGATCATTCAAGGCACCAATTTTCAATCTGAATTTTTCTCTTTGAGAGAGTCTTCTATCCCCTTAGAACTGTACCTCTTTGCTGAACTGCTCTTTTTCTGGAGGCTAACTGAGTGTTAAAGCCCTAGAGCAGGGTTGTCAAACTCGCATCATCATGGCATCGTCACGTGACTTATTGCAACTTTCCCTCCCTTTGCTAAACTGGGCATGGGTGTGGTGAGCATGTGACACATCTGACCCTGTGAGTTTGACAGCCTAGAGTGACCAGAATGCCAAGAGTAAAAACTAAGGCGCATTAATTTATGCACTTGCACATATTTCTTCATATCACTCCATACTCTCGAGCCCTTGCACAGGATTGCAAAACTCCAAGCAACCATTAGAAGGCACAAAGAGATACTGAAAACTCTAACATTTTACTGCCCTCTAGTCCTATCTAGTATATAACAGACCAGCTGCTGGAATTGTTTTTTTTTTGCATTGTGTTTTGTGTCTGGTTGGCTGCTGCTGTCGAAGGCCTCTTGCTGCTCACACTGCAGCTGTAGTCCAATTGAGATGAACTCTTGAAAATCAAGACATTTTTCTGGTTTGGTCTGTCCAGTGTTCAACATATGTTCCTCAAAATTGGGAGGATCACCCTATAAAAGCCAGTGCTTGATATGGAGTTCCAGATAGTTGAGTCTATGATATGTGTGTCAAAACAAACAAAATGGTGGATGCAGCCGTGCCCTTCTGTATTTTATCTGTATTTTATGTTTTTTCTAGGTTTATATGCCTCACACAGTCCATTAGAATTGGGTGGCTAATAAATTAAAACAAACAAATTTAAATGTGTGTGCGATGGTGTACATGCCAAAAGGGCAGGGCTGGCATCACAACATTGTGTCTGCAATCGTCCCTACTTGCCTTCTCTTTCCCTGGGAATTGCTTAGTAAGTACAATGTTAAGGTTCATGATCAGCTTTGATAATAAATGTGGTAAGTTTTATCTGGTCAAATCTACATTTTACAATTTCTTATACTTGCATGCTGGATTTGTTTAATGAATGCATGAAAGTACTGAAGAATTGGCTATATTGTAGTTTTTTTTGCAGACTGCTGAATATTTCCTTGGTTTTTTTTAAGAAAGGGAGAAGGGGAGCAAACATCTGAATAAACATCCTGTCCTTTCTTGTCAGAGAATAGCCATGTTGTCAAGAATTTCCATGTGGTTTCCTCTCACATCCTTAGTTCTAAGAGCCCACCCTGCCATTTTCTGTTTACTTCACATGCAAAAAGAAAGAACAGAAAATAAAAGAAGAAAGCAAAAGGCAGAAGATTGGGGGAAAAAAGGCTGAAGGTCTCAGTGAGTGAGAGAGTGACGAAGGGTGGGGGATGCAAAATTTAGCAGCAAAGCATCCTGGCATTATGGGACAGCCCAGAAGATGTTAGCTGGATTCTTTCACATAGATCAGATGTTAGCAAGTTATGGAATGACTCTGCTGCTGGCAACCTAAACTCAGAATTATTGGTATTCATCCAGAGGATGGCTCAAGAGCACTTGCTGTCATCTGATGGAGGTCCTGGGATTGCTGGCAATTAGCTGAGGAGATGGGTAGAAGAGACATGGTGGCCAGAGGACCCAGTTTCAGGCCAGGAGAAACAAACTGGACCAGATAGGTCAACCAAAGAGACTACCGAAGAGGCTAGCACAGATTACAACATTAATCATCCAGCAGCCACATCAACAATGTGGGAGAACAGCTCACATTAATGAGTCAATATTTCACAGATATTCTGTTTGATAATAAGCGATATTGTGTAGCAAGGGCTGATTTAAGAAACATTGTGACACTCAGCATAAATTGCTACACTTTTGCAGGGAACAAATTTGCATATTACTAGGAAGACAATATCTTTTACATCAAAGACCATCCTGAAGAGGATGGATTATTTACAACAGATTGTGCCTAACTGCTTGGGCAATGATAGATTATGAATGCTACTTTTTTCTTTATATTGCTTTTATAGCGTTTTGACATGGTCAAATGGCTAATCAATAAGCCAACAGAATCCATAAATCTTTTTATGCGTGGTTACAAAAGAACAGCAATTCTCCTCCTGAAAGTAGCACCTCCAGATGACTTTGGTGCAGGCTGATGAAGGAAGAGCAAGGATGGAAAAGACTAGCTATATAACAAGAATTGAGGAAAGGAGTAGAAAGAAAAAGATGTTGGTTGAGAGTAAAGTTTACAATGAATCGGTAGGCCAAGAATATAGAAAGCAAAGCTATAGCTATAGATTAGAGTTAAGAACTTAAGCAGTAAAGTAAAGCTACCAAACTAAGATAATAGAAAAAGTAAACTCAAGAATCAAGAACAAAAGTCAAAGGGCAGCAAAGCCACATAATCTGAGCACGCTGGGGACAGCGGCTTTGAATGGGCTGGCACAGATACTGGGTTGAGCTAGAGAAAGATAGGAGAAATTAATATGGGAATATAGACTAATCTGAATCGTAGTACAAGTTACAGCTATAGGCATTAAAAAATACAGATAAGAATATAAAACAAAGCTTTGAATTATAGAATGACAGTAGAAGTTGAAATATAGGAATAAGAAATACAGAGGTTAAGAGACATGCAGAGATCACATCATGTTTCACATAAAAGAAAGTTTATTTTTGCATTTATTAAATTTGTAATAAATTCTGTTTCCCCAGGGAGAGAAGAATGATGTCCTGCCTGTGTCAGTGAATCTGTGATTATATTGATTTCTGTGCTGCTGGATTCTGAGTTCTGGTTCTGGCTTCTGCTGCATAGGTATTGTATACATGCATCATGTTTTATATTACATATATAAAGAAGTTTCTTTTATACATGAATCCTGCTGAATTATTTACGTGTGTGCTGGTTGGATTGCTGCAAACTCTAACAACCTGTATCTGTATCATCTCTGAACTGATGGCACTTCTCTAGAGCCATGGTGGAGCAGTGGTTAGAATACAGTACTGCAGGCTACTTCTACTGCCTGCCAGCTGCCTGCAATTTGGCAGATCAAATCTCACCAGGCTCAAAGGTGACTCAGCCTTCCCAGATTGTTGGGGGCAATATGCTGACTCTCTAAACCGCTGAGAGAGTTGTAAAGCACTGTGAAGTGGTATATAAGTCTAAGTGCTATTGCTATTAAAAGTTAAAAGTATTAAAGTTAATATTACAGTGGGTGAGAAGAACCAGTGAGCAGATCGAATAGAGGTAGCATCTTTTTAGTAATCTACTAGCCACCTTCAAAATGGGATCCCCTCATCAGGGGCCCAAGCCAGTTGGCAAAGCCAGTTTTTCAAGCTGTTTCAGAAGGCCATTTGAAAGTGTTCTAAGAGTTCTCAAAAACTCTCATAGGATAGAAAGGAAAACTTTTTTTTTTGCATAGATTGTCAGTAGTCATTTTAACTGATTTTAATGAAATTTCATTTTAAAGTTTACATTAGATTAAATCAATTTTACTTTTTGTCCAGCGTGCCGTTATGAATAGGAAATGTTGCAAGATGTCAATGGGTTGGAGACAACAAGGGAAAGAAATATATCCATTGATGATGCATGCACAGAGCCTCTAATTGTGGGGGAGGAAGGGTGGTTCCTTTTTGTTTTGTTGCTGTTGTTATTCCTGTTTGTGTAGCATTGACTTTCTTGAAAATGATCTAACAAGTAAGAGATTACAGCCTCCCCCAAACACAGCTCATTTCCTTCAGTTCCCTCTTAGCTTTGTGATAGCCCCTCTTCTGTCAGCAGCGATGAACTGAAACAAAGAAGCACATAGATTGATGAACTCTAAAACATCTGGAGCAGCACTATAAAAGTCAGTTTCCTTATCGGAATTCCCAGGATAGTTCTTCCAGCATTGTGAAAGTTTCCTTTGTGTTTTTTCCACATGAATTGGGAAATTCCTAGAATTTTGCAGGTTAAAAAATAATGTTCACAACCAGAGATATTACTAGGATTGCTAATAAAAAGATGAAGAAACTCTTTTTCGAGTTACATACAGATTTATGCTCCGGACAAAATACTCATTATATTGTATACAGTAGTGGGATTCAAATCCCGTCGCTAACGGTTCGCTCATGGGTGCGCACCCACTCTCTCGCACACACAATGCTTCTGAACAACGCTTCTGCGCATCTGCAGAGGCGTCTAGGCGGGTGGGCGGAGCCTCCCACCGCCGCCACCACCAGTTCGCCCGATGTGGGGTGAACCAATAGCAACCCACCACTGACTATATACCGAAAATTTTAGCTAGTAGTACAAATTGTTCCTTTCTGACTATCATCCCCCATAAAGACTAATTGGCCTTTAGGGGTGAGATTTCTTGTTGTTTACGCTTCCCACTGCATGTTCTCCACTCTTCTTTATCAGTCCATGATAACACTATCTTTACTTTTTATTTGTGAAATCATTACTTCTGACAAGGCAATATCAGCATAGTTACTATATACAAGATAATCTCTTTCTACATGCTACTGATTTCAAAAGATATTATGTATGAGAGAGACAAATTCTGCCAATCTGAGAGGCTTTAAAAAGGGATAGTGAAGGAGAGCCCCCTCAACCAAATGGTATATAACATTTACACTGTTTATTACACTCTTATATAAAAGATATAATCTTAAGGCCCTTTCTCCTACATCTGTACGCCTAAAAGGGAACTTGGCATTTGTAATCTTCTGCCCTAACCGTTGTAACCACAAGATGTACCAAGTTGTATGCCCTATGGAACTTACTGGAATGTATTGGGTAAGATGTAAGGTATACCCATATATGGAATATGTATCACAAAACTATGAACTTCTGTTTTTGTACTTTTCCAGTGAATCTCCCTTAGAGTTATCTATCTGTATGCACAATGTATTATCCATAAGCGGAACTGAATATGCTATGTCACAGTCAAATCTCAAGAACCTATAAAAGTCTGCCTTAGGGCGTAGTTCGGGGCTCAGTCCTCGGCAGGTGACTGCACTGAGCCTATTGCTAGCAATACTCAATAAACCTGTTTTCTCTGGATCTCCGTGGTCTTGTCTCCTGACTTATTTACAGGTACTGATTGGGATTAGTAAATCCCGCTTCATTTCTGGCGAGCCAGCCAGGAGGACAACGGAATTTTTAAATTCCTCTGGACCGTCACCACGCTGTGGGAGGGTCTCGGAGGCTCGGGGAACCATCCCAGGCGCCATCGGACATCTTTTAGTCCGAGGGACTTCCCTGTGGAGCCGGCCCCTTCGCAGCATCGGTTGACGCCTCCAAGAACCACTTGAGGGAGACCAAGAGACCAGGAACACTTCAATCCAGCTGGAAGGAAAAGAAAAGAAGCCTGCAGGCAAGTATCTGGGTCCCTGGGAAGAGGTCCCTGGGAAGAGGTAATAACCATTAGCCTGTAGATAGGGGAAGGCCTGATCACCCTCCCCTCAAGGCTAAAGGTGGGGTCAGGGGGACCCCTAGGGGAAGTTTGTCTTGTATGACAGGTGCAGGGGGCACCCTTCCCAAAAGGTTAAAGGTGGGAGGTTTTTCTTGTGTGACTGGTGTGAGTGTTCCCCGCGGTTCTGTTCAGTGGCCGTCGAGAGTCCGGGGCTGGCAGCCGGGGAAGTGTGATTGAGATCCCTTGGTGTTTCTCTGGGAAGGAAGGACCCCTTACCTCCTTCTCAAACCCCTTTTCCTACTTGTCTTGTCTGGTGCCCTGGGTGGAAGATGGGTGGAGGAGGAAGTACGCCACTCACCCCCTTGGCATGTATGTTAAAACATTTTAAAGATGCATTATGGTCCGTTTAGTGACAAACCATCAGAGGTCATGGATTTGATCAAAACTATTGTAGATACCCATAATCCTACTTGGCGGGATCTACGACAATTGATGGGTACCATCTTTAATCCAGAGGAGAAGGAAAAGATTCGGAATGCAGCTCTTAAAAAATTTTTAAAAGGGAACTATGCCAGCCCAGGATATGACTTTTGATCGCTGGGTGGCTAGGAATTTCCCCTCCGAAGATCCAAGATGGGACCCCTATAAGATAGGGAACCTCAGGTCCCTCCAAGATTGCCAGCGCCTTGTTGTGCAGGCAATCCAGGCGGCGGGGAAACCCACCACCAACATGTCAAAGCCTTCTTTGGTGATCCAAGGTGCCGATGAAGCCCCAGAAGCTTTCTATGCCCGACTGTTAGATGCTTACCGCATGTACACTCCCATTGACCCCACCCAACCTGAAAATGCTCGCATGTTGGCAATGGCCTACATTTCTCAATCCGCCCCTGACATACGGCGAAAATTACAAAAGTTGGAGGGAGCTCTTGGAAAATCAATGAGTGAGCTGATGGAGGTTGCAAGAAAGGTTTTCGCAAACAGAGACAGGATTGAGGAAAAGAAGCAGGAGCAGAAAATGCATAAGAAAGCAGAACTGCTCGCCGCTGCCCTGATGGCCATGCCTGAGGCTCGGGATGGGCCAGGGGAGGACCAAGGGGCCAGGGGTCAGGGGGACCCCTGGGGCGGAATCGGGGCCAGGGGTCAGGGGGACCCCTGGGTTGGAATCAGGGCCAGGGGTCAGGGGGACCCCTGGGTTGGAATCGGGGCCAGGGGTCAGGGGGACCCCTGGCGCCAAACCAGTGTGCCATATGTAAAAGGACTGGCCACTGGAGAGGAGAATGTCCCGACAGGGAAAAGGAACGTGTCAATGAAGGAAACCGGGGAGGCTTTGCCAGAGTAGACCGAGGTGGACGAGGCAGACCCTTTAGAGGGAGGGGACGTGGGACGTTTAACACCCCCCTCATTGGTCTGGCCGAAGTCGAGGAATGGGAGTGAAACAGACCGGGTTCAGCCCGCCTCCCAGAACCTATGGTCAGATTAACTGTTGGAGGCAAGCCTATTTCCTTCCTAGTTGACACAGGGGCCACCCGATCCGTCATAACCAAACCCTTGGCTAAGCCCTCCCCGCATACCATCACGGTCCAGGGGGCCACAGGCCAACCAATTCAACGCCCTTTCCTCAATCCCCTAATTTGTCACACGGGGGGTAAAACAATAACACATCGATTTGTGGTGAACAAAAGTCTCTATACATTTTGGATCTTTAAAAATAGGCCAGCGCCTGCTGGGAGGTCTAAAGTAGATAGAGAAGAGTTTGGATCTTTAAAAATAGGCCAGCGCCGGCTGGGAGATCCAAGCTAGAAAGAGCTAGACAGAACATCCCCAGGGCAGAGGACAACCCCCCCCCCCGGTTTTGCTAGCCATCAGACGCCCATTGTTGTCGAGGAGCTCCCTGCCAAAACTCCAGTTCGCCTTCGTCAGCGGGTCTACCCTAGGCACATTATGCAAGCTATCCAAGAAGTCATCGACCTCTATCTGGCTCATGACATTCTGGGAACTTGGCATTTGTAATCTTCTGCCCTAACCGTTGTAACCACAAGATGTACCAAGTTGTATGCCCTATGGAACTTACTGGAATGTATTGGGTAAGATGTAAGGTATACCCATATATGGAATATGTATCACAAAGCTATGAACTTCTGTTTTTGTACTTTTCCAGTGAATCTCCCTTAGAGTTATCTATCTGTATGCACAATGTATTATCCATAAGCGGAACTGAATATGCTATGTCACAGTCAAATCTCAAGAACCTATAAAAGTCTGCCTTAGGGCGTAGTTCGGGGCTCAGTCCTCGGCAGGTGACTGCACTGAGCCTATTGCTAGCAATACTCAATAAACCTGTTTTCTCTGGATCTCCGTGGTCTTGTCTCCTGACTTATTTACAGGTACTGATTGGGATTAGTAAATCCCGCTTCAATAGTACTTGCCCAAAATTTTCTGGGCTCAAACATTAGGCAGGACCAGACTTGTCCATATAGTCCATATAGACAAGCCTGTTGGAAGAAATATCCATCTGGTTTAGTTCCAAGCTGGGAGAAAGACACTGGAAACATGGAGGTTGATTGGAAAGATGGTTTATTTATGAAGCAGAACCACATTGAACCACGCAGAACCACCATGTTGTGCAGATGACAAAATGGAGTTGAAACTGGGTTTTTAAATACCTATTTTGGACTTTGTATTTGAGCTTCCTGTTCCTGTGCAAGAACATGTATTCTATTGGCTGTTATCAGATTCCTATGGGATCATGTAGGGGTTATGTAGAGGTCATAGTTGGCTCTATAGGCAGAAGAGGAGATGCAAATCCTAGGTATTTGTCTGAGCTAATCTGGTCAGACTCTGGCTTATTGTTTATCTGAGCTTGCAGGTGAAGTTTGGACTGCTCTGGGATGGTGCAATGAAGGGGCTTGTGTTCTGAAAGGGTGTTGGGAAATTCCTATTGTGGCTTAACAACTTTCATCCTGTTTTGGATCTTGAGTGAGGGGGGCGCTTCTAATCCTACCATTTTGCCTTTGTTCAGACTTTGCTGCAGGGAGTTTCAAAATATCCTGTCTTGAATGGATTTCTGCCTGTAGCATTTGCTTTGTCTATGAATAGAGCTATCTAGATAGCTTCCTCTTTCAATAAGCTCTTTATCTCTTAAATGCTGACATCTGCTGTGGGCTATTAAGGAAAGTAGGGGCTGCTTTCTGCCTCTAAGAAAACATGTTTATCCTTTTCTCCCTTTGGGGAAATATAATATTCTGTCTTTTTTTAAAAAAAAAATATTTCCCAAAAGATTTCATTCTTCTAGGAGGGATAGGTGTTGACTTTCTACAAGCCTAAACAATATAAATATAACTTTTGGGGCTTTCCTAGAAAAAAAAGAAACAAACCAAAAATAAATCTAGAAACAGACAGTGACAAAGCATTTCTATACCATTGCCAAGAAAATTAAATGGTGAATCCCTGAAATCACTAGGAATAGAACTCAGCTTAAAGAGCTATCACATTTTAAAAGATGGCTGTAACCTTCTGCAAGTAGCAGGTGATCCTTTATTTCCTACTAATTATCACTGATTGAGAGAAGGTGCTCAGACTGTAAACATCCTATTCTTGCCAATGTTACTTCTATTAGCAAAGGACTCCTTGTAGCATGATAACTGCAATACTCAGTGCAAAATAACTCGCACTGCAGTTTCTCTGCCTGGTTTTATAAACTTGGGTTATACTTCTGAAGAAAAGTTTACAAGTGCTCTTGAGTGCTCAAGAGTAAGTTTTGTTAGTTTTAGCTTCATGTTGATAGCGTGGCGTGAGGCAAGGTGAGCTGCCCTGATGGATTTGGGATGATGCCATGGCTTCAAGGCTTCCTGACCAAAAGCAGGCTGAGTGTCATGTAGACAGCGAGAAACTGCATGCCTAATTAAAACACTTGCTTTATAGCCGTAAACATCTAAAAGGGCAAAAGCATTAAGCAACAGAGGAGGAATTTGATGGGCACTCCTGGGATGTTTATATGTAGCTTGGAGTGGCAATATTGTGTGTATCAGAGGGGAGGGGAGGGAAGGGGAGAAATCTTCAGTTTGAGACCCAGCAGGAGCAAGCTGGATGTGCAAGAGAGACTTACTGAGTGCATTGACTGGTGGAAAAGAGAACACAGTGTAGGTCAGCAAAGACAGCTTGACAAGGATGCTAGAATCAAGGAAGGCCAAATAAATATATATATAAACTTGGAAAGAAGCTGCTTGAGAGAGAATGGGAGAAAATAAAATAGCTAAGACACTACTAAAAAATGAAGAAAAACCTTATGTATATGTCTAGGTAATTGCTGTTCCTTTTCTCTACTTTCCAACATGGAAGCCACTTCCTCCCCAAAATTTCTAACACCATTTGTTACACATCATTACACTAACCACTACCACGGCCTTCATTACAACAATAACAATAATTATTATAGTCAGCTTACTACCAGGTTTCAGCAAAAATAAAACAGCTCCAGTATGTCCTCCTGCCAAATTAATATGATTAAACTCTACAATAAGATATTGTAGCCCAAGGAGTAGAAAATGGCACACACAGAGACACAAAATTTAGTATCTCTATAGGTGATATTGGAATAGCCATCAGTTAATAGATAATATAGAAAGTAATTGGGTTTCCTGCTAGGAATTTCCTGAAGAGTAAAATAAACCAGCAGGACCTACCAATGTTTCTAAAAAGAACAGGCAAGTGTTATATAAGCATCATTATGCTTAGGAAGGGGAACTCTTTTCCAGTCCACCTTTTCTACATTTCCAACTAAAATACATGGAAATATCCCACTGGAAAATAAACTCACTTTGGGTAAGGTCACCATGAGTGTGGAGAGGAAAATTGATGTCACCAATCAATTTACAACACACTGGTATGCTTAGGAGACTGCTGACTTTTCCAGTCAACCTTCTCTACATTTCCAGGTAAAATACATGGAAATATCCCATTGGGGGTAAATCCATTTAGGATTAGGATTAAGTCCAGGAGTGAAATTCATTTCCCTTTCCCTACCAGCTTGCAAATGTAGATAGAGCCTTGGTGGTGCAGCGGACTAAGTGCTGTTATGTAGCACTTAGCTGCCAGCTGCCTGCAATTAGTGCGAGTTCAAATCTCACCAGGCTCAAGGTTGGCTCAGCCTTCCATCCTTCCGAGGTAGGTAAATTGAGGACACGGATTGTGGGGGCAATAAGTTGACTTTGTAGAAACACTGCTTATGGGGGGCCAAAAGCCCTAATAAGCAGGTATATACAAAAGAATGAAGGCTATTGCTATAAGTGCATTGTAAGCCGCCCTTACAATGCACTTATAGTGCATTGTATAGTGCACTTAGAGTCTTTGGAGGAGGGCAGCATATAAATTGAACTAATAAATAAATAAATAAATAAATAAATAAATAAATAAATAAATAAATAAATAAATAAATAAATGTGAATGCTACACTTGCGCGCACATGGGCAGAAGTTAAAAAAACAGGATGTGATGACGTCCAGGTGGGTGGACAAAGCCTCCCACCACCGGTGCTACCAGATTGCGTGATCTGGATAGATACGGCTGAATTTCACCACTGATTAGGTCCCAATGGACACGGAGAGCAAAACGGATGTCACCAATGAATTTGCTGCACATTGGTATGCTTAGGACAGTGCTGACTTTTTCAGTCCACCTTTTCTACCTTTCCAGGTTAATATTATGGGGAAATCCAATTGGAGGGTAAACCCGCTTCGGGTTAGGGTTATGTTCCCATGAACTCAAATAGCAAAATGGTTGTCACCAATGAATTCGCAGATCATTGGTATGCTTAGTAGGGAGTTGACTTTTTGAGCCCACGTTTTCTACCGTTCCAGGTAAAATACATGGAATAATCCAACTGGAGGGAAAACCCACTTAGGGTTAGGGTTAGGTCACCAAGAACTTGGAGAGAAAAATGAATGTGGCCAATGAATTCACAGAGCATCGGTAGCGCACGCGGCATGTGGGCTTCCGAACCGGTAAGGAAGGTAAGTAAATTTCACCCTTGGTAAAATACATGGAAAAATCTCACTGGAGAGTAAATCCATTTTGGTTTGGGTGAGGTCCCCATGAACTCATAGAGCAAAATGGATGTCGCCAATGAATTTACAATGCATCAGTATGCTTTGGATGATTCTAAATTTTTCAGACAACCTTTTGTACCTTTCTATGTAAAATACATGGGAATTCCCATTGGAGGGTAGCAATAGCAATAACATTAGCACTTAGACTAATGTACCACTTCACAGTGCTTCATAGCCCTCTCTTAGTGGTTTACAGAGTCAGCATATTATCCCCAATATTCTGGGTCCTCATTTTACTGATCTCGGAAGAATGGAAGGTTGAGTCAACCTTGAGCCTGGTTAGATTCAAACTGCCAATTTGCAGGCAGCCAGAAGTTAGTAGAAGTAGCCTGCAGTATTGTACTCTAACCACTGCACCACCAAGGCTCTGGGAAGGTCCCCATGAATGGGGAGAGAAAAATGAATGTCGCTAATGAATTTGCAGTGCATTTGTATGCTTTGGAGGGCCCTGACTTTTTCAGTCCACCTTTCTGCCTTTCCTGGTAAAAACGATGGAAAAATCCCATTGGAGGGTAAATCCAGTTAGGGTTGGGTCCCCATGAACATAGAGAGTTAAATGGATGTTGTGAATTAACTTGCAGCGCATTGGTATGCTTAGGTGGATGCTGACTTTTTGAGACCACTGTTTCTACCTTTCTAGGTAAAATGCATGGAAAAATCCCATTGGAAGGTAAAAGCACTTAAGGTTAGGGATGGGGTTAAGGTTCCACAATGTCTGACCCACAAGGGCACAAATGCTGTGAAATTGGTGTGTTATAACATCTATGAAATTATCTTGCCAACGGAAGAATGTCCAATCATCCCAAAATTTGAGATGTTTAAATCAGGCTTTATTTACAAAATATGGAATAGGTATAGACCTGTAGAAAGAAAGAAAAAAAAATAAACAAATAAACTTTAGTTTGCAAAATGTCAGGGTCTGTTTGAAATAATATGCTTATGCAAGCTCGATGTTTCCTTTTCACTGCATATGCCTTTTTTTTTTACTGAGTAAAACTTTTTCTTCATTGAATTTATAAACAGTATCTCACTGAATTATAATCTGATAGTAATTGAGCCTTTATTTGCTCTGCAAGCATCTTCTCCATTTATAGCATGCAGAGTTATTACTCTCAAAATAGGTCTGCAAAGTTAAGTGAGTAGATGATCGTTTCTTAAATGAAAGATTTGGACTAGATGAACTTTCTGCACCTTATAATATTGGCAATCTCTGTGAGGCTTTAATCATGGTTTGACTTCAGATGGGGGATCAACAGAACTAACAGAAGAGTTACCTCCTCTCTCAGCAAGAAGGCCGGGCAAAACTAGAATGTCCTTTTTTACTTTCAGATGGACACCCTCCTCCTTCAATCTTCTTCAGTCAGCAGTGGCATTCTGGAGCCCATTTAAAAAAGAAGAGGAAAAAAGAAATAAAGTTGGAGTCATTAAGGCTGCAGAACAGGGGCAGTTTTATCAGACTGTTCGAGAAGAGATACTATAGAGCTGCCCTTCAGCCAGTGTGGTAGCCAGATACTAAATAAGAGAGTAATTGAGCTTTGACAAGAGAACTATTAGAAGATGGAGATACTTAGTGGCATTACTGTTCTCTAGTGTTCAGTCCCTGGTAGGTACAGATATTCTAGGACAGTGATGGTGAACCTTTTTGGCACTGGGTGCAAAAAAGTCAGAGTGCGCATGTATGGCACCAAGTGCGAAAAAGAGCAATTTATGTGCACTTGTCAGGGCCGCGACCAGGAAGAGGAGCTGTCCAGGGGGCATGTGTGTGCCAAATAAGGTAGTTCCGGTTTCTGATGCGTGCATGCGCGCTATCCAGCAAGTCTTCTGGTTACTGCTGTGCATGTGCATATGCGGATCAGCTGGCTGGCACGCATACTCATGCCGGAAAATGGAAGACCAACTCTTCCGGTTTCCAGCACTGCTGCATGCACAGGGGCCAGCTGATCATCGCATGCACATACACACCAGAAACTTGGAAGAGGAATGGGCGATGCTGTGCGTGCCAGGCGACATGGCTCCATCTGCCACTTTGGGCACGTGTTTGCCATCATGGTTCTAGGACATAACTAATTCTAACAATCTCCTTTACCCATTGGAAGCAAGCTCCTCCTATGCATTTAGGGATACCCTAGAGTTCTCAGAGAAACCTGGAGACAAGCTTCTCCCATCACCAATCTTCAAGAAATGTATCAGATGATCTTTCAGACCTTCCCAAAAAGATGGACCTAGAAACCTAGAAAGCAATTGACAGCATATGTATACCAAACAAATGGCTGCTTTAGAGGACTATCTATGTCCTCTTAAATAGTTAGGCAGTATGCTGTTTTCTACACCTGACATCTCATCCCTCAGAGCAGCCATTTTGTTGTTCAGTTTCTTACGGTTGCCATTTTAAGATGGTGCCCCAACACATCCTTAGGATCAAAATGTGCCTTTAGATTAGTAAAAAGCTTTCTATGGGAGGGTGTTGTTCTTCTTATTCATAGTTCTGTATCTTGACCCTGCCTATCTTACACATGATTTATCTACAGTGCCTTTATTAGACTTAGATTGTGGCCATTAATTTTTCCTGAGAGCTTGGGTAGTCAAAGAATGAGACAGATGATCTGTAAAGCAAGACATTATATATCTAAATAGTTTGATTGGTGAAGCTTCATTTCTATTGTAGATGGTGATGGTGAATAAACCACAGAGTTACATTTGTAACGGTGTCATCTTTGACAGGAGGAGGAAGAGAAGTAAAAGAAAAGAAAGCGGCTGAACAGCTATTCATTGATTTCATGGGTAATTTGGTAGGCTATCAAAATTTTTGACAGGTATATTGAATGTTTGCTGACATCAGACTTAAGGTAAACAGGGGTATGTCTCCTTCTCCTTGAAATATAACAAGTTATACATAAACTTTTGGCAGCACTGTGAAGTTTTTTAAAAAAATGCTATCCTATACTTGGAAATGAACAGCTTGTGTTAACTTCTGTAATACACCGCTTTGGAGGCACATTTTGGAAGAGATGTGAATTGCAAACAAAAATTTCAAAAGATAAAGAAAACAAAACACTGACAAAAAATGCTCAGAGCTGTGGTAAATTGCAGAGAGAAAAGAGGAAGGATATTAAAGTTTGGCTCCATGATTCAGGGGAGGAAACTGGAACTCCTTGATTATTACTTTCAGAGTTCTTATCCTGAGGAGTGATCTATTTCATTCCAAAATAAGAAAGTTTGTCTATTTTTTTTTATTTTAAATTTATATACCGCCCTTCTCCCTGAGGACTCAGGGCGGTGTACAGCCAGAATTAAAAAACATGAAATACAAATATTAAAAACAATTAAAATATTTATAAATTTGGCCCGAAATTAAAAATACAAACCAATTAAAACATTTAAAAATTTCTTCTTAAGCCAGCCCGGCTTGCTGGAAAAAGTGGGTTTTAAGGGCACAGCGGAAGGCACTAAGGTCTTGGATTCTCCTTATCTCTGGGGGCAACTGATTCCAGAGGGTAGGTGCCTCCACAGAGAAGGCCCTCCCCCTGGGGGTCACCAGCCTACATTGATTGGCTGATGGCACCCTGAGGAGGCCCTCTCTGTGGGAGCGCACGGGACGATGGGAGGTCGTCGGTAGCAGCAGGCGGTCTCGAAGATAGCTAGGCCCGATGCCATGGAGCGCTTTAAAGGTGATAACCAGCACCTTGAAGCGCACCCGGAAGACCACTGGGAGCCAGTGCAGCTCGCACAGGAGTGGTGTTACATGGGAGTGCCATGCTGCTCCCATCACTACCTGCGCTGCTGTATTCTGGACCAGTTGGAGCCTCTGGGTGCTCTTCAAGGGGAGCCCCATGTAGAGAGCGTTGCAGTAGTCAAGGCGAGAGGTGACGAGGGCATGAGTGACTGTGCACAGGGAATCCCGATCAAGAATGTATTAACAAAATTCTCTAGAGATAAAAAAAACATATTCATTAAGGGTCTTTTAAAATCAGTTTTCTATTCACCGGGTTCTCAAAGTGAAATATGTAACTTTTAAAAGAAAACAACAATAGCAACAATGATAAGGCAAAAAGAAAAGAAAAGAAGACAGAACATGTGCATCTCTTATTTTAATATATTTACAACACCAAATACAAATGGATCTATAATTCTTGGTCTTGTTGATGACTGATTTTTTTACTCTGCTTCTTTTGATTAGGTTTATTCTGGTAAAATAGAATCAATGAACACAATCTACTGTTTTTGTTGTCCTCAGCTCTTTAGTTGTCACAAAACACTAGAATAAAGTAGTGTAACTACTAAGTATTATGCAAACACAGGAGAAAATGTTTGCTTCAAAATCTCTACAGAAACACAGACAATGTGCTCATCAGGGCTAATTCTTATAAATATGTGTTTCATTGGAAGTGAATATCTCTCAATATTTGCTGCAATGCATTGTCCCATAGAGTTATATTTGTGGGAAATACTTAAGAATATTATATGGGACACACTTTCAATAACATCATTGGGGGGGGGACCCCAAATAGTATATTTCCAACATGATTTTTGTGAGTGCTCTTTTGAAATTATTTGCAGTCTTAGGCTAGCTGAAACTAATTTTTATATTTGCATATTCATGAATAAATTCCATTAAAACTGTATATATGACTGCAGCCTAAGGAAAAATAGCAATAGTACAAATATTACTTGTACTATTCTACAAAATGGAAGATATGTAAAAATGTGTATTGTCCTGTCCTACTAGCAGTTTATTTTGCTTGATTAGGACTATCAGATAAGACGTTATTCCTTCAGGGTCATCTTCTCCAGCCAATTTTGACCCAGCTGATAGATCTAGCATGGAGAAACTGCCTGTGATCTCACACTTTGGAGAAGTTGGTGGGGTAGCGATGGAAGATAAGGCTGAGACAAGAAGCCATTGCTTTTCTGTTGCAGCATTAATATTGTGAAATAGCCTCTCTGTGAAGATCAGGCTGGGTCCCTCTTTGCTGGGTTTCTTTCAGCCTTTTCAGAGAGCTTCTATGATTTGAGTTGTGGTGGCCATCTTTTATTTTCTTCTTTTCTTGTCAATGCTGTTGTGTTTTCTATGGGGTTTGCTTTCTGTTCTGTTTTTCTATGTGAGCTGTCAAGAGTTGTTTCTGATTGCAGTGCCATTCCAATATGTTAAATAAGTAAATAAATAAAGGATGGAAATATAACCTAATTTAATCAGTAAATTAGTAAACAATACAGGTAGTCCTTGACTTACAGCCATTCATTTAGGGATTGTTCAAAGAAACACCCTACTGAAAAAAGAGACTTATGACTATTTTTTTTGCTATGACTGTTGCAGCATCCCCATGGTCACATGTTCAGCATTCAGGCACTGTGGGACATGTGATTACCTTGTGCAACTTTCTGACAAGTTCCTTGGTGGCGCAAGAGCCTTGGTGGCGCAGCAAACTAAAGTGCTGTTAAAGTGCTGTTAAGTAACACCAACTGCCTGCAATTACTGCAAGTTCAAATCTCACCAGGCTCAAAGTTGACTCAGCCTTCCATTTTTTTGAGATAAGTAAAATGAGGACCTGGTTTGTGGGAGCAATAAGCTGACTTTGTATAAAAAAGAACACCGCTTTGGGGGGGGGGAGCGAAAGCCCTACTAAGCAGGTATATACAAAAGTATGAAGGCTATTGCTTAATGCATTGTAAGCCGCCCTGAGTCTCCAGAGAAGGGTGGCATATAAATCGAACCAATAAATAAATAAATAAATAAATAATAAGTCAATGGGGAGGACAGATTCACTTAACAACCATGTTACTAATTTAACAACTGCAGTGATTCACTTAATAACTGTGGCAAGAAAGTCCTAAAACGGAGCAAAATTCCCACTTAACAACTGCTCACTTAGCAAAAGAAATTTTGGGTTCCATTATAGTTGTAAGTCAAGGGTTAGCTGTAACAGAATCTGTGTCTTATCATTCTCCAGTTGGCATTACCTGCTCTGATCCTTTTTTTCTGCCAATGTTCAGTGCAGCCTAGGGTCACAAGAAGACAGCAAATGTTAATTAATATATCTGTTGGCTACAGGTTTTCTTATGGAGATCACTTAAATTTTTTGATAGGATTTTGTTCTAAAATTTGGGCTACCGAATTTTACAACTGATGATAGCAAAAGTTTAGCATTTTTTCTGGACATAAAATGCTCATCTGGAGTATTGCAACCTGGATTTAGTATCCTTACTAAAACCTCTTTCTTGTCAACACTTCACTCTTACAATTACAGTGTCTATGTTGTTTTGTAAAATAGCTTTAAAAAGGTGAGCTCATCAAAAATCTGCACAACTGATTCAATTTACTTAAAGGTAAAGGTAAAGGTTCTCCTCACATATATGTGCTAGTCGTTCTCGACTCTAGGGGGCAGTGCTCATCTCCATTTCAAAGCCGAAGAGCCAGCGCTGTCCGAAGACGTCTTCATGGTCATGTGGCTGGCATGACTAAATGCCAAAGGCACACAGAACGCTGTTATCTTCCCACCAAAGGTGGACTCTATTTTTCTACTTGCTTTTTTTATGTGCTTTCAAAGTGCTAGGTTGGGAGAAGCTGGGACAAGTAACAGGAGCTCACCCCTTATGTGGCACTAGGGATTCGAACTGCTGAACTTCCGACCTTTCGATCGACAAGCTCAGCTTCTTAGCCACTGAGCCACCGCGTCCCTTTTGATTTACTTTACTTACAATTTACTTATAAGGTGATAAATATGGAAATAATATCTGATTGGAAGTAATAGTTACCTTTTGATAATGGAACTCTAAACAGGGTTTTTGATATTATGGGTAATTTTACTTTAGTGACTGCCTTGTGTAGCAACCATTCAAAGGTGATGAAAAAGTAACATTATAATCAATCCTCACATTTAAGACCTTCATATAGGTATGTTAAGCAAAAAGAAAGCTGAAATAAGATCAGTCAGAGTTTCACTTAGCAACTAAGTTGGTGGCGCAGCAGACTAAAGTGCTGTTAAGTAGCACCATCTGCCTGCTATTACTGCAAGTTCAAATCTCACCAGGCTCAAGGTTGATTCAGCCTTCCATCCTTTCAAGGTAGGTAAAATGAGGACCCGGTTTGTGGGGGCAATAAGATGACTTGTATAAAAAAGAACACTGCTTGGGCGGGCCCGAAAGCCCTACTAAACACGTATATACAAAAGTATGAAGGCTATTGCTTAATGCATTGTAAGCCACCCTGAGTCTCCGGAGAAGGGCGGCATATAAATCGAACCAATACAATACAATACTTAGTGACCAGATTGTTGATCCCAATTGTGATCACTAAATGAGGACCACCTATACATCCTATGAGCATCTTAAAAATAATATGTAAATCAATATTAGGAAAGAGGTGGACTAATTTTTTTTTTTAAAAAATACAATTAAGTACTTCCTAGTGACATAACAGTTCAATATCTTTAATTTAGTCAACACATTTAAATGCATGGATATAATTGCTATTTGTCATTGACAAAATTGATTATTTTAGTAGATACCATATGACATGGTTGAAATCACAACACTTCACAGCACTCAGTTATACAAGATACATTTGATGAATAATCAAAGAACTAAAAAAAAAAAACAACGCCCTGAAGAATGTGTTCTATGAAGGCAACCACTGTAGCTTTAATAATATTGAATTTATTGGGCTTCCGGTTTGGCTTCCGTTGCCGTTAGACGGTCTTTTGAGACCACTAGCCCCGTCGCCTGTAAAGAGCCGCCTTTACAGCTGAAAGGCGGCTCGAAAAGCTCCATTTCCTTAAGGAAATGTGAGATAGAGCTGGCGAGGGCAGGTAGAGCCCTCTGCGAAGTCCCCAGAGTTTTTGTTTTACTCTTGGGGACGAAGCAGGATGAGGCTCCCTATTTAGCTCGCCGCTGCTCCGGGCTTCGGGAGAACTCTGCTTTTTGCAGAGCCAGGCGATGGGACCAATCCAATCAATGAAAATTAACAGATTGCCTGAATAAAAAGGATGAAACCCGGATTTGGGACCCTAAATCGCAAGTATTTCTAACAATTCTATGAGTGATTTTAAAAGCGAAGAAAGAAAGTTTAAAATGGCGACTGGCTGAGGCTTGAGAAGAAGAAAGCTGAAAGCGAAAGTCCTTCCGCCTGAATAGTTCAATACGTTACAAAGTATCTGAAATAATAGTGCTGGTTAGAATTGAAGAGAAAAATTTCCACTTTATGTTTCTTCCTTCTTAGAGACTTGATATTGATATCGTTTGGAGAGAAGTCTTTTTTCTTTTTTTAAAAAGAATTTGTCTGTGTGGCAGGATGGCGTTAAAACTGACAAAGCCAGACAACCAAGCTGTGGTGGTGGTGGGGGCTTCCCCATTTACAAGTCATATGAACAAGTTTTAAGCTTGCAGATCCAGGAGAATGGTTTTAAAGACCTAAAGGAATTTGTTTTGGAGGAGATGGCAAGACATGATGAGATTGTGAACCAGAATCTTGAAAAATTTAGGCAGGAAATTAAAGAGTTGGTACAATGAAAGTATGTTAATCTGAAACAACAGATTATAACAGCTTTGAAAACCTTTTCAGAAATAGTTATAAAGATGGATAAAGATACCAACTTAGAATTAGAGTCTAAAATGAAGGAAACTGATCATAAGATTTATAATCTGGACAATAAAATACAAAGAATTGAAAATGATTTGATAAATATTCAAGACAATAGCTCAGAAGTAAAGTCTAAAATAAAGGAAGCTGATCACAAGACTTACAATGCAGATAATTATAAAACAAAGGATTGAAAAAGAAGTTACAATGATGCAATACAGGTCCATGGAATTTGCGGTCAGAATGAGGGGACTACAGGAAAATAACAGAGATGATTTGAGAAAGATGTCTGCTGAAGTTCTGGCTGTGATTTTAAAGGTTAGTCCTGAAGAGGTATCCTGTAAGATTGATAAGGCCTACAGAGTAAATTCCTGGGTGGCAAAGCAAAAGCAGTTGCCTAGAAATGTGGTGATTTACTTTACTGATAAAGGAATAAGAAATGATATTGTGCAAAAGTCTTTTAACTCCACTCTAGAAATGAACGGAAGGAAGATTTGGATATATAAAGAACTGCCACCCAAGATATTAAAAGATAGAAAGGAATTTGGATTTTTGGTGACTGAGCTAAAGAAACAAAACATCCCATTTAGGTGGGATGCTCCAGTTGGTATAATATTGAGATACCAAGGAGAAAGATATCAACTAAATACTGTTGAAAAAGCGGAAGAATTTTACTACAAGGTTCTTAAAATGGATCCAACATCTTCATGTATGCCTTCAGTGTTAGGAACACAGGAGGGGAATAAAGAAAAGCAAAATGAACAAGAGATTAAAACTCAGGCTAAGCAGATGGAGATGGAGGTAATGGAAAAACAACAAGTTACAGAGGCCGTTTTGGACGAGCCGCTTTTAGATTCTCCTTCAGAGGTTATAGCTGGATTACCTATAAATATAAGAGAGGCGGCTTTGGATTTTAATGTGATGTCTTATCAAGTTACAGACCAGCATGGAACTCAATCAGCTGATATACAAGTCCTAGAAAGGCAACTAGGATGGAGATCTAAACCACAAAAAGTTAAGAAAAGAAGAAGCTGGTCCTACAAAACTAAAAAAATTTAAACTAAACAACAGTCTAATGCCAGTTACTTAAGAGATGATTAAATATAATAAGCGGGATTTATAGATGGCTGATACATGAAAATATAGCTGAGGCAAATTATTGACTTATACTATTTTGAGAAGAATAACAGATCTCTGCAGTGCTGGTGCTTTTGGGATGTGGAAGATGGCCTCTGATTGAGTGGATTGGAACTTTCTATTTTGGACTCTTTGAAAAATGGATTACGTATATGCTGAGTTATAAGGCAAGAGAACTATAGGATTGGGGCATGCAGAAGATCTGGTTGTTACCCCAATGTGGTGGTTGGAATTAATAATCTAGACAAAAGACACTACAGAAGATATTACATGGAATATAAATATAAAGTCACTCGGGTGGTTTTTTATATACGAAAATACTTATTATTGATGGGGGCAGATGGTAATGGAAGACTGAATATACTGTTGGAAGCTGAACCTGATGTTACCCTAACATGGGTGATGGAATTAATAATCCAGTTGAAAGACATTACAGAAGGATGGATTACAAATTTAAAGTCATTTGAGCATTTTATTTATATATGGAAATATTTTTTAGTTGTGTGGCGTGGGCAGAAGAACAAAGATATTAAAAATAATATGTATGGTACACCTGTAGGAAAATGGGTGGAGAATAGGTTAGGTTACTGATTGTTTAGTTTAGGAAAAGGGATGTTAGATATAAATATATGTAAAAGATTTGAATTAAGAGATATATGTACGGGGTGGACGAAATGGGTAGATTATGAGTTGAATAAATGTTAAATTAGGATTTATTATATAGTTATATAGCTGAAGGTTGCTTTGAAATGTATAGTATAGGGGGAATACAATAATAATGTTAGAAAAGAAATGGTTAGCATCTGGGGAGTGGTGTAAAAGGATGGTAAAGTATTATATAATTTGATATTAATTTGGATTTTATTTTGGAGAAGCCATGGGGGGAGGGGAGGGGGAGGGGGGGGTTAGGGAGGAGGGGAAAAAAGTGGGGAAAAATCTGTATTTGAAAAACTTTTTCAATAAAAAAAATAATATTGAATTTATTAAGATGATGTAGCTTTTTTAAAAAAATAAAAATTGAGAAAATTCATGCATCTAGAACAGGAGTCTCCAACCTTGGCCACTTTAAGCTTGGAGGACTTCAACTCCCAGAATTCCCCAGCCAGCTGGCTGGGGAATTCTGAGAGTTGAAGTCCACCAGGCTTAAAGTGGCCAAGGTTGGAGACCCCTTTTCTAGAACATACCCACCTACAAATATTCTATTAACTGGCCAGAAAACAGATATCACCATTGTAGTCTATTATGCCTCAACATGTGAATCTCTTCAGAAAGGACTTTTTCAAAAAAGCATATCAAAATAAATGTTGAAAAAAAATATGCTTCCCAAAATATTTTTCAGGCAGGCTTAAAATAAAGATTGCACGCTAAAAGTGTCTGTTTGAGGTGTTCAAAGAAAGTAATTGTTTTGATACTTTCTGTCAAAATATTTGTTCCCATTTTTCTTAAGTGCAAATTACACATACATTGTTGGGCGGGGGTTAACAACCTACTATTTCTTTCAATAGATTTTTGGTGTGGTCTTTTCTGTTTAGACATTTATAATTGCAAAACTTCCTTAATATCTTCCTTTTTTATTCTGTGCATGCTTGGAAGACAGGCTCCACGCAGATGTCTGTTTACCAAGTGTGAGTATAACTTATGCAGCGGGCCATCAACATCATAAGGAAAATTTTGAAATGCTGTCACTATCTAATCAAAATTCACAGCTGTTGAAGTAAGGTGAAACTCTTCTTTATAATGTGGGCAGATGCTCTGGATGATCAGTACGTATGTAGCTGTGTAAATACTAATCTCTACCCACAATTACTTCTTCAAAACTGACAATGAAACATCAAAACAACAAGAGCAATTGCATCCTAACATAAGACAATTTTATAAGACAGGGGCAGCTATAGAAAAGATTAGCTTCCTGAGCCTTCCTAGATGGTAATATTTCAGGGAAGATGTGGCTACCATATCCAGTTTAGTGGCATGGCCAGATAACTATGGGGAAAGACAGTCCTGGAAATAACCTGGTCCCATGTCATGTCGACAAGGTGATACAGTAACAATAACAGAGTTGGAAGGGATCTTGGAGGTCATCTAGTCCAACTCCCTGCTCATGCAGGAGACCTGTACACGTACACACACAAGCACATACGTGTGTGTGTGTGTGTGTGTATTTGCTTTCTTCTCTTTTCGTAGGTTTTCTTGTATTACTGTATTTTTTTTCAACCGGGTTTTTCCTACGTAAACCAAGTTTCTCAAATTGCAGCCATAGCTCAGTGAAATCACATCCACTATCCTAGGCTTCTTCAGACAGCAAGCATACATTTTGCTGCCTATTGGGAGACAAATATAGATCTATTTCAGACTGATTGGTCCTCATCAGTTAGCCACACCCTTACCATATGTTCCCTCCCCGTAGAGGCTAAGTATTTGCTTTCTGCTCTTTTTGTAGGTTTTTTTGTATGTATTTTTCCTCAACTATTGCTGAGCACATTGTAAGCTGCCCTGAGTTTCCGGAGAAGGGTGGCATATAAATAAATACATTTTTTAAAAAAAGGGGTTTTCCTACGTAAACCGCTGCCCATTGGGTGCTTGCTGGCTGCCTGAAAAAAGCCTAGAAACTAGTGGAAACTAGTGGATTGTGATTTCACTGAACTAGGGCTGCATAAAAATCTTGGTTTACATAGGAAAAACCTGGCTAAAGAGAAATATACATAAAGGCCTACGAAAAGAAAACAAATACACACACACACGTGCGCGCGCACACACACACACATGCGCGTGCACACACACACGGTCCCCTCTTAAAGCCATTCATTCAGATACCATTTGAACTTACAATGCTGCTGAACAAGTGGTAGTGAAGACTGGTTCTTGTATTTATCTTGGTTGTAGCTTCCCTATAGTCAAAGGATCACAATCTGGGTGACTCTACCTGGTTCATGATTACGAGATTGCAGTGTCACGTGGTTACCATTTTCTACCTTCTTTGCCAGCTTTCCTGCAAGCAAAGTGTTAGAAATTCTGTTGCAGTCTTCTTTTTGTGGCTGTATCTTGCACTTATTTGCTGTAGCTATATATGATTGGTTTGCTGTGTTCTGTGCTGAACATTGTATTTCTCCTCTAAATCTGGCCTTAATAATCCTCTGCTACCATTTCTATATAATGAAATGTAATTTCTAACAGGTTATGGGCCCAGATTAACCCAGGTTCAGTCCAGAAATAAAACCAGTATAAACCCAGTGTAAACCCAGATTAGAAGAGAAATAAAAAGTTCAGCACAGAACAGAGCAAACCAGTCATAGCCAGCTACAGCAAATAAGCGCAAGATACAGCATCAAAAAGAAGACTGCAACAGAATTTCTAACACAAAGGCAATGGGGAAGTCAGCAGGATATCGCAAATAGTGACCACATGAAGTGTTTTCTTAATGATCTGCAGTTTAACAATGGCAACCGAAAATGCTGGAAGTTTTGTTGTAAAGGAGCATGGTCATATGATGCTATGCTTTATGATGCTTTATGATCACATTACCTAGCCATCCCAATTACCATCTTTTAAGTGAGAACTACCCATAAACAGCAGCTTGAATTACACTTTGAAAGAATCTGGGAGCCAGGGAAGTATGGCTGTAATGTGGGCAAACCTAAGGATGCCCAATACTGCATACTGCTGCATTCTGGACCAATTGTAATATCTGATTGTCTTAAAATGCAGCCCTATAGACTGTATTGCAGTAATCCAAAGCCATTCTGTGCTGCCAGGTTGAGTCAAAGTTAGTTCCTCTTCATCTAGATTCTAGACTCTCAGCCTCCAGGCATTTGGCCAGGACCATGATAGCATCACCTGCTTGGCCAGGGGTGAAGATGCATATATAACTGGGCAAAAATGATAGCCCTGGCCATCCCAGATAGTCAGTATATTGATGATCCCAGATAAATCAGTATATTGATGATACCTCACCCAGTTTCAGTTAAATGTTAAAAGAGGAGAGAGAGGAGAACCCTGAGGAACCCCACATTATAGTGCCCTAAGACTTGACTTCTCTTATGCTCCATTGATTAAAACTGGTCATGAAGACAGACTGAGAACTACCACAAAACACAGCCCCTAGTGTTGTGTTAGTGCACAATACCTAGTCTCCAGAATTGGCTCAGTAGCAGTGGTGGGTTTCTACCGGTTTGCCCTGGTTTGCGAACTGGTAGTGGTGGTGGTGGGAGGCTCAGCCCACCAGCCCAGATGTCATCACAGATGCTCTGCACATGCACAGAAGATTCTGCACATGCACTGAAATGCTGCGTGTGAGCAAAGCGAGTGCGCGCGCACCAGGGATGGATTCTACTTACCTTTACCATCGGTTCACCCATTCCTCTTCCAGGTTTCTGGCGTGCATGTGTATGCGCAGATCGCTGATGATGACATCAGGGATGGTGGGTGGGGCCTCCCTCCGGTTTTACTACCAGTTCTTGCGGACCGGTCCGAACCAGGGGCAACCCACCACTGGTGCGTACGCTCACAGTTCCGAACCAGTAGCGAAGGTAAGTGAAACCCACTATTGCTCAGTAGGATATCATGGTTGATGGTACTGTAAACTGCTGAGAAATCCAGGAGGCCATGACAGTTGCACCATCTCTGTCCTGAATACTCTAGACGTCGCCTGCAAGCATAAGTAATGACATCTTAGTACTGAATCCTGGCCTGAACCCAGACTGAAAAGGATTCAGATTACTGGGATGGCCAGTGTTTTTTTTATTAAAGTGATGGACCTTGTGTTGCACTAACAGAATGTATACTTCCCCCTCTTTGTACATGTATACAGCATCTTAGCACCCATGAAAATTGAACAAAATTGCTTCATGATGGCTGTCAGGCCCAAAGAACCAAGAATGACTTAAGGATCAGTTAGCTGCATTACAGTAATTTCTTTACTGCTGCTGCCTATGGACAGAAATCTTGCCAGACTAAAAGCACTTCTCTACATAATTAGATATATTTTATGTTTAACCCCACCCCCTATCAAAAGTGTATTATAACAGTAATGCATTTTTTAAAAAGTGTTAATATTTTTGGAGTTTATTTAACTTAACTCCCTTCTTATTGTTACTGAATGGGATGTCAGTTTAAGCTAAGCAGATGGTATTTAAAATTTAAAGGGACATGCATCCATTCCGATCTAAAGTGGAAAAAGGCTTCAGAGCTAGTATAAGGTGCTTGCTGTAAAAATCAGTGGTTCTTTAAAGACACCATACTTTTTCTGATCTTCATATAGCCAGGTGGTCTTGGGAAAACAGGCATTTGCATGAACAGCCTAGTTGTGCTTTTTCTATGTTGGATGCAATTATCCCCATAAGTCAAAATATATTTTAGGATGAGTATTAAGAGCCAGTTTTAAGTATCTATTATGTGCAAATACCCAACAGTGAGGGTAGCCTGTATTGGTTGGGCTTTCCCAAATAATTATGAACATTGATTGCAAGCAACCCAGAGTCACTTCTAGGCAAGATGAGCAACATATTTGTTGTTAGTTGCGAAACTAACCAATCGTGACCCCATGGACAACGTTCCTCCAGGCCGTCCTGCCCTCTACCATCCTCTGGAGCCATTTAAGATCAGAGTAACATATAGATTTACTATATAAATCAACCTTGAAAATAACTTCCACATTTGCTTCCTTTATTTTAGAAGAATGAATTATGACTATTTATGATTTACATTTTCTCCTTTCCCTTCCAAAACAATAACTTTGAGTTTACCTGCAGTTTTCCATATTCAACCATACCCTACCTTTCTGATTTAGGTAATTCTCTTTATTGATCAGAAGTGGGACCAACAACTTATTGTAGAGCAAAGCAGTCACTAAGGGAAACAGTAACTGTGCTTATAATGTTATTTCAGTTTTCCTTTGCATTACGGAACTGGGAAACGTAAACGTGAAGATATTGCAAAGTTACTTTTTCATCATCATCATCATCATCATCATCATCATCATCATCATCATCACAGCTAACAGCCATTAAATGAGCTTTATTAATTCCTGCTTATTTCAGTAGTGTCTGCTACCCCTCCTTATTTGGCAAAAAATAATAATTATGCCCTCGGATTAATATTTCTCTGTTAAAAATCCTGCTCTGATGTAAGACGGGAGGTAGGGAGGTAATCAATCTGAACTCCCATGACTACAATATTCCTCTAGTTCAGGGGTCACCAACCTTTCGGACCTGAGGGACCACTAAGTTCATAATTTTAAATCCCACAGACCACTAATATGATCTGCCTAATGACTGGCTGGGTGGGCGTAGCTAGGTGGTCATGTGTCATGTGACTGGGTGGGTGTGGCCAACTCCTCACCTCCCTGCCCAGGCTCCTTAGGGCCCCAACAGGAAGCAGCTGCTGGAGCTAAGCAGCCACCATGAGAAAGAGTTGGCAAAACAGCTCAGTTCAAATTGGATCTGACTGAGAAGGAGGCTCAGAAGCACCTCACTGAGGACTAGGAGCATAGGCTTTCCAAGTAGAGGGAAGACCTGCGGGAGTGCAATGCCAGGTACCGTGCCTGGAGGCTCAGCAGGCTGAGATGGTCAGCCAGTTCCAGGCCATGATGCAGTCCCACTGGAACAAGGTCCTCTGCTTTTCGCCACCAGCGGCACTTCCCTCCGGCCTTCACCCAAAGCCCTGCACCAGGAGGCTGAAGCAGATCCCAACTCAGAATTTCAGCCCCCCTCCAACCCACACAAAAAGACCCCGAAGGGGGAGATTCTCTGCAGCAACACAAACCTTCATTGCAGGGGCTGTAGTTTGAGGACCCCTGATTTAGTGCAATAATAAAAATGCAAATAATTTTTCTGCAGACCACCAAAATTTTCTCGCGGACCACCAGTGGTCCACGGACCACCAGTTGGTTACCGCTGCTCTAGTTGATTTTTTTTTTTTGCAGTTCCTAGCACCATCTTTAGCTCTAGTTGCTGAAACCTCATAGATATTTTTCTTTCATTTTGAGGTAGAAGTCTAAAAAAAAAAAAATCATTAAGCTCTCAAATAGATCTCTTTAGGTTTGGTTTAAACTATCTCTAAATCCCAAGGGAAAAAACTCCTTAAATCCATTTTCCATCATCATACCACAAATGTGAAATGTTGGTTTCATTGCTTACTGCTATGTGCTGGGCTTAAATAAGAAAGTATCTCTTTAGCAAGCTTGTATATAATGGTAAATTTAAAACACAGGCTTACTAATTTCCCCATCACTGGAAGCAATTGTTCCTCACTTTGTTGTAGCTCATTGCATCACTTTAAATTCAAAATAGTGCAGGCAATGGTATTCTCTGGAACACTTTATGGAAATGAGAGTTGGAGTTTGAAGAAGCAGGATAGGAAAAGTATTGGCGTTTTTTAACTTTGGTCTCGAGAAGATTCCCGAGTATGCTGTGGACAATCAAGAAAACAAACAAATGGATCATCAGACAAATCAACTCAGAATTCTCACTTGAGGTATAAAAGACCTGACTTAAACTATCCTTACTTTGGGCGCACTATGCAAAGGCCTGTCTCTTTCTCTCTGAAAATGTTTTTAATTCTGAGAAAGCTAGAAGGAAAAAAGAAGAAGAGGACAACTAGAAGTAAAGTGGATGAACTCAGTTCAGAGGCAATGGATGCATCATTAAAAATATCAGGTTAGGGTCAGATTATCATGCAGAGAATCTATCTATTATATGTACTTGCTAAGAGTTTGATGACTCATAAGGAATCAATAAATTAAGGCATCACTTTGCTGTATACTTGCCCTGCCTCTGAAAAAAATTTATACCTCTGTGTTTCAACAGCTCTCTCTCTCTCTCTCCCTCTCTCCCCCTCATCTTCCTCCCTGCCTCCCTTAGTACACATACAGAGACCTTTTTGCAAGGGTGTACAGAGGACACATGGCAACAATCGCAAACCAAGTATGGCAAATTATATGCTTAAATATCTGTTGGTCACAAGGGGAGCTAATCAGTGGTCCATTCCTTATATTATTCTTGACAGTTCAGGATAAGAGCCACATAACATCACAGTTAAAATGAGCACAGGCCAGAGGAGAAAACAAAATCTGTCACCTCACTGGCATAGTCTGTAGACTATAAAAGTATGCAAAAAAACCATCAGGCAATTATCCTTGACTGGAATAATTATCTTGTAGTAAAGAAGAATGTCAGGTCTTATCATCCCGACACTCAGGTGAAAAAAATTTATGAAAATGAACTCGCAGAAATGAAATGAGTACTTATTAGTATGTATACAAGACAACTTAAATACAGAACCACGGAAAAAGGTATCAAGCTGTTTTGACGCTGCATTAAAAATACCACCATTTTTGTTACCTCACTATATATTGCTTCCTATGTGGATTTCAAAATTATGAGTTAACATTGTATCTTAAAAAAAAAAAACTTTTGGTGTTTTTAGGGGATGGTGAAAAAGAAACAGATCTGTGCCAAAAAACAACAAATGAAGGCAAATATGCAGTACGTATCCCCGAATAATGTTGCAGGATAAACCTCTGGCCCAGGTGACCGACCCAGATTGGAACAAGAAACAACGTTGGTTTTTTCTTTAGCCAAATTTCGTTTCCCTGAGGAAATGAAGGGAATTGACTTGAAGGAGTCAAATGGCAAAACCCAAAATGGACAGATTGGATATATAACAAGTTTAAAATCAACTGTTCATTTCTTCTACAACTGGAAAAGCTGCTAGAAGCTTTGTTAATGTTTTATAGACTTTGGATAAAACACTGTATTTGTAGATTAGAAATCTTGGTACACCAGTAGGATTTACTGTGTAAAATGAAGTTAATCTGTTTACCCTTACAAATATGCACCAGCAAAGCATTTGTATACAAAATTAAAGCCCCATATACTCAAATATATATAGCAATGTTGCTTTTATAATGAATACTATTTATTATTCCACATTTTTGAGGATTCTATGGGTTTTTCAGCATTTAAAATATCGATTTCAATATTTTTACTCCAGGTTATCTCTGGTTATTGTTCCAGTCATTATGATAAAAAGGTGAAGTGGCCTTCTGTGCAGGAATTTCACTGTTAAATATGGTGTTCACTTGGGTTATGAGTATGAACCATGAAGAAATGATAGTTTTAAATGCTTTAGGGACAAAGCATTAATTCTATTGGCTCTAACTCAGAGTGATTTGATTAGACGTGATGTTCAACTGACTGTGAAGAAGGTGACATGTATCAGTTTTAAGTTGTCATAATAAATGGCACAGTATTAATTATGCTTTGCATTGTTGCATTAGATCAATTCTATAACTAATCCATTTGCTTTCTTTACTGTGTGATACATATACTGATACTACCATAGACCATCAGTACTTTATTTAATTTTACTAATTTGCCTTGCATAGATTCCTTGGCAAGGGATATAGTATGCAAATATACATGCTTGGCTTGAATTAAAGGAACACAGCATCTTTCCCCCTAATCTGATCTCAGTGTTCAAATGTTTTTTCCAAGATGTTGTATGACTTAAAAAGCTGCTGCTTTGGTGCAATGGCACCAAAATAAACGTCAAGAATATCTGAACCCAGAACAAATCATAAACATTAATAAAATATCAAATGATGGGACTGTGGCAAACATCTGCCTGGCATCAACATGGATTTTGCTGTGCTAGACTTCGTCTTCTTGGGCTGAATTTTTGGTTGCTCCTTACTTGCTTTTTATTTTTTTAATTTATCTTCAGAATAATTAGCAAGGCATGTACATAATTACATATATTTAAAACATTATTTTTCCTTTAAAATATATCTTTTACAACATTTATTTGTGAATATTCTTACAAGACATCAAAATAATAAATAAATGAGCTTAAGAACAGCAGCAAATTTCCCCTCCAGGTAATATTTAAGTGAGTTAAAAATACACAATCACACATTAACAGATTAACAGAGTTGGAAGGGACCTTGAAGGTCATCTAGTCCAATCCCTGCCCAAACAGGAGACCCTACACCATTTCTGACAAATGGCAGTCCAATCTCTTCTTGAAAGCCTCCAGTGATGAAGCTCGCACAACTTCCAAGGCAAGCTGTTCCATTGGTTGATTGTTCTCACTGTCAAAAAAATTCTCCTTATCTCTAGGTTGAATCTCTCCTTGATCAGTTTCCATCCATTATTCCTTGTCTGGGCTTCAGGTGCCTTGGAAAACAGCTTGACCCCCTCCTCTCTGAAGCAGCCCCTCAAATATTGGAACACTGCTATCATGTCTCCTCTGTCCCTTCTCTTCATTAGATTAGCCATGCCCAGTTCCTGTAACCGTTCTTCATATGTTTTAGTCTCCAGTCCCGTAATCATCCTGGTTGCTTTTCTTTGCACTTTTTCTAGAGTCTCAACATCTTTTTTAATGTGTGGTGACCAAAACTAGATGCAGTACTCTAGATGTGGTCTTACTAAGGCTTTATTGAGTGGTACTAGTACCTCATTTGATCTTGATTGTATCCCTCTATTAATGCAATTAAGGATTGCATTGGCTTTTTTGGCTGTTGCTGCATACTGCTGGCCTATATTTAGCTGGTTGTCCACTAAGACTCCAAGATCCCTCTCACAGTTAACTGCTATTAAGCCTGTTTTCACCCATTCTGTATGTGTACTTTTGATTTTTCTTGCCTAAGTGTAAGACTTTACTTTTCTCTACATTGAATTTCATTTTATTAGATAGGGCCCAGTGTTCAAGTCTGTCAAGATCAAAGTATTATCTGAATTGGATGATAATTGGGCTTGTAATTCATTTGTATTTGTTTTGACAGTTTCTAGAATGTAGCTTTTGTAAAGCATAGAAGCATGGGAAGTTAATGCATCAATTTCATGGAGCAGAAGAACAGGCTGACTGCAGTTGAGTAATAAATATCTTTTATTTATTTTATAAGAACTTTCATATGGCAAGTGAAAACAGAAAAGACTAGGAATTAAGTTTCGGTAATTTTTAGTGGTGCATTGCAAGCTGTAGAACAATGCATCAAAATGAAATCTTGAGGGTCTCAACCACAACAAACATATTTTGTAACATTGATTTCTCTTTGTAGGAATGTACAGGCAGTTCTTGATTTATGACCAGAATTGAGCCCAAAATTTCTGTTGCTATGTGAGACATTTGTTAAGTGACCCCCATTTGCCCCCATTTTATGCCTTTTCTTGTCCCAGTTGTTAGGTAAATCATTGCACTTGTTAAATTAGTAACAGGGTTGTTAAGTGAATCAGACTTTGCTTGTCAGAGGGTTGCAAAAGGTGAACACCTAACCCCAGGACACTGAAACCATCCTAAATGTGACTCAGTTGTCAGGCATCTGAATTCTGATCTCATGACCATGGGGATGCTGTAATGGTTGTAAGTGTAAAAAAATGTCGTAAGTCACTTTTTTCAGTTATGTTGTAACTTTGGACAGTCATGAAATGAACTGTTGTAAATCGAGGATTAGCTGTATTGGCTATAATTTTGAGATAACAATGACATTATGCCTCTTTATGTACAAGAGCAAAGGAGACACCACATCACATCACACCACATCAGTGGTGAAATCCATTTTTTTTTATTACCGGTTTTGTGGGCGTGGCTTAGTGGGTGTGGTGTGGCTTGGTGGGCATGGCTTGGTGGGTGTGGCAGGGGAAGGATACTGCAAAATCTCCATTCCCATCCCACTCTGTGGCCAGCCAGAGGTGGTATTTGCCGGTTCTCCGAACTGCTCAAAATTTCCGCTACCGGTTCTCCAGAACCTGTCAGAACCTGCTAGATTTCACCCCAAGCCACATGATTGGTCTAATTTATCCTACCCTTGACTTTATTTTATAAAGGCATGAGAATGAAATTTCTGTGGATGCTATGGGAAAAAATGCTAGACATTTTTTGTCAGCCTTGCCATTTCTGCCCACAATTGGCATAGGTGGCATCCTTTTTTATTACTTAAAAGTCCCCTGAAGTGTCCAGTTCTAAGGAATTCTAAGGAATTACTAGAATTCAGAATCACCCTATAGGACTGTAACCTTAATCAGATATTAATCTTATTTTTTGGATTTGTAATCCATCTTTTCTCCAGAAGCATACAAAGCGCTCCCATTCGTTTTAAAAACCATACTAATAATGTCTCAGGAGGATGAGTTTGACTGAGAAATCACATCTGGACCAAAGCCACACAAAAAATAGCTGAAGGTGGGCCTGATTCTGCACCCTGATCCCTAGTCCAATACCTTAATTACATCAACACTCCATCTGTCAATGTGTACATAGATCCAGTCGTGTACCTTTGGAGGAAGTTAATGGAAGTTGCTGCACCAATTCACTCTCACTTAAGGCAGTGATGGTAATGACTGAATGTTGATGAGGTTGGCCAGGATTGATATAATGTGGAAAGGCCCAATGGTTGGTTATAGGCTCTCCCACCAGACATGAATTACTAACACTGTTTAGCAGAGAGAATCTAGAAGAACTACTAGAGGTCAGAACTACTAGAGGAGAAAAGATGTATTTTTTTCAGTGGAGAGAAAAATGAACACTTTATCAGCCTTCTACTGGATGAGAACAATGGCTGAATCAACATGAGTTCACCGGTTGCAGGAGTGTGGTTGTTGACGTTGTTGATAAGAAGATACTGCCAGTCAATGTGAATTAATTGAAAACCTTCTGTACTCTTGATTGCCTTGTGTTAGATCATTAGGCAAGTTACTTTTTCCATGTCTCACATCAGTCTGGGTTGGGCATGTCATGCAAACACACCTGTCATCTGTACTGTACTGTCAGAACAACAGGACTACTTCTTCCTTTGATTAATCTATTTTCTGTCTCATTATTCAATCAGCAGAGATTTCGATAGCACTGTTGGAGACTCCCGTGAGAACTTGTCACAGGACAATTCAACCATTTAATTTAATTATTTAAAGTAATTAAAAATTATTTTAATTTGTGTCATTCACATTTCATTTTGTCCCTCCTTTTGCATTCTTTCTTTAATGATTCTATTCCACCATTTCTTTGATATTAATGTAATTCTTGTACTGTGGTGAGTTGTCCATGGCCAGTTGGCTGCAGCAAGTTGGCCATGGTGAGTTGTCCTAGATCCCTGGGCTATCACTACATTAGTGTGATTTTCTTCTAGCCTAATCTGGACACAGAATAGCAATAGCTATAGCACTTAGATTTATATACCACTTTACAGTGCTTTACAGCCTTCTCTAAGCAGTTTACAGAGTCAGCATATTGCCCCCAACAATCTGGGTCCTCGTTTTATCAATCTCGGAAGGATGGAAGGCTGAGTCAACCTTGAGTCAGTGAGACTTGAACTCCTGGAGTGAGCAGTGGTTAGCCCTGCAGTGCTGCATTCTAACCACTGCACCACTACGGTTCTTATATGTTCTCAATGTTCTCAAATTATTTGGGATTATGATTCCTGCACCCCCTTGCCATTGATTGTGTGTTGACTAGAGCTTTATTCCAAGAGCCATTGTGTAACATAGGGCCCCTGATGCCTAATAGCCCTGGCCAGAATTGCCTGAAGAACTGAAGACTTTAATCAACATAATATGGGGTGGAGCTTTAATTGCATTAACACAATGCTCTCTTCTCTCATTTTCTCTTTTCATTTGTTCCTGCCCCGCAGATGCTTGTGGCTGTGGCATTGATGCAGATAATCCTGGATTTGACCATTCTTTCTTGATTCCCCTGGGTGTACATTTGTATTCCATTCCAGTTTTATATTGAGATTTCTGGGGAAGCTGTTCCATCAGACTAAGAGTAAATGAACCTTGTAAGAAATCTCTCTCTTTCTCTCTTTCATCACAGTCAGACAAAGGTTTATTATCAAGATGGGCTTCATGCAAATAAGAAAGCTATTTTGTTAAAAGTGCACTTAATATTATTCCTGTGGCAATGATAACATTCCACTCTACACCAAACACTTTGTGTAGTTTTCAGAAACTTTCCTGTTATTTGCAAGATGTGGTGCAGAATAAATGGAGGTGAATGAGGTTTTACTTTGTTTTGCTTGTTTGTCATAAAATATGAATCCAACAGAATTTAGATATTTTATTTATTATTTTAAGCTGAAGTCCTGACTTAACTTGAAGAGGTAAGTTTTTCCCATGAGATGGCTACCTTTCGATGTAGAACCTGTTTATTTATTATATTTATTTATTCATCTAGATTGCATTACAGCTCTTTTGTGGCTTTTTGCCGAGACACTTTCTATCTCCCAATGTACACATTCTGAATAATTAAAGGTTAACTCATTTCTGCTATTAGGAAAAAAAAACTTGCTGTGGCTTCATTTCATGTTAGGTATAAAACTTTGTTTATTTATTGTCTATTGCCTCAAACCTCATGGAGTCCAGGTAGTTTATTATTTTTTTTACAGGTTTTTAATCCCTCCTTTATTATTTTTATGAATAACTCAAGATGGTGAACATAAATAGCACTTCTTCCTTGTCCTATTTTCCACACAAGAATTACCTTGTGAGGTGAGTTGGATTGAGAAGAAGTGACTAGCCCGAAGTCACCCAGCACATTTTTCATGGCTAAGGTGGAACTAGCTGCACAAGTGGAACTTGAAACAACTGTCAAGGACCTTGGAGTACTTATCTCAAATGATCTAAGTGCCAGACCTCACTGTAACAGCATTGCCAAAAAGGCATTAAGAGTTGTTAACCTAATCTTGCAAAGCTTCTTCTCCATTAACTGTACTGCAAACTAGGGCATACAAAACCTTTGCTAGACCAATATTTGAGTACAGCTCATCTGCCTGGAATCCGCACTGTATATCGGAGATTAATACAATTGAGCGAGTTCTTCATTTCATGAGAAGAGTACTCCATTCCTCTGCTCACAATAGAATACCTTATGCCACCAGGCTTGAAATTTTGGGCTTGGACAACCTAGAACTATGCCGCCTATGGTCTGACCTAAGCGTAGTACACAAAATTATCTGCTATAACATCCTACCTGTCAATGACTACTTCAGCTTCAACCGCAATAATACATGAGCAAACAATATATACAAACTCAAGGTAAATAACTCCAAACTTGATTGCAGAAAATACAACTTCAGCAACAGAGTGGTCAATGACTGGAATGCACTACCTGACTCTGTTGTTACATCCTCAAACCCTCACAGCTTCAACCTTGAACTGTCTAACATGGACCTCACCCCATTCCTAAGAAGTTTGTAAGGGGCGTGCATAAGCGCACCAGCGTGCCTACCGTCCCTGTCCTACAGTCCCCATTTATCATACCCATTTCCTGTGTTGATATCCATGTTTATACTTATATCTGTTATCTTGTACAGGTTTGACAAACTAAATAAATAAATAAATAAACAAACAAACAATCTCCTGGTTTTTATCCTGGTCCCTTAACCACAAGACCAAAGAGAAAAGATAGTTTGACCCTGCAAAGTAACAGAGAAAGAAAGTGTTAAGCAAGCTTTCTCAGCTACATGATTCTAAACTGTCCTTCTCTGAGTTAGGACCAGATTTTGACTAGGCATCAGGAAGCATTTCTTGATGATTAGAACCATTCATTAATGGAACGGATCACCTCAGGAGGTGGCAAGCTCTCCTTCACTGGAAGAGAATGCTGTCAGGGATAGTGTAGTACTAAATTTCCACACTGAGCAGGATTCAAGTTGACAGTTCTCAAGTTCCCTTCCCATTTTTGCAAGTTATGTTCTAATGCAGCATGAAATTCAATTCTGAGCTGGGAAAAAAGGTGCAAATGGCCTCTGCCAACAATCTCCAACTAAATGACTTTGGACAACTAGCGCAGCAGTGGAGAAAGTATCTGGTTATCAAAGCTATATTGTTAACAGGGATTCTGTTCTCAAGTTTCTCCCTTGCAATGTTTTCTAACTTACTTAAATTCACCAGGTGCAGGCATGTGGACTCCTCATTTTCTTCTCTCTCATTTTGCAAGTTTCATTTCAGGGAACATTTAAATCAATATAACTCCAAATGCCTTTAAAATTTGAACTTCCATGCCTTGCTGCCAAGGAATATGTAAAGATCTTGGCAGAAAAAGAAACAATTATATTTAAATAATATCTGAATTTGTTCAGGTCTTAGTGCAAAATTAATGATACTTAAATTTCTATTACAGATACAAAGAATTCTGTCAATCTCCATTTCTGCTTTTCATAGTACAAATTGTCATAATCATATGCATTAACGCAGCACTTGGGTGGAGGATTGCCACCAACTTGAATGTGAAAGAAATGCATTTTATGTTTTTAGTGTTTAAGAAAAATAACATTAAAGGTAACATTTATTTTTAACATGAAGTTAAACTTTTATGGTGAGATCTTGGTAGCATGGACACCAGAGGTGGTATTCACTTACCTTCACTACCAGTTCGCAAATGTAAGCGTGCACATGTGTGGGATCGCTTCGCTCACACGTGCCACCTCCGTGCATGCGCAGGACCTTATGCGCATATGCAGAGCCTCCTGCCGCCGCTGCTGCTATCGGTTCACCCAAACTGGATAGAACCAGCTGAATACCACCACTGATGGACACGTTTTTAAATGTAAATCATCTGCCAGCTTTGGAAGCCATATTAGGCCAGAAGCTTCAATGCTGCCACCTTCTCATGTGTGGAAAAGTAGGAGGGGGGATTTAGTAGAGGTGTTGTTAGTAGACATAATAGCATTCTTCCTGTCGGTCAAGGTCAGGGCGATCCAGCATCTGGAGAAGGAGTGGTCAGGGGGCTGAGTCAAGATGGGACGGATGTTGATTGGAGCATGTGATTGATTGGGGAGTGAGGGGATGGTTTTGGGGGTTTTGACTTACTGAGGGAAAACCCGGGCCTTTCAGATTCAGGTTTTCCCAGATGTGCCAGTTTACCTATTCTAGTAAAGAGAACTTTGGAAAATGCTTGTTTCTGCGTCTTTACTCGGAGTTGGGGTTTTCTGGAACGCTGACATTAGCAATGAACTGATTATTGAATTGGAAGTCAGTTGTTTCATCAAAAAAAAAAAAAAATGTTTTTCAATGTCAGGATTTCATTGAGAGAACTTTTTCTGAACTCCTATGGGACCTGCAAATTTGAAGGCTATTTCAAGACCCCTGCAGGGAATGGCTTTGTTCTTGGAATTCCTGAGCAACTTTGGAAAATAATCTTGTATGATATCCTGCAATCTCAGACTTGGAACGGCAACAACAAGAACAACAAATGCAGTTGTATTTACATCAAATCACTTTGTAATATGAAGGAGGGCTGGAAACAATCCATGGCACCCAAGAGACTTAGAGGCTGTAGGTCTTGTTGAAGGGATTTATGGACTCCATCCAAACCTCTGTCATTTCACTGAACAGTTCTATGTAAATCAAGCAGCATTTTGTTGTTTGTGCTATTGGCATTCCAAAATGGGCAGAATATCTAATTTTGTTTTTCTTTTTTTCCCCCCTGTCTCTCCCCCCCCACCCACACACCAGTGCTGTGCTATCAGATTCAAGAGGTGGTTTGGTATGCTTGCAGTCTGATATGACCTTCCCTAGAAACTCAGTGGGATCTGCTCCTAATTAGATGTGCATTGGATTTCAGCATTGTTTTTACCCACGAAACGAACAACAAAAACACATGGCAAATTCTGTAATGATAAATAAACATATGTGTAGCAATCTCAGTGAAGGGCAGAACAATTAAAACATGTTTGTAAAAAATCTAATTAACATTTTAACTGGGACAAACTTGCCGCTTTGATGCCACAAGGGAATCAGGGTGGCAGATAGTAGATAAAATTAAATATTCCCAAGTGGTTTATAAGAAACAAAGCTATCAATATTTAAATGGATGGAAGCAGAATTTAGTATCATTTGGAAGCATACTAATAAAGGTTATAATAGACGTCACCTTGATAGGTTCCTTTGCAAAATTCCAATACATAGACACTGTGCATCCATACTGTGCATTCAGATCATGTACTGAGAAGGGAAATCTCATGTTAAAATATAGATTACAATTTTAGAGACTTTCTAAGAACTGGCATTCTCAAATGTGAAAATAACGAGTTCCAGGTGTTTTTTCCCCACTTTAATTCTTATACAAACAATTCTAGATCAGGGATGTTTTTTCTAAATCGTCTTCAGTCATGATTTCTGCCTGTTGCACTTATACATATAGATAATAAACGAAGATACAGATGAATTTATTTTTAAAGATGGGTAATGTACAAGTGTGTTAAATTCAAATATTTGCCAAAGGGCCCATGTAAATGTCTCTGTAATTAATTTAAATTTGCATTTGAATAAGTTTAGCAATTTCTGATGAATTTTGGCAGCTGCCAAATTGTGTTAACTTTCAGGAAAATCCCTACCTAAGAACGGTTAGGAATTTCTGTTGGGAAATTATTAATAAGTTGTGTTATAAAGGCGTTATGCAAATTAACTATTTTAAAAAGCAGATAGGGATTTGGAAGATAGAAAGAAGACACAAGCAGATTTGCAAGCTATATTTGGAGGTCACAGCAAAAATCAGCATTTGAAATGACAGAGAAAGTTCTAGTGTTCTTTGGTGAAAAGCAACCACACCAAGAATCCTATGTACCGGTAGTTGATTTATTCTGGTTTGTGACAACTGGCTGATCCATTATTGCATATATTATAGCTTAGTCAAAACATCATATTCTTCTGTTTGTTCTAGTGGAGCAAGAAAGAAAACAAAGCATAAAACGTATCTAACAGGGATCAGACTTTAAAGACCAGGGGTGTCAAACTGGATTGTTTGATTGTTTGTTTGGCCTGGTTTTGGGGTGGGGGGGAGACAGGACAACCAGCCTCCTGCAGCACTTTGCCAGTCAAAACAGGCCATGGGGATGGGGGGCTCCTGAACCCTGTTTTTGCTAGCAGAGGTACTGCAGGCCGGTCCTTTGCTATTTCCAGGCCAGTCCTGTGGGACAGATTTAAGTATCTTGCGGGCTGGATCTGGCCCGTGGGCCTTGAGTTTGACACCCCTGTTCTAGACTCTTCTTAAAAACATCCAGTGATGGAGCGCCCATGATTTCTGCAGGCAAACTGTTTCATTGGTTAATTGTCCTCATTGTTAGGAAGTTTCTCCTTAATTCCAGGTTGCGTCTCTCTTTGATTAGTTTCCAATCATTGTTTCTTGTCCTGCCCTCTGGTGTTTTGGAGAATAATTTGGCCCCCTCTTCTTTGTGGCAGCCCCTCAAATACTGGAATACTGCTATCATGTCACCCCCTAATTCTTCTTTTCTTTAGACTAGCCAAACCCAAATCCTGCAGCTGTTCTTCATGTTTTAGTCTCCAGGCCTTTGATCATCTTAGTTGCTCTTCTCTCAACTTTTTCCAAAGTCTCAACATCTTTTTTGCAGTATGGTGACCAAAATTGGTTGCAGTATTCCAGATGTGGTCTTACCAGGTTTTTATAAAGTGGTACTAGTACTTCACGTGATCTTGATTCTTTGCCTCTGTTTATACAACCTAGGATTGCATTAGCTTTTTTGGCAGCTGCTGCACACTGCAGGCTCATATTCAAGTGATTATCATATAAATCAAACTAATATAATAAAATAATAATAGCTGTCTCCAGTTAAGGTCAGTTGCATTTGATATTCAGGAGACAAAACTGATGGTTGTCAAAATGAAGAGAAGGACATGAACAAGACCATACATTTTATGGTACATAGGAGAACAATGTCCTTACTAGGAAACCAAGGTCCCCGCATATGAGTTTGAAGCTTCAAAAGTTTTCAATATTTCCTCAGTCCTGGCCAGGAAATATTTGCTCTGCTTCTACAGATGTCTTTTATGAAATTTCTGTAATAATTCCATGTTAAAGGCAGTTTGACAGCAAACGATTTGGCGAGACTGTGGCAACATGACAGGATTCTGTTATATTAAATAACACAATTCCAGAAGTAACCTATATGGAACATATTGCTTCTACTTGCACCCATCAGGCAGTGGACTTTGATCGATGTTGTGGTAATACAAAACCACAAAAAGGAAAACTTTTTAATTATGATGACAGTGTAAAAGAGAAGGTGCACACTGGCAGTGTTTAGCGGCTCTTTGTAATTAACAAATGGACAATGCAGCTTAATTTTGCATGCTGTTTGTGTTTCATAGTTCTTTTTTATTTGCAGCCATCAACATCTCTGTAAGCAATAAGGCATGTCAGAGGGCCTAGTTATCACCTCTGGGGTGTTAAGAAACATTCTCTAGGGGTGTGATTATTTCATTATAACCATACCACCTGGAGATACCATATTGCTGCTATAAAAACCTCATTAATATGAGAAGTAGGAAGAAAAAAACCCCGCTTGCATAGTTTTATTAAAGGATGAAGTCTGGAAGTTTGGAATGTTAAATAGCAGTACAGGGAACCTTAGTACTGATTTCTTCATACTTGGGCCATTTGGAGCCATGGTGGGCCAGTGGTTAGAATGTAGCATTGCAGGCTAATTCAGCTCATTGTCAGGAGTTCGATTCTGAGTGGCTCAAGGTTGACTCAGCCTTCCATCTTTTCAAGGTCGGTAAAATGAGGATCCAGCTTGTTCGGGACAATATGCTGATGCTGTAAACAGCTTAGAAAGGACTGTAAAGCACTACCAATCAGTATATAAGTGCTACTGCTATTTTGCAGAATGATTCTCACCAAAATTTCTACCAAGAAAATTTCTACCAAATTTTCTATCAAGAGTCTAAGACTTGGTTCACAGGTAGATAATAAATCTGTTTGAAATGTCTTTGAATATTAGTAGCTCGGGTTGGCGGTTATGTTGTTGGTTTGAGTTCCGAGCTTGGCTATTTGGTTGCAAACATTTCGTCCCCATTTGAGGGGACATTTTCAGTACACTTTGGATTGAATGAAAGTGCACTCAAGATTTCTCCTTGAATGGGGACAAAATGTTTGCAACCAAATAGCCAAGCTCGGAGCTCAAACCAACAACATAATAAACCTGTGCCTAACCTGAGCCATTTTTGAATAGAGTCCTCCTTTGTACATGCATGCAAAAGATCTCAACATTAAAACCAGTTCTAATTAAAGTTCTTTAATTAAAGAAATTAATGAGGGATCAGTGGTTACTAGTTTTGATCATAGACATCTCCGATAGAAGCAACTTTGATATCATTGTATCATCATGCCATCATAAAAAGATGTGAATTGTGTCATTTGTATAAAGGTGTCATGACATAGGACATCACTTCTCTCCACCTGCTCCTACACTGGCCCTCATGCTGACAGTGGCTGTAAACAGTACAGGATGCAACGATGAATGAATTTTGGACCAGATTAACCAATCTGATCAAGATGGACAAGTTATGTTACATTCAAAGATAGTCATCCCCTTAGTTTCTACAAAAGGACAAAATTTTGGGCTTTTTTTTTTTTAGAGAATCCCAGTCCTTTTACATACTTATGGAAAATCTGTCTCAATTGGTCAACATCTATTTAATGTCCAAATCTTTTCTTTCAATTAATGGACGTAGAAAATCCAAAAGCAACGGCAATTGTTTAAAAGCTGTTTTATGCCAATCTTAGAGTAGCATATAGGAAATATTAATTTGAAAAGTATGAAATTAAGTGAAGGGTAACAATGATATCTCTTATTTTGATGGGGGTTTGGACTTATATGCTAATGTAGCAAAGTGCTAATGACTCTCATGTTAATGGACTCTTTGCTCAATGACCTTTGCAGAACTAGATCTCTAAGTGCTTTCTCTGTTTTTTGGTCTCTTCTGTATCTTTCTCTACCCTCTCAGCACTCTGTGTGTCTTGGATTAGTTTCTCCTCCTTTATGCTCTTTCTTTGCACTTAATTTCCACCTCAGCAGGTGGGAAATAACAAACGAGGAATATATTTAGGCTAAAAGCTTTAGATATATGCCTGTAAGGTGGAATAACTCTTATCAGTCGAAACTAAATAACTGCAAAATTTGACTGTTTAATCTGGCAGGTGTTTCCAGTGTGTCACTTTGAACTCTCTTCTTTTTCTAGAAGGGAATAGGCAAACAGTTTGAGTAGTAGGCAAATTTTGGAATTTTGAAAGCATGATGTGTGCATTCTCATCAACTGGTGGGCACAGCCAATCATAATGCTCCTATTTACCAGAAGCAAACATGTCAGGGTAATGAAGATTTAAAGCTGACCAGCCTTTTAAGACTGAGGATGAATCAGCAAGGTTATTGCCCTTTAAGAAGATGTCTATATAAGGGAGGCCATTAGAGGGTCTCTCTCTCTCTCCTTATGTATCATTCTCCTTGCCGTGTTTTATCTGCATTGTAGTTCTCTGTGTAGATTTGACAAATGATTGCTTGTCTGGTATGTGCCTACCACATGTATGTCTGTATATAGAAGTCTTGTATATAAACCACCTCTTTGTCCTGTATTTTGTTCCTGGATGGTCTCAAAATAGTAGTCACGCTGTAAACACTCTGACAAAACAGGAAAAGTTGCTCCTGACACATCAGGATGTTGTGTATCAACCAGTATAGAATAATTGCCTTTTCCTTTTTGAGCACACTTCCAAAGAGAGCATGGCAGTGGAATTGTGTGATCTTTCAAAGGAATCTTTCTCTTCAATGAACCTTTTAACAAAGTATCTCCTCTGAGCTGCTTTGGGAAACAATAGAGGTCCCTTCACTTTTAAGGGAAGAAACTAGTTTCTTCTTGGTTCTCTCCCTAGTAGCTTGTATTAAAGGGGACTGTTCTGACCCAGCTCCCCAAACACAACAAAACCTCTGTAATCAATCAACGATTCCTATATTAGGAGCACCAGCAGTCCTGGCAAAAAGTCTCTCTCTCACAGAGGCTAACAAGTCTGTCCGGCAGGGAAATAAATAGTTGTCTGTCATATCTATTCATCTCCTCCCCTTGCCTTTTATCCCCAGAGTTAGGGTGAGGCTTCGCTAGCAGCAATGGCTCTTCCATCCAAGGATCAGCCCACAGATTTTCACTGCTCTCTTCTCCTCTGCCTTCTGCGCATCCATGTGTCAGGCATTAGACCCAGCTCCTTTTCCTCATCAGCACTTCCAGACCTGGGGCCCATTGATTTTAGGATAGACAGACAGCCCAGACTCTGCCTCTCTCCCTCACTCTCTCTCTCTCTCTCTCTCTCTCTCTCTCTCTCTCTCTCTCTCTCTCTCTCTCTCACACACACACACACACACACACACAGCTCCATTCCTCTTCCCCCTCGAACCTCTCAGGTTGCCTTGATGCTGATCCTGACTCCCACGTTCCTCCTCATCTGATTTGGCTGCTGGAGGGGCCAGCAGCTGACAGGCCACAACAGGGTCGGTTGAAAGGACCTTCTTTCTGTGTCATAGGCCAGGGGTGTCAAATCTGTGGCCTGCGGGCCGGATTTGTCACATGCTGACCACACCACCCCTGGTTTAGTGAAGGGGAAAAAGTCACGATACGTCATGTGACAACGATGTGATGATGCAAGTTTGACACCCCTGTCATAGGCTAAATCTCTTCAACCTTAGCAGTATGGCTGAGGTGTCTTGGAACATCTCAGCCATACTGAGATATTCCAAGCCTGAATGGCTTTGGCAAAGGCATGGGCAATCACAAGGTTTTCAGCCTGGATATGTTTTGGCTGATAGTAGGAGAGAAACCTGAAGGATACTGATTGAAAACAATTTGGGAGCAGATTAATGGTTTTGATAAGGCAAATCAGGTGGCCTCTTGTTCTAGTGAAACAAATTGCCTTCATAGCCCATGTATTGACATCCAAATGAGTCTGTGTTACTTAATGTAGACCTACTGGGCACCATTCTTTTCTAAAAGCCACAGGGCAAAGCAATTCTAGGAAATTCAGATGTCAGAGGCTCATGTTTTGTCTTTTCAGCACAGCAGCTTCTCATTTTACTTCTATTTATTAAAAGATTTTTTTAATTTTTTTTTAAAAAAGTCAGTTTTGGTCAGACCCAATGATACCCAAAGGAACCAGCTGCCTATTTTCATCCCTAATGGAACAGCATGTCAGGATAATCTGTGGATGTTGCATAGAAGTCAAATTGCCAGGTGGGATGACTTAGCTCCTTGATCACATTGAAATGGGCAATTTTCTGCCAGAAAGCTGAATGCTGACTGTCAAAATCAAGACCTGATTTTGACAGTACTGTGTGCAGGTGCTAGCATCACAAAGGAATAAAATGTTTCTGTGAGCTTTGTCTATAGGCAAAGAAGAATTGGTGTGCATAAAATATCAAAATGTTTGAAGTCTTTCAAACTTATATCTTTTTTTTCTTTTGAAGAACATGGGAAATCGGGGATATTGAAAAAATGTATATATAAATGTATTTGTTTATTTCTCTATCATGTCTATCAATGGACTACTCCTGCTGCTTTCCCAACAATTCAGACCAGGCAGATTAGAACAGAACAGAACAGAACAGAACAGAACAGAACAGAACAGAACAGAACAGAACAACAGAGTTGGAAGGGACCTTGGAGGTCTTTAGTCCAACTCCCTGTTCAGTCTGGAAACTCTACATCACTTCAGACAAATGGTTGTCCAATCTCTTTTTAAAAAACTTCCATTGTTGGAGCATTCACAACTTCTGGAGTCAAGTTGTTCTACTGATTAATTGTTCTAACTGTCATTGTCTAAGGAGATTCTTTCATCCAGGTCATGGTTGTCTCAAAAGTGCTTTTTCAAGAGGCAACTGGACTTTCTTGCTTTTCTTTGAAGATGTTTTGCTTCTCATCCAAGGAACTTTTTCAGCTCGGACTGGGTGGTGGGGAATGGAAGGATTTATACAAAGAAGAATGCAAATGACCAGCTGTACAAGGAGTATAAATCCTTCCAGTCAATTGCGCTATTGTGGTCATAAGTTGAAGATTACCTGTATGGTTTTTATGGTTTTAAAGAATTTATGTGCCTGCCAACATGAATATTGTGACTCCAGGTAACATACAATAGATAAAACAACAACATAAGGCAAATATTTTCAGTTAAAATACAAACGTTTAATAGTCAATCACACTTATATTTTTGGGAAACTCTAATCATCTTGACCCCAAAGCATAAGGAAAAAGTCAAATGTACTGCCTTTCTGAAGGAGCCAACTATATCTTGGGGGAGGAGTAAGAGATAATTCTAGAGGGCAGCAGTAGAAAAGGCAGGCCTTTTGGGTCCTATTAGGTGGCATTGTTTCAAAGAAGAGACCTTGTGTCCATTTTATTGGAGCACATGGGACAGGTAGGTATCTTTGTGGACAAGTGGTCCTACACATAACCCAATCTTATATTACATAGGTAATATATTTCCAGATGATAACCAGAACTTTAAATTGCACCCAGAAGTCTGTTAGAAGTCAACGCAGCTTATATGGAATGTGTTATATGGGAGGACTAAGGTGAATCCATAATTACTTATGATATTGTATTCTGGACTGCAGTCACCATGGCTGTTCAGAAAAGTTTCTTTCCTCAGGCTTTTGAGCTTTTTGAATGGTTTTTCTCCCTTGCCAACTGTCTTTATAACGGGAAAAGCAATTTGAATGCATACATTTATATTGTTACAATCAAACTTCACTGCCCCATAAGCTTTTCAAAGGAGATCTTTTTGCAAACTGCCAGACAAATTCACATAAACAGACAAATACATAGATCATGGGAAGAAGAAAATGTTAGCAACCTCTTTTCTTTTTATGATGGGATTGAAGCTTTCACATTCTACTTAATTCATAGCATTTGGCAGCAAGAGACCAAGGAATACCTTAAAACTCTGGCACTTAATGATCAAGCAACATGACCTCAAGTCATTGATGTATAGGGATTTAAACATAACCCATCTTTCCATGAAAAATAGTAAATAAATAAGAAACAGATTTGACTGATTGAATATGTGCCATCTGGTCAGAGGTGACTCTTAGTGGTCTCAGATTTTTCCAGGAGATCTGTACTCAACCAGGTTCTCCAGATCTTCCAGGGATGCACACTAACCTCTTCTGTAATTGATTTCATCCACCTGGCTAATGGCCATCCTCTACCTCACCTCTCCCAGCATTGGAGTCTTTTTCAAAGAACTAGCTCTTTGCATGTTTGAATGTGATCGTTTAATGAGATAAGAATGGATTATTAAAGAAAACAGAAAAAAATGTATCAGTTAAAATAATACAAATTCCTTAATAGAAGTATACATTTCTTGCTATTCACTTGCATAAATCACAATCAGAACTGCTGCGTTTGAAAGAGAATCCCCACCAAATGAGCCACCAAAATAATAAATGTAGAAAATATTGACCTTGGGGTCTTGTTGCTGACACTTCATAATTCTTCTTTCTCTGTGTGGAAAACTCTCTATTTACAAATATTGGAATCTTTTAAATATGAAAATGAATTAAGTTCATTACACCCTGCTATCTCACTTCTAGCAGTTCTGCTTTTAGTTCTTTCAGCTGATTTTGTTCCTTGCCTGAAATATATCCCAAAATATGTTATTTTAATCAGAAAGTAGTCTTTTTCGGCTTTTGTGCAGAAGATTACATGGTTCATGACTTCTGCCTAGTGAGATTTTCTTTCTTCATGCAGAAGATCATGGTGAGCTTCACAAGCTTTGAGCATCCCTACCTTCCTGATTGATGTTACTATCAATCTATGTTACTATGATGTCTGTATAACTGTCTGGCTCCAAAGATAGCAGCAAATGCATCCATTTATGTATCTGAAGGGGATCATGCTGAAAGATAAGAAAATATTCTCACTATATGGCCAAGCAATGTATCTTTGCTTGCCTTTGTGTAACATTTTAAAGGAAGCAAGAAAAATCTATGTAAATCACATCGGGGCAAAAGGAGTCAATTTTACTTCATGCTTCAGCTTTTAACTTTGTAAACAGGAGGGGCATCACAAATAAAGGACGAAAGGGGAAAATCATTTGTATACATAGATGCTGACTTATTTTTTCACCCCTTCCATTCAAGCATGTCTGACTGATTCTCAGAGACTGCCTAGATGTTTCTCTGTAGTTTTCTTGGTAAGATTTTTCAGAAGTGATTTTCCTTCCTCCTTCCTGGGCCTGAAAGTGACTGAACGTCACTGGCCAGGTCGCTTTGCCTTTAAGGTGGGAGTAGAACTCACTCCCATTTTCTAGTGCAGGGGTGTAAAACTCAAGGCCCAGCGGCTGGATCTGGCCCATGGGGTGTTTAGATTTGGCCCATGGGGCTGCCCTGGAAACAGCGAAGGATTGGCCCACAGTGCCTCTACCAGCAAAAATGGAGCTTGGGAGGGCTGCATGTGGCCCTCTCAAGCTTTGTTTTTGCTGGCAAGGGATTGCAGGAGGCCATTGCAACCAAACATGGAGCTCGTGAGGGCTGCGGGCAGCACTCCCAAGCTCTGTTTTCTCTGTCAGAAGGTTGTAGGAGGCCGTTGTAGCTGAAACAGAGCTCGGGAGCCCGTTTTCACTGGCAGAGCACTTGGGCCAGCACAGACGCTCTCAACATGAGTGATGTTGAGCTGGCCACGCCCACCCTGGCCACACTCACTCTGGCCCCCCAAGGTCAAACACAACCCTGATGCGGCCCTCAGTAAAATTGAGTTTGACACCCCTGTTCTAGTGCCTTAACCATTACACCATCTTGGCGTACACCATAAAACAAAACAAAACAAAACACTGCGATCAAAATACAAAGGCAGGATAATAATAAATACTGTGACTAGATGACCAGTTGGTGCTTTCAGCCTAGTTTTGATTCTCTAATTCTACACAATGTTGGGTACTCTCTATCTAAATTAGAATTAGATGAAGCTGGTGGTCAAAGGATTTGTTTTGTTCTGCTTTTTTATTTTAAAGCTCAGAATATTTGAAACTCTGAGTGCATCTTTGGGTTCTCTTATAAATGACTGTGAGGGGTCTCTGTGTGTGAGCTGGCCAGTCCCCAAACCCTCCTTTATCAGAAGGAAAATCAGTGAGGCTGCTTTTTGCTTGCATCCTTGATGTTCCTTGACAACCTCACTTATCTTTGTCTTTTTTCTAAGAAACTAGATCCAGATCCAGAACAAATATTTGGCAACTGCTGCAGGTGACTGTTGTTATTTTTAATGGTCTTATGTGGAACCCAGAGGCATTCTTGCAAATGATGTCATTGCGGATGGAATATTGTGCCTTGCAAAATTGTGGCCCTTGTTCTAAATAAAAAGAAAATCTACCTCTAATTTGAAAGGTATTGATCTGAAAACCTGGTGAGTCCTAAGGGATGTGTTTGCAGACACACCGATGCCTTCGGGCACACTGTTATCCTTCTGGGAAACAGGATGCTTTTAATGATTTCAAATCCACCACAACATCTAATTTCCTTAGGAGATCAATAAGCATATTAGGGAACAATAATTGCATTGTGCCATAAGTCCAGTGAAGGCCAACCAACATTGCTTCAGGGATCATCCAGGACTCACCTTCTCACCTTCTCTCTTTTGTAGCTTTCCAGCTCTCTCGGTAGAGATTATAAAGAATTGGTTCATTTTGAACTTTGCTAAGAATTCATACTTGCACTTCCTGAATTGATATGTGAACTAAAATGCAATTCTCCTTCAATATTAATAAATTTCATTCATGGGATGACTGTCCTAGTTTGCACACCTGCAAACATTTATGTGCATAGCACTCCTGAATTAAATGGATTTCCATCCATCCTGGATGATATATAATACCAGTTTAAAAAAGACACTTCAGATTCATTTTCTCTTTCAATCTCTAATATGATAATCTGGTACTAAGGTTTCATAGAGTTCAATTGGTGATTTATATATTCACTAGGGATACTGATGGCTTGACAAAATTCTACTCTCAGATCTAATCCAAACTCCGGGCTTTTTATTCTGTTTTGTGGGTAAATTTCTTATTTGCACAGCTCAAACTATTCGAGAGCCCTATCGATCACACAGAATATACTTTTACAGAATATAATCCCAGGAGATTTATAGAGGGTTTTTTTTTGTTTTTTTGTTTTGCTTTTACATAAGTGTGAGAAAAAGAGATTAATCATGTTGTTGCTTCACATGCCTTATCTTTCTTATCTGCACGCTGTTCTGTTTTCCCTGCCTGGAAATGTTTACTCAGAATATTTTCTTAGAGCTGAAGGCTGCTAAATGTTGCTTTATAAATTACTAGCCTTGATACATGAAAAAGGGGAAGGCTATCCACAAATCAGCATCTTTATCCTCATTATGATGAATGGGTGCAAAATGAATGCTTCAGTCCTGGGACAGGAAAAGGAAAAGGCAGCAGATTAGTGGTAGCAACTTTTTGTTATGTCCTTATAAGGACATCCGCCCGGATTGGCTGCCAGCCATCGGGCAGGAAGTTTGAATCGCTGTCAGGGGCGGTGCGACTGCCAGAGCGAATATAAGGAGAGCTCTGGCAGCGCACAGCCAGTCTTGTTACTGTTTCCAATAAAGTTACTAAATGTAATGAGCTGGTCGCGTCTTCCTTTTCCTGCGCCGATCTAACACTGGCGACGAAGGACTAGAACCAAGCGACGAACCTCATGGCGCGAAGCCAACCAAGACCAAGTCACTCGGCAGCTGAAACCACCAGTAGGCATTTCCGAAGCATGGCATCTGCTGAAGTCACATTGCCAGCCCTTGCTCCATTCCGCCCAGGGAAGGACAAGTGGAAATACTATGTGGTCAAATTTTGGCAATACCTGAGAGGCAACAATATCAGGGATGCCGATGATGACCGCAAGAAGGGCATTTTCCTGGCCAACTGTGGCTCAGAAGTCCTCGACATGGCCATCGATCTTGTGGCACCACGGGACATCGAAGAAGTACCATGGATGGACCTGCTGCAGATCCTTCAGGACCACTATGCCCCAACAGGAACACCAGTGGCGAACTGGTTCACCTTCCATCAGAGGGATCAGAAGGAAGGCGAAACCATCAAAGAGTTCGTGGCCGCCCTGCGCCAAATCTCAGCCAGCTGTGAGTTTGACCATGTGGACAACGCCATTGCTGACCGCGTGGTTTTCGGCATGAGGGACAGAGGCCTGCAAAAGAAGTTCCTGAGCAGGAAGAAGCTCGTGCTCAAGGACGTGGTGGAGGAAGCTACCGCATCCGAAATCTCAGAGAAAGCGGCAGCCGCAGTAATCCGGGCGAAGGGAATCCACAAGATTTGCAGTGCCACACAATCATCAACTGAGGATTCCACAGCTGGATCGCAATCGGAGGAGGAATCCACCATCCACAAGGTATCCAGACCCCCAAGGCGGGAAACCGCCCAAAGAAGCTACAAGGGGGAGCGCTGTGCCAGCTGCAGAGGGGACCATGCCAGGGCGAACTGCAAGTGGAGAGATGCGACCTGCAGACGTTGCAACAGACGGGGTCACATCGCCAAAACTTGCAGAGCTGAGGAACCAGCCCCAGAACCCTCTAGCGAAAATCGGAAAGATTACCAGAGGTCATCCAAACGGTCCTCTGGCCAACCGAGACGCAGAGACGAAGAGTTTCCCAGGAGTGGAGCAGTTCACCAGATGACCATCGCTCACACCAACTCAGACAATGCCACCAAGTTCCACGTGACCGTCCACGTGGAAGGACTGCCATGCTCAATGGAAGTAGACTCGGGCTCGGTCTACTCCATTATGGATTGGCACCAGCTGAAGCACCTGCTACCCAGCATCAGCAAGCAAGACCTGAAGCCACTGCACTCCAAGCTTGTCGATTTTGGGGGAAACCCCATCGGAGTTATAGGAAGAACCAACATCCAAGTCTCCTACAACCAGTTCCAAGGCAAGCTTCCCATCACAGTCATGGAACACAGCCGACTGAACCTGCTAGGAGTGGAGTGGTTTAAGCCGCTAGGGCTATCGATCGGAGGCATCCATCAAATTCACAGGGACTAACTCGACAACCTCATCGAAGAATTCAAGGAAGTCTTTGATGGTAAGCTGGGGAAATTTGTGGGGAGGCCAATCTCTTTTAATCTGGACAAGGGAATCACCCCAATTAGGCTGAAGCCCCGCCGGGTTCCATTTGCCTTGTGGCCAAAAGTAGACAAGCAGCTGGATAAGATGATCGCCCAGGGCATCCTGGAACCGATCGATCATGCCTCATGGGAAACCCCCATTGTGACCCCACTGAAGCATGATGGATCTGTGCGCATCTGCACTGACTATCATTGTACAATCAACAAGGCATTGGCACAGAGCGCATACCCAGTCCCAGTGGTGCAACATCTGCTGCATTCCCTGGGGACTGGCTCAATTTTTGCCAAACTGGACCTGGCCCAGGCTTACCAGCAACTGCCAGTTGATGAAAAAACGGCATAGGCCCAAACAATAGTCACACACAGGGGGGCATTCAAATGCAACCGTCTCCAATTTGGAGTCAGTGCTGCCCCCGGTATCTTCCAATCAATGATGGAACGCCTTCTCCAAGGCGTTCCAGGGGTGGTGCCATACTTTGATGATGTACTAATCTCCGGAGATTCTCAGGCACAACTCCTTGAAAGACTCAGGCTCGTCCTGCAGCGCTTCAAGGCCAAGGGCTTGAGAGTCAGGAGAGATAAATGCATCTTAGGAGTACAGGAAGTCGAGTTCCTGGGCTATCTCATAGGTAGCACTGGCATCCACCCCACCAAATCAAAAGTGAAGTCCATCCATGAAGATCTGAGCCCCAAAAACAAAATGGAACTTCAGGCATTCCTTGGATTGCTTAACTTCTATGCCATGTTCCTCAAACATAAAGCCACAGTTGCTGAGCCACTCCACGGCCTGCTGGGGAAAGCGGCTTCCTGGAAGTGCGGCCAAGAAGAGGAAACAGCATTCTGGGCCGTGAAAGGACTTTTAACTTCCAAAAGTGTCCTCATCCAGTACAATGAGACGCTCCCAATCAAGCTCACCTGCAACGCTTCGCCTTACGGGGTGGGGGCAGTCCTCAGCCACGAGCTGCCCAATGGCTCTGAAGCCCCAATAGCCTACTTCTCCAAGACCATGTCCGGTGCGGAACGCAACTGCAGCCAGCTGGACAAAGAAACCCTGGCCATCGTTGCAGGAGTAAAACACTTCCACGAATACGTCTACGGGAGGAGCTTCACCATAGTGACCGATCACAAGCCACTCCTGGGGCTCCTCACAGGCGACCAACCCACCCCGACCTTCATGTCCCTGCGGATGACGAGATGGGCCATCTTCCTAGCTGGCTATTCCTACAAGCACGTGCACCAGCCAGGCATAGGAAACACCGACGCGCTGAACAGATGCCCATTAAAGGATCCGGTGGAAAACCCAGCCCCCACGCTCCACCTCTTCCACATAGACAACGATGCCAGCTGTCCAGTCTCTTCTGCAGATGTGGCCGTCCACACCCAAAAGGACTCCACACTCCGCCAAGTGAGATCCTGGATCCTCAGGGGGTGGCCAATGGAGAAGATGGAGGAGAAATTCAGCCCCTTCGTCAGGAAGCAAAAGGAGCTGTCCACCATGAAGGGCTGTTTGCTATGGGGAGACAGGGTGCTGATTCCAAGCACTCTGCAACGAAGAGCACTAGAGACATTGCATAACGGGCACCCAGGCATCGTCCGTATGAAAGCCCTGGCACGGAGTTACGTCTGGTGGCCCTCACTGGACAGAGACATTGAAGAATGGGTCTCCAGATGTGACCCGTGCCAATAAGTACGCCCAGCGCCGCCACAAGCCGAAACAGCGAAGTGGGAGACACCCAGCAACCCCTGGTCGAGGATCCACATCGACTTCGCGGGTCCGATGCAGGGGCGCCATCTACTCATCGTCGTCGATGCCTTCTCCAAGTGGCTCAAGGTGATACCCATGGCATCTACCACAACGGAAGCGACGATCAGGGCCCTACGCCGCCTTTTTGCCACCCATGGACTACCGGATGTGCTGGTCTCTGACAACGGGCCCCAACTCACATCCCTGGCCATGGAGGCATTCCTGGCTGGACTGGGCATCCGCCATGAACTGTCCGCCCCTTACAGGCCAGCTGGGAATGGACAGGCTGAACGGATGGTGAGACTCACCAAGGAGGCACTCACCAAGATGGGCACGGGCGACTGGCAGGAAAGAATAGACAACTTCCTCCTCACCCAGCACATCACGCCACATGCCACCACCCACAAGAGCCCAGCCGAATTGTTGATGGGCAGAAGGTTGAGGTCACCATTGGACCGGCTGCACCCCCAATACAGCCCATAAGTGACCGCAACGACCAGCCGCCCACTTCGCGCCTTCAGCAAAGGAGATCCGGTTTTCGTGCTCAATTTCCACGGCTCTCCTAAGTGGCTGAAGAGGAAGATAGACAACCCAACCGGCCCAAAGTCCTACACAGTGGAGCTGGAAGATGGACAGGTCTGTAGACATCACATCGACCAGCTCCGGAAAAGGTGGAAGGGATCGGAAGGAAACCAGCCTGACAAGGTAGGCCTGCAACACCCCGGCGAGGTAGGCCTGCGACACCCTGACGAGGTAGGCCTACCACACGCAGGCGAGGCAGACCACCAACACCCCGATGAGGCCGGCCAAGCACATTACCATGCGCTAACCCATCGACAGTCCAGAGCGGTAGACCGGGACCTGCCACATGAGGGATGGCAACACCAACCCAGCGAGGTGGGCACCCATCACTCCAGGGAGAGGGACTGCCATAACAGCCAAGGGGTAGACCGGGACCTGCCCAGGGAGGAAGAATCGCACCCCTTCAGCAAAGGCGACCAATGACAACCCTGCCAGGGAGACCTCCACTCCAGGCAAGTAGACCGGGGACCGTCCGAGGCGGGCATACCACAGCCCATGGGTGAGGGTGGCACACAACACCCCTGCGAGGGGGACCCCCACCCAGCACAGAGGACAGCCCAGCAACAACACCCCACCCCAGAAGACCCCAGTCTCCAATCTGCGGTAGACCAGGGACTAGGGCGAAGAGGAAGCCAACAACACCCCGACCAGGGAGGTCAGCGCTGCCCCGGCAGGGGAGACCTCCACCGACCCGGGGAGGTAGCCCCGCAACGACAACCCGACCAGGACGTCCACCACCGACCCGACAGGGTAGGCCAATGCCAGCCCGGCAAGGAAGGCCTCCGTCACCCAGACCAAGGAGACCTGCGCCACCCCGGTGAGGTCAGACACCACGACCGAAGCCAACAACACCACCCATCGCTGACAGACCGGACCCAAGGGCACCGATCCAAGACACCCCCCCCCGGCAACAACGAACTGAACCGAACCCGAACCGCGGAGCCTGGGAGACCGGGGAGGAGCAAGTGACAACCAAGGACTTACCGAGACTCAGACGCTCTTCCCGGGTCAGCACCGAGCAGCAACACCGAAACGACAGATCCACAGGCCAGGAGGAAGACCACCAGAGCCAGCAGTCCAAGGTCCGCGGTTCGGCCGGAGGCGCTAAGGGTGACCCCGCACACTCGCCAGCCAAACCGAGCCCGTTTCCGGGGAGGGAACCAGGAGACGCAGGAGCCCCGTCTGTCCAGGTCGGGGGTGAGGAAGAAGTGAGAATGCGCAGGTCAACTAGGGTGCCGAGGCGTCCTACGTACCTGCGCGATTACGTGACTTTTATTAATGTTGATTGACTGTTTTCTGACTAGGAGGGGAGGAGTGTTATGTCCTTATAAGGACATCCGCCTGGATTGGCGGCCAGCCATCGGGCGGGAAGTTTGAATCGCTGTCAGGGGCGGTGCCAGAGCGAATATAAGGAGAGCTCTGGCAGCGCACAGCCAGTCTTGTTACTGTTTCCAATAAAGTTACTAAATGTAATGAGCTGGTCGCGTCTTCCTTTTCCTGCGCCGATCTAACACTTTTCATAAGCCAAAACCAAATTCACTAATGAGATAAATCACTATAATCATGTAGTTTATAGCAATAGCACTTAGACCTATATACCACTTCACAGTGTTTTATGGCTCTCTCTAAGCGGTTTACAGAGTCAGTGTATTTTCCCCAACAATCTGGGTTCTCATTTTACTGGCCTTGGAAGGATGGAAGGCTGAGTCAACCTTGAGCCAGTGAAACTCAAACTGCCGAACTTCTGGTAGTCAGCAGAATTAGCCGGCAGTACTGCATTTAACCACTGTGCCACCACAGCTCATACTTATGTGACTTCATCAATGCTCTTTACACACTCTCACCTTTAAATATGAATCTTTATGTTATTATTACTTTGTTGTATGCTGTCTAGAATCTACAGATTGGGGTAGGTTTCAAACACTGTAAATAGATAATTCTCAAATACAGTATGATATAGAATAGCTGTCCCAACTGCTATATCAGCTATTCCAGAGCTGAAAAACTTACAGATTCATTGCCCTTAACTGAACATCCCGATTATACTTTTTAAAAAAATATTTTTTATTAAATATTTACAATAAAATTAACACACAATAATGGTTGAAAAACAATATAGGAAGCGAAACATAGAAACACCTAAACACAGGACTAAAACCAAACAACAAACAAGACTGACTGAGAGTTAAGCTCACTCTCCAATTAATATTAACTAATATCATCCTAGCCAAACATTTCAATGCAATCAAGTTCATTTTACTAACTACAAAACAATTGGTCTGTTTTTATCAAAATTATAAAGAGTTATAAAGCCTAGTAAATATCTAGTTAATCTAATTAGACGATCTTATCACCCTTCTCCTAAGTTTAACCTTCTTTTGAGCCAAACAAAACGTTTGTCCCAACTTCTATTATATACTGAATCTTTCTTGTCTTTTAAGATATATGTGCTGAGATGGACAGGATAGCCTGTCTGTCAGCACATCGAAGAATCTTGTTTATTATCAGATGGTCAGGGGGCTTGTCTGCATCTTTCCCCAGTTGAGCAAATGCCATTCTCGCCGCTGTTGAGACATGGATAAATATATACCAATCCTTCTTATCGTTGTTGTCCGGTCTTATTCCGAGTAAGTAGAGGTCTGGGTGAAGAGGGAAGCTCACACCTGTTATTTTCAACAGCCACTGCTGTATTTTCCCCCAATAGCGTCTAGCTGACGGATAGATCCACCACTGATGGAAGAAAGTACCCTTGGCCGACCCACATTTCCAACATCTGTCAGAGGATCCTGGGGACATCTTAACGATTCTGGCAGGGGGAGGTACCAATGATAGATCATTTTATAAAAGTTTTCTTTGAACGGGGAAGAAAGGGCCAGTTTCATAGTTTTGTTCCATACATTTTGCCATGCATCAAGCTGAATTGTTGTTCCAATATTTCTCCCCCAATCATCATGTCCTTTACAATCTCATCCGCCATGAAATTGGACAGAAGAAGATTGTAAATGTTGGAAATAAATTTCCTTCGGCCACCTAGGAGAAGCTTGTCAAATGTTTGTAAATGAAGGGAAATACCATGTTCCTGTTTATCCCTAGCGAATTTAGCTTGAATTTTCACATAGGACCACCAGTCCAGGGGTGAAATGCTCCCGGTTCGGAATGGCTCGGGCGAGTAGGTAGCGATGGCGGCGGGCAGTTCAGACAACCGGTAGCAAAAATCCCTGCCCCCACATCCCATGCGCAACTGAGCCACACAATCATCTGAGCCTTTTTTTTTCTTTTAAATGGCTCTGACCAGCCAAGCTCTGATGATCCCAGCTGAGTTGCTTGCTAATCAGGCAACTCAGCTTGGATCGCCAGAGCCATGTAAAAGAAAAAAACTTTTTTCCTTTTAAATGGTTTGTAGCAAAAATCCCTCCCCCTCCCCACCTCAGTTTGCTTACCTTAGCTGCTGGTCACAACGCCTTGCTGTAATCCCATTGCAAATCCATTGCATCAGCAAGCAACTGAATCTCCCTGCCTGCAATCAAGCAGGCAGGGAGTTGTGGACTTCAACTCCCAGAATTCCTCAGCCAGCAAAGCAAAGCTGGCTGAGGAATTCTGGGAGTTAAAGTCTACAAGTCTTAAAGTTGCCAAGGTTGGAGACCCCTGTTCTATTGGGTAAATTTTTTTCCCCTTTGGGAGCTTTAAAAAAATAGTTAATTGGGGTTTTTTTTAGTTGTTCTTTTTTTAGACATAGCCATTTAAAGTTTAGGAAGTTTTAAATTTAGCTGCTTTTATATAAAAGTGTCACGAGTGTTTCCAGGATTGCTGTGGCTACTTGCCTACTCACAAACAGTATGGTTTCAATCAAGCCATCTCCTGTTTGTAATTACCTGCAAGCCTTCCCTGCCCTAGTTAATTGCAGGTTAATTCCCCATATAAGCAAGGGCCTTTTCGCTTGCTACTCGGGCCTAGACTCCTGGTTTAGGCCTAAATGCACAGCTCCTGCAAGAAGCTCAGTGCAACGCTGCAGATGGGAGAAGAATGCAGATAAGGACTCCAGACGCCGTTGGAGAGAAACTCCCACGGATGCTTGCCTTTTGCTGTTTTGAGGCACGCAAGCTATCATCGGGACTGCTGCTGGACCTTTTTCCTCCCACAAGCTTCAAGCAATGTTTGCTGTTTGAACTGTTTTTACTTCAGGTGATTTTTAGCTGTGAAGCTTGTGCTGCCCCCATTTTGATTGCCTTGATGATGTATCGACGCCGAAGCTGCTTACCTTCATGCTAGCTTTATTCTCTTGTGAACTGTTTCGGTATTGTGGAGAGGGATCTAGGGAGATAGCCTTGCTTCACATACCCAGATAAGACTTTGTTTTTAATGTGCTTTCTTAAAGACATAGTGCTTTTTAAATGTTTTAAAGTAAATTATATTTTTACACAAGACGCCTCTGTCAGAATTATTTCAGTCTCAGTGTGTTTACTCATGAGCTGGTTTACGGTCCGGGGTACCCCTCAACCCCATTTCATAACAAAAAGTAAAAATAAATTAAAATAAAATAATATTTGTGCAGCTTTCTGAGATTTAGCATGTTTCTGTAGTGTTTCACTCTAACTACACAAACACACAAAATCTCACAAAGCTGTATGTGGAATTTTGTGTGTGTAAAGTGTGAAAGTTGGTTTTTTGGGCTTTTTGTGGCTGGGTGAGGTTCCTGTTTGTTGCAGGGGCCATTTTGGGTCTAGCACAGTTGTTTTTATATTGTGGGTGAGCCAGTTGTGTTGTGTTGTGTTTTGTAGGTTAAAAAAAGGCAAAGAAGTGACATTGACTTGGCCACGCCCACCCAGTCACCTTACCACCAAGCCCTGCCCACTAATTAAGCCACACCCACAGAACCAGTAGCAAAAAAATTAGATTTCACCCCTGCTGCATTGTAACCATATCTAGGTGAGTATCTTTCTTTCTTTCTTTCTTTCTTTCTTTCTTTCTTTCTTTCTTTCTTTCTTTCTTTCTTTCTTTCTTTCTTTCTTTCTTCCTTCCTTCCTTCCTTCCTTCCTTCCTTCCTTCCTTCCTTCCTTTTCTTCTTCCTCTTTCTCTCTCTATTGGTAGAAGGAAATTTTGAGTATAGGTTGGATTTTCTATACAATTCATAGGGCAGATTACTTAAAGCAGAGGCAGAGTTTATTTTGACAGCATAATGTGCAGTACAGCAATGGAAAGGTTGGCTACAGAATCACAATTGTCATTACCTTTATACCTTTCCTTTGTTCCTACCAGAAACAGAGCCTGCTCCCTAGGAATTTTTATAAATAGCTAGGGGAAAAGGGAGTGCTTGGTGGTTAGGCATCCTGTTGAGTTTGTGGATTTTCCCACTCATTTACCATATCAACTGGCTTCCTTCTTAATTTACATTGAGGTTGGAGATGGCAGTCAGAGGAAGGGATCTTTTGTTTATTAATAGGTGTAATCTCTGGTATTCTGAAAGGAATGTTTATCTGAATGGCTGTCACCTTTGGCCTGTTTTATCCTCTTGTGTGTAAAGGATTTCCATGTCCTGAGGGATTTTTTAATGGTTTTGATTGAGTTGTTGATATTTGCCAGTTCCCTAGAGGGAGATGCACTTACCCAGTTCAGCCCAGGTGTCAATATGGGCATAAAAGCTTCAGTGGTTTTTTGTTTTGTGACTTGGGGTTTAACTGAGACGAGGTATGGCCATGGCTAGTAGGCCATGTGAATGACAAGGGTGACATAGAATATGTCATGAATGATATGGGAGGCACTTTCTTCCCAATTTACTAATACTAGGTTTAGTATTCATACATTTTCTCTCCTCTCCTCTCCTCTCCCCTCCCCTCCCCTCCCCTCCCTTCCCCTTCCTTCCTTCTTTCCTTCCTCCCTTCTTCCTTCCTTCCTTCCTTCCTTCATATTCATGCTTTCCAAGTAAAACATAAAAATATTTTTAGGAAAGACTACATCCAACATTCTTATAATATTGGCTAGTAGATTATTTTAGCTCTGGATGCAGTGTGTGCACAGGTACAACCATCTAACCCTGAAAACAAGATAGAAATCCTTAGCAATAATTTTGAATCCAGGTAGAACAACTGGTGAATGCTGGCAACATCGTCAGCTAAAGATGAATATTTTTTATAAAGAATCCTATCACTGTGCTCCCTAGTGTGGAACTTCTTCCAACTTTGTTTTCAATGAAAGCACCACCAACATTAAGATTGAGAATTAGCCATAAGAACATGGGAAAAGAAGGGGAAAAATAAACATAGAAACCTAACAGTAGCATCTACTTGCAAGAAAGTAAGCTGTTTGCTCTTCTACACATTAAAAACAATGTGATTGTGCTTTCAGCACAGTACTAGGAGCTGTGGGCACATTATGCAAACAGCTTACAGTACTCTCTTGAAATTCTTTCTCTCCAAACTCTCTGCTTTGTGAATCAAGCGAGCAATTTCTTTAGGCAATCTCTCCTTTGCCCGCCCCTTTTCCACTATCAGAACAATTGCATTGCAGCTTTCTCACTTCAAATCTTTTTCTCTCCTATCTAACTGCTTTGTAGTTGAGGGAAGGGTCAGTCAAAGAAGAGATTGCTTATAGAAATTGCTTGCTTTTTTTTTCTCTCTCCTCCACTTTGCACATGAATTTTCACTCAGTGACCTCTTAATGGGGGAGTTGTTGATTCCAATTAGGGTTGTTAAACGAGCACTATCTGTATTGCAACAAAAATAGTTTTTCAGAAGAGGTACATCTCTGAAATTGGGGAGTGAATTTTCAGTAAACTTTGATTTACAGAAAGACTCCAATCCCCACTCATGGGAAAATGCCTGTTTTGGGCATGTTGATTTCCATATAATGTTATGAAAACTTAATGCCCAAATAAACATTTGCTATTTTGAGCCTGAGATATTTCATTTCCTGCATGCATCCCATCAGAAATAAACAGATTTTAACTGTGATTAAATGCTTCTATTGGGAAATGTATCACAACTGAAATACTGAAGCACAAACTGGAGTGGGTAGAGGAGGTTGAATGAAGGGGGAAAAGCCTCATGTTTCAACAGTAGAATTCCCAAAGGAAACTCAGCCCAAACTCAAACCATGTCTGCTTGCTAGACTCCTGTGTTTCTGTAATACTTGCTGTCATGATTCTGGAGGAGTCAAAAGGCTGTATCAGATGATGGAAATGGCTGTAATCAATGAAGTTAGATTCCGAAGCAGTAGAACAGGAAAGTGGTCCTCAGTGTGCCAAAGGCAAGGAAAACTAATAAATCCATGCCTGACAGCTCGATACACTGTTCAGTGTGTACAGTGTACAAATTACATGCTTTTATCCATGGAGATTTTCTCGAGCTAGATTAAGGTTTTAATGTGAACACCTCAGGACACTTATCAGATGGATGGAGCTGCATTCTATATAGTGGAGCAACAGAGTTTGAAACTAAGGTGGTTTGGGTTTTTTTTGGCCCTCTCTATACTTGTGTTATATTCCTAACAAAATCGCACACTTTAGTTTTAAGAGGAGCAAAGTAGAGATGGTGTAAAAACTAAACATAGCCCTGGCAAAGCACTCGTGGCTTCAGATCTACATCAAATGGCACATTGAAGGGAAAATAACTAACTGCATGAAATAAAAATGACACATCCTATTAACATTTATTTAGGTGCTTTTGAAATATAATTACATTTTGTTCTAAGGTGACTGTTAAAAGAGCAAGGTTTTCTAAATAATCCTTTCAAATTTCAAAATAAAAATACATATAGAATATAAAAAAAAACATAACCCGCTCCCCAAATATTTTTCTCCCGGGTTGCCATGATTAAAGTACTTTCAGTGCTTTGATGTTTAAAATTCTAATTCCTTCGGTTGTGATTTTTATGGTGGCTTTTGAAGGTTTCTTTGCAGTTCCCTCTTGCATATTTCCCCTAATAGTTTTATCAGAACATATTTCTATTAGAGCTGGGGTGGCTTCAATGAAATGCTTTCTTTAAATAGGAAATGAAAAAGAAGATAATGCAAAACTAGATTCCATTCTTGGCTTTGTCATTTGGAGGATCATAAGATGACTTTCAATAATAATAATAAAGAACCTGTGTGAAGAAAATACATGTCAAAAATTCACCAATTTTAAGCTTATTTTAAATCATATTTTTGGATAGCCTGAAATATACTAGCAGGAAGGATTTTGCCTTCAATGCAACCAATGGCTTAATTTTCATATCCCAAGATCCTTCAGTCAAGGAAGGTATCCCTCTCAAAGCCAGAACTGTAGCAAATTCAGACATCGTGTCTGGAGAATCTTTGTTATGAGCTGGATTCCGTTTTGCAGGCCTGTCAGATATAATACTACCTCAGTTCTAAAGTGCTTACAATCTGGACACACTGACAGAAAATGAGAGCTGAAAAAAAATAGACAATTGTGGGAAATAATGAAGGGCCTATTATCAGTAAGGTTAATATGCAGTGTAAATAAAGAGGCACCTTAACATGTCAACCACTGAACTATTTTTAGCGATGTTGTACAATCCAAAGAAGTGGACCTCCATGCTGAATAGAGACTGTATGTACATTTAAAAGAGGAAGATAGAAACTAGTCAATGCTCACTTTCTTTTAGGAGAACCATATTTGCAGCCTTAGATGTGGATGGCCATTAAATGGCTGCAAAGATTTATGAATAGAATAACAGAATAACAAAGTTGGAAGGTCCCAGGCGTAAGCAGGAGCCCCTATATCATTTCAGACAAATGTTTGAACTCTTCTTAAAAACTTCCAGTGGGAAACATCCACAACTTCTGAAAGCAAGCCGTTCTACTGGTTAATTTTTCTGACTGTAAGGAAATTTCTATCTATCTAATTTCTATACTGCCCATCTCACTTAAGTGACTCTGGGTAGTTTACAATGGCATAATACCATATGAATAAAAGCATAGCTTAAAAACAGAGTTTAAAAACAAGCTAAAATATACGAGTAAAAATAAATCAGGTTAAAATTCAAAGGTAAGATGGTTAACAAGGCAACAGGAATATTTTCAGGCCCCAGCCATCCTCAGAACTACACCATACTTTTACACTCCAATTCTAATTAGCAAAGCCAGGTCTTAATATTCTTCTAGAAAACCAGAAGAGTATCCCAGTACTCACCTCACTTCTGGGATAAGATTTATCATCAGGCAGGGGCAGGAACTGAGAAGGCCCTCTTAGATCCCATGAATTGAAACTCTCAAACCAATGGGACATGCAGCATGCCTCCTTTATGTCATCCTTCCCAAATTCCCATATGCTTGGGAGGCTTTTCTGAGTATCTTAGGCACATAGCAGTCCATGTTAGTGGCATCTTTTCCTTTTCCCTTGCATTTGTCACACGTTTGAGCCAGTCTTGCAAAGTCAATTGGCACAACTTTTCTATGGCCTGTGACTACTATGGCGAGAAAAGCTGCATTCAGAAAGTTGTTCAACACAAAGGACGTGTGTTTTACAAAGATAGCTGGTAACGTTGTTATCTACTATCAAAGAGTTCAGACTTCAGTTGTGGGGTGAGGAAAGATCTTTTCCTTAAGGCAATTCTTAGCACAGTTAAAGACTCGCATTAGAATTATAAAGACATCTTTCTGTGTGGTAAGAAAAATTCTGGGGGTGGAGGGATACTTAAGCACTTGTAATTAATTACCAATATAATTTGAAGGTCCACATTTTACTTCGTTTCTATGCAAAGAGTTTTTGTATATACCTGGGAAGTGAGTGTGGAGTTTGGGAAATAGATCTCTCAGGGAATCTACCAGATCATGGTCCCCTTCCATCTACTCCAACCACTTTAACCGTGCCAGCTGTCAAACTTTCCACTGTAAGGGGCAGTTTCCCCCACTCTCTCTACCAGTCTAATTAAAAACAACTCTAACCTCTAATTATGGACAGATAAGCAGCTTTATCTCTTGAATTCAGAATAACTAGCCAGAGAGACAGATAGCGTTATACAAGTAGTATATTCAGGCACTGTAGACAGGTTTGGAGATAACCTTGAAGAAGGCATGCAATAAATAATAAGTAAACAGCAACTCAGTCCTGGGAAAGAAGAAAGTGTGAGAAAGAAATGCACAATAACATCATCTTTTGACTTTGTTTGATATACCCTAAGACGGGCAGAGGGATAGTCTGGCAGGCTTGCAAGAATCTGTTATTATACCCTATAACAATAAAGTTGAGTAGCAGTAGTCTTTGTGTGGTCTGTTCCATGACCTGGCCTATCTTGAAGAAGCTGGCAGGTACAAGAATAACTTTAAGCAGTGGTAGTTATTGAACTCCGTGGGAATGAACCCTTCCATCCCAAGAGGCTGCTTCTGAGCCAGCAAGCGGTCTCTCTGTCTCACTGAATAGCTGGAAAGACTTTTCAAAGGGGGGCAGTCAAAAGCACAGTATATATCCAAACTATCAATTCTTGATAGTAATTTCAACATGGATAGTAATTTCCATGAGACTTTGCAAAAGTCTCATGGAACAAGTGCTGATTATCCTCCTCTTGGCTACTTGATCCTACTCGAACTTTCTCCTTGCTAGTCTGTCTGAATTTTGTCTATCCTTTCCCTTCAGCCCTGTCAGTCACAATCCATTCCCAGTCAACATGCATTGCACAATTCTCCTCTTGAGCTTCCCAGGCTGACTTATATTGAGCGTACCTCACAAGTGAAGTGCTCCACATTGGATAAGCTACAAAAGATTAATCTCTCCCTTAACTTGGAACTTTTGCTCTTTTTTCCCCCCATTTGTATCTCTTTTTCATCACAGCATCTTCATCTTGAAGTGCTTCTTTCAGGGGTGGGCTGCTGGGGGTTTGCAGGGGTTTGGGAGAATTCTGTGCAGTTTGGAGAACCCCCAAATCCCACTCCTGGCTGGTCCTGCCCACTCCGCTCCTCCCAGGAGTCCCCACACAGCCCATTTTGGGTGCATGGTGTGTGTGGAGGCTCAAGGTGGATGAAAAATGGGCCTACCTGAAGTTTGGGAAGGCTGGAAACTGGCCCGTTTCTGACCTCCAGAGGGCCTCAGTAGGCCGGAAAGGCCGTTTTCGCCCTCCCGGAGGCTCAAGAAAAGCCTCTGGAGCCCAAGAAGGGCAAAAACGCCCTCTGCCATGGTGCAGGAGGCTGACTAGGCCATGGCCACCATGGCCACCATAGCCACGCCCATCCAGCAACTGGGTAGAGAACCCCTTGCTAAAATTTTTGAAGCCCACCCCTGACTTCTTTCATTTCTCCTGCTGTATGTCAGTCTGTGTACACTTTGTTAGCATCTAGTGGAGTACTTGGTCCTCTCTTGGGAAGCTCAAGAGGAGGAAAATTGTGCAGTATGTGTTGACTGGGAATGGATTGTGGTTGACATGCCTGAAGAGAAAGGATAGGCAAAATCAGACAGATTAGCAAGGAGGAAGTTCAAATAGGATCAAGCTTTAATATCGTATTTTCTTTTCACTTTTTTTTTTGCAGCAACTTTTGCTTTCTTTTTGGAAGTCTCCAATTCTGATTCTGTTGTGGGCTCCCTAATGTCTACCAAGAAGCCTCTTATCTCTTCTTGGGATCTATTTTCTCTTAACATCCAAGGATCTTGTTTCTTCCACTTCTGGCTCACTCCAATTACTGACCTATTTAACTGGATTTTAGCATCCAAGTTATTTTCCTTGATGATCATAACAAACACTTACCAGTTTCCTCAAGATTTGGTTCATTTCTCAACTCTGCTTCAATTCTTTGCATTACATACTTCATATCTAATTTCACTTTGAGTTACTAATTGCATGATGCAACTGATTGCAGTAAGATAACATGAAGCAAAAGTCTTACAAAAAACAGCCAAATGAAGAACAAAAGAATGGTCTTAACTTGCCCTCTCCAAATGACTACCCTGGCTTGAAACTCCTCTTCAGGCAGTCTAAAGCTTTTTCATCATATCTATTACACTAAAACAATCAGTATTCTAATTGTTGGCCATAGAATCCCTCCCTACAGGCTCCTTATTTGTGCAAAAGATCAGTGCATAAATAAAAATAAGCTTCAAGGACATACATTTTGGTTTATGCTTTAAGAGTAACTGCTTCAATAAAGGAGAGTGAATGCTGACTTCCAAGATCCTGCAGCAATGGCCAATCGACTGGAAATGCTTGAAAACTGAAAACTGAACATAGCAATAGCACTTAGACTCATATACAGCTCCATGGTGCTTTACAACCATAAACATGGTTTACAGATGTCAGCATTTGTCCCCCAACAATCTGAGTCCTCATTTTACTGACCTCGGAAGGATGGAAGGCTGAGTCAACTTGAGCATTGAGCCAGTCAGGATCGAATTCCTGGGTATTAGCCTGCAATACTCTATTCTAACCACTGTGCCATCGTGACATTTGGGGGATATACAGGTTGATGAAGACTGGCCCTTCTGATTCATGAAGTTATATGGTTTTAGTTAGACGGCACTGAATTAAAGTGCAACAACATGAAGTGAATTTTATGAGTTGATTCAATCCCCTTTTAAAGCTATAGGACCATTAGAGGGCAGCAATTTATCCAGCCCTCTTTTAAATCTAAACCACAGAATGGCAGCATGGAGTTAGAGGTTTCTATACCTGTTTGCCACCATCTAATGGTTGTCTAGATTTGTTCATCAGATTTCATATGCCTTAGAAGAAATGCATTATTTTCTCTGTTCTTTCAATCGTGTTGGATGACCAGACCTGTTCTGAGAGAGGAATTTTCTTCCTGTTAATTTTTTCCATGCCGTGCCCTATTATTGTATATCTTGACTTTTAGTTCCTTTTTTTTAAGCTGAAGGGTTTCAAAACATTTTGACTCTTCGTTCCTTGTAAAGTAAATGCTTAAGTCTCCTGATCATTTCAGTTCCCCTTATTTGTCCTTTTTTCCAATTCCATTAGAACCTTCCTTGAATGTGATAACTAAGAGCTAAATGTCGTTTCCTGATGTGGAAATAATTGTTGATTTGTACCAAGCATTACAGTGTCAGCAGTTTTCTGTCTTTTTCTTAATAATTCAGGCATGCAATTTGCCTTTTCCACAGTTGTTGGTTATAGACTGAATGGATAGCTTCACTGAGTTACCCATTATATTTTTAGTGCAAGTTACAGAAAGCTCAGAGCCTATAGAAAGTGAGGTGCAGAATAATAAAAACAGTATTGTAGCATCATGGTGCAAGCCCTGCCTCCTTTGTAGGGACATTGTGTTTGTTGGAAGAAATGTTCACCTGGGTTCAGTTCCAAATGGGGAAAAAGACACTGGATTCATGAAAGTTGCTTGGAAAGAAGGTTTATTGATGAACAGAATCACATGGCTTGAGATCCTGGGCAAAAAGGGCAGAGATGCTGAGAGTGTCTGGGTTTTATGCTCTCCGTTGGGCTTTGAATTTGAGCTTGTGTTCTGTTTGTTTGTCAGACTCCCATGGCGCCATGCAGGGGTAACTTTGTAGATTGTCTTTTGAGTCCCAGGCTTGGTTGACTCTTCCTGGGTGATGATGTAATGAAAGTACTTTGGGCAATTCCTACTATGGCTCTGCCTGAAGCAGGTAGATCTTTCTTATGTAGAATAGACTGGCTCAGGCCTTAATTGCCAATTGACAAAGGTGTGTGTGTGGGGTGAGTTTCTGCCTCTCTTTTAGGGGATATATTCTGCCCTTTTATTATTTCCTAATTCTTTGGGCCTTAAAATAGCCGATCAGCAGATATCCTTATATTCACAAACCACCTTCAATGTACTTTTGTACTAAACTATGTTCCATCCCCAGCAAACCTATTTTATGATTGTGGACAGATATGGTCATCCGTAATAATTCTGTAGAGGAATCTAGTTTTCCAGTGTGCTAGATTTTATATCATTCTTGATATAAAGACCAACACTTTTGCTGCTTTACTTTCACCTGTGTTACCCTGGCAAGATAGGCCGAATCAAGAAATTGATACGGTAAGATTTCAGGAATGTTATTTTATGTTGTAGGGTATATCAACAGAATCTCGAAAGCTTGTCCAATTTTTTTTCTATACCATCTTAAACTGAACAAAATCAAGGCAGGCTTATTTTGAGTTTCTTTCTCAGTTTCCTTCCATATCTGTCTGAATCTCCCTTAATGATCCATTTCTTTTCCCCCTCTAAATGGTTCTTCATACTTTCCCCAAGATCAGTTCTGAATTTCTTTACTTTCCTATGGAGTTTGTATCTAGGAATGAAATAGCCCACTGATAATTTCTGTTTCATTATTTTCTGTTATGCCACTCTATGTTTTTATTTGCTGCCAAACATTTTAGCTGCTTCAACTTGGCTTGGAGCTTACTAGCAGTGCCATGGGAACATTTACGGCATATATGATGTACTTTAAATCATTTTGTTGACATGAACATTTTTCATGGTCTTTTCCCCTTCTTTTTTATCCATCCAGTAAACCATTTCCAGCAGTGGTCCCATCAGTATTTTCTGAAACATTTACATCTTTCCAAACCAGATGCTGCCCATCTCCATTGGATTTTTTCCCCTAGGAAACTCTTTAAAAGTAAATATATCACATTTTCAATGATCTAGTCACTTTATTCTTCTTTGGTTCAGACTCATCCTTTAAAAAAAAAAGTTTATTCCTCTTATGTTTCAAGATATAGTATTTTATGGGCCATGGTTGTCACCAGAGAGACCCACAGGCATTGATTTCTGTTGGCCATTATGGTTTTAGTCAAGCAATACTCTCAAATGTTTGCTTTGTAATTTAGAGAATGTGTAGATTAAGTTACCTACATCATTCTCAGCTAACAATAAAGGCATGCTGGTTAGATTGGGCACATTTGGCAAGGTATAGAGATATACAGGAATGACCTTGGAGAAGGTTTGTGATACTGTAGGAAGTTAGCACCCACCCCTTTCCTGGAAGAGTGAAATATTTTAGGAAATATGAAAAAGGCAGAATATTATATTTCCCTGGATGAGAAATGGAGAAGCATATTTTACAGACAAAGCAGCTCCCACCTTCCTGCCCCCCACCCTTTGTCAATGGGCCATTAAGGCCTGGGCCAGTCTATTCTACATAACAAAGATCTGCCTCCTTCAGGCAGAGCCATAGTAGGAATTGCCAAAGTTCCAACAAAGATAGGATTAGCTCTCTACACAATATCAGCAGAAATTCACCACATGTGACCTGGGAAGCACATGTGACCATCGGCTAGCTAAGACCCCCCACCCCCTGGGAGTCTGACAACCAATCAGGATACTCTTTCTGGGCCCCAAGAAATGCAGAGCCAGAGAGAGCATAAAAACCCAAGGATTTACTGTATCTGCCCCTTTTCTGTTCAGGAACTCAAGCCATGTGATCCTGTCCACCATTAAACCATCTTTCCAAGCAGTCTCCATGTTTCCAGTGTCTTTTTCCCCACTTGGAGCAGAACCTAGAAGGAGATTTCTTCCAACAATACTTAACAAAACATAATGTAAATCCAGGAGAAGAAGATAACAGTAGAAAGAAATTTAAAATGACTTTGCCTTAATTCCCTTTGGCATAAGCAAGGCAAAGGGAGGAAAAACGCTGTCAGATTTTCAAGATTGAGTTATGAAAGCCTTTATAAAGACAGTTTCAGTATTTCTTGTGGAATCTTTCTTGACCAAGCCTGCTTTGGAGAGCTGACACAAATATGCCTCAAACATAATCAAAGCCCAATTTTATTCCAAGTGGGCTCATGTTATTCTATGCAAGCTAGGATCTATAATCTAGAAACTGCAAGATTTCTTGCAAGATACTAAGAAACACATCCCACCTACTAGAAGGCACATACAACATATATGGACACATTCAAGCTTTGTATGTGTGTACATATTTTAAAGATATACTGTGTTGGGGGAGAAATGTATTTATTGGTCATCATTTTTTTTGGAAAATGAATTCAACCAGGCGATTTTATATTATGTGTGAAAGTCACAGTATTAAGGTTAAGGTTATTTTTAGGCAATGTGTATATTAACTTGACGTTATTATCTACCATCCTATTCAGGTTAGATTAATACCAGCATATCTTCATTCTGTAAGGTCTTTGAGTAAAATCATTTGCATTTCACAGTGTGTAAGGCTATAGAATGGCAGATTTAGTTCTAATAGTGCCTGGAAATTTCAAAAGAAGTCTGCAACAAATAATAGCAAGACACAATATAGAAAAATTGAATGAGATAAATATTGGTGAATTATTTTGCACGTAAACACATGAGTTCTGATCTAGTGCTCCGGCCTGCATGGCTTCACATACACCTTGATAGAGACACAATCCCATTCATATATAAGAATTCAAACACAGAATAACATCTTCCTACCAAGGGTAAACATGTTGATGTAAGAGAAGAAACATTTTATACAGCTGTATGACTGCAGATACAAATTCACAATTCAATTTCATTGCTCTCTGAAAAATTCTGCTCACGATTGAGATACTGGAGTCTCCTGAAGCTCCATTTATTGGCCCTAGAGGCCTCATTTGTCATGATGGTTGACTACATATTCTTTCCATTATGAGAAACACATTAAAATAAGCACAGGGCACTTCACATCTTCAGACTTTCCCCTTAAATCCAGAAGGAACAGGACAATCCTGTCTCTGGCGCCAGTCATTGTTCGATCCACTTCAACCTTCAGTCCTCTGCAATTCTAATACCATCTATGAACTAGGTAGCAAAGAAAGCAATTTGGTCTCCTCAAAAAAACCTTTGGAAATCTGAAGCTCAAGGAGGACAATGATTTGAAGGTTCCCTCCAGATCCATCTGGTGAGTCAATACTGCCAATGTAGGCAATTGATTTCACAGTTGGATCACAAGTGAAGGAGCCATGACAATGCAGAAATGAATACAAGATAATCTGATTTCAAACAGTATCTGGGCATGCTGAGAACTGTTTGAATGGATTCTTTCCTTCCTGTGACAAATGTATAGATTCCAAGGAAAGGTATCAACATTTATTAAATACTGTGAGTCATGGGGAAAAAAGGGCGAGACAGGCACTGTGAGTAGCTTGTTTATGCCTATCTTAAATAAATAACTCTGGACAGTTGACAATAACAAAATAAAACAACTTCAGTAGAAAAGGGGAAAAAAAACCATAATAACTCCTAACCCTTAAAATTTTCATTAAAACATAAAGACAAAACCCATGTACTGGCGTTGTAATATTTTACAATAAGGGAAGATAGCAATGCTGGGTCCTGCCAGCATAAACAAGTGAATATATCATGCAGCAAAATCTATGTAAAGGAAGACATATATCTTATATATAGAACAACACATGTATAGGGGAGATAAAATGCTCATTGTTTTAGCTCTAGATAAGGAGACAACTATTAACTATAAATAAGGAAGTTTGTCGTAATTCTAAGGATAAGGAAATATCTGTTTTCATAGAATGTAAAAAGAAGGAAATATTGTTCAGGAAGAAGATGTCCATGCTGATAGAGCAGGAACTTTTGCAATAAGCTAACACATTCTGTTCCATTGATCATGATTGGCTAAAATTTTAAACCAAAAAATACTCCAAAAAAAGGGACATAAAAAGATACGCTATGTGTGGGAATCCACCCAAGTTGCTTGAGAAATCTGGATTAAATAAATATATATTCTTTGACCTCTACTAATCAACTGACGAGTTTTATTCATTTCCTTGCTTGGGAACAAATGGAAAACAAGAGGTCTAATCCTTCTGACACTGGGATTTACCAACATGCCAGATCCACTGCCCAGCCACTGCCAATACATTAGCTAAAATATGTCAAACAGGACTTGCTCCTCACCAGGTCAGATCAGCAGAATTGTAGACAACACAGGTAAATCATTTCTTTATCTCAGTATGTTAGATCTTCGCTGACAGGATAGATTTAATTAATAAACCAAATGATGAAGGGATGAATTTGTTTTGTAAAAATGAATAAACCACACTTGAAGGTTCAATCAAATTGATTTATTGCCAAAAGCCTGTGCAAAGGAATTTTCCAACAAACAACATAGATAGATAACAAATAACCTTAGATAAGATCAAAGGGGGTTAGACTTTGTTTGTTTGTGGCTACACAGGGATTCTAGCTGATTCCGCTTTTCACTCTGCCCCCAGATTCTGCATGCCTTCTCCTACAATAAATGTTCTTCTAAGTCAAAATAACTGACTCTTGCTTTTTATTATTGAGCCTACCATGGTTCAGAGAAAATCATCTTTATATTTTGCTCCAGTGCAGGAAGAAAAGAATTCACAATTTCCTGGTTTTGAGCCTGGTACCTTAACTGCTATAACAAACTGGTTCTCTAAATTCATTAGTTTCATTTAAAGGAGAAATGGAGGAAGGCTGGGTGAAGTTTGCATGTTTCCATTTTTTTAAAAAAACATCCTCCATAGCTTGTCCAAGTTTTACTTCTGTGTGTTCAGTCAACAATGGAAAGGATGTAAATATTGGAGAGAGATATAATATAACACTGTATTTCAGACATCAATATATTAGAGAGGGTCCAGAGATATTTTACTAGAAGAGTACTCAAATCCTCTGCTTGAAATAAAATTCCCTATACCACCAGGCTTGAAATTTTAGGCCTGGATAGCCTTGAACTATGCCATCTACCTTCCGACCTAAGCTTAGTACACAAGATTATTTACCATAATGTCCTACCTGTTAATGAGTACTTTAACTTCAACCGTAATAACAGAAGGGCTATCAATAGATTCAAACTCAACGTAATTCGCTCTAATCTTGATTGTAGGAAATATGACTTCTGCAATAGAGTAGTAAATGTCTGGAACACTCTACCTGATCCTGTTGTTAGTCTCTCTAACCCCCATATCTTTTACCTTAAACTGTCTACCGTGGACCTTTCACATTCTTAAGTGGTCCCTAAGGGGGTGTGCATAAGCGCACCAGTGTACCTACCGTCCCTGCCCTACTGTTCCCATTTATATGTACTAATTTTATGTGCTTATGGCTATGTTTTGCTTATTTATATCCTTTTATTTGTGCCAAAAAAAATTTCATGTGTCCATGTCTATGTCTATGCTGTTACTTGTTTCCTTGCACTTGTTGACAAATAAATAAATAAAATAAATAAAGACGACTTCTATGCTTACAGCAGAATTTCTCTGCAGCATAGAGCCTTTATGTACAGGAAGGTGGTTTTCTCTGAACTCTGCTTTCTGTGGTTTTCTGTGATTCTCTGCTGTCAGGTTTCTGGAAACCAGCAACATGTAATGCTAGGCTACCCACAGCAATCATCTCTTCATTTACACCATCAATGTAAAACTGAAAGAAGGGGTGTTTCCTGTGAAGGCAATACCTATATTTCACAGTTCTACAAATTCTGCTAGATTCTCAATTCCTTACTGTTGTAATTTCTTTGTTTAACTGATATTGTTTTAGTGATGGGGGAAGCGGGTTTTTCTTTTCTTTTTCTTTTTGGAAGCTACTTAAAAGAAATCACTTTCAAAGCCATTTAGCATGGTTTAGCTGAAATGGGAATATGTGTGTGGGTTGAAATGTGGCTTCTAGAATTTTTTCCCATGTTGCATCAGAAACTCTATTACTTTTAGCCTATAAGTTCAAAATCCTTTTATTGTTACTATTTGTCAGTACATACTATATACTATACATGCCATAGTTCGCTGTTTTCTTAGGTGATCACGTCTCACATTATTGGGAAATAGAATAGAATAGAATAGAATAGAATAGATTAGATTTTTTTATTGGCCAAGTGTGATTGGACACACAAGGAATTTGATTTGGTGTATATGCTCTCAGTGTACATAAGGAGAATAAAATACATTCATTGAGAATAAAAAGATACAACACTTAATGATAGTCAAGGTTACCAATTAACTATCAAATCGTACTAGGAAACCAATAAAAACAATATAAATTGAAAGATACAAACAACATGGTTATAGTCATAAGTGGGAAGAGATAGATACTAGTAAGGAAGAGAAGAATAATTGTAATACACTCTTAGTAAATAATTTGACAGTGTTGTGGAAATTAGTTGTTAAGCAGAGTGATGGCATTCGGGAAAAAAACTGTCCTTGTGTCTAGTTGTTCTGGTGTGCAATGCTCTAATAGCGTCATTTTGAGGATAGAAGTTGAAACAATTTATGTCCAGGATGTGAGGGATCTGTAGATATATAAGCAGGTATATAAAAAAATAACAGTGATACTTAATTATTGATGCAGGTCACATTAATATATAAATTGATGCACTAAGTATAAAGTGATGCACTAATAATGACTCTGTTTAAGGGTCTAAAAACAGTCTGTCAGTTGTGTTAACTAGAGAAGGGAGATGATTTTATTTTGCTTATGTTTAAATATGAATTTCTTGGGAGAAATAAGTTACAATCCTCTTATCAAGTAACTGGTAATATGTTAAAAACTCATTGTGTTTGTTCGGGCCTTCTGAGATAGCCTGCTATATCTTGATATAAAGTTTAGCAGTTTCATACTCAATTTGCTGGGAAAGTTTCTTTATTCCAAAAGGGCTACTTTGAGATTTATAATGGACTGTCAATAATGAAAGTTCTGTAGTGGAGGAATGGATTGTGAAAATGTCAGAATTTGCAGAATTGGCAAAACTGATTTAGTCAGAGAACAAACAACAAACGCTTTTTTGAAAGACTGGAAATCTTGTATGAACTTTTTGCTGAAAGATAAAAAAAATAAAACGGGTGATTTATGGTTTGGAAGGATGCAGAACTAAAAGGAGGTAGTGAGGGAATTTGCAAAATATTTAAGAGGGAGAAGGAACAATAAGATTGTAATCGGTTGAAAAGAAGGTTAGAAGTCATTTATATATTTCTTAACTTTAGTTTTGTTTTCCTTTCTTGCATCTTTTTATTTTTCTTTCCTTTTTTTATTTGTCTTTTATTATATGAACATTCTTAATATAAACGAACAAATGAACAAGAACTCAATAATGGATTGTCCTGGGAGGTTGAGATGCTCTGTATTCATCCTTGTTTTGAGTCCTGATGTTAAAATTATTTCCATTAAATCTTTTGCATAAAATATGGCTTGTTATTCTAAATGAAGTGGAATTTTGATTGATTGAATAGCGATTGCATCTTTCCATCAATTAAATAACACTGAAGATGATTCAGGGTATACCTCTTATTATTTTATTACCTTTAATATACAGTATAACAGTACTAAACTGCCAAAAAGCATTTATGTCCTCAGCAATATATGGTATGCATTCATTCTACTTTTTTTAAAAAAAATAATTTTATTAAGTTACAATTAGGATAAAAAGAAAAAGAAAAAAGAAAAGAAAATGCAGAAGAGTAGAAACATAGAAAAGATAGAAAAATAAGAACATAGTGAAGAAAAAAAAGAAAAAATATAAAGAAATGATTTTCATTTAACCACAAAAAGTATAAAAGTATAAACTATTTTAGTAACTTATCACCATCTCTTGAAATGATCTGAAAGGAGGTCTTCAACCATTTTAAAACTTTTGCAAAAATAGTCATCTGAATCTTTCAGAACTATTAGAATAGGAAATATGCATTTCCGCGCCCCCACCCCCCACCCCGTGAGCTTCTGGTTCAGTTTTCCAAGAAAACAGAATATAAAAATTGCAGCAATGAAATGCGTGGCCATACAAATTATTTAAATAAGCAAATGAAACAAAATTATCAGCTTCAGTGCATTATTACTTGATAAAAACATTTTGCATTCTCTGTGACTAAACAGGAATATTAGAGGTAATGTAACACATTTCTAGAAGGTTATCACCAATAAAGATTTCCCCATTTACAAAATGAGAAGTTAATCATTTTCGGTTTAATTTATTCTGTTTATGAGTTGGAATTATGGGAGAAAAATAATGAAAGTTTGAACAGAAATACTTTGAAAAGAGACTAGATAAGACAACAAAAGACAACATAGCCATTTTAAAGCTGTTATTGGCTGCAAAATGTTGGGTGTTCACTTATCCGATTTTGCTCATTTGAAAAGATAGGCCAGTTTGAACTGGATCAAATCAGGGGGTCTCTCTGTTCAGCTTAAAACTTTAGCCTAAAGCACAGGTGTCAAACTTGCCACGTCACGTTGCGTATTGTGAAGTTTTTTCCTTTTGTGGAGTTGGGATGGGCATGCTCTGCATGTGATGCATCTGGCTCGCGGGCCACCAGTTTCACACCCCTGGCCTAAAACAAGAGTATTATGTAGCTTATTCAGTCCAGTTTGCAAAAATCCATATTTAGGGGTTCTATCTGTTTTTACTGTGTTTGTTTCTGATTGGGGTCAGGCTGAGTTTTGGGCACTGGACCTACACCCATCCTCCAGGCACCCTGAGATCCGTACCTCCAGTGCGTCTTCTATTTCCTGCAGGAAGACAATACCTTGCAATGGGGAGGTCATCTTGGGGAAATCAGCTGTTTATGTTTGCAAAAGGCCTCTCAGCCAGTGGTGCAGAGGTGGGTTTCAGCAGGTTCTGACCAGTTCTGGAGAACCGGTAGTGGAAATTTTGACTGGCTCTGAGAACCGGTAGTAATAATTCTGACTGGCTCCACCCCCATCTATTCTCTGCCTCCCAAGTCCCAGCTGATCGGGAGGAAATGGGAATTTTGCAGTAACCTTCCCCTTGAGTGGGGAGGGAATGGAGATTTTACAGTATCCTTCCCCTGCCATGCCCACCAAGCCACACCCACAGAACTGGTAGTAAAATTTTTTGAAACCCACCCCTGCAGTGGTGGGTTGCTCTTGGTTCTGTCCAGTTCTTACGAACTGGTAATAAAAGCGGCAGGAGGCTCTGCCCACCTGCCCAGACCTCATAATGGACAATCTGCGCATGCGCAGAAGCTCGCTTTGCTCACACACACACATTCTACCATTGCGAACTGGTAGCATAGGTAAATAGAACCCACTCCTGCTCTCAGCCCCTTTAAATTTGCAGAAGTTGTGGGGAGATGGGAAGGGAAGAAACACCTGAGCTAATCATTAGTTCTTGAAGGGGAGAGGGAGGACAAAGAACAACAGCAGCAGATCTGCAAGTTGTGGTTTTTTAAAAAAAAAGTCAAAATGGCAGCCATAATAATATGATCAAAGCTCTCCCTGTTTCCCCCCCCCCCCTGTGGAATGCAGCATTGGGGCTGCCATCTTGACCTGCAGACATTCTGGGTACTAGGTTGGCCTTAATAAGGCATATTTGGCCATACTTAGGTGAAGTATTGGGGTTCTATTGCAAAAATAAGAAAGGGAGGGGAAGAAGGGAATCTCAATTGTTGTCTAACTGAGATACCCCAAATCTAAAGAAGCATTCACCTCTTCCATCCAGCTTCACAACTGGTAAACCAGGAAACTTGCAGCCGGTGATTTAAGGTCACAGCTATAATAAGATATTTTTACTGGAGATACTTGAAATACTAATAATCGTCATAATAAAAATACTTTTATTGGAGATATAGTACTTGAAATGCTAATAATAGTAATCATCACCATCATCTTCCCAGCTACAGCACATTTTAAACTCAAATCTCATATATAGTTCAAACCGTACATCTATTTCTCCTGGATGATATTGTCACCAGTTGTGAGCTGTCTATTTCTGAATTAGAAGTGACTGGCAGCTGGACATTGTTCTTGAAACTGACCTGTCTTTTTTGCTTCTGATCTTTCTGCTTTTTCCTTCATACCTTCTGCTGTTAGGATGAGGAAAACAAAACTGCATACAGCTCAGTTTCCTTGTATCCCATTTTTTTTGTTTTGTTTTTCGATAACATTGTAATCTATATGGCTCTCTCTGTTTGCCCTGTATGGTATTCAGCAGGGGTATCAAACTGGGGACCCGCAGGCCAGATGCATCACGTGCAGGCCACGCCCACCCCAGCTCCGCGAAGGGCAAAAACGTCATGAAAGGTCATATGATGGCAATGTGACACCGCGAGTTTGACACCTGTGCAGTGGTGGGCTGCAATTGGTTTAACAACTGGTTCTGTGAGTGCGTGCTTCACGTGGGCTTTGCATGTGTGCCAACGCGCTTGTGCGCAGCGTTGAAAATACAGCAATTTGAAGCTCAGTTGCTTACCTTCTAAGGTAGCCCCAGTAAGTAGAACAGCAGAGGCGTGGAAATCAGCTGTGCTGCACAAATCAGATGAGCCAGAAAGAAGGAAATTTAGGACAGGATAGAGCAGGGGTGGGTGGGCGGGGCCAGCTGATCATCAGAACTACCGGTTCTCCCGAACCAGTCTAAACTGGCAGCAGCCCAGCACTGCACCTGTGGTATACAGCATATCTCTCAGAAACAGTTGGGAGGGACAAATGATATGCATTTGATGACATAATCACCCAAATGATATGCATTTGCATCAGATCTCCTGGTGCAACTACTTACTTGCAACCATTGATTGCTTTACATCATTATATCCATGTCATCCATTTGACAACATCTTAGTTTGCTGGAGAGGCTGTTACTTTCCACTTCCCAACGCCAGCCTTGTTAATTGTACAGGTAGTCCTCGACTTACTACCACAATTGAGCCCAACATTTCTGTTGTTAAGTGAGTTTTGCCCCATTTTACGGCCTTTCTTGCCACAGTTGTTAAGTGAATCACTGCAGTTGTTAAAGCTGGTAAAACGGTTGTTAAGTGAATCTGGCTTTCCCATTGATTGGACTAGTCAGAAGGTTGCAAGAGGTGATCACGTGACTTTGGGACATAGCAACGGTCATGAGTATGAACCAGTTTCCAAGCATCTGAATTTTGATCACATGAGCATGGGGATGCTACAAAGCAGTGGTGAAATCCAATTTTTTAAAACTACCGGTTCTGTGGGTGTGGCTTGGTGGGTGTGGCTTGGTGGGCAAGGCAGGGGAGGGATACTGCAAAATCTCCATTCCCATCCTACTCCAGGGGAATGATACTGCAAAATCTCCATTCCCTCCCCACTCCTGGGGGAAGGATATTGCAAAATCTCTATTGCCACCTCACTCTGTGGCCAACCAGAGGTGGTATTTGCCGGTTCTCCAAACTACTCAAAATTTCTGCTACTGGTTCTCCAGAACCTGTCAGAACCTGCTGGATTTCACCCCTGCTACAAAGGTTGCGTAAGTGTGAACAATGGTCCTAAGTCACTTATGTAACTTTGAATGGTCACTAAATGAACTGTTGTCAGTCGAGGACTACCTGAGTACTTTTACCTGAACATAAGAAACACAGCACCAGTTTCTTTTTGTACAAAAACATTTGTCCTACTAGTGGATCTTAAGCCTTCCCTGGTTAAAAAAATAAACTGCCTAATCCTAGGCCTATAAGGGCATTGCTACTATTTTTATCAGAAACTCTTGAGTCATTTGCAGTCCAGCTTCCCAAGCATCCAGAAGTGTAAATGAAACTGCAACATCAGAGAAATAAAACATATATGCTACAGAGAGGTACAATCCTGCTTTTCAGCTGTATTAGTTCAGTAGATGAAAGTATCCTTAGGAGATCAAGTAAGCTACAGCACACAGAAAAAGAAAAAGGACAACATTGCTCTGCATTTTGGTTTTTATCTGGCTTCTTCTTTTTTTTATCACAGTGGCACTGCATATGCTTTTAGATGTGATAATTTCTTTGTTTCATTTCTTGACAAAGAATAATTTTTGAGGGGATTTTTTTTTTTTTGGATCTAATGGTATAAGAACTTTGAAATTTGACTGACAGAGCAACCAATATGCAAAAGATAAATCAAATATCATCACATTTATCTCTCTTATCTAGGAAATACACAAACCATTTGTATTTCAAGGAGTCTGAATCAATAGGAATGTGATTCAAGAGGGGTTATATTGACATGGTTTCTACAAAGGAATATGTATTTCAGATGCTTTTTGTCAAAAAAAAGAAGAAGGAAAAACAACAAAAAGGGACAAGAATTGTTTTGAATTTTCATTGGATTAAAAACTTTTGGAAGAACTATCCTACTGCACTGAGGGCTGAATGTATATATATATGGCTCAATGGCTAAGATGCTGAGCTTGTCGATCAGAAACGTCGGCAGTTTGGCGGTTCGAATCCCTAATGCTGCGTCACAGGGTAAACTCCCGTTACTTGCCCCAGCTTGGGCTCACCTAGCAGTTTGAAAGTATGTAAAATGCAAGGAGAAAAATAGGGACCACCTTGGTGGGAAGGTAACAGCGTTCCGTGTGATTTTGGCATTTAGTCATGCTGGCCACATGATCATGGAATTGTCATCAGACAGCGCTGGCTCTTCCGCTTAGAAATGGAGATGAGCACTGCCCCCTAGATTCCAGAATGACTAGCATGTATGTACAAGGGGAACCTTTACCTTTAAAGAATGAATAAAATATACACATCTATTTAGGAGATTAAGAGATGTGACAAAAGCAATGTTTGGCATTCATTTATTTTCTAGAATTATATGCCACTCTATTCACTAAATTAACTCTGTGAGGCCTACAGGCCTAAATATAGTAATGAGTTTAAAAACACAAATTAATGAAACAAGAGAAGAAATATACAAATGCAACAAACAGTCCAATTACATATAATGTTCTGCTTCAAGAAAGACAAATTCAACTCATCAGACCCCCTCCAAAACTCATTGAAAAATGAGGTCTTAATTGATTTATGAAACTAGGAGAGTTGGGGGTGATCTAATCTTGAGAAGAGGGAGGATTGATCCCTAAAGATACTCTACCTACAGATGCCATAACTTAGATCAGTGTTTCTCATTCTTGGCAAGAACTGTGGACTTCAGCCCCCAGAATTCTCTGGCTAACATGCTGGCCAGGGAATTCTGGGAATTGAAGTCCACATATCTTAGAGCTGCCAAGATTGAGAAACACCAAATGATAAGAAGGACTGGGGGAAGCATTCTCTTCTATCACTTAATGGCTAGATAGAAACCATTGATCATCCCAAAGATAATCAAGTCCTGAGCCATGTAACACTTTAAACATGCTGTCAGTCCTTTAATGTAGGGCAGGTCAAGAAACAGACCAGGGGCTCGTTCCAAATCCCGTCACTTCTGATTTGCTTGTGTGTGTGTGTGCATGCATGCGCAGCACTTCTGCACATGTGCAGAAGCATCCGGGTGGGTGGGCAGAGCCTCCCACCGCCGCCACTATGGGTTCACCTGATCCGGTGTGAACTGGAGCAACCCACCATTGAAACAGACCCAGCAGAGATTCCAGGAAAGCTTTTTATTGTTGTTGAGTAGAATAACAGGATCTTGAAAGCCTATCCAAATTTCTCTATAGCCCATATTTATATCAAACAAAATCAAGCATGGTTATTTTGAATTTCTTTCTCTCTGTTTTTTTTCTTTTTCAAAACTCAGTTATGTTTTTGGAATCCTCCTCAATGGTTTGCTCATTCCTTTCCAAGGACAAGTTCTATATTTCTTCACGAATGACCAACAGAGTTTTGAATTGCACGTGGAAATAAACTGACCATCAGTTCTTGTAGTAGAAGCATTACACAGGGAACCATATTCTACCCATAAATATCCAAGCCACAACATTCTGTATCAGATAAAGCTTTTGGATGGAATTCAAGTGATCATTTCAATAGTCTAGATGAGAGGTGACCAAAGGACGACTGGAAACGAATAGGGTCTCCTGGTCTGGATAACGCCATTGTGATCATTAATTTCAGAGCGCAGCTTTATATATCTTTCAGTCTTTCTTCACTGGTTTTGTGAATGAGTTTTCCACATTGGTGCAGAGTACACTTCAGACTATTGAGAAAATAACAGCTAATGTAATTGGGAAAGGAATTAGCTGGAAAGAGCTGAGCTTCCTTGACACATGGGTATCTGTTGAATATTTGGACGTAAATTGAGATCTTTCTTAACCACCATCAGCACCATAACAAAGGAAATAGCTTTCTTTAAAGCAGCAAGAATATGAAGGAGCAAATTATGTGCTTTCCACATAATTATAAACCTGGATACATACCTTTCCGTAATGTAAAGATGTGATTAGCTACAGTCCTAAAAAGGCCTCTCTTCCATGTGCTGGTTTCAAGCTTTATTTATTTATTAAATTTATATGCTGCTCATCTCACGGTTCAGAGTGATTTTGGGTGGCTCGCAATATAATTAAACACACAGATATATAAACAATTATAAATATAAAAACAGATTAAAACCATCAAAGTTTAAGAGCAAACTAAAAGAAACTCACAGGCTTGGAGAAGAAGAGCAGTGGTGTCTTCACTATTACTGCACCAGCAACCTCCAGCCAACAGCTTCTCTTTCAGGGCATCATGCCAAATAGCATAGCCAGGTTTTAAGGCTTTTCCTAAAAACCAGAAGAGAGGAGGTGGATCTCATTTCCAGGGTCAAAATGTTCCAAAGCGTGGGGGCCATGGCAGAAAAGATTCTTCTCCTGGACCCCACCAGCCAAAATTCCTTAGCTGATGGGATTGGCAGTAGTTGCCTTCCACCAGGATAAGTGAGGCAGGTGGATCCTGTTGGGGATAGATGGTTCCTCAGATAACCTGGACCAGCCAACACTTTGAATTGGACCTGGAAGCAACTCAGCAGACAGTGCACTTTGCGTAACAATGGTGTTGCATAGTGCCACCCTAGGAGCCTCCAAAACTGTCAGTGTTGCCATATTCTGGCCAACTGTAACTTCCAAATATTCTTCAGTGGTAATCCCATGTACAGCCTGTTGCAATAATCCAGATGAAAGATGACCAGGTCATGAATGACTAAGCACAGGGTCTCACACAGAGGTGAAATTCAAAAATTTTCTGTGGGCATAGCTTGGTGGGTGTGGCAGGGGAAGGATACTGCAAAATACCCATTCCCTCCCCATTCCTGGGGGAAGGATATTGCAAAATCTCCATTCCCAGCCCACTCTGGGGCCAGTCAGAGGTAGTATTTGCCAGTTCTCCAAACTACTCAAAATTTCCACTACCAGTTCTCCAGAACCTGTTAGAACCTGCTGAATAGTACCCCTGGTCTCACAATCCCCCCAAAAAAGGCACAGTTGGTGCATTAAACAAAGTTGTGGAATGGCTTTTCCAGCCACAACTGCCACCCACTGTTTTGTTGCAGTTGTGTAGAAGAAGAAACTGCTAGAGGTGGATCTTTTCCAATTTCTGCATTAGATCTAGACTGATTAGAAACAATACCATCTCATTTGCTAAACACAGTGTAAGCACCTTATTTTTACTACCTCAGATGAGGCCTCATTTGGGACAGGATAAACAATTTATGCCCTGCACTCCTTTGCTGCATAGTGTTATAGTGCTGGAATAATCTTATTTTACTCAGCAGCAGTAATTAATTGAGGAGACAAAATCTGGATATCTAAAGCAAAGTCATTGTTTGTCTACCACCATGCATTCCCCCAGGCTCTTTGAAGAATGCTTTTAATTAGATAAAGTAGGAGGGTGAGGAAACAGCATATGAAATTTTCTGCTCTCATCCATCTAAGTCTCAAAAAATTGTTTTTCTTTCTTCAACCACTGTCTGGTTTATCAAGTTGGAGATTTTTTTTTAAAAAAATATATCCCTGAAGCAAAAAAGGAAATCCTTGTCATTGAGGCTCAGTATTAAAAAGATTCTCAAGGGGACTTTCTTACTTAATTATGGACTTCACTGAGTGGCTATTTGTATTCTATGAGTGGTATAGTGTGCCTGCAAGTATAATAAGTGTGTATATTTTTCAGGTTTATGCTGTAAAACCGCTCTCTCTCTCTCTCTCTCTATCTCCACACACACACATCCACACACACTGTTATCTGACATATATTCAATATATTCATTATTAAATTAAATACTAAATTTCCTGTACATTCTGGAGGCACATTATCTGTTTGCATAGGAAAAGAGTATGATTATTTTTCTAGTACTTGCATCTAGAAACTCATGATGTTCCATTTTTGGGGAGAGAGATCACAAGGTGCTGAGAAGCATCTTTTATTAGATTAATGTACCTGAGGTAGAAATGTCTATATTTAATAATTCCACCCAAGATTGTTTGCCTGTTCTGGTGCTTCATAATGTCTGAGGAAGGTCTGATAGCATCTTTATTGGCGTTAAGGTATATGATAAGTGTTAGAAGTCGGATCAGGATGAGGAGGCAGGACGGGGCATGGTGCAGTAAAATAGTTTATTTCTGCAGTTTAAAAAGCAAGTGGTAGATGTGCCGGCAGCCCCTTTTAAAGCCGGGAGCTGTCCAGCATTTCAGCCACTCACATCGGTCCATTCTCCTGCCTTGGAGCATGGACCAATGAGGGGAAAGTTGTATGTCACGACTTCTCCCTCATTAATATTCAACACCCCTCCCCTCCTGGTAAGTTCAATCAATCTTACATTACGTAATCGCTTAGGTAGGCGGGCCTTTGATGGGCGTGACTGGACCTGCGCAGTTCATTTGACTCGGCTTCGGTGACCTGAACAGTCGGGCCTGCGTCTGCTTGGGATTCTGCCTCTGGAAGCGCCTTGAAGGATTCTCAAGGTGTGGCTGGTTCCGCAGGCCCGGGCTCCTGACAAGAACTTCACTGGGTCTACCCCCCCTCCAGATAAGTGATTGCACTTATTTTTTGGATCGTTGGCTAGGCTGTTGTTGTTTTGTGCATCCCGCCCCCCCCATGTGAGAGTGGGCTGTAGTGACGTTCGTGTTAGGTTGTGATTGTCATTTTTTGTGAGTACCGGTTGCCGGTTGTTGAAGTGTTTCCAGCCCCGTAGTTGGTCGATATGTCTATTCCAGATCTTACCATCATTTAATTCTACCCTGTAAGATCTGGGCCCGGTAACTTGAGTTATTTTTGCCGATACCCACTTTGGGTCCCCCATGTAATTGTGGGCATACCCTAAATTTCCCACTTGAATGACCGGTATTTACTGGTTGAATCTACAGGTATCTCTGCACTATAATTAGGGTGCAGTCTGTCCAATTGAGACCTTATCTTCCAGCCCATTAATAATTCCACTGGGCTTTTGTGTGTGGCTGAGTTAGGCGTAATGTGTTGGACTAAGAGTAGCTTATCTATTTTTTCCTGCCAGTCCCCTGGGCCCATTTGGGCAAGTGTTTCCTTTGTGGACAGGACCATCTGTTCTAAACCATTAGCTGATGGATGTGCTGGGGCTGCCAGGGCATGTCTGATCCCAGGGCATGGCTGGCTAGGAACATTTCAAACTGGTTGGCTGTGAACTGGGGCCCATTGTATGACATTACCACATCTGGTATCCCATGTGTGGGCGGAGACCCATTCTCTTCAAAATCCTGATGACTGTGGTTGTTTTCATGAGAGCCACTTCGAGCCATTTGGAATATGCATCTACTACTATGAGAAATGTTTGGCCTTGTACCGGCCCAGCGAGATCAATGTGTATGCACATCCCACAGGGATTTTGGGATTTCCCAGTCCCTGGGGGGGGGGTGCACTGGGAGAGGGGGGGCCTAGTCTCTTGGCATGGTGAGCACATTGCCACCCATTGTTCTATTTTCTTATCCATCCCTGGCCCCCAGACAAAACTCCTTGCTAATTCTTTCATTCTGACTATGCCAGGGTGACCCTCGTGCAACGATCCTAGGATTGATTCCCTCAATACCCAGAGTATTACAACTCTATCTCCCCATAGTAAACAACCCCTCATTACAGATAGTTCAAGTTGGCAAATTTTAAATGCCTTAAATTCACTCTACTATCTCCAGCCATCCCCTCAACACCCAATTTAAAATTTGTGCCAAGATGCTGTCTTTGGCTGACAGTCTTGTGATCTCTGCCGCTGTTATTGGGCTGGTCTCTAAATCCTCTATTAGCAGGATGGATGTGGTTGGGGCTGGATCCATGATGAGGTCTGGTAGTGGCCATTGACTCAGGGCATCTGCATGATCAATGGTTTTCCCTGGCTGATGGATAAGGCAGTATTTGTACATGGCCAGGAAAACTGTCCATCTCGTCATTCAGGGAGACAAAAACTTCGGGGTTGGTCGGTCCCCTGCGATGAGGCTTAACAATGACTTGTGGTCTGTAATTAGTTCAAATTCTCACCCATAGACATATTCATGGAAACGCTTAATCCCTGCCACTGCCGCCAATGTTTCTTTATCCAGTTGGCTGTATTTGCATTCGGCTTTTGACAGCGTTTTTGAATAAAAAGTGATTGGCGCCTTCATTCCATTTGGTAGGCAGTGGCTGAGGACTGCTCCTATCCCAAAGGATGCATCACAAGTCAGTACTATATTGCACTATATTGCATGAGGATGCTCCTAGAAGTTAATAGTTCTTTTACTGCTACAAAAGCAGAAGTTTTCTTTTGTCCCCACTTCCATTCTTCTGATTTATCAAACAATCGATGCAGCGGTTCTGCAACAGTTGCCCTCTGTGGTAAAAAAATGTTGTAAAAGTTCAACAGCCCCAGAAATGCTTGAAGTTCTGTTTTATTTGTCGGGGTGGGGGCTTCTTTAATTTCCTTGCTTTTGCCTTTAGTGGGGTGGATACCTGCTTCATCAATTATGTATTCCAGAAATTCGACACCAGGTACTGCTATTTGGCATTTTTCCTTCTTTATCTTAAGGCCGGCCTCTTGGAATCTACTGAAAACTCATCTCAGTCTTTGTGTTAATTGTTCCTTTTTCTCTGCGGCCATTAGGACAAATCAAAGTATGTACCACCCCTGAAATGCCATGTAGGAGGCCACAGTAACCCCAAATTGTAGTCTGCGGCATTTAAAAGCCCCCGCTGTGGGTCACAATAGTTTGTGCCTCTGCAGTAGCCTCATCTACTAGTAATTGTTGATATGCTTGGGCCAAATCAAGTTTAGCAAAAAAATTTCCTTTTCCAAAGGAACACAACAGATGTACTATTGGTATTGGGTAGGCACTCTGTTGCAGTGCTTTGTTTATTGTCGCCTTATAGCCAGCACATATGCGAACTGACCCATCTGGTTTCACAGGTGTGACTATAGGTGCCTCCCACTTAGCATGGTTGACCAGCTCCAAAAAACCCTTTGAAATTTACTTGTCTAATTGTTCATCCACCTTGGCCCGAAGGGGGATAGGGATTCACCTCAGGTTTTTCTCTGCTTTGAGTCTATAGATATCTTCCCCACCCTCCTCCTCCTCTTCCTCTTCCTCCTCTTCCTCCTCTTCCTCCTCCTCCTCCTCCTCCTCCTCCTCCTCCTCCTCCTCCTCCTTCTTCTCTCTTCTTCACCCCCGACTATGTATCTATTGTCAGCCCCCCTAGAGGAATGGATGCTTCCTGACTTGGGCTTATCAGAAAGTTCGGCTGCCCTCACCTCTTCCAGTACCTCTTTTAAAGTGAGCGCTTTCTTAATTACTAATTTCCTCTGTAGTCTCAGGTCTCTCATCCTCACAAGAACTCTATCTAGTAGCATTTGATCTACCTTATCAAATTTGCAACCGCCTGCTATATCCCTCAACTTGGTAACGTATTCATTTATGGTCTCACCTGGTTGTTGCTCTCTACGGTAAAACTCGAGTCGGTAGGCAAATGATGATGCCATTGGGGCATAATGTTCCTCCAGCATTGCCATTGGCCAAGCACATATTTCTTTTTGATCATATCCACTGACAACTATTCACAGGCAAGCTTCACTTAGAAGCCATTTTATTTGAGTGCCCATAGCATTCTCAAAACCAATGTGCTTTTTGATTCAGAAAGTGGGCTAGCTAATTTTCTAAAGTTAATTACTTTAGAAAATTTACATCATGTAAATTTTAATTGAGTAAACATAATACTCAAGAAGACTTCCAGTAGTTTAGAATAGGCTGAGCAGCTCAGAATCCAAGGACTGAAATTCCTTTTTAATGGTCCAGAGCTTCCCAATAGGCAATCCTCAACACAGACAGATTTCAGAGAGAGAACAAGAGAAAGAAATTTAATAATCCTGATGAAATGATAGCATTTAAAGAGGTCAGTTTTCTTGGATTGTGGCCTTTTTTCTCCTTTTGGTTTCATCTTAATTAAGCACAGAAACTTTATCGAGTTTGACTTTTCTGAAAAGGGGAATAAAACAACATTAAAAAAAAGTAAGTTACAACCCATAAATCATTGGCAGGAATTTTCAACCTTAACACTGCTTTAATGCAATATTGTCTGGAAATTAACAGCCATGAGAAAAGGTATCTGGTGTTGCTTGTACTGTTATTTATCAAAAAACAGAAGAGAGACCTCAGACGACAAATTAGTTTTAAGTCGACAGGCATTGTCTATAATGAGGATGACACTTTTTGAAGGTTGAAAAGTTTTTCTCTGGCAGAGTGCTAGCTTTAGTTCCCATAGAGCCTGTTTGATGACCCTTTAAAAGAACTTCTCCAAATGTCAGTTTGTGAACAGGAAAAGCAGAAGTTTAACAGTACCCTGGAAGAAGATCTTTTGAGAGCAGGCCTCCCTTTCCTTCCTGACATGCCTTGCCAAAGGAACTGTGTGTGATGCCAGCAATATTGGAAATAGTGAAATCACATATGTTCCTTTATTGCAGCATTCCTCTTCCAGTCTAGCTGGCTTAATTTTAATGTGAAATGGTAAATACATGGATGATAGGATGATGCAATTTGGGAAAGACCCAAATTGTTTTGAATCCAAAAAGGGAGATTTACCTGCAACTATAGATTATCATCCATACAATTACTATCAAGCTAAATCCAAGAACAATGTAGAACAACCCAACCAGAGTTCAATTCTTTATTTGCTTGTACGCAATAGACAGAATCTTGCCAGACTAAACTTTTACTACCTTCATCTAATGGATATACTCTGGGAGATTGTGGTTAGATTCTATTCTAACTCTTTTCCTCTTCTCATATTCAGTTCATGCTGTGCTGCCTTTTGTCTCTTTGCCTCCACCCCTTTCTGGAATGTGCCACCTCCTTCTTGGGAAATTTCTGCTTTACTATACTCCATTAGACCAACACCCCTTTCGTAGGCTCCAAGTGCATTGGATATGTTTCCACATTACACCCAACCTATTTTCATTGAGATGATTAAATGTATCTTTCAATATGGATAAAATGCATTGAAAAGGGGGGTTAAAAAGAGTTTGGAGCCCAGCTAGGCCAAACCCCATGCAAAAATCCACTATTTAGATTAGTGAACTAGGCCAAACTTCATTCAGAAATTGACTACTCTGGGAGATGGCCATTCTATATAGCCTCTGTTTAAATGAAACCAGCATTGAGGATCTGTATACTGCATGAGTCAAAAAGAGGGCTGTGAAAATATTTACAGACCTCTTACATCCTGGACATAAACTGTTTCAACTCCTACTCTCAAAACGATGCTATAGAACACTGCACACCAGAACAACTAGACACAAGAACAGTTTTTTCCCAAACGCCATCACTCTGCTAAACAAATAATTCGCTGTGCACTGAAGACCCTGTTGTTTCGCCAGGCTGGGCTATCAACATGATAATTTTAAATTGGGGTATTTTAAATTTCTGGGGTTTTAAATGGAGCCAAATTTATTTAATAATTTTAAATTTTAAATTGATGTTTGTCTTGTGTTTTTAAATAGGCTGTACACCGCCATGAGTCCTTCGGGAGAAGGGCGGTATAGAAATGAAATAATAATAATAATAATAATAATAATAATAATAATAATAATAATAATAATAATAATAATTATTAAATCTTTAGTGAGATTCACAGCCTTTGAGGCTGGTTAATAGCTCAGCAGCTCGAGTCCTAACCAAGGACCTAGGAACTGTTAAGGTATCGTCGGAGGATGTAAGCTGTTCCGAGTAAGGTGGTTTTTTGTAGAGTCAAAATGTTCAAGTCCGGCAAATTTAGAATTTCTAAATAGCGGGGTAGCCCTTTGGGTATTGCTCCAAGGTCTCCAATTACAATCGGGACAACACACGATTTCTTTTTCCACAGTCGCTCAACTTCAATTTGCAAGTCCTGGTACTTCGTGATTTTTTCTTGCTGCTTATCTTCAATCCGTGCATCACCAGGTATTGCAATGTCAATGAACCATACTTTTTTCTTTTCAACTATTGTTATGTCAGGTGTGTTGTGGACCAAGTGCCTGTCAGTCTGAATCCTAAAGTCCCACAAGATCTTGAGTTTCTCATTCTCTAAAACTTTCTCAACCTGATGTTCCCAGTGGTTTTTGATGTACTCAAATCCAAACTTCTGGCACAATTTCCAGTGAATGATCTTAGCAACATGGTCATGGCGTTGTAGGTAGTCAGTTTGTGAAATTTTGCTGCAGCCACTGATCAGGTGGTCAACTGTCTCATCTTTCTCATTGCAGAGGCGGCATTTGCTGTTGGTGGTAACATGTTGAATTTTACTATTAATAATTTTATTATTTTACTATTATTATTATTATTATTATTATTATTATTATTATTATTATTATTAATTCCCTCAACACTATCAAACTATTTACTATGTCTGCACTGCTATTAATCTTCTCATCATTCCTATCACCCATCTCCTCCCACTTATGACTATATGACTGTAACCTTGTTGCTTGTATCCTTACGATTTATATTGACTGTTTCCTAATATGATTTCATTGCTTATTTGTACCTTATGACTCATATCATTAAGTGTTATACCTTATGATTCTTGATGAATGTATCTTTTCTTTTATGTACACTGAGAGCATATGCACCACAACAAATTCCTTATGTCTTCAATCACACTTGGCCAATAAAGAACTCTATTCTATTCTATTCTATTCTATTCTATTCTATTCTATTCTATTCTATTCTATTCTATTCTATTCTATTCTATTCTATTCTATTCTATTCTACTCTACTCTCCCCTCCCCTCCCCTCTCCTCTCCTCTCCTCTCCTCTCCTCTCCTCTCCTCTCCTCTTTAGCAGCACTCAGGAAAGAGTTAAAAACAATCAGATGTTTCTCCATCTCATTGGCTAGGATTTGCTATCTCATAAGCTTACATTGGGCTACTTCAGTGATGGGTTGCTACCGGTTCACCCCGGATCAGGTGAACAGGTAGTGGCAGCGGTGGGAGGCTCTGCCCACCCGCCTGGATTCTTCTGCGCATGTGATGAGCCCATGAGCGAACCAGTAGTGATGGGATTTGAAATCCACTACTGGGCTACTTATTGTCAAAGATATCAAGTTGCCTGTGGCTTAGAATTAGATTGGGTTCTTTGTTTGCTGACCCCCTTTTTTATATGTTTAGATAATCTTATGATTCATATTAAATTCCACTAATGTGGAAAAGAGAATGAATTTTCAGTTAAAGCTTGAACAATGTTCCAAAAATAGGGTTGGTTTCCCCCATGGTTTAAAAAATTACATTAATACTTTCCAAGAACATTGACTGTTTTTTTTTAAACCAAACTTTGTGAAAGAGGAACATGTCACTCTTACAAACAGTGTTTCATAATATTAGTAACAAGAACAATAATATTGTATAGTAAACTCATATAACACTTCGAAAAGCATAATCATGTTCTACCTTTCTTAATGATCAAAATATTTGGAAAAATGGAAAAGCTATGTTTGTGAATTCCTTGGTGCTCTCTAAGCTCAGTTGTTAGCTGGCAGAATTTTAATTACCGTATTTTTTGGAGTATAAGATGCACCAGAGTATAAGATGCACCTTAGTTTTTGGGGAGAAAAATAAGAAAAAAGCTGAACGGTGGGTGGATCCGCCTCCCGGAATACCCCCAATCAGCTGTTTCCAGAGGTGAATTTTAGCAACAGGTTCATTGGTTGTGAGCTCTGTGCCTTGCTTTTTTTTCTGTCTCTGAAACTTCTGAAATTCTGTTTCAGAAAAAACTTTTTTCTGTCTCTGAAAGCCTCCAAAACAGAGCTTCTTTCAGAAGCTTTTTTTCTGAAGCTTCTTTCAGAGGCTTTTATTCTGATTGAACTGTATACTGTTCAATCTCCTTTCTTTGGTATTGGTATGTAGATTAACATCTTCCAATCTGTTGGTTATTGTGTCATTCTCCAGATTTATTAACATAGTTTGGTTAGAACCTTTACTGATTCTTCTTTTGTTGCCTGCCATATTATGTTAGATAAAAGCCTTTCAGAGGCTTTTTTTCTGAAACTTCTTTCAGAGGCTTCTTTCAGCCTCTGAAATCTCCATTTGTGAGGCTGGGCAGAGTATAAAATGCACCCAGATTTTCACCCTCTTTTTTGGGGGAAAAAGGTGTGTCTTATACTCCAAAAAATATGGTACTAGATAGCATCAGTACAAGCGGCTGTTACATATAAGTTGGGTTGACAAAATCAGAAATGCGGAGGTGATAAGCCACCTGGGAAAGCCAAGAGAAATAATCAAAACCATAAAAAAAGTGAAAGTTAGAATATTTTGGACATGTGATGCAACACCCAGAAAAATACAGCATACTTCACTTAATTCTCTAAGGAAAGATTGAAGGCAGAAGAAGAGCATCATGGCTTCAAAATCTAAGGGACTGGTTTGGACAAAACTCAACAGCACTTTTTTGTGTGGCTATTGATAAAAATAGGATCACCAACATGATCACCAACATCCGATGATGGATATGGCACAAAGAGAAGAAGGTAGGATCAGTACAAGTGAGTGTGGGGTTTACTCCCTGCTTATATATAATGCAGTAGCTTGCCTATTTTGTTGGAGGTATGGTTTTCTCCCTTGATAGTTCTTTGACTAGGGTATTATTTTTTGTTATGTTTGTTTGGTGTTTATTCCTGTTACTATGATAAAGACACAAATGTCAACATCCTAAAATCACAATTAAAATTGACCGATACTCTTTTTCTTTAAATTGCAAGGTTAAAATCATACTTACAGTAAAAATTGCTCATTAACCAAATTCTATCTCTCAATAGTAGCCCATTTAAACATAGAATAGAAACAAATGTTGACATTTGACCTATATCTTTAGTAAATATCTTGTGATGTCTCTTCGGGAATAAAATGGGTACCAGAAGAAATGGGAGTTTTTTCCTTTGTTTGGAGAAACTGAGGCTGATGAGAGATTTAGAAGAAAGAAATCTACATTCATGTATTTGCTTTATTTTACTTTCTTCATTCTGTGGAGTCTTCAGTGCTCTCTGAGCTCTCTGAGCTACAAGTTGTTTACTTGTAGCCATTTTATTACCCGACTAGGTAACATCATCGGTACACAATGATATTGCACTGCACAGATGATGTACACCAGGGATGTCAAACTCAAGGTCCGGAGGCTGGATCTGGCTTGTGGGGTGCTTAGATCTGGACAACAGGGCCACCCTGGAAACAGCGAAAGACCAATCTGTTTTGTCCCCCTTCCCCACACAGGCAAACACACAACCAGGCACGCCTGCCAAGTTTTTATTAAGCAATCAAACTAGAAACCCTTGCAGATAGGAGTTTTGGCAGTAAACTGTGTAATGCATGCCAAGTCAGTTTTCACTCACTAAGCAAGAGAGGGTTTATCCTCAGTCCAGTAGCAAAAAGTAATCCACAAAGCAAGAGTTAGCCAAGGTCCAATCCAAATATGTACAAGCCAGATTCCAGGTAACGTGATGTGACTCTCAGGTTTTTAACTTTGACTGTCACAAAGCCTGAAGAGCAATCACACCCACTTTTATTCCTTGTGGGGTGTGGCTCAGTGACTCAGCTCAATTTCTGGTCCTCCCACACCTTTTTCGTTGCTGTGCACACTTCTCCTTCCGATGGTGCCTGGGGTCAAGCCAGGATTTATCATCCTCGCTCCCTATCTGTTGTTGTTCCGATATGCTTTCCTCCAGGCATATGACAGGCTGTTCCTCTTGGCCTTCGGATGAAACCTGAGGCATTGCCAGAGAGGAGGGTCCTGGAGAGGGAGGCCTTGTCAGTTCCTCTCCATCACCTTCTGAATCCTCTTCCTCTGTTAGGACAGGCTCGGGAGTCGGGGTCACAACATCAACCTGCAGTGCCTCTGCCAGCAAAAACAGAGCTAGGGAGGGCTGTGTGCGGCCCTCCCAAGCTCCATTTTTGCTGGCAGAGAGTTGCAGGAAGTCATTGCAGCCAAAAATGGAGTTCATGAGGGCTGTGGGTGGCACTCCCAACTCTATTTTCACTGGCAAAGGGTTGCAGGAGGCCATCACAGCCAAAAATGGAGATCACAAGGGCCGCGGGAGGCACTCCCAACTTTATTTTTACTTCCAGAGGGTTGTAGCTGCAGGAGGCCGTTGCAGCTGAAACGGAGCTCGGGAGCCCATTTTCACCGGCAGAGCACTTGGGCTGCCACAGGCACCCCCAACACGAGTGATGTTGAGCTGGCCACGCCCACCTTGGCCATGCGTACCCCAGCCCCCCAAGGTCAAACACAACCCTGATGCGGCCCTCAATGGAATCAAGTTTGACATCCTTGATGTACACTGACGATGATGTTACCTAGTTGAGTAATGAAATGTCTACAAGCAAACAACTGAACTCAGAGAACACCACAGTTCAACCCTGAGCTACATATATGCTTTTGTATTTGTCACAGAAAGTTCATTCTTCTCTATCATCATTATTCTATTGGGCTATATCTTTTTCAATAATAGATATAATTCAGAAAATTTTAGTTTTCACTTGTCTTTTCATCCATTAATTTCTATCTGTACTTTTTGACGATGTCCTGGATTTCTGGCCGAAATTCTTACGTGCTTCCTTTTCAATTCACTGCAATGTTGAAAGGCTAATTTCTCATAGTATGACAATCATATGGGTGGATCTAATCAAATGGTCTTTCCTTCTTTATAACTCTTCACTGGAAAATGGCTGAATAGGAGAAAAAAAAAACCTTCGCTTCATTACCAGCTGTATATATTGATCTTAGCGTCATGTATTTGTAGGTGTTCAGCCTCTTCATAGGAGAGCTAAAAAGTATGGAGCTGAACAGGTGGAACCTGCACCATTAATATTTTCATTTCCCCTCCCATTACTTAGTTACCAATTGTCTCTTTTCAGAGAGGAAGTACACATTTTTCTGTAATCAGAAATGCTGTTTTAACACAGTTCTCAATTGTGTTAATGTGAATAGAAGACCACCCTCGAACCTTTGCTTTTAGCATGTCAGATACGGAGGATTTTCTCTAGAGGGCAAGGATGGGCAGCCTTTTGTACAACACAAGATAGTTGTAGATACCAACAGATTGAAAAGAAAATAGTCTAAAATATGGCAGTTTAATATTCAGTTAGAATGGTACCATGGAGAAATGATTAGGATGCTCATAAAGCTGCATGAAATATAATTCCTTGTTGCATGGGGAAAATATAAAATTCAGATATGAATATTATGATAAAATATCTTCTCTAAGCTTCCAGTTATACATTCCTGACCTAACATTTAGCACTAATATTTACTCTACTAGCTCTTTAAAGAATACTTTTGTGTTAGTCATTGACCTTTTGTGGATTCTGTATGTAAAAAACAACAACAAAAACAAATGATAAATGCACAGTCTTAAAATATCTTCAACTTACACTAATGATTAACACAAGAAATCAGATTATTATTTATCCTTTACCTCTATATTCAAATACCATGTAACATTTCTGTCACATCTGTGAATTAATATACACACAATGCTTTCCATTAGAAAACAGCATTGTTCAGGTGATTTGTGCACTTATATTTTTTCTTAAATATATGCTAGCAGGTCATGCATAGATAAATAAATAATTTTTATTTATAAAAATTTAATAAATAAAATTATTTTTTTATTAAAACTGCTAATTTTTTAACAGTGTTACTGAAAAATATTAATACGTTGTACGAGATATTTTTGTCATGCAGTTTAAAATTTTTATTTCTTAATATCCAAATATATACATTCATACAAATCCAATTTATATCCCTGAGACTCTCTATCACTTTAAAAAATTACTTATCGTGACAGACTGAAAAAGTGGTTTCTGTTTAGCATATTCTTCTCACAGAATTTGAGGAGAAAAGAAACCCATTGGCTCACTTCCTTCAAATGTTATTGCTAAAAGCTAATGAGCTACATCAAGAGACAATGAAGAGTTCTGATAGGGGTTCTATGATTGAACAGAAACTCATTAGAAAATCAAATAATTTTGCTATCATAATGTGTTTTGACAATGAACATGAATTCCATTGTATCAGGAGGATATAGCTTTTCTGTCTTTTAAGGTTTCAAATCCCCCTGACTTTGGGAGGCCAATGTCCTAATAGGGAAAACTATTTGGAAAAAAAAAAACTTTTTTTAAAGCAACAACATGCTGTTTTCTTTTCTGTTTCTATTTTAAATGACAGGTGTGTATATAACACCAGGAATTTTCTACTTTGATTATCTAAAAACTTTGAAACACATTGCTGTGATTCAAACCAGTGCAAAATGTGCTGTACTACTGAAGCCCTGATTGCAGAGATCAGCTTAGGCTGCTTAATAGGAAAGGCCATTCTATACAACAGTCCTTTACTTTGTTCAGTATCTTGTCAATGAAAGAATGAAGATGCCAAATGAAATGTCAAGTCTTTCTCTTCCCTTCCTGTTTATTCCCTGACAATAGTTTACAGTTTGGTATTTCAGCAGATACCAAGGAAAACTTGATGTCTCCTTGGACTGGGAATAGTGACTATTGTAGGAAAATGTGAGAATTACAGCTTAAAGTGTTTGCTTTGAGGGAGGTAAGAGATTAACAAATTCTTCTGGAAGCTCACTATTACAAAGAAATCCCCCCTAACTCTGGTACATAGGTTTGATGCCTTATAACAGAATAACAGAGTTGGAAGGGATTTTGGAGGTCTTCTAGTCCAACCCCTTGCTCAAGAGGAAACCCTATACCATTTCAAACAAACTGTTGTTCAATCTCTTCTTAAAAACCTCCATTGTTGGAGTACCCACAACTTCTGGAGGCTAGTCATTCAACTGATTAATTTTTTTAACTGTCAAGAAATTTGTCCTTAGTTCTAGGTTGGTTCTCTCCAGTGGTGGGCTCCTCCCGGTTCGGCCCGGTTCAGCCAAGCCGGTAGCGGTGAGGATATGATGTCACTGAACCGGTTGTGCCCCCCTGCCCCCTGCCCCCCCGGCGTTATTCTTACCTTTTATTTGGCCCCACCCCCAATCTATTGCTGCCTCCTGAGTCCCAGCTGATTGACTAGAGGGGAAAAACTTGTTTAAACTCTTGCCGCGGGGCTTCAAAGGGCCGCCCTACAGCTGATCAGAGTTAAAAGAAAAAAAAATGAATAGATCAGTGGTTCCCAAAGTGGGCGGTACCGCTCCCTGGGGAGGGGTGGGATGCGGTAAGAGGCATGGGGGATGGCAGGGGGGGCGCTAGAGGCAAAAGGGGGCGGCAGGGGGGTGCTACATGGCAAGGAGAGTGGCCCCCACTCTTTGGCCAGTGAAGTTACCTCCTTGCAAGCAAACAGCAAGAAAAAACAACTCCTTTCAGCTTCAGCATAGGCTAATTAGCCAGTTGATTAGATCGGCCTCCTGACTCTCAGCTGATTTGCTCTCAGCTGGTTTGCGCAGGGCTCTGCTGCTTGCTGCAAAGAGTGCTGGAGCAGATTTTTTTTCCCTAGCTATGCTGAAAAACAAAACTGAAAGTAAAGCAGTCTGTTGGCTTTGCTGTTTGCTGCAACGTTGGAAAATTAGACAGAGGCAGATTTCTTTTCTTTTTCCTCACCAAAAAAGGTAGGTGCAAACAATGGGAAATTTAGGGCAAAAGAGGAGAGTTCAAGATTTTAAAACACAAAAGAAAAAAAGCTCTATTTAACTAGGGAATTGTAATAATTGAGATACTATTAATTGTATATTGTGTTAAAAGCAGAAATGGTTAAGTTGTGGTTTGGAGGAATATATCGGGGAAATTATTTGGTTTATTATTATTGGTAAATATAATTTTTTGATTTGTAAGAAATTGGATTGCATGGAAATAATTGGAATATTCATGTTCATATTGATTAATATATAAAAAGATAGTTATATAACTAATTAATTTATATTAAAATGTTGAATTTGTATTAAACAACTGTAATATTACATAATTAACCAACGTGAAGGTGAATATAAAAATAGATGACAATGGGAAGGGGTATAATATAGAATAGAAGGGAAAAATTTGATTTTGATTATGATTGATTAAGATTGGAGATGAGGATGAAGAGTAATGTTGGTTTTTTAAAAAAATAGATGAGGAATAAATATGGCAAAAAGGAAATATAGAAATTGCAAATGTAATTGAACTAAACACTGTTTAAATTTGTGAACCGGCCAAATACTCTGTTCAAAGAAAATACATTGCATGTTTGTATGTGTGTTTCTAATTATTGCTATTTATTCATATTTGTTCTCTTTTATTCTTTAAAGTTTAACAATTCATTCTTTATCTTAATATCTTTATATTTGTTTGGGGTTGCCTTTCTTCCCTTTCATCTTTTTTATTGTACAGCAATCTTTCTCCTTAAACCTACCGCCTCTCTCTTTTCTTTCCTTCTTACTTTCTCTTCCCCCCTTCTTCTCCTCCCTACTTCCTCTTCCTTTCTCCTTCTCCTCCTCTCTTCCTCCCTCTCTTACCCTCACTCCTACTTTAATTTCCCTTCCCTTCCTTCCTCCCTTCTCTTCCTTCCCTCTCTCTCCTTCCTTCTTCCATCTCTCTTCTCCTTCCTTCATCCCTCTCTATTGCTGTATTCCTTTTCAATTTTATATTTTCTTACTTACTTGTGGGACAGAAACCAGCTCTCAGCCCTCCTTGTGACTTCTTGAAAAGCATCCGTCCCACACGCTCACCGCCTTAGGAGGCAGGGGAGGGCTGCAGGTTGATCCCAAGGGGGTCTGGGGCTACTGGTCTACCAGTTAACAGCCTGGTAGACCAGTACCTCTGCTAAATCCTAAAGAATTGTCATATGACCATCAAGCCACACCCACAAAATAAGCCACGCCCACAGAACCGGTAGTAAAAAAATTTAGAACCCATCCCTGGTTCTCTCCTTGATTAATTTCCATCCATTGCTTCTTGTCCTGCCTTCAGATCGGGGTGAAATCTACTTATCTTCCTTACTGGTTCGGAAGTGCACAGACCATTTTCACAACAAACTATTTTGTGTTAAATTTACATTTACCAACAAAGAAATAAAGGGAGACTAGTATAGATCTATTTCAAGCTATTTAGCTCTCATCAGTTAGCCATACCCTTCTGGGATTTGATTCGTAGGCCTTTATGTGCATTTCTCTTTAGCCAGGTTCTTCCTACGTAAACCAAGATTTTTATGCAGCCCTAGTTCAGTGAAATCCAAATCCACTAGTTTCTAGGCTTTTTTTCCAGCAGCCAGCAAGCTCCTTGCTGCCCATTGGGAGACTAAGGAGAGTAAGATAGATCTATTTTGGACTTATAAGCCCTCATCAGTTAGCCACACCTTCATCCCATGTATTCTCCCTGTAATGGTACAGTATTTGTTTTCTTTTCTTTTCGTAGGCCTTTATGTTTATTTCTCTTTAGCCAGGTTCTTCCTACATAAACCAAGATTTTTATGCAGCCCTAGTTCAGTGAAATCCCAATCCACTAGTTTCTAGGCTTTTTTTCCAGCAGCCAGCATACACACACATTTACACATATATATAAAACACGTATATATATATATATATATATATATATATATATATATATATATATATATATATATATATATATATATATTTGTTTTCTCAGGTTTTCGCGGGTGTTTGTATGTAGGTCTTTGGTTATTCGGGTCTTCTCCCACGTAAAATTGGAAGTGTCTTGGCGACGTTTCGACGAAGTCTCATTCGTCATCTTCAGGCTGGTGTTCTCGGCTTCGTGCTTCCAGGAGCAATGTGAGATCGTAGCTGTCTCTTCCTTTTAACTGCTAGTGGGGGTGTGAGCTGATTGGGTGGGAACTTGGCTGTGTTCTGATTGGGTGGAGGTGTGTTCTGATTGGTTAGGGGCTCGGCTGTGCTCTGATTGGATGGGGGGTTGGTTGTGCTCTGATTGGCTGGGGGTGTGTTCTGTTTGGGTGGGGGCTTGGTTGTGCTCAGCTTAGTCTGAGTTGCAGGGGGATTTGAGCTGGTGAGCTGCGTTGTTGTTGTTTGGCTTCGTGTTTGTGGCCGTGCGAGCTCTTCATGGTGGGTGTCAGTCTGCTTCATGTATGGATTGGAGAGGTTTAAAGTGGCTAATGATGCAGCTGCAGTCTGGCTTCTGGTCCTTGGTCGTGGCTCATTATCAGTGTGGGTTTGAGTCTGCTTTCTGCGTGGATGTGTGGTGGTGACATCCTGTGTGGCTCTCGTGAGTGTGGGTCTGGTGTCATTCGTCGTGTTAGGGACCCGTTTGTCAATAAGGGCGGGTTTCCAAATGGCTGGTAGGCGGGAGGTATCGTCTCGTTTGTTCATGCTGTGTGGGCGTTTTTCTATCTCGATGGCTTCTCTGATTATTCTGTTGTTAAAGTGTTCAGTTTTGGCGATAGTTCTGGTCTTTTTAAAGTCAATATCATGTCCTGTGGCTTTAAGGTGTTGGACCAGGGAAGAAGTGGGTTCTTCTTTTCTGACTGAGTTCTTGTGTTCTTCTATGCGTGCACTTATTCGTCTGTTGGTTTGTCCGATGTATGTGGTGGGGCAGGCGGTGCATGGGATTTCATATACTCCTTGATTTTCTAACTCTATTTTGTCTTTGGGGTTCCTTAGGATGGTGGATATTTTTCGGTTTGTGCAGAATGCTGTCTTGATGTTATGTTTGTGGAGGATTTTGCTTATTCTGTCTGTGGTGCCTTTTATGTATGGGAGGAGGGCTTTGCCGTTTTCTTGTTCTGTGTCTTGGATTTTAGTGGGGGTTTCTTTTTGGATTAGGTTGGTGATCTTATTTCTTTGGAATCCATCCAGCCGAGCCCCTAACCAATCAGAACACACCTCCACCCAATCAGAACACAGCCAAGTTCCCACCCAATCAGCTCACACCCCCACTAGCAGTTAAAAGGAAGAGACAGCTACGATCTCACATTGCTCCTGGAAGCACGAAGCCGAGAACACCAGCCTGAAGATGACGAATGAGACTTCGTCGAAACGTCGCCAAGACACTTCCAATTTTACGTGGGAGAAGACCCGAATAACCAAAGACCTACATATATATATATATATATATATATATATATATATATATATATATATGTATGTATGTATGTATATATAAAACACACACACACACACACACACACATATATATATATATACATACATACATGTATGTATCTATGTATCTATGTAGTATGTATGTATGTATGTGTGTGTATATTTATGTATATGTATGTGTGTGTGTGTGTGTGTGTGTGTGTGTATATATATATATATATATATATATATATATATATATATATATATATATAATGTCTATGTGGGTATACATGTGTGTGTGTATGTATGTAAAATGTGTATGTGTGTATGTGGCTAGAACAACACCATTCACATATATTTAGGCAGAACAAGTAGCTTTATTATAAAAATGTCCTTCTTTCCACTTGTTCTATTTAAATTTTTTCTCACTAGACCTGAAATTGCATAGTGACTACTCTGTGTTCTCAGCTTAGAAAAGGTTGCCTGGCAGGTTATTTTAAATTAATGATTTTTCTTTTGCTGAGTACCTGATTTTTCTCCTGAGATGGGATACCTGGAAGCTAAGAGTGAAACCCTTCCATATTAGGTCACTGGAAAAATAGTAAAACAGCACACCAATAGACATTTTATATATATAAAAAATAAAAGCCCAGGAGAAATCTAGGGCTGTACTCAGCATATCTGGTTTCTAAAATATTGGTTTAATACCTCTACTTACACCTTGGACCCCTAAACTTAGTGCAATTTCAGAAATATCATTATATGGGTAAACAAAATTATTAACTATGAACTCCTAGCTTTGTGTGCTCTTTTCCGTGATCTTGCATCCCAGGGGTCCCCAACCCCTTGTCCATAGCTGGCTACCAGTCAGTTGCCTGTTGGGAACTAGGCAATACAAGCAGCAGGTGAGTGCAAGAAGCTTCATTTGTGCATGCACGGGATCATGGTGAATGTGTGAACCATGCCCTCCCCTCAGCACTACTACCACCTCTGGTTTGTGCAGCCAAAAAGACTGGGGATCGCTGCTATATCTTATCATCAGTATTTTAACCTCATCTCTCTAATTGAATGTCCAGTGGTCTCTACCCCATAATGTTGTGTCACTGTTGAAGAAAACTTTCTCTTTGGATTTATATTGAGGATTTCTGCTCCAGTCCCTGAAATCTTACCGAACATAAAGATGTAAACATGTGGCTTAAATTTTCTTTCCTGTCAACTGGTTTAAGCATTGCATTTATCAGTCACAGCCTCTTTGGGGGTACCGCCTATCCCTCTGACTCTCCCTTCTGTGAAAAACCATTCAATGGCTAGCTTGAAAAAATCGTATTTTCCTTTGTCAATAAAATGCTTTGTATTTAGGGAAAGCTCTATTTTTACCACAACTACAAGTTAAGCTGCTTTGGGGGGGCGTTCTGCTACCTGAGGCAATGCTTGTAAGAAAAGCATCCTCTGTTATTATTTTGAAAAATCTGCTAGCCTCTGATTCCGGTCTACTGGACTGATAACAGTTAATCAGTTGACAAGATAAAACCAGGACTGCAGAAGGAACAGATATCCCTAGCAATAGAACTAAATTTCCTTCCAGTTGTTATATTCTCAAAGGTTTATTGTCTAAAACAAAAAAATGCAGCTTTTCCTACTGCTACATAAAAATAGAGATAAGAGCACATCTCTCCATTAATGTGTTTGTCTATCTATTCACAGTATTCTTATGTCACCTTTTAGAATAAATCAGGCTGCTCACTTACATAAAATATAAGGTATATGCACAAAAATCATAGGAATGTCAATCACACACACACACACAAAGAATTTTGGTCTCCCATTTTCTATCATGATAAAATTATAATCACTTAACAGCTTCTTTTTATCAGAAAAGGACAACATTTGCAAGAAGGTTAAACCATTGAAGGGGAGGAGGCATTTCAAATTTTACTGAAATTGGTGCAAGAAATTTTGAGCTGTACTCAAAAATGTGACATTCACATCTTTTGGTCTCTCTTGTGATCTACCCTCACAGTACCCTTTGGATCAAAATAGAACTGGAAAGGGGGCTGTTTACAAAACAAAAGGCAAAGTTTGTTATTTACATGTTTACATGTGAAAAAGTAGAATATAAGCAATGAATTATTCGTAAGTGAAATAAACAAAAGAGGAAGAATAAACAAACAATAAGGCACTTGAGAACTTATGGTCCTAGAAGCAAAAGATAGGAATATCATAATAGACAAAGAAAGAAGGGGGAAATGAAATAGGTAGAAAATGATTAAAATGAAAAAACTGGGGGGGAAAAACACAAAGTACCATATTTTTTGGAATATAAGATGCACCTTTTTTCCCCCAAAAAGAGGGTGAAAATCTGGGTGCGTCTTATACTCCAAATTTAGCCCCGCCCGGCTTCTCAAATGGAGGTTTCAGAGGCTGAAAAAAGTATCAGAAACTACGCTTCAGAAAAGAAGCCCCCAAGCAGAGCTTCAGAGGCTTTTTTTCTGCAGTTCTGTTTTGGAGGCTTTCAGAGGCAGGAAAAAAAGTTTTTTCTGAAACAGAGTTTCAGAAGTTTCAAAGGCAGAAAAAAAAAGCAAAAAAAAAAAAAAAAAAAAAAGCAAGGCACAGGGCTCACAACCAAGGAACCTGTTTCTAAAATTCACCTCTGGGAACAGCTGATTGGGGGTACTCTGGAGGCCAATCCACCTTTTCTTATTTTCCTCCCCCAAAATTCAGGTGCGTCTTATACTCCGAAAAATACGGTAGTTGAAAGAGCATCAAATTTAAATCCACTTGGAGAAAAAGAGAACACCATCATAAACCAGAGGTGTCAAACTTGGGGCCTGCGGGTTGGATGCATCATGCGCTGGCCACCCCCAACCCTGTTTTAGCGAAGTAGAAAAAAAGTTGCGATCTGTCATGTGATGACAATGTGATGAGTTTGACACCCCAGATTTAGACTTATATCAGTTCATTTAGGGACTGTTCGAAGTTACAATGGCACTGAAAAAGTGACTTATGAGCTTTTTTCACAATTATGACCATTGTAGCATCCCCCTGACCACGTGATTTATATTCGGATGCTTGCCAACTGATTCACATTTATGACAGTTGCAGTGTCCCAGTGTCATGATCCCCTTTTGCAACCTTCTGACAAGCAAAGTCAATGGAGAAATCAGATTCACTTAGCAACTGTTAATAATTTAACAACGTCAGTGATTCAGTTAACAAATGTGGCAAGAAAAGTTGTAAAATGGGGCAATATTCACTTAACAAATTTCTTACTTAGCAACATAAATTTTGGGTTTTATTGTGGTCATAAGTCAAAGACTACCCATAATTTCAGTGGTGGGAGGTCTGCGTCTGAGTGTATAGCATGATGTCATAATCTTGTCATTCATCCAAAAGTTTTTATTGGGAACCAACAATCTTCAGTAGCTCTTTGATTTCAGGATCATGACATGTCAATTCCTGAATCCAATATTTCCTACCCTCTACCCTTTCCTCACCAAAGTAGTATTACATAAGCAAGGGACTCTTCTTCCCCTCCCCACTCCCAACCTTTTGGAGCCTGTCATGAATTGTCTTACCATGTTGAGCTAATGGACTAATGCTAAAGGTTTCCTGGAGACTGGATCGGAGATGGGATGAATTAGAAATGCTCATCCCACTTCAAATGAGTTTAAAATCCACATTTCCAACATAAATTTGAACTCCTTTTATATATTCTGAATAATTTTTCTGGAGTTGTATACCCATGGCATATCATTTTATTTAAATTCTTTTATGTTATAATATCATTTAATTTTCAATCTTTTTAGTGATATATTTTCCCACTGTCCTGTCATGGAGGTTCCATCAGATTGAGTCCTTCTGAAGAATCTCAGATCAACAGATGTTGTTGTTTGATGGTGTTACAAGATGTAAACCGTTTCAAGTAAACCTACCTTTTGCAATTGATTGATCGTGATTTTGTCAATGTCAGTGGTGTACAAGTGGTGCTCCGGTTGTTTTGGAATTGCATCCAACCTGACCATTCCTATTGATACTAGGTTTGCTTTCTTTGGCCACAGTCATTCTACTTCTATTTGCAGGTAGTTTGTTATCTTCTCCAGTTCTTTCTCTTCTATTCTGCTGTCTTCGGGTCCTGCCACATCTACTAGCCAGATTTTTTTGTTTTTCCTATGAACAATTGTTAAATTTGAGGGGTTACGTGGCGAGCACTTGTCTGTTTGAAATCTAATTCTGTTTATTTATTTATATCTCACCTTTATCATTTTTATAAATAACTCAATATGGCAAACATACCTAATATTCCTTTCTCTTCATATGCTACATTTCTGTATCTCACTGAATTTAAGTTTTGTCTTGTAACATGGAATATGTTAGATCGGCGCAGGGAAAAGAAGACGCGACCAGCGTTGGTCCATTCAGTACCTTTATTTCAGCTCTGAATGAAGGCAGACGGCTGTGCTGCCGGAGCTCTTTTATACGCTTCGGCAGACTCAGCCGTCCAATGACAGTTGTTTGAAATTCCCGCCAGTGCATTAGTCAATCCCCTGCGGATGTCCTTATAAGGACATAACAGAATACATTTTAGCACCCAAGATGTATGATATAATAAGCCTTCATAAGGTCAGATAATTAGAATTGTGTGATTCATAAAAGAACTGCTTTAATTACTCCTTTTGTTAGGAGGACAATATTCCTATGGGTTTAAAAAAGGAATAGAAAATTTTTTAACCATTTACATCTGCAAGATTTTTTAAAATGCAAATTGCACTGCTTTTGTTTACTGGCATATAAATTTTCCTGAGGCAGGCCTTTAAAATGCAAATTATCCTTAATGTAAACAGCCTTTTAAATGTAACTATTATTGTGTGCATATAATTTTCATTTATACACCTTTTTGTTCCAGAAGATTTCTTTCTTTTTTTCTCCAAATTTTTGATTGAGGAAAGATGAATGCTATCAGACTTGGTTTGATTCTAGTGTTCGAACCATTAATACTTAAATGGGAATGAAATACCAAAATTAATTTCCAGTGAAATCCACAATGAAATTATTTTCCTTTCCTTTGCCGGCATTTAAATTAGCTGTACAATAAAGGCCAATAAACATGACAGGATACAATTTTATCATTAGACAGAAATATTGATATTTGTTGACACTGAATATTAGAGAATGCAATTGATTATTATTAATAGATACTTCCTTGATTAGATAATACTGCTTTCAACTCTCTGATGTAGAAGAAAGAGGAAATAATAGTTTGGAGGGTTTCTTAGAAGGCTCAGGTCAATCCAAGCAGTTTTCAGATTTCATGAACTGAAATAAAAGTCATAAACTTCATTTTCTGTAATGCTTTCAATGTCCTAACCATTGGTGGAATTCAAATGTTTTACTACCGGTTCTGTGAGTGTGGCTTGGTGGGCATGGCGTGGCTTGGTGGGCATGGCAAGGGAAAGATACTGCAAAATCTCTATTTCCACCTCACTCCAGGGGAAGGATACTGTAAAATCCCCATTCCCTCTCCACTTCTGGGCGAAAGGATATTGCAAAATCTCTATTCCCATCCCACTCTTGGGCCAGCCAGAGGTGGTATTTGTCGGTTCTCCGAACTACTCAAAATTTCCACTACCGGTTCTTCAGAACCTGTCAGAACCTGCTGAATAGCATCCCTGGTCCTAACCATCCTTAGCTTATATTCAAAATAGGTGTTTCTGTAGAAAAATCCTAGCAGAGGTTTTCTAGCAGGGATAGGCAAAATGTGTCTTCAGTTTTGTTTTGTTTTGTTTTGTTTTTGGATAGAGAAGTTCCTTTCAGCATGGCTGGTGTCAAGGATCATATAAATTCTTGACCCAAATATCAAATATCTGAAGGAAATCAGATTGCTTATTCTAGAACAAGCTAAGTAAATACATAATCAGAAACACTAGGTTACTGTATATTGATTTTCAAGCATAGGAAATGAAAAGGGAGAATTCTAATGATAGGACCCATTCTCCTCCATTTCGCAGTTTTCAGTTTTCATAAAGACCCCTGAATAAGATTGATTGTTTTTAAAGGACCTTTCTAAATGTTTCTTTTAAGCCAGGCATTTTCTGAATTTGGTGGTACCACTAGTCATTGTAACAATTACATGAATTTGAACTGCTTAGCTTCTAAAATTAGGCTAGTGATTGGATACTCAACAGAAAACAGTAGGAATAAAACAGCATTCCCAAACTGTGCTATTTGTCATCTCAGCACAAAATAAACTGAAGCAACAAATCACTTCTGAATATGCTGTATTTTTCTCTCTGCAGTCCCAAAAGATTACAGTTCAAAGAAAAGAGTAGCATCCCACTCACTGAAAGTATTTCAAGGACAGAGAAATAAACTCAGTTCAACTGGAAACTTAAGGTCAGTATATGAAAGGAAATATAGATTAAAAAAAAAACTTTTGGCACAATAACTTTTAAATATTAATATTGACTTCCCGGCTGAATGCAACATTTTTGTTTGATGACATTTTACAGAATTATGCAGTAGGTGACCTCTCTGTATTCTAATGTATCCCTCTGGAGAAATTGGATTTTTTTTTTTCCTTTTGGGTAATATGTCACCCATTGATATGCATTATTAGTTCATGATAGCTTAGTTGCTTCAATAAAAACACACCTCCTTGGTTAGAGCATCCTTATAACTTGCACTGAACTTGAAAACTTGGTGATACGATGTATTAAAAAGTAAGTGCTGGTGTCTTTGTAAACTGGGGCAGAAGGAATTGAAAACAAATCAAATCTCAGAACCAATTCCCCTATTAAGCCACCAAATACTGTATCTACACAACAATTCCCTTGAAATCCTGACCTCATTTTCATGAATGGCCTCTTCATTATCAAACAGAACCCATCACTGAAAGGATAACATCAGGCAAGACGGGATTAAAGGTTCACAGTTTTAGTATATTAAACCAGTGGTGAAATCCAATTTTTTTTTTACTACTGGTTCTGTGTTGTGGCTTGGTGGGCGTGGTGTGGCTTGGTGAGCATGGCAGGGGAAGGATACTGCAAAATCCCCATTCCCTCCCCACTCCTGGGGAAGGATATTGCAAAATTTCCATTCCCACCCCACTCTGGGGCCAGCCAGAGGTGGTATTTGCCAGTTCTCTGAACTACTCAAAATTTCCACTACTGGTTCTCCAGAACCTGTCAGAACCTGCTGGATTTCACCCCTGTATAAAACCATACCCAATCTATAACAAGCAATAGGACCTGAACTGAGGTTAGTTAACTTCTGGAATGTGGATACCACCACCAGTGCTTGGAAGTAAACCAATTAAGTAGCTTATTCTATTTCATTGTTTGTCTGCTTTTAAAGACAGATAAAGAGTTGTTGCTTGCTTGATCAAAACTTACTGGTCATTTTGGAGGAAACTGACATTTGGGGACTCCAAAGATAGGATTTGCCCTATTTTTTCAATTTTGTTGGCATGAGATATAGTCACTCCTTACTCTCTGAAACTTACTCTCCTGATACTTAGCAAATCAATAAAACAAAAGGATGCCTGAACTTTTTGCATTGGTGGGCAAAAGTCAAAATGGATCAAAGTGCAATACAAGTCAAATGGGAGTGTATGGAATAGATTAAAAAACAAACAAAAACAGTCAGATCCTATCAAAGACCATCAGAACTGGCTGCTCTTTTGGTTTCTATTCCTTTTCTGCTACATAAGGAAAAGGGGGAGGGGGAGCTGAACTTATGCCAAAAGATGCTGAAGAAAACGTAAATGCCCCTTTGTCAGGATGAACACCATTGGATAAGCACACTTATATGCTCAGTGAGGGTTCTCATGTGTTCTCTCTGAAAGAAGGGAGAACAAAATCCTCCTCCTTAACATGAAAATCTGTTCAAGAATTCAGATGAGAAATCAGATGAGTCTTAATGTCTATGGAGATTCTCAGTCATCCAGGTCATGGTTGTCCCAAAGGTGCTTCTTCAAGATGCAACTAAATTTTCCTGTTTTTTTTTTGAAGATGTTTCATTTCTCATCCAAGAAGTTTCTTCAGCTCTGAATGGATAGTGGGGAATGGAAGGATTGACAGCTGGTCATTTGCATTTTTTAGAGAGTTGTTGAGGGCACTTGGAGGTTTATCTGTGTCCTCAAGGTCACCTGAGTAGTGCAAATGGTTGTGGAGCCTTCTTGGAACTGCTGCAAGGACTTTATTGCAGACTGCAGATAGATGATGTCATATCCTTTCCCTTCTGTTGAGAGAGAGCTGTTCAATTTTGACATAGATGGCCTCTTTGACCATGCTTTCAAATCGGCGGGCCTCTCTGCCCAAAATGAGGTCTTTGCTGTCTTCAAAAGAGTGGCCTTTGTCTTTTAAATACAGATGGACTGCTGAATCTAGTCCTGATGGGTTTGTTCTCCTATATTGTGCCATGCGTTTATGAAGTGGTTGTTTTGTTTCTCCAATGTACAGATCTGTACATGTTTTATTTATTTATTTATTTTGTCAAGCATGTATTTTATGACAGATACAAGTGTAAACATAATTATAAATACATGAAAAGGATATGAATAAAAGAAAACATTAGGACAGGGACGGTAGGCACGCTGATGCGCTTATGCACGCCCCTTACAGACCTCTTAGGAATGGGGTGAGGTCTACAGTAGACAGTCTAAGGTTAAAGTTTTGGGGATTTGGGGAAGAAACCATAGGTAGTGAATTCCAGGCATTGACAAATCTGTTACTGAAGTCATAGTTTCTGCAGTCTAGTTTGGATCGGCTTACCATGAGTTTGTATCTATTGTGTGCTCTTGTATTGCTTTGGTTGAAGCTGAAGTATTCATTGGCTGGTAGGACATGTCTCACTGCATTGTGCTACATATACCATGTTGCTCAGTTTGTGTCTGGGTGTTTTATCCTTGAGGTGGACAAGCTTCTGCCTTAGTGTATTCTTGGGCTTAAAGTGTGCACCTATGTTGTGTTGGCTGAGGATCCTTCTGAGCTTTTCAGATATTCCTGCAACGTATGGAATGACAACATTGCTTCGTTTACTGTTCCTTTCTTTTTTCTTTTTCTTTTCTTTTGTCTTATGCTTGCCTAGTTTCCATGAAGTAAATGTTGCTGTAATAAAAGTGAATGAAGATCAACTTTCATTTACATGACATGAAACAATACATTTAAAGGCACATGAAACGAGAGCTAGCCTGGTAGGCAAAATATCATCTCCAGTTTAGATAATCCTCAGCAGTTTGACACCCCCAATTCAATTTTTCCCATTGCTTTGCCATGATAGGATTACCTGGGGGAGGTGAGGGGGAGGGAGAATTTTCAGCTTTATTTCATTATTTCTCCATCGCAAGGTCTAACAAAGTGAATCTACCCTAAGAGACCTGCATCTGCTATCTATTCACTTTCAGGCCCAAACAAGATTTATTGTCAAATATTTAGAATGTAAATATTGAAAACAGCAACTCCTTTGACACCATCTTGTTTCCATAGCAAGTTTCCTCCCCCCCACCCGAAGCTCCTTTCCAAATTATCTTCCTAGTTGCTAACCATATTTTGAAGCAGGAAGGATGAAGCTTCCAATTTCTTCCCTTCTGTAACACATAAACAGTAGTAGTTGGAGAGTAGTTGGGAGGCAATGCAGCAGCATCAGTGAGCAACAGTTATGGGAGCTCATTAAATAGCTCTCTGCCTCCTTGTCCACCATATACCTTTTCTATTAGTTGCTCTCTGCTTTTCTCTTTCTTTTTCCCTCCCTCCATGTTTATGCCTTTTATTCATATAATCGTAAGAACAGAGTGGCATTCAAGACTATTCTATGGCGCACTGGGGCATTAACAGTAGCATCAGGTTGCTTTGGAGGATATAATTTATTTATTTAAAATTGGAAAGGTTTTGCTCATCTTCACAATTAATCAAACAATTTCCTTTAAGATGAGCAGTTCAAAGAAATAAATACTTTGATTCTTTCTAGCTGACAAAACAGAAAAACTATTCCCCCCCCCCCGATTTTTATTCTCTATTGCTAAAGGGTTTATTTTCAGTCAACATCTGCATGTAAGAGACATTAAAACAATAATCTAAACAAATGTTTCGCTTAGAGTTAGCCTTTAGGTCATTTTCTTGTATGAAGAAATGCTAATGTGTAATGATTGTCTTAAATATTAAGAAAGCTGCTTTCCAGTTAACAAATTCAAAAATATGCCCTTGGTCTGTGGCTTAAGGTTTGTACTGTTTCATGCAGGCTTACATTAATGGAAGTATATTCTTTACCATTTATTCTACATTGGCTTAGTGAAACATCTAATTTTCTGAGAATGGAAGCACAGGGGAATCTCTAATTCAAAAGGAGAGAAGTTGTGTTAAATAATAACTCTCAGTGGTTCTAGCAGGAGGTCCAAAGAGGAAGACTGCTGGCAGCTGTAGTTGACTCCTCCACTTCTGCACTAATCTTTCAATATTTCACTTCTGAAGTAGGATCTGGTTATCAGTATATTAATACATGTTATATTAATTTTGCTCATAAAATTCCTTTCTCTTTTCCAATAAGCCTTAGGGCAGGAAGGAGAATCAATAGTGTAAAAGAAATGGCTTAGAACTAGTCAGTTTTCACCTTGAATTTTTCCTTCTTGTTTTCTTTCTCCTAAAGTCCAATGACTTTCTAATGGTGTCAGGGTTCCAAGTAACACCCCCAACCAAAAAAACCTCTAAGGCTTGAGTTTCCTCAAAGTTCCATTTTATTAGAGATTTCATACTGGCACATCTGGGAAAACCCGAATCTCAGAGCTTTCAGGTTTTCCCCACTCAAAGGAAAGTTCAAGTCCCTGCTCAACAACCCACATGTCCATCACATGGCCCAATCAAAGTGCCGTCCCAGCTGGAGATGCCTCCCAGTTCCATCCATCCAGTTGCAAGGCAAGATGTCCTTGACTTTCTGAGAAAGGAATGTTATTATGACTATATATCACCCTGGCTCCATACAATCCCCCCTCCCAGTTTCCCACAGCAATAAATGTGGCAGGCCTGAAGATCCAGTAAAAAAGATGGCTTCCAGGCCTGACACATGGCACCATGACACCCACCAGGAAAAGAGAAGCAAAATAGTTAAGCATGTGTTCTGAAAACAGATGATATCTGGAGATATCCAATGATTATTTTAGGGACAGAGGCAGAGAACAATAGAGTTCAGCAGACACTAGTTGCTTTGATTATTGAACTTCATGTGCCTGTACATCAGGGGTGAAATCTACTTACCTTCCCAACTGGTTCGGAAGTGCATGTCACATGTACACGCAGACCCTCTGTGCATGCGCAAATCCTTCTGTACATGCGCAGAGGGTAAAAAACAGGTTACTTCCTGGTTAAAGCCAGGAAGTAATAACGACTGGGCAGATGGGCGGAGCCTCGCACCACCATCGCTACCTGTTCTCTGAACCTCTGGCTGCCATCGCTCCAACCGGTCCAAACCGGGAGCATTTCACCCCTGCTGTACATCTTGGCTGTGAAATACCTGCTTCTATACTCTTTCTTCTGTCAATTTATCTCTCTCTCTCTCTCTCCCCCTCTCCCCTCATCAGGGCACATGCATATCTTATGTATACATATGTCTTCTCTGGCTGCCTTATTCCTTTGCTCACAGTGGGGCTTAAATGCGGAATCTAGTTCATCTGTTTATGACAAGGAAAGATTGAGTGGATAGCTCTTTTCCATGAATGAGAGCAATACATTATCCTGTAGGATAACAGTTGAACAGAAGACGTTGTTCTCAACAGCTTACATATGAGCAATCCCTAAAGGGATTTTGCTTTCAAATGCTGTGTAATTGTGACTGTTTACTGATCTGAAACAAGATATGCAAAATATAAGCAGCTGATCTTATAAAAAGCAAAAAGCAAGCTTTGAGGTGACTACTATTGTTCAAATCTCAGCTAAGTGTACTTATACACTATTTGCTAACAGTGCTAATAACATAAACACGAATTATGGCAAATAGCAATAGTGACAGCCCCATAGTAATTTACCGCATTCTCTGAGCAGTTTACAATGTAGTGGCATTGTATGTTTGCCTGTTGCCCTCAACAATCTGGGTCCTCATTTTACTGACCTTGAAAGGATAGAAGTCGGAGTCAACCTTTGAGCCCCATCAGAATCGAACTCCAGGCTGTGGGCAAAGTTTTGCCTGCAAAACTGCACTTTAACCATTGCACCACCAGGGCTCATTATACAACAAAAGTTTTATAACAAAAAAGAAAGAAGGATGTAACTAATATGAAAATGTGTGCCGTCTCCACAGTACGGTATGAAATATGTTTTCCAGCCAATTTAACTATTTTTTTCTTAATTTCAACTTGGTTTACAGATATATGTACATGTATTGTGAAATAATATATCACTGGTTTATATTTATGTATCACTTAGGCAGGGATAGCAGTAGTTAAAGCCAATACAGGATTTTTAAATAATAAAAGTTGCAAATAGATGTTGTATATTAAAAATAGGCAGAAGGATATGGATAGAAATTGAGATTGGAAAGACTGAGAGAAGATCATGGAGATTAAATGAAAATTTGTTTAGATATGAAAAAAACATAACAGAACTTAAAAAACAGATTAAAGAATTTTTTGAAATAAATTTGAATAAGGGTACCCCAATGGAAATTGTGTGGGATGCGAGTAAAGCGTATATGAGAGGGGTACTCATTCATATGAACTCTAAACATAAACTGAATCGACAAAAGAAAAGATTGGAACTGGAAGTAGAAATTAAGAATAAAGAACAGTTACTTATTAAAAATCCAACAGATGAAAGAATACGTGGTGCTATAAAACTTTTGAAAGATCAATTCCAAATGTTTATGGCGGAACAAGCTGCAACAAATTTACAATATGTGAAGCATAATACATTTTGCAATGCCAATAAACCGGGCAGATGGTTGGCTTATACATTAAGGAAGAAGCAGAGTATGCGGACTATTGATAGTATCGATATTGGAGGGAAAGAAATCTTTCAACAAAAATTAATTAAAGAAGCCTTTGTAGACTACTACACCAAATTATATGCTAAAGATGACATGCAGAATGGACTTATAGAAAAATATTTAGAAAATAAAAGAGTTACAAAAATTACCAAACAACAAAAGGAAAGAATGAATCACCCTATAACAGTTGAGGAGATAATTGTAGCAGTTAAACAATTGAAAACAGCTAAAGCTCCCGGAACTGATGGCTTGACTGCAGTGTATTATAAAACTTTGCAAGCAGAAATGGTGGAACAATTCAGAGACTTGTTTTGTAATATACAACAAGGGGGTAAAATACCCCCATCATGGAAAACAGCTTACATTTCTTTGATACCAAAAGAGCAAGTAGGTCCTAAAAAACCTGAGAACTATAGACCAATATCTCTTCTGAAAAGTGATTATAAAATTTATGCAAAAGTATTAGCCAACAGGTTGATGCCAGTAATTCAAGAGATGATTCATGATGATCAAGTGGGATTTATAGAAGGCAGATATATGAAGGACAATGTAAGGCAAGTTATAGATTTATTGGAATATCTTGAGAAGAATAAACAGATCCCTGCAGTGCTGGTTTTCCTGGATGCGGAGAAGGCCTTTGATAGAGTGGACTGGAATTTTCTATTAAAGACTTTAAAAGAGATGGACTTTGGGGATCAATTTATACAGGCAGTTTCAGCAATTTATCAAGAACAAAAGGCACAGATTATTGTTAATGGAAGTTTGACAACAGATTTTAATATTGAGAAAGGAACAAGACAAGGTTGTCCGTTATCCCCATTGTTATTTATTTTAACACTAGAAGTCTTGTTGAATACAATACGGGATTCGAGTACCTTAAAAGGAATAGTGATAAGGCAAGAGGACTACAGAATAAGGGCATTTGCAGATGATCTGGTTGTTACCCTAACACAGCCGATGGAATCGATAATCCAGATGAAAGACATTATAAAAGACTATGGTACAGTATCAGGATTTAGATTGAACCAGAAAAAAACTAAGATGATAGTTAAAAATATGACACAAGATCGAAAACACGAACTTGAAAGGAGGGCAGGTTTTGAGATTGTACCAAAGGTTAAATATCTAGGAGTTCAGGTTGCAGAATCGAATATGAAATTGCTTCAAAATAATTATGAGGTGTTGTGGTGAGATGTACAGAAAGATATGGAGACTTGGAAAAAACTGCAGCTGTCTTTACTTGGAAGAATAGCAGCAGTTAAGATGAACATTTTGCCAAGATTTCTTTTTTTGTTTCAAATGATTCCGGTGCTTAAAAGTGATAAACAATTGAAAGAATGGCAAAGAGGACTGAATAAGTTTGTCTGGAATGAGAAAAAAACGAGAGTGAAACTGAAAATTATCCAAGATGTTCCAGAAAGGGGAGGTCTTAAACTTCCAAACCTACAGTTATATTATGAAGCAGCAGCTCTGACTCAAGCAAGCGATTGGTTTGGAAGGAAAAAGACTGGAATATTAAATATAGAAAGTTTTGATCTTGAATTTGGATGGCATGCTTACTTATTTTATGAAGATAAAGTGGATAAAGTATTTAAAAGCCATATACTTAGAGATTCCTTGATGAGAGTTTGGAAGAAGCACCGATTTAAATGGGATTATAAAATACCGCTATGGCTGGATCTTGGTCATATCATGTGGAATACAAATATAATGTCACTCGGGGGGTTTTTATATAAAGAAGTTCTTTTTACAGATGCGGGCAGATGGCAACTGAAGACATTAGAGACACTGTTGGACGAAGGGATTAATTTAACTTGGTTACAGTATAATCAACTTCAACTGAGATGGAAAGAGGACCAAAAAACTGGTATTATGTTGCATGAGGAAGAATTGGTTAGACATATAAAAGAGAAAGGTCCAATGCATATTAAAAGGCTATACAATGTATTGTTAGAAAGGGATTCAGAAACTGAATTGGTTAAAGATTGTATGATTAAGTGGGCACAAAATTTTGCAGAACCAGTGATGTTGGAAACATGGGAAAAATATGGGTTCAGAATGTTAAATTTACACAATTGCAGAATTTGAGGGAAAATTTTTATAAAATGTTTTATAGATGGCATTTAGATCCTAAGAAATTGTCGTGTATGTACCCTAATGTTCAGCCAAAATGTTGGAGATGTGATTGTTTAGATGCAACATATTATCATGTTTGGTGGACCTGTAAGAAAGTTAAGGCTTTTTGGATAAAAATATGGTGGGTTATGCAGAATGTTTTGAAGAAAAAAATTCAATTTTCTCCACAATTGTTTTTACTGGGTATAGTAAAGGGTTTTACATTGGATGAAACTAAGTTGATATTGTGGACTAAATGTTTTTCTGAATTTAGGATGATTTATCCGAAGGACTAAAGGCTATCACAAGCCTCACCACTCCAACATCTTGAATCTCACAACTGGCTTCCGAGAATGCCTTTTATTTTGTTTTCATTACTAGTGCCCCCATTACAGTTAGAACAGTTAGAAATGGACTTTTCTCTCTAGTTTTTCATCACAGGCAGTCTGGTATGTCCTTTAGGTTCAGTTCTACCACCTTGACTTATATCCAGAAGTACATTGGTAAGCAGTCCAACTTTTGAAGACATAGTCTTTATACTTACATTGTAAAATTTGCATATTACCTATTATGTATACTACTAGGAGGCAATATGTGATCAGTTTCATTCTATTTGTGATTCATCAGATATACATGTATAATATATAAGGGCAGGACTCTGCTCTGAAAGCTTAAGGGATGGTGGGTTGTATATGCCATTCTAAGATATGGCCTTATTTCATGTGAATAGAATTATTGTTGTTCAGTTGCTAAGTTGTGTTTGACTCTTTGTGACTCTATGGACCATAGCACACCAGGCGTCCCCTCTCCTCCCTGGTCTTCTGGTTTTTGCCCAAATCCAGGCTCTTTGTGAATAGAATGGAATGCAGTTACTGCACCAACTCAAGATGGACAAAATCATTCTTGATAATAACTGCTTTTGAAACTTCAGATGTAGCCAGAATCTAGGAACATCCCAAACTGTTAACATTTGGAGCCTTGGTAGTACAGTGGTTTAAAACACCTTGTTATTAAGACCAGCTGCCTGCAATTACTGCAGGTTCGAATCTCACCAGGCTCAAGGTTGACTCAGCCTTCCATCCTTTCTAAGGTAGGTAAATTGAGGACCCAGTTGTGGGGGCAATAAACTGACTTTATATGAATATACAAAAGGATGAAGGCTATTGCTTAGCACATTGTAAGCCGCCCTGAGTCTCCGGAGAAGGGCGGCATATAAATCAAATTTTTTTTTTAAAAAAATTCTTTATAAGAAATGTTATCCATCCAAAATTGATTAAATTCTTATTCCAGAGTCCATTTGCTTCCTAACCAGGAGCACTTTGTCTAGATTAACTTTCAGTTTCTTAGCTCTCATTCAGCCTATTACTGCTGCCAAAACACTGATTCAAAATGTCACAAAATCTCTAATAATAAGTGAAAAAGAGAAATCAGAAAAGATTACAATGGATAGTCAAACAGAGGGATTCAGTAGAAACCAGCAGACATTGCACTACCTCAGTGTAGCTCCCTCTATTGACCATTTACTGGGATTATAAAGTTGTCTGTCTCAAAATTAGGCATAAAGCAATACTGAAACTACTGAGACAATCTGATTGTTTAATTATACAGTTAGAAATTAATAGAGCCATTAGAAGCCTAAGAAAGAAGAGATGTAAAAGTATCTGTATCTCATGCACAGAGTTCTTACTTACAATGTACTGATCAAGGAGAATATTTACAATATTCTCAATACTCTCAACTACAAGAACAGTTATAATGTAATTTGCTACTTCCCCTCTCCAAAAATTAAATACTCTCGACTGTGTTTTGATCCTTATTTTGTAGAACTTTCTCCTCCCTTCTCTGCAATAAGTTTTTACTATTAAACAGCTTTGATGAAAGATCACCATTCAACTTTTTATGGAACAGTGACAGAAAGCTGTTTTGGTTCTGTCATATACATTGGCTGATTGTTATTAACAGCTGAACTGTTACTGTATTTTTCGGAATATAAGATGCACCGAAGTATAAGATACACCTACCTTTTTTGGTGAGGAAAAGAAGAAAAAGAAATCTCCCTCTGCTTCTGCCTCTGAGCAATTTTGCAAACAGCCTGCTTTACTTTTATTTTCGTTTTCAACATAGCTTGATTAGCACAAGGAAAAAAAAATCTGCTCCAGCAGTTTACCTCTTTGCAGCAAGCAGCAGAGCCTTGTGCAAAACAGCTGAGAGCAAATCAGCTGAGAGTTGGGAGGCTGATCCAATCAACTTGTGCTAATTAGGCTGTGCTGAAGCTGAAAGGAGCTGTTTTTTTCTTGCTGTTTGCTTGCAAGGAGGTAACTGCTGCGAGGCAGAGGCCAAAGGGTGGGGGCCAGTGGGTGGGCGGGGCTACATTTGGTGTATAAGATGCACCTAAATTTTCACCCCCTTTTAGGTTAGGGGGGAAAAGGTGCATCCGAAAAATACGGTATTTATCTGTACCCTTAGCCTACAAATTCATAGCTTTCATTCTTTGTTCTTTTTTTTTTTCTTTAGATAGATTTTAAATCCAAACAGGATAAATCTGAGATGGTTAATAAGACACGAATCATTACTTTCAGGCTGCTATTGATCACCTTCCTTTACCTTTTGGCCTTATTGATATTTACTTCTCTTAGTATTGCTCTGACTGTAAGACACGGGCAATCTTTGTATTCTCCTTTTCACAATTCCACTTCTTTTCTTGACCTTTCCATCAGTGTTACAAACATTGTTATAAATTCTTCCCATTAGAACAATACACAAAATATTTTTATTATTATATGCTTGATTGCAAGCATATGGTTTTAGTAACGCAGGTGAACATAGAAACACTACATCATGCCATTTTTATGGCACTTATATTTAAAATTAATAAAACCTTCAGACAAATACACTAATAAACTTTTACGTGTATGTGTATAAATCTCTCTCTCTTTAATTTAAAATAATCCATCTCCTTTATAATTCATTATCAAAGCTGCCACAACTCCATCTCTGATCTTCATTGTTGTCTCTGAATATCTTGCCCTTTGCTTGTGATCCAAGTCTGTCAACAAAAGATAGATTATTATATTACAAGAATCCCAGGAATATCAACACAGCAGTGGATAAATAAGGTTTGAGGAACCTTGTAGAATTTACAATTCAGTACATAATGAATTAGATTTTCAACCTGTGGTGCTCCACAAATACAGAGACTTTCCAACACTGGTTTTTCCTCTTGTATCCAAATAGGCTGAAGGCATCGATTCAAAGAAGACCTCAATAAAAGCTTGTCACAAGGATAGGTTTATCAGAACCTGTAATAATGCCAACATTCTTTGACAACAGTTTATTCACAAAGAACCGTTTTGAATAACTTATGCGACAAAATTATTTTGAAAAGAATCCTTTGCAAACAGCCAGTCCTTTTATTTAACATTAAACTTTGGCTTGTATGCTTGTTCTACTGAAAAGGAATAACTTCAGAATACTATACACAATCTGGAAGCCCCGCCCCCCCACCATTTTAGTTATTCTTTCAAGCATGGTTAAGCTATGAATAAATGAGGGATCTCAATAGTTTATAAAAGACGATTGTCTTCACTTATCTACTAATGGAACATCATCTCTGCAGACATAAGATTGCCTCTCACTTTGACACTCTTTCTCAAAGCTCTGAAGACCTGGTTTTTCCAACAGGCCTAGGGACCCCAGAATGGGATAATTGTTATCACCTGGGGTGGGGTGGGAGGGTTTATTGCTTTTTTATTGTTTTTGCATTGGGCTTTTATCCATGTAAGCCATCTGGAGTCACTGAGAGTAAATTGAGCAGTCCTATATATTTTCTTCAATAAATACATCAAATTATAAAAAAAAAATGATGGGGGGAAGACCCATTTTCACACTCAGCAAGGCAATGAGATGCTTAGTGGGAGAGCTAGGGTGGTTTTAATAAATGTAATTGCAATGTTCCAACTTATTTATTTTATCCCATCTTCCATGCTATGTAGTAACTCTGAAGCCATTTCTCCTCCGAAGATCTGTAGTGGAGGTAGCACCAGAACTCTCCCTCTGCAGAAAAAGGAAGAACAGTAAGCATTTGTGCATCTTCAAACTTTCATTTGATAGATGAACTTCTCAGTATAGAAAATATGAGAAACCCAGATATTTACATGAATACTTGTTTTATTTCATTGCTATCAGAAATCCACTTATGTCAACCCTCAGGAGACTTCACATACCAGCATGTGTCATGGAGATGGTATGTGTTTTTGTATAGTAATGCCAAAATCTCCATTTCTAAGTAGATGGAGAGAGAGGGAGGGAGGGAGGGAGGGAGGGAGGGAGGGAGAGAGAGAGAGAGAGAGAGAGAGAGAGAGAGAAGAAAACTCTGTTACAATATTATTAAAATAAGACACAATCAGAGTTGGAAGGGAACCAGTGGGTTATGAATTGGAAAACCATGAGTTCTAGCCTTCTCTTAGATATCAAAGTCAGTTGATTTTGACTTTGGTTTAGCTACCTTTTTTTTTTTTTTTTTTTTTAGCTCAACCTACCCTATAGAGTAGTGAGTGTGGGGAAGGTGGTGCTGGGGAGATTAGATGTGTATGAAATAGAATAAAGGGAAGATAAAAATCAAATAAATAACTAAATCCCCCTGTTCATTTCACTCCTATCAGATAGCATTCCTATTAAATCAACATGCATTCACATCCTTATCATTTGTAGATCCAAAGCAAAAAAGCCACATTGATGGTCAGTAGGTTAAAGGCAGAATAAAGGCCAACAAATGCCACATAAAGGTTCCTGGAGGGTTTTCACTGACATCAAGTTATATAAGAGAAAATACATTGAATAAGTATGGTCAAACCTCTGGGTGTTAAGTACTTACTCAGGCTGTGCAGTGCTTTTGATTAGGCTCCTAAAAGTTCTTTTGGAAAGTATGGGAATGGCAATATTGTACCCATTGGCCACTGGTTACTTGTCCCAGCTTCTGCCAACCTAGCAGTTCGAAAGCACAGTAAAAAATGCAAGTAGAAAAATAGGGACCACCTTTGGTGGGAAGGTAACAGGGTTCCGTGCGCTTTTGGTGTTTAGTCATGCCGACCACATGACCACAGAGATGTCTTTGGACAGCGCTGGCTCTTCGGCTTTGAAACAGAGATGAGCATGACCCCCTAGAGTCAGGAACGACTAGCACATATGTGCGAGGGGAACATTTACCTTTACCTATGTTATATTTTACAGAGCAGATATAGAAAAACTTGCACAACTGATTCCATAGACAAAATACAAAGTACAAGTAGTCCTTGACTTACAACAGTTCATTTAGTGACTGTTCAAAGTTCAGAGTTACAATGGCACTAAAAAAAGTGACTTATGACCATTTTCCCACACTTATGACCATTGCAGCATCCCCAAGGTCACGTTAGGATGCTTGACAATTGGTTCATATTTATGACGGTTGCAGTGACCCGAGGTCTTATAATCTCCTTTTGCAACGTTCTGACAAGCAAAGCCAGTTGGGAAGCCAGATTCACATAACAACCGTATTACTAATTTAACAACAGCATTAATTCACTTCCCAAATGTGGCGAGAAAAATCATAAAATGGGGCAAAACTTACTTAACCAATTTCTCACTTAGCAACATAAATTCTGGGCTCAGTAATCATTGGTGAAATCCAAATTTTTTTACTACCAGTTTTGTGGGTGTGTCTTAGTGGGTGTGGTGTGGCTTGGTGGGCGTGGCAGGGGAAGGGTACTGCAAAATCCCCATTCCCTCCCCACTCCTGGGGGAAGGATATTGCAAAATCTCCATTCCCACCCCACTCCTGGGGCCAGCCAGAGATGGTTTTTGCCATTTCTCCGAACTGCTGAAAATTTCCGCTACTGATTCTCCAGAACCTGTCAGAACCTGCTGGATTTCACCCCTGTGGCTCAGTTGTGGTCGTAAATCAAGGGCTATCTGTATTGGACCTGATATATGAACTGGTTTTCTATAAGCGATAGAAACATTATCACTTGTGTGAATATTAGATATCCAATTAGATATTAGCTTTTTTATATGAAATTCTGTAAAATAGAAAAAAAAAGAAGATTTCATGGCCTATGATTCAAACATCTAAATTATATAATAAAATGGGTCACATTTATCATGTTACCCTTATAAAAGAGGTTTTTGCAGAGGCTCAGAGGTCATTTAACCTACTTCTTATATTGAAGCAGTTCTCAATCAACACCGTAATCTTTTTGGTCACACCCACATGGCCACACCGCTTAGAAACAAGGTTATGATTAATGGCTGTAGTTGCCGTTATTAAAAGAATATTAAAATTGTCAAATTACCAAACACTCATATTCACTACTACTACTACTATAGTTATTATATAATAACTACTATAATTATAGAATCGCAAATATTATCTTAACCACCTGTACATGTGCATACGTGTGAACCAGAGACTGGAAAAAAAAATGGATTAGATTCCATTTGGATATGATAATCTAATCTGAAATACTTTCTGTAGTTGCTAGTTCAATATTGCAAGATTCAGAAAGTTCAGAAACAAAGGAATCTCCACTTTCAGGGCTAAAACTAATATCATTTATATTTTTGGGGAAAGTAAAAACTTATTGCAGTGCAAATAGTATGCAAATGCCCCAGCAATGCAAATTGGATTAGAGGGACTCCTGAGAGGAACGAAAGCTGAACACCATTTCTAATAGAATTTAATTTATTAGAGCATTAGAGGCAGAGCTGGTGGATAAAATAAACATGAAATGGTGAATATTTTTTTGCTGGTATTGGGGATTTTTTATTTATTTATCCCCCACCCCCACCCCCAAATAGCTCTATGTGCCAAGCTTCCTGATGTACCTCTCTTGTATATAATAGAAGAAGATAAAAGCAACATGCTAGCATGACGTGAAATCCTGAACAAATAGAAAAGGCCATCATTGTTCTTTGATGATTAATCTTTCAGCCCTCTGACCCACTAGGACTGATGACTGAAACTGACTTTGAATGTGTTCCCTACCTCACATCATTTACAAGTAAATCGCCCTCCAGTCTGAATTGCCCTCCTCCTCTGTGTGTTTCTGTTCCTTCAAAGAAAAGCTGGCTGATTACTATATTCCATTACTTTTTCTAAAAAAAAAATTAAACAAACATTAAAAACATTGGACATAGTGTGACCATCCCAGTCTTATCATATCTATACATATTTTTAACATAACAACAAATACTATATTCCCTTTCTTGATCACATGCAAGTAGCTGACACCGGTTCCTACTGAGACTGTTTGCGTACTTCCATTTAGCTCACACTGGCAACTTGCAGGCTGTGTATTTTGTGTGAGTTCTATCAGCTTCAAAATGTATATTTTCAGCAGTTACTTGGCAAATGTCAGCTAGAATTTCATCATCCCTTTACTTGTGTAGTTAGTAGAGAGTATGAAACAGACTGGAAAGCTTACAACAGTTCTTTTGTTGGTATCAAAATGAGCCAAACTGTGCTCATTTTTAATAACATTCCCAGCATGGTTTCTTAGTGGGAAAAATCAAACAAGCTCATGTGCATACTTATATGGGATGTATTGATTATTCCTTAGATCCTCAGTACCTGTATTCAGGTGCTTACATTTATGCCAGAGAAAACCTGCTTCCTTCTACATCACTCATATTCACCACTTGCAACCACACAGATTTGGAAGAGCCCACAGAGGTCTACTTTGGATGTTTTCAAACAGGTATGTGGTCCTTGGTAGCTGTTTAAAAATGGCTCTAGCAATATGGACGGCAGAAACCTGAGGAACTGAAACAAGCTACCCTGACAAGAATTGAAATATTAGATCTTCCCAGTGATGGGAATTGCAGATTGGGAAGCATTAAGGCCATTCTCACTCTACCTACCAATTAAGTTCTATTTTTTTTTTTGGTTCTTTGTTTAAAGGACAAGTGTCAATTATTCATGACTGTTGACTTGAACCCTTGTGATAAAATGGGACCAAAATCTAAATAATTTTAATACCAATTCTATATTTTTAATTTTTTTTAAAAAAACTTATCAACTAGATAAGTTTTTATCTAGTTGATAAGTTTTGCTCCTTATTGCCTCCTTCTTACATGTTATATGAACACCTACATGGCTATACAGTGTGATGACAGTGGAAACGTTTTTGGACAATGCTGGTTCCTATGGAGCCTCCTAGAGTTGAACACAACTGGATAGGGGAAACCTTTTCCTTTTCCTTATTTATTTACCAACCCTCCTTTTATAAGGGCCTAAAGACCTGGCTCTCCCAGTTGGGTTGGGGCTCCAGTGAGGGAACAGCACAGTGGAGGTGGTTGATCAAATAACAACAGATCCCACCTTCCCCCCTGCCCCCCTACCTAGAATTGATTTTAATGGTTGGTTTTAACTGAGTTATGATTAGTTAATTAGATAGCAATAGCACTTAGACTTATATACCACTTCATAGGGCTTTTACAGCCTTCTCTAAGCAGTTTACAGAGTCAGCATATTGCCCCCAACAATTTTACCCACCTTGGAATGATGGAAGGCTGAGTCAACCTTGAGCTGGTGAGATTTGAACTGCCAAACTGCAGCTAGCAGTCAGCTGAAGTAGCCTGCAGTGCTGCACTCTAACCATTGCACCACCTTGACTCTTACAGATAAATAGATAGGTAGGTAGGTAGGTAGGTAGATAGCTAGATATGATCTTTATGATTGTAAGCTGCCCAGAGATACCCTGTGGTAAGATGGGTGGCCAATAAATTTTATAGATGATGACAGACAGACAGACAGACAGACAAATAGATAGATAGATGGATCATCATTCCTTTTTTTAAATAATTTTTTAAATCAGCATAAGTGCTTAATGAACATTGCATTGTCTGAGTCATTTTGCTTGTACAATCTAATATTAATAATGATGCTAATAATAATAATATATTGTTTACTTATATATAATAATATTTCATCATTTACTTGTACATAGTAATAATTTTTATCTTCTAATTTCTACTCCTATTATTTAACCACTGATAAAACAAATCCCATGTTAAGAAATATTCTGTTTCTTCCTTGTCCTTTATTTTTAGTGTCTATCTATCCATTTCAACACAGTCTAGTATCTTTTTGATTATATTCTCATCTGTAGGGGTATCCTCATTCTTCCAATATTGTGCAAGTACAATTCTCGCTGCTGTCAACACATGTTAATATTAAATATGTATTCTCTTTGTTATAGTATTATACCTAACCAAAATATTTCATTCGTCAAGGCTGATACAGATTCTGAAACTCTACATTTTATCCTCAGAATAAGTTATGCTATAGGTTACACTTGTGGGTAGTGTTGAGTTTGGATCGCTTCAGGATTGGTCCAGTATTTTCCCACTACAATTCTATGCAAATCATTCAAAGTCTGACTGAATTTTGAGACTGAAAATTTAAAAGTAGCATGATTTGATCAAAATTGGAGATTCGAGAGCCCAAAGCACCAAGACTTAAATGGATCTCATTGAACATGCAAACTTGAATTTGATTTAAAAAAATCACCATTGGCTCTAATGGGGAAATATAAAAAAATATCTTTAGCTGTTTCATTTTTGAGCAAAATGGGATGCAAATAGCAGCAGTGGTATTCTTTTTAGAGATGAATCTCACCCACTTTCAGCAGGGTACTTCAAAATTTTCACTGCAGTAAAAAAACCCAAAACCCTGAAGTATTTTTTAAGGTATTATAGATAAGGAAAGGACCATTCTAATTGACAGCAAAGGGCTACAAAGCAGCTTTGCTAAATCAATAAAGCAGAAGTCTTTAACCTAACTTTAAAATAAAATTCATAAACCACTTAAAAATTAAGCTGTTATTAAATATCAAAGAATCCTTCACCAACTAGGCACTTGCTTTTCTGGGCCAGCAGTCTTGTTAACATGCCTCATTGGAAATATTAGTCTCTGTTGGGAATTAAACTTGACTCTGCAGATGCTTGTTCACCTATTTTTAAAGTCTGAAAAGTTACAGTATATGTATCTATAACGTGAGATAAAATTAGCCCTCAACTGCATATGCAATAGCCTAAGTTGAAGCACATGGCTCAGACCATGTGTAGAGAATGCTCAGGGCTCACTCACATATCCTGCTTGCTCTCATACAAGGAAAATCCATTATTCTCAGATATAAGAATGCAGTGCCATCCTCAGCCTACTGCAAAAACAACTGTCACCAATTTTCCAGTTTTTGCTCCAAATCAATATCAATAATTTGAATTTCTAGAGGCTCAACCCATAGTCTGCCAGCTTCAGTTCCTCTAATTATGGAAAACAACTCCATTCTCATTGCCTGCTATGAACTGTGGTAGGAGTTCTGTCTCTGATCTGTATTTATTTGTCATGGTCCTTTATGTCCATTTCATTTCATTTGAGGCCGCTGGACTGCCTGCTCTTTTCTAAAGATATGTCAAATCTTTTTTTATTTTTATTTTACAGGTTCATTGATGAAAGGCTGGTCATTTTTTAAAAATTAGTTCAGCAACAGATCTGCTGAAACAGTAAATCTTCCTTCTTCTAGGTTGCAAGATCCAATCTGGGTTGGTCACCAGAAGTTTACTTTTCTGAGCTTTCGGACTCATGCTGGAACCCAACCTCAGGAAACTTGTCTCTACTGGAATATGTGCTTTGGGTTAGTCTATGAGCCGTATTTATGTGATGCCTTCCTATTGGTTGATTGATGTGTTGATAGAAGAAGAAGAGTAGAGAGAAGTTCCCTGAGGATGGGCTCCAGCACAAGTCTGAAAGCTCAGAAAAGTAAACCTCTGGTCCCAGTGACTGATCCAGATTGGAACTTCCAGTGTTATCCTGGGACACATATATTTGTCTTCATTTATTAATTATATTGTTTTTCCTTTATTTTTTTCCCCACAGGCCCATCACTGAATGTTCTGGCACCAAAGAAGAAAATCCATGGATAAGTTCTATCAGTTGAAACCACAGATCCTCAAAGTGACTTTTCTGCGTGGTGGGAGAAGTAGAGAAGCAGAGGAATCCACTGTGCAAAACACTTGGCCAGAAATATAGCCCAAACTGAAAAACAGATTGAAATCCAAAGTGCCATTTCTTCAGCAAGCTTCTATACAAGCTTGTGTAATTTCTATACAAGCCATTCAAAGTTGCCTTGGGAACAGCCCTCTCTCTCTTAGAGCATGATAGAGAAAGATGAGTAACAGAAAGAAAACTGAGAATATCAGCATTCTTTTTAACAATTGGGAGAAGAGAATGGGGTGGTTGGAAGAAGGATGTGACAATGGAAAGGAGGACTGAAAAAACTGTTGCCCATAGACTGGACCCACAGACTGATGTAGATCGAAAAAATGATGAGTAAGGAAGAATCAAAAGAAAGTGGAGTGAAACTGGGGGAAGGGAGATGCTCAGCAAAGGGTAAACCAAAAGAAGAGCTGAGTTAATCTGAGCTTGTCTGTTTTTAATTAAATGGTTAAACTGGTACAGATAATAATAAAGATGATAGTGAAAACTACAAATAAATCTGCTAAATCTCATTTCATTTGAACTATTATCCCAAAATCTAGCTAATAAAACTAGATAGGGAAATCCAAGAAAAGGGAGAAAAAGGAAAAAGTGAGACACTACTTCTCTTTCAGAATAAAAAAAACAGAATAATTCATTTATTAAACAGCGAGTTAAATCTAAACTATATGAAATCACATTTTTCACTTTTGCTTCTTCATCGCTACAAGGCTATTTTAAAGTCTGAGAGCTGACTAGTATTTCATTAAACCAAACTTTTAGCTTTGGTATACATATCATTCTAAGAATACAAAATCTCTTTTTGCTATTGCCCAGGGAAAATTTACCTAGCACTTGGTTTCTCTGTGGTGACTCAGTGGTTAAAATGCTGGGTTTGTCAACTGGAAAGCCAGCAGCCCAGGTTCAAGACCCTTGATGGGATGAGCTTCCATCTTTGCCCCAGCTCCTGCCAATCTAGCAGTTCAAAAGTATGCAAATGCAAGTAGATAAATAGGTACCGCTTTGATGGGAAGGTAACAGTGCTCTGTCATGTCATAATGGCCACATAACCATGGAAATCTCATTGGACAGCAGTGGCTCAATGGCCTTGAAATGGAGATGAGTACCATTGCCTATAATCGGCAATGACTAGCAGAGGTAAATCCGCAGGGACTCCTTTACCTTTCTTTTTTGCTCTCTCTGCCTCCCTCCCTTGAAGCTAATCTTGCAAAAAAGGGAATTTCAAATAGTAAAGTAGATTTGTTCCAAGAGTCTAGGTAGGGTTTGCAGAGGTTATAAAACTCACTGCCTGGCCATTTGTTTGAAAACCCATTGCACCTCAATCCTGTCCATATGCTGGAGGAAACCAGCACACAACGTTTTGAGACTGAAAAACTTAAAAAATATTAGACTGCCCTCTGAATCTCCAAATTACCTTCGAATCTCTCCAAAGTTATTTGAAAACACACTGAAAGCACATACAGTAGTTGATTTTTCTATTCACTCATTTAAAGCTTAGTATAATATAATGGAGGTGATTGTTTCCACTGCTCAGGTGAAATGTGATAAAAAATGCATGTGAAAGAGATAGGGAAAATAAGAAATATTTTCTTAAAACCTTTTACACTCAGAACGCTCATACAATCAGCATGAAGTAGGAATTTTCTTTAACTATATAGAGAAAGATTTTGCTATGGTTTCCTCCCAATCTGGAGCTAGGAAAGATTTCTCTTTCTACACCATGCACTTACCCAAAACAGTAATCATACAACAGTACTGCATTGTCATGTCAAGCCACCTTCATGCACTCTGGATGATCTGTATGGAATGTCTTCTGTCACCATAACATGGAAAAAACAATTTCCATCCCAGAGAGCCTAAAGCCATCTTCAGGCTGCTTTAGCAGTAAGAGGAGAGGTGTCAAACTCAATTTCATTGTGGGCCGCATCAGGGTTGTGTTTGACCTCAGGAGGCTAGGGTGGGTGTGGCCATGTGAGCATGGTGGGGGTGGGCATGGCCAGCTCAACATCACTCATGTCGGGGACACCTGTGGTGGTCCAGGTGGGGCTAGGGGGATCCATTATCTCCAGAGGAGGAAAGCAAGACCAGGGAGAGGGCCAAATCCTTGTCCCCCAGAGGAGCCTCACTGTCCCTCTCAGGCCATGTGAAGGACCCCGGATGGTGACACAGGCTGTCCAGATCCCTAAGAAGCAGAGGGCAAGTGCCCAGCCTGGCCCTCGAGCTCCCAGGGCACAAGGAACCCACAGCACAGCACAGCCCCACTTTCCCAAGGGGGTGCCCGGCTGCACTTACCTCCTTTTCGAGGCTGCTTCTCCTGTTCATGCTCTCCTTGGCCAGGTTGCTCATTGTGTATGCTGGAGGGCAAAGTGTGTGGGCCATAGGGAGGCCGACTGCCTCTCCATATGAGGAGACCTGGCTTTTAACCAAAGCATCCTCAGTGATAAGATGGGAGACCACCAGGAAAGGTCAGGAGGAGGAGACAAGGGGATGGCAAAAGGACAGCAGGGCTGCTGGTGGCCAAGTGCTAAGGCAAGACTTCCCTCAGACCCTTCCTCCCTCAGACCCTTCCACCCTCTCATAATCTTCTTTCTTTCTTTCTTTCTTTCTTTCTTTCTTTCTTTCTTTCTTTCTTTCTTTCTTTCTTTTTCTTTCCTTCCTTCCTTCCTTCCTTCCTTTTTCCATTTTCTTCCTTTTCCTTTCTTTTTTCTTCCTTCCCCTCTTCCCTTCTTTTTCCTTCCTTGATCTCTTTGCATCTTTCCTTCTTTTTCTTTTTCTTTGTCTTTCCTCTTTCCCTTTCTCCTTTCCTGTCCCTTCTTAGATGCTCAAATGCAAAAGGGGGAAATATTTCTCGATGCCTCCTTGCCTTGTGATAAATGCCATTTTTGCTAGTAGTTTGTTTTGCTAGCACTCTGCCAGCGAAAATGGAACTCTCCATTTGCGGCTGCGACAGCCTCCTGCAGTGCTGTGCCAACAAAAATGGAGGTCCATTTTCACTGGCAGAGGAACCGCGGGCCAGTCCTTCACTGTTTCCAGGGCAGACTCATGGGTCCTATCTAAGCACCCCACGGGCTGGATCCAGTCCGTGGGCCTTGATTTTTGACACCCCTGAAACAGATGAAACAGAGAAATAAAGTTGTGCAGACAGGTCTTTTGTAAAAGGCAAATGGAGCATCTTCATGCCAAATCAAGGATTCATAGAAGACAAGCTTCTTTGTTAATGACAACTGTCGTGTATTGCAGTGACAACTTTAAACTTATCACTGATATATTTTGATATTTTAATAAAGAACTTTTAAATTGCAACATTGTTAACAGAACAGAAGAATAGAGTTGGAAGGGACCTTGGAGGTCTTCTAGTCCAACCCACTGCTCAAGCAGGAAACCCTATGTCCATGATGGCGAACCTATGGTACTTGTTCCCAAAGTGGCACATGAAAAGGTTTGCCACCACTGCCCTATATCATTTCAGTCAAATGGTTGTTCAATCTCTTCTTTAAAAGCTGCAATGTTGGAGCACCCACAACTTCTGGAGGCAGGTTTTTCCACTGATTAATTGTTCTGTCAAGAAATTTCTTCTTAGTTCTAGGTTGATTCTCTCTTTGGTTAGTTTCTATCCATTACTTCTTGTCCTGCCTTCGGGTGCTTTGGAGATTAGGTTGAGCCTTCTTCTTTGTGGCAGCCCCTTAGATATAGATATAGATAGGTAATTGTATGTTTTATCCTTCAGTTCCCTAATCATCTTTCTTGCTCTTCTCTGCACTAATTAATTGTTCAATTAGTAATGATGATTTTAGCTGACAAAGATGTTTATCATTAATCTAATACTTGCATTCAAGGTTGCATTGCTAGGGCATGTAGAAATGCATTGTTGCATTTATTGCAGGATCCTGACAGTGAACTCAAATCCCCATAAAATAAAACCAGGGAATAATCTCAGTTACTCTTTTACATTCATGAACCAGAGGAAAAAAAGCAACATGAGAGGCTCTGAACAGAAAGCAAAATTGCAGACAGTAGCACTTTCAGTTACTGAACCATGTCTAACTTCCAAGCATTCTTGTTTTTATTAGCAGAAAATCTTATTAAATGCTTGTTGTTTAGCTTTGTTTCCATCTTTTTTTACTTTGGAAAATAGAAGTAAAAAAATGCTTGGTGAGACCGCTGGACTGTTGCTATGACATGCCGCAAGGGAACACAATCCTCCTGCCAATAGGTGAATGAATCAAAATGCCTTTAAATATAACAATCAAATTTACCATAGTGGATGAAATGCACGTCAGCTGATAAAGTTATTAGCAATAACTAGAGGAAAAACTGTTTCCAGCATTGTCCATGGCAGTTAATAAAACAAAGCAGGGAAAATGCTGCTTTTTTCAAGCTTCATCTGTTAAGCGCATGTTCCGATGATGTTTTTAAAGCATATTCAGTTAGAGTGTGTGTGTATGTGTTTTTCATGGAAGGATATAATTATATCCTATACTCAGCAAGTTTTTGTTGTTGTTGTTAGTTGTGAAGTCATGTCCGACCCATCACGACCCCATGGACAACATTCCTCCAGGTCTTCTTGTCCTCTAACATCCTCTGGAGTCCATTTAAGCTCATGCTGACTGCTTCAGTGACTCCATCCAGCCACCTCGTTCTCTGTCGTCCCCTTCTTCTTTTGTCCTCAATCTTTCCCATCATTAGGCTCTTCTCCAGTGAGTCCTTCCTGACGCATGCAAAAAGGAAGTGGGGCTTCAATTACATAGTTGCGTCTGCCATTTTGAGTTTTTTGATCCCTTCTTTGCACTCACCCCTATTAATACAAATAAAGAAAGGGAAAGAATCAGACGACAGTCCAATAAAATGAATATAAATGGATAGTAATCTGACCTTCAAATCTTACTTACATTTCTTTCTCCCTTAATATATGGGTGGAATGACAATGGCTTGCATACAAGGCTGGCAAACAAAGACTCCAATTTAAATATCATGAGGGTAAAATTTCCACAAAGACCTGTTCTTACTCAATGAAAATCTTGCATCCTGAGAAGGATTTCATTAGTTTCTGGAACTTAATGACTCATAATAATATATATCCAAAAAGTTCCACAAAAAGACAAGGGGTTGGGAGGAACGGGGAACAGAGGGACTCAGTTTTTATATGACATAAGAAGATGAAAAGTATTGAACATTCATTTTCAACTGCAGCTGTCTTTTTGTTCATAGCTACATTTCCCTGGAATAGCTTTTCCATTAAAAGGGCTTGATGGCATTTTTAGTTAAGAAGAATTGCAAAAAAGAAAAAAGAAAAAAGAAAAAAAAAAGAAAAAAAAAGAAAAAAAAGGAAATTTCTCTCATTATTAATTTCTATTGCTTAAAGATTTGACATTTTGTGAGCTAATAATTTTAAGTCATCTATGTTCTATTAAATGAGATTCAGAACTGGGTCAGACTTCAAACTGGTATAATAATAATAAAAAAAAATACTAGGGGAAACATCAGAAAGGACTAAAAAAGAATAGATTGTCTTGTTTTACTGGACTTTTTGGACAGGGCAATCATATGCCTGGTAAAACATTTTGTTATATTTTACTCAGGCTTGTTAAAGATGGCAAATCTTTTATTAGCCCGGATATGTTCTCAACAGGAGTTTGAATATTATTAAGAGCTATTAAAACATATGGCAACAGTGGCTGACAAAGTTATGTGAGACATCCTCTGTTTCAGTTTGAAGTTAGATTCCTACCAGAACTGCAGTTCTGATTATTATTCTTGCGAGTGGAGAACTAAACTTCTTGGAGTAGTTTAGAAAGGGACCTAAGAAAGGGAGAGCCTTCTCTGTGGGGGCACCTACGATCTGGAACGAGCTCCCCCTGGAGATACAGAGGATCCCGGATCTGCGCACCTTCCGCCACGCACTTAAGAGTCTTCTATTTCATCAAGCCGGCCTGGCCTAAATCTTCCCCCTTTTAAATGTGGAAATTTTAAATTTGTTTTAATTATAGGGTTATGGGTAAGGTGTTTTAAATTGGGGAGCCATTTTGGATTTAATTTTCTTTTAAATGTATTTTAATGTTTATATTATATGTTTTTTAATCTTGGCTGTTCACCACCCCGAGTCCTTCGGGAGAGGGGGCGGTATAAAAATTTAATAATAAATAATAAAAAAAAATAAATAATATTAAGAGGCCTATGAAGGCATGACAATTGATCCTTACAGGTTGTCCAGAAAACAATTTTTGGAGGGCTGCTACATATTAGGTGCAATCAATTAACAGCTCCAAGAATGGTTAAAAGGATTCCAAAGAGATTCATTCACTACAGAATACAGAATTACAGAATTGGAAGGAACCTTAGAGGTCTTCTAGTCCAACCCCCTGCTCAGGCAGGAAACCCTACACCATTTCAGACAAATGGTTGCCCAATCTTTTCCTTAAAACTTTCAGTGTTGGAGCATTCACAACTTCTTGAGGCAAATTGTTCCACTGGTTTATTGTTCTAACAGTCAGGAAATTTCTCCTTAGTTCTAGGTTACTTCCCTCCTTCATTAGTTTCCATCCATTGCTTCTTGTCTTGCCTTCAGGTGTTTTGGAGAATAGATGGGCTCTCTCTTCTTTATGGCAATCCCTTAGATATTGGAACACTGCTATCTTCTCACCACTAGTCCTTCTTTTCATTAAACTAGACATATCTAATACCTGCAACTGTTCTTCATATGTTTTAGCCTCAAGTCTCCTAATCATCTTTGTTGCTCTTCTCTGTACTTTTTCTAGAGTCTCAACATATTTTTTACATTGTAGCAACCAAAACTGGGTGCAGTATTCCAAGTGTGGTTTTACTAAGGCATTATAGAGTGGTATTACCACTTCATGTGATCTTGATTCTATCCCTCTATTAATACAGCCTTGGACTGCATTAGCTTTTTTGGCAGTTGCAGCACACTGCTGGCTCATATTTAAGTGTTTGTCCAATAGGACTCCAAGATCCCTCTCACAATTACTACTATTGAGCCACATACCACCTATACTATACGTGTGCAAATGGTTTTTCTTGCCTAAATGTAGAACCTTACTTTTCTCACCATTAAATTTCATTTTGTTAGAAAGGGCCCAATATTCAAATCTGTCAAGATCCTTCTGTATCTTAAGCTTGTCTTTTGGAGTGTTGGCTATTCCTGCCATGTTGGTGTTGTCTGCAAATTTGATGAGTTACCATCTATCCCCTCATCTAAATCATTGATGAAGATATTGACAAGCGCTAACATTTGTATGTAAGCAACTTTAAATATGCTATGGAAAAGAGATGAATTCAATAAAAGAAAAAGAAATTTCTGGCATAAGATATAAAGACATTCAGTGATGAAAATACCCTTATTGAGTAAGACTAGATTTAATTTGTTGGCGCCTGCTTTTAAGAGCAGAAATTGGAATCAGAGACTGATGTCTTAATAGATAAATCATATTATCAACCACAATTCTGTATAATGCCATACATTATTTTCATTTATTTGTAATTTGATGTCATAACTTCTCTAAAAGTTATTTATTCTACATGTCCTTCTTGAAATTATATGCTTTGCAAGTTGAGGGTTAAAATAATGTCTGATTCAGGATATTCAGTGTGTGCATCATATGCACACACACACACTTCAACACCCAGTTTTTAAAGAAAGAAATCCCATAGTGATAGTTTGGTAATGTAAATTCCACATGCCCAAATGAGAGCAAAACTGGCTCACTGATCCTTTATTTTCAATAGATTGATTCCATTTACTAGACTTATATGTTGCCCAAACATTGATCAACTTTGAGTGATATATGATTACATAAAAATTTAAATATTTAATATTAAAATAACCCTCATATGGCCCAAACAAATAGTAGATATCAACATTAACAAATTAATAGCACAATATTGACAGCACTATATTTTCCCATGCTATCCTTGCTATGCAGTTTCTGCACTTGGGAGGCGGGGAGAACAGGACAAGATTTTTCATCCTTTTCAGTTGGACAACAAATATCAGGAGAAACACATATCAATGCACATTCTTCCTGAAGCAAAGCACAACAGGTCTCAAAACCCTCATTTTTGGCACTGCTTTTGCATAACTGCCAAACTGCAGATGGTAGTCAGCCAGGTGTGCTTACAGGAGCAGTGATCAAATTTTCTCCACCGGTGTTTAACTGCCTGTGACAGGAAATCCCCAATGCTGTTACCCAGTGCCAATATCCAATAGGGATGTGCAGAATGATTCTGACTCAAAACAATCCTGCCTTTGAGTGTTTCTAAGCACAAGGTGAAAGCTGCATGTTTTGAGGGAGTTTGTTCTGAATACAAAATCAAACCACATCGTTTTACAGTAAATGTCAACAAAAGTTGACTAGTCTGTGTGGCTTCATTTTGACTGCTGATTTTCAGTATGGATTTAACTGCTTCCTAATACAGAACTAAAGAATTAAGTCACAGCCCACAAAGGTATAGATTTGGCTGCTGAATGCCTGAACATAATATTGGTTCTATCTTAATTATCTCACATCTGTTTTCTTTGTGGTTGATTATCCCCTTTTCTTTATTCTTATAACGTTATCCTTTTTTCTTATGCATTATGTTGTTTTGACCTGTAGGCAAAGTTTACCTTGATTTTTGTAAGGCTGTCCAGGGGCTCTCCCCCCACTCCCAAATTTTACATGAAGCTATAAAATAACGCTCAGTGTTGTTAGTCCTTTCAAATTCCCAGTTTTGGGATATATTCCCATTCTACTGTATGTAGGCTATTAAATGTCATAGAATAGAATAGAATAGAATAGAATAGAATAGAATAGAATAGAATAGAATAGAATAGAATAGAATAGAATAGAATAGAATAGAATAGAATAGAATAGAATAATATGGAATGGATTGGAACAGAACAGAACAGAACAGAATAGAATTCTTTATTGGCCAAGTGTGATTGGACACACAAGAAATTTGTCTTTGGTGCATATGCTCTCAGTGTACATAAAAAGACAAAATACATTCATCAAGAATCATAAGGTACAACACTTAATGATAGTCATAGGCAGTGGTAGGATTCATCCAGTTAGCACCACTTCGGGAGAACCAGTTGTTAACTTTCTGAACAGTTTGGCAAACTGCTCAGAAGCAATCAAATCATACTAGGAAATAATCAATATCAATATCAATTGTAAGGATACAAGCAACAAAGTTACAGTCATACAGTCATAAGTGGGAGGAGATGGGTGATAGGAATGATGAGAAGACTAATAGTAATAGTAATGCAGCCTTAGTGAATAGTTTGACAGTGTTGAGGGAATTATTTGTTTAGCAGAGTGATGGCGTTCAGGAAAAAATGTTCTTGTGTCTAGTTGTTGTGGTGTGCAGTGCTCTATAGCATCATTTTGAGGGTAGGAATTGAAACAATTTATGTCCAGGATGTGAGGGGTCTGAAAATATTTTCACAGCCCTCTTTTTGACTCATGCAGTATTCAGGTCCTCAATGGAAGGCAGGTTGGTAGTAATTGTTTTTTCTGCAGTTCTAATTATCCTCTGAAGTCTGTGTCTGTCTTATTGGGTTGCAGAACCAAACCAGACATGGAACACATCTCTAAGTATTCTCGTGTGAATGACCAAACGTAAAAGCAAAACATGTTGAAGTGGTTTGTATTAACAAAGATGTGGCAATTCCATATTTAATTTTAGAAATCTTCAGTGCATTAATAAATCAGAAAACATATGCACTCTTCCAGTCAGTTTGGGACATTTTATTCAAATTACTAAATGCAGTAGTACCACTGCAATCTGTCTGGATGGGAGAAGATACTGATGTAGTAGTCTCAGTACCACTTTTCCAATTCTTCTAGAATACTTCCACATAACAACTCTCAGTACTTTCACATAAGAACTGTTCTAGTCACGTGTTGGTACCTGGAGTCCTATCTGCATTCAGGAAGACCATTCCATTACTTGATTCCTAGAAATTATAAGTTGATTTCATTAGAAAATTATGGTATGATGATATTATATGAGTTGAAATTATTTCCCAGGAAATGATACTTTGTGAAACTCATGCAAACCAGCCCCCCATCTTTAGTCAATGTGGCAATCAAATAAACCAATGTGAATGAGCCTTTAAAGAGCATTTGGTTTCAAATAATTTTATTATCCTATCCTGATATTAGGAGATCCATTAAGGGATAGATCTGTAGCTGAAACTTTTGGCCAGAGGACAGTAGTGGGTTTCACTTACCTTTGCTACCGGTTCGCTCTCACGCATGCACTCGCTTCGCTTCGCTCGCACACACACCACTTCTACGCATGCGCAGAGCATATTTGATGATATCCAGGTGGGTGGGCAGAGCCTCCCACTGCCGCTACTACTGGTTCACCAAAACTGGGGCGAACCGGTAGCAACCTACCACTGCCAGAGGAGCCTTTGCTCAGTTAAGGCTGGTGCACCATTTTCACCCCTACAGGTAGTCCTCGACTTACAAGAGTTCAGGTAGTGGTGGTTCGAAGTTACAATGGCACTGAAAAAAGTGACTAATGACCATTTTTCTTTTTTCATACTGATCAAGCTTCGGGTGCTTGGCAATTGATTTGAGATGGTTGCAATGTCCTGGAGTCATGTGATCACCTTCTGACAAGCAAAGTCAGTGGGAAAAGCCTGATTCACTTAACAACCGTGTTACTAACTTAATAACTGCAGTGATTCATTTAGCACCCATGGCAAGAAAGGTTGTAAAATGGGGCAAAATTCACTTAACAAATGTTTTACTTAGCAACAGAAATTTTGGGTGCAATTGTGGTAGTAAGTCTAGGGCTACCTATATTTATATTGGAATGCTTTTTTTATTGAGGGTTATGCCCATTACCATGAGTATAGAAAGCAGCACACTTTAAGTCAATGCATCCCACCTTCTCCTAAGTCTTCCTACAAACAGAGATTTCCAGAGGGTGGGGGATATTTGGCTGGGTGGAAGACAAGGGATGAACCCAGAATGGGACAACTTGCACAGCCAACTTGTTGTGGCCAACTTGCCATGACCAACACTCCACTAGCCAACTCACTGTGGGACAATTAAACACTGCTTTTGTCACTTGTTCCCTCCTGCCTCCATCCCTCATGTTCTCCTATGGACTGTTAAGAAGAATTTCTGAATGTAGCTTTTAGGCACTTAATCATATTTTTAATACCCCTGGGAAGTAGTTTATAAAGAACATAACACTACACCATGATCATCAAAGTTGTTTTGCAGGTGTAATTAAAAGACCAAACCCTTTTAAGCATTGTCTTGTTTACTAAGCATAATGATAGTGCTACTAAGCCTCAGGGAACTGAACATAATTGCATGGTCAACAGAGTTTTGATCTAGGATAAGCTGTTAATTTATTATCATAAATTAATTTATTAAACATTTTAGCACTTGCTTAATGACCTGCCTTAGGAAAAAGGGATGTGTGTAGCTTACACTGAAAAACTGATATATTTTGTGTAAAGGAAAAATGTTATTTTCAGGTTATGCATTCAGTAGGCAGTTAGGCTAATTTTGGCTTTGTTTTTTTCTGGTATCTATATATTGTTCTTATTATATGCCAGCAATAAGAGCAGCATAAAAGCTTTGTAGTAGATAGCAATAGCAATAGACTTATATATCGCTTCACAGTGCTTTACAGCCCTTTCTAAGCAGTTTACAGAGTCAGCATATTGCCCCCAACAATCTGGGCCCTCATTTTACTGACCTCAGAAAGATGGAAGGCTGAGTCAACCTTCAGCCAGTCAGGATCAAACTGCTGGCAGTCGTCAGAGTTAGCTGGCAATACTGCATTCCAACCACTGTGCCATCATAGCTCACAGATAACTATACTTAAGTGATGATACTTGTAACTATGATTAGAATTGCTGGTATCAGGATAATGGGATACATAGTAGTAAGTCATTCTACTAAATGTAGGAAGAAATGTTCCTGTTTCTGATTAGTTTGCTGGCATTTTTTACCAAAATGTTTGCATCACTTTGCCTCTGAACATCATGTTTGTTCTCTTCATGTCATTGTAGTTCATGTGTTCATGCTGACTACAATGAATTAAAAAAATGAGTTCACAATGTCATGCATAAAACGATAACTTCATAGATAAATTGGTCATTCATTCCCAGGCGTTTAGAGACACCCAAGGCAGGAAGTGTAATAAAAACCAGGAACTAAAAAGTGACAAATAGCACAGAAGCATTTCAGATTATCAGCATCTATTTAACAATTTAAAAGAGAAACAGGTTGTTGTTTTTTTTAGTTAATGAGTGCAGTTACAATTTTGAGAATGAGTTGCATCATGGAATTTGTGAATCAGTCAATTTTTTTACTTATGGATGAGGTTGTTCCTTGTTGGTTCTTCAGATTTTAAAGGCAAGTTCTTCTCTTTGAGCCTCTTGCTTTCCTTTTTACATGTTACACACTCTGACTGCTCTTTAAAAGGCCAGATCCTGAAGATGAAACTCAAATACTTTGGCCACCTAATGAGAAAGAAGGACTCACTGGAGAAAAGCCTAATGCTGGGAAAGATTGAGAGCAAAAGAAGAAGGGAACAACAGAGAACGAGGTGGCTGGATAGAGTCACTGAAGCAGTAGGCGTGATCTTAAATGGACTCCAGAGGATGGTAGAGGACAGGAAGGCCTGGAGGAACGTTGTCCATGGGGTCACGATGGGTCAGACATGACTTTGCAACTAACAACAACAAAGTTTATCAAACTTTCTGCAATACCAATGGGACACCAAAGAGCACCTCTTATGAGAGGGAATTATTTTTCTTCCCTCTTGTTCTATTAAATTGCACATCCTGAGTTTTTTTTCCTTCTTTCCCTCTAATTTTGCAAAACAAATAGTGCTCATCAAATAAAAATATGCTAAAAACAGCCTTAACCACTGATGTCTGCAGTATGCCCTAGGTTTAGAAGCTCGTTTTTTTTTTTTTAAATAAATTCATATATTTGTTCCACAAAGCAGACTAAGCAGGATGAAGATGATGAAGAAACAAGAAGGGAACAGAAGGAGATTCAAGGGGTTTCGCATTAGATACCTACAGTTTGCTGACAGTACGCATTTTTGTGCAGCAGAATTGAAATGGTCATAAAAATAAACTGCAAGCACATGCATTTGTTCCTAACTACAACTATTTTATAGGGAAAAAAATAGCACCAAGACTTCAGTTCTTGTGATGTATCCGTGAGCAGAATATTAAATGGGCTTACCTATTTGATAACATAAATAAATGGCTGCTGCAGTTCTTTAAGGAATGTAGTCATTTAGGGTATAAATATTTTCGCGTCAGGCAATCTGTAGATAATAAACAGTGCATCCTGGTTTACATTTTCTTCATACTTGATCCATATACAGTTCTGTTACATGTATCCTCATAAAGAACCTGCAGTTAGATGAAGGGCCTCTCCTCTATAAATGTTCATGGAATGTTTAATCGACTGGAAAACAAGGGAACAATTTTAGACCTCATACCGAGTAAACTCTTCTAATATAGTATTCAGGAAAATATGCCTATCATTGATTCTGTGTGTGATTTTAACTTTGAGAATCAATGAGTGCAAAAATAAATGAAACTTTTGCTCATGCAAGCCTGAAAGAGTAAACCACTGCACATTTGGGCAAATCGGATACCATCTCCCCTCTTCTTCCATTTAAGCATCTCTCAGCCCATCCCTTTTTGACATGTACATTATACAACCCGACAAGAGAAGAACTCTACTGTAAAAGAGGCCACCTAGATCTCAGCGGCGCAAGTCCCAACAGCGCTAAACGGTAGTCAAGAAATGCAGAATATATTTCTGCCATCTATTGGTCCTCCACAGTTCTTCAGCTGGATCCTGTAGTCTTACTTTAAAGTCAGTGTGGGAGTTGTACAATGCAGGATGGAGAAGATAACAGAACATTTCCTCTCTCGGACATTTTCATTTTTGAATTGAAATCTTTTGTGCTTAGCACAACCCGTATTGTGACCTAAAAGTCCAAACCTGTGATAGCTGAGAATGGCTCTGCATTTTATCTTTTGGAACAGAAGGAATACTTAAAAGATTGTGAAGTTCAAAGTTCAAAGATCTGCAATAGGTACAGGTGTGCAGAACCAATATGTGTGGATTTAACAGGAACAGTAGGTTGACATAAACATTGTTATATGCTCTTTCATCCCTAACACAGAAAAGTTATAGTGACCATATGGAGAGGTTACCTTCCTTTAGTTGAGAGAACAGCACCAATATAATAGCAAATACTGCATGTAATATAATGTATATTTAAATAGTCAACCAAGTGTCAATAGTCAATGGGTACAGTCAATGGGTACAGTCAATAGTCAATGGGTACAATAGTACGTTTTTCTTTCTGAAGTTAGTGCAACAGTCTCATTGGTTTTAATGAGACTGAATTACTTCAATGCAAATGTGCTGCTAAATGATGTCTTCAAAAGATGAATGCTCAATCTGGATCCTTGGTTATATATATATATATATATATATATATATATATATATATATATATATATATGTATGTATGTATGTATGTATGTATGTATGTATATATGTATAGTTAATATTTCGGGTTTCTTCCCATGTAATTGTGGATATATTCCTAAAAGGGTAGAAGCGACATTTCGACAGAATCCCATCTGCCATCATCAGGCTTATGGGATTCTGTCGAAACGTCGCTTCTACCCTTTTAGGGATATATCCACAATTACACGGGAAGAAACTCGAAATATTAACTATACACACATACATACCTGTGAAAACTTACATAAACAAATATATATATATATATATATATATATATATATATATATATATATATATATATATATATATATATATATGTAGGTCTTTGGTTATTTGGGTCTTCTCCCATGTAAAATTGGAAGTGTCTTGGCGACGTTTCGACGAAGTCTCATTCATCATCTTCAGGCTGGTGTTCTCGGCTTCGTGCTTCCAGGAGCAATGTGAGATCGCAGCTGTTTCTTCCTTTTAACTGCTAGTGGGGGTGTGAGCTGATTGGGTGGGAACTTGGCTGTGTTCTGATTGGGTGGAGGTGTGTTCTGATTGGTTAGGGGCTTGGCCAAATCTCACTGAATTGTGTATAGTTTACTGAGCAGACAAATTCAGCATTATACCATTTGGAGCCTGAAGGTGAAAATCCATGTTCTCTGAGACAGCATTTCAAGACCGATGGGAGAAAATGGAAATCTGTCTTCTCCTTCATTGTCAAGCTTTTAATTGCAAATGCATTTTTGTATTAATTGTAATTTATGGACCCTGGGGAGGAGACTAAATTTAATTTTAACATTCATTTGATAGTTCCATCAGTCAAACCAATAAATAAATAAATAAACCAGAGAGAGCACTTCTGCTTTGAAGGAAGAGATATGATTGCAAACCTCTTTCTCTTCCCCCTGGAAACTTCTATTCATTGACATTGAGAGAAATGAAAAGAGAACAGATTGCACTGCATATGCAAATAAGAGAAAGCTCTGGAGTTATAGCATCAAAAGCCCTCCTAATACTCAGTCCTGTCTTCTGACTATGGGATAATTTAGACTAGATCCAAGTCTAAAATTGGTCAAGGTGGGAGGAAAAATTATTTTGTTCAATAACGAGAATGGTAGCAAATTCTAGTCTGCTCTAATTTATGCTGGGTGCTGAAGTTTCTAAAACATCTTATGCCAGAGCATCTAAAGCTCCTGCTATCATTTATCACACTTTCCTCTGTTTATATTACAGATCAAGAATGTATAATGGGGCCTGATTATTACATAGTTTTGGCAGCTTTTCTACACAATCCCTACACAGCACCTTATAGCAAAATGTATAGTAAGATGAAAATAAAGTAAAATATTGGGACCATTGCTTAAAAGGTAACTATGCTAGTTCCGATTTATTTTATAATTACAATTCAAAGGGATAACTATCTCTTTTAGACCCCAAATAATTAGGGTTCACCTAATTTAAAGTATCACCCCCCCCTTATCTGAGATTATCTTGCTTAAGTATTTTAGATTCCCCCCCAACCCTGCTAATTTTAAACCTAAATACAATAAAATGAGTAAGCAAGTTAATCAATTTAAACTGTATTTAGCATCCTGGGAGATACTGCAAATACTACAAAACTGGACCTGCATAGTTTAAATAACAAGTGCTCATCAAAATTATTCCCTTTGCAGCATTTTTCAGTAGCATGTTCCTATAAAACATTTTTGCAGTACTTGATGGATCAAAGCATGAATATTAGGGTTTATCTGCTTTCATCAAAGACAGGTGGGATAGCTATGCAAATGATGACTGATGCTTAACTATGGAGGAACTGGAAGAAGCAGTTCTTTAAGGGAGGGAAAGCTCAGACTGAGCTTTCAACAAATTCAAGAAATGTGTAAAACTCATTTCCCAGCACAGAAAGGAGGATTCCAAAGGAATAAGCCTCAATACTAAGCATGAATTCACCTTCTCTTCTAAGATGAGGCTATTGCTATTTTATAATACAGTCTGTCATGAAAATATTTTCCAGATATTTGAACAGGAATTCCTCTTCTCTTTGCCAGAAATGCAAAGAACATCAATTATCACAGTATCTGCATACTGTGATGCAGTATAGTCCTTGACTTACAACCACAATGGAGCCCAAAGTTTCTGTTGTTAAGTGAGACATTTGTTAAATGAGTTTTGCCCCCATTTTACCACCTTTCTTGCCACAGTTGTTAAGTGAATCACTACAGTTGATAAGTTAGTAACCAGTTGTTAAGTGAATCTGGCTTTGCTTGTCAAAAAGTCGCAAAAGGGGATCCCAAGACCTTGGGACACAGCAATGGTCGTAATTATGAACCAGTTACCAAGCATCTGAATTTTGATCACATGATTAGGGCAGGGGTGAAATCCAGCAGGTTCTGACAGGTTCTGGAGAACTGGTAGCAGAAATTTTGAGTAGTTTGGAGAACCGGCAAATACCACCTCTGACAGGCCCCAGAGTGGGGTGGGAATGGAGATTTTGTAATATCCTTCCTCCAGGAGTGGGGAGGGAATAGGGATTTTTCAGTATCCTTCCCCTGGAGTGGGGTAGGAATGGAGATTTTGCAGTATCCTTCCCCTGCCATGCCCACAAAGCTATACCCACCAAGCCATACCATGCCCACCAAGCCACAGAACTGGTAGTAAAAAAAATTGGATTTCACCACTGGATTAGGGGGATGCTGCAAAGTTTGTAATTGTAAAAAATGGTCATAAGTCACTTTTTAAAGTGCCCTTGTAACTTCGAACAGTCATTAAATGAACTGCTGTAAGTCGAGGACAACCTGTATGGAGCTGGAGAAGCAGTAGGAGGGAATCTTAGAAATCACATCACAGCTTCCCAGGGGGGAGGCGATACATTGCAGAGAGGGGCTCAAAATAAGAGACCGCACAGTCCTGAATTGGATAGGAGAGGGGGGAAGAGTTACAGGGTAGCCACACCCTAGAATCTCCCAGGATATATCTATTAGGTTAGAAGTTTATAGTTTTAGTCTGATGAGATTCTGTCTACCAAGTAAGAGCAAATAAAGAATTGGATCCAATTGGATTTCACTGTGCTATCTTTGCACTTCAGTTTGACAGGATCCTGACTTCTACTTGTTAAGGCTCTTGAAGGCAGACCATGTGTGTTCTGTTCAGAAGAACGAGGGTGGCTAGGAACTGAGGCGAGACGGTTTTCAAGAGAAATCCCATTATTAGGATAACAGTTAACATGCAACAGGAACGTGGAAACTGGCAACAACAACGTTCTGTCAAGCCACTATTTATATAGCAGCTGTCAAACAGGCTAACCAATGGCACACATTTATTTTCCCACTGGCTGGGCTGTCACGTCTTAGCCAATGGGAAACACTTCTGGTTTGCTAGGCAATGGCGTGGCTTGCAGACGCAACAATGTGATTATCTTGGTAACATTTTCAGAAGTAAACACCTTCTCTTTTGGGCTGAGAGAAAATAACTGGTTATGGTCACCTGGCCCGGTTTGTGTCAAAGGCAGGACTAGAACTCATGGTCTCCTAGTTTCTAGTGCAATAGCACTTAGCCATAGCAATAGCACTTAGACTTATATACCACTTCATAGTGCTTTTACAGCCTTCTCTAAGCATTTACAGAGTCAGCCTATTGCCCCCAACAACCTGAGTTCTCATTTTATCCACTTCAGAAGGATGGAAGACTGAGTCAATCTTGAGCTGGTGAGATTTGAACTGCTGAACTGCAGCTAGCAGTCATCTGAAGTAGCCTGCAGTACTACACTCTAACCAGGGGTGAAATGCTCCCGGTTCGGACAGGATCACCCAATCCAGTAGCGATGGCAGCGGGTGGTTCGGAGAACCAGTAGCAAAAATCCCTGCCCCCCCCATGCCCAGCTGAGCTGCTCGATCATCAGAGGCTTTTTTTTTAACTTTTAAAAGCATTTTTTCTACAACCTCTTCCCATGAAAAAATGCTTTTAAAAGTAGAAAAGAAAGCCTCTGATGATCGCGTGGCTCAGATGGGATCATCAGAGGCTTTTCAAAGCATTTTTTTCTGCAACCTCTTGGTTGAAAAGGTGGCAAAAAAAAATGCTTTGAAAAGTCTCTGACGATCCCAGCTGAGTTGCCTGATCGGCAGAGAGGTATTTTTTAAAAAGCCTCTGACGATCGCAGCTGAGTTTCCTGAGCGGCAGAGGCTTTTCAAAGCATTAGAAAAAAATGCTTTGAAAAGTTAAAAAAAAAAAAAAGTTGGCCACGCCCACCCAGTCACATTACCCCACCACCACCACCACCAAGCCATGCCCACAGAACCGGTGGTAACAAATTTTACATTTCACCCCTGACTCTAACCACTGCACCACCTCAGTCTATTACCTTTAAGTTCCACCTCAAAAGAGACATTTTGAGGAAAAATCAAGAATAAGTTTGTGTAGAGGCAGCTCTTGCTTAACATTCGTTTGTTCGGTAACCATTTGAAGTTACGATGGTACCAAAGGAAGGAAGGACTTAAGACCAGTTCTGAAAGTTCCAACTATTGTAGCTGGTCCATGCCAAGTTCCTTCAAAAAAACATTATAGCATAGTGAAATTCTTACAGAGGCCCCTGCTGTCCAGCCCTACCTGCTGCATTTGCCACATCATACACCACTGTTGTGCCTCCTGGATCCTTCTTTCATGCCACCTTTTTTTCAAAGTGGTGCAGCCAGAGCTTTTCTTGTGTCCTGTAGCAATTCATTGGAGAAAGCTTATTTTTCTATCTCCATTGCATCTTGATAGTGGAGCTGTTTGGAGTGGTAAGGAACTTTGTTTCTAGCTACTTCGCTAGATCAATTAACAGAAACTTTAAAAGCTTGTACAATATAAAAAAGTCACTTCATATCATTTCTGGTTGGCAGCCAAATTATGGCATGGCAATAATGGGATAATATGGAGTATATATATATAGACCCAACCCTATAGGGTTGTTGCAGAGATAAAACGCAAAGAGGAAGTGCCTTGTAAGCCACCTTGAATCCCTGAATGAAAAGATGGAATTGAAAGCCAATAGATAAATACATAGGTCTAATTTATTTATTTATTTATTTATTTATTTATTTATTTATTTATTTATTTATTTATTTATTTATTTATTTTTCGTATTTCTATGCCGCCCACTCTCCGAGGACTCTGGGTGGCTTACAGCAAAGACAGTATACTAAATAGTATATTGCCCCCAACATTCTGGGTCCTCATTTTACCCACCTCGGAAGGATGGAAGGCTGAGTCAACCTTGAGCCGGTGAGATTTGATCCGCTGATCTGCTGAACTAGCAATCAGCTGAAGTAGCTGCAGTACTGCACTCTAACCACTGTGCCACCTTGCCATTTATTTAGCTAATAAAGACAGACATTTAAGCTCTCCTTTAGCTCTTGTCATTTGTCCAGGAGCAGGGATGAAATTCAGCAGGTTCTGACAGGTTCTGGAGAACCGGTAGCGGAAATTTTGAGTAGTTCGGAGAACCGGCAAATACCACCTATGGCTGGTCCCAGAGTGGAGTGGGAATGGAGATTTTGCAATATCCTTCCCCTGCCACGCCCAAGCCAAGCCACACCCACCAAGCCACATCACGCCCACCAAGCCATGCCCACAGAACCGGTAGTAAAAAAAATTGAATTTCACCACTGTCCAGGAGTCAAATAAATGAAGTGATTCAGTTTCCAGCAATTATTTTGCTTCCAGATTTACCCAGTCAGATTCAGAGAAGGGTTTCGGATTCAGCTGAACCCCAATTTCTGCATCAGGATGCTTTGATAAATCACTGTCTGTATAAACTGAACTTTTCAAAGGACATAATGTTTCAAAGTACTGCAAAAAAATAAATAAAATTGGATGCTACATCCATAAAAAACAATTATGTTTCTGTTGCTTCATAAAACACAAGGAGGAAAAGGGAGAAAGACAAGGCTGGGAGTGCAGGGTGGAAGGTAAGGTAGAAATAAGAGTGAACAAACAACTGACAAGCCCAGTTAAAGAGATGAATCTTTGCTTAAAAGGATCACCTTAAAAATAAACTGTCTATTGCAATTCATCTGGGCAAGAAATGGACTATGATATATCAGATTTCTTGTAATAGATTTTTTTTCGTTTACTGACCCTGTAATCCCTTGTGTATGGAGTTGGGGTGACTGAATGGAATTGAGCACTTACTGGCTGGATGCCCTTCCTAACACCTACATGGTGTTTGCAGCAGACAATTACTCATTGCTCCCAGATAAAGAAATATTTGTCATTACATAGGATCAAACTCACAGCCTCCTGATTGTGAGGTGAGAGCGCCACCACTATTCCACCACACTACTCATTTTTTGTCATATTAACATTAGCTTATTTCTCTGAATTTGGATAGTCTTCATCCCACAATAATTTACTAATGTTCCTGTTAGATTCAGTGATAGAAGAGATGGACACAGTTCTTCAGTAACAACAGCTCTTTAATAGTAGACCAGTACAACCCAACAACCTGCTTGTCTGGCAGTGTCCTCTTTTATAGAAGGCTGCCAGATGGCTTAGCCAATGAGATTCAAGTATTTTCCCGCCTATTTGGAGGACCTGAGTGAAGCCTGCAGCTCACTTCCTTATTTCCTTATATGGTATATAACAGTTCCCAAATATTTTATTAAATAATATTAATTGTAACAGCAATAACAGCATTAATAATTTGCTATCACCTGTATTTTTATTTGTATTTTTATCTGTGACAATCTTGTCTTAGATTGGCTTTAGATTTGAAGCTGACACTATTGTCAGTGTTTAGCCGAAAAAATATTCATTCTATCCCCCAGCAGGATACAATTATATGGATTCCTTCCATTGAAAGTTTATCTAAGCTTTGAAAGTTTATCTAACTATCCTGGACCATGGCCTTGATAACCCCATCTTTTATGGATTTTTCTAATAACAAAGATATCTGGAGCTACATCAAGTGCACATTATCAAGACAGAAAATTGCTCACTTAGAAGAAGAAACAGCAGCAAATACATAAATGGCATTTCACAATGTTCTGTTGGATATAATCGGTCCTTTGCTTGGACAAGTAAATTGCACATGAATTATTATGGCAGATGAGGACATTTTGTTATGGACTACATCCTTTCAGTAAGAGATATTTTGGAATTGTTTAAAAGTTTATTTTTTTAGGGAAAGTAAAAATGCTAACATTTGCAGTTTACTTTTTATAGTTATATCAGTTCTTCTGAAAATATTAGTAAGGATCATTAAGTCAGAGCTAAGTCCTGATTCCGAGGCACAACATCAGGATTTGGCCTGGTGGAAGGAATGCTGGAAATTGTGGACTGAGTTGACATAAATATCATTTTATAAATTTATTTCAAAATTGGTCTGAGGATATAATTATAATTTTATTATTTATTACATGTATTATGGCCAAATATTCCTATAGACTCTGGGCAGTTTACAAAGTGCAAATACACAGTTAAAAGAATTTAAAAAATAAAACAAAATGTGTCAGCCCAAACAACCATAACAATGAAATATATTATGTCCCTCTAGAAACACATTAAACCTTGGTGTCATTAAATTAGATAGAATAGAAGGATACCCAGTGGTGGGAATGGCCCTCTTTCCTTAGAACTCCTCTAAGCATCCTACCAATAGATCCTCAGAAAAGGTTCATCTGTAATGGAGATGCTGGTAGGCAAGAACAAGGAAGAAGCAAGACAAAGGAAGAAGCTAGAACAAAAGAACAAACCATTTGAAAGTGGAGAATCCAGCAGGTGAACCTTGCTGATAGTTGAAATGGGGCAGAATTGATGTTGTCTGCAAAAGGCCCATAGTACCTATGTCATGCACTTGCAAGTCAGAAAATCCAGGTGATGGTGATTGCAAACTGGCCAAGTGCTGGCTTGGATTACCAAGTGGCTCAGACCATTTGAGGCTGTTGACTTGGAGTTCAGGCACAGGCAAGTAAACACTGACTACCACTTGAGGGTATAACTGGTGGTTATCTAAACATCTGGCAGCAGCAAGATTTTGGCTATCCTGGGAGAAGTGTCCAAAGGATATTGTGAATCCTACTAATATAACAATATAGTAATGCTGCGATCTAAAATGTGGCAATTATGGGTGGCCATGTCTCTGGGGTCACTGTTAGGTCTCCTGCCCCATTCTATCTTTGATCTTTTTAAAAACATAATTTAAAAACATAGTTTTAAAAACATAGCTTTTTTTCAGATAGAAGATCCATACAGAGAGTGATAAAGATAGCCGAGAAGATTGTAGGAAGCTAGCTTCCCATTATTCAGGACACTGTTTATAAGCGCTATGTGCTTAGAGCTCAAAGCATTGTTTCTGTAGCTCCCCTCTGGAAGGAGGTTTCGAAGTATTTCTAGCAGGACTACCAGATTCTGTAACAGCTTTGTTTCCCATGCCATCTGTCTGGTAAACTCGCAAGATTCATTTTTTTTCACCATGTATATGTATACAACTGGACTAGACTGTTTTTTTTTCTGAGTCATATATGTGTGTCATGTTTATGCAATGTATATTGGAGGTGGTTACCTTTTTAGAGCTGTATGCAACAAAATCCCATTTTAATGTATGCTGATTAGTGTACATTTAAAGTGACAATAAAGTTATTATCCTATCCTATCCTATCCTATCCTATCCTATCCTATCCTATCCTATCCTATCCTATCCTATCCTAATTTAAACAAAACTAGAAAGCAAATTGCTGTATTATAAAGCAAAGCACCAGCTTCCTGAATAATTTTCATATTCCAAAATATCATTGGATTCCACAAGTCTCACAGGGGTTAAAATGGTGAGTGGATATATCCAAAGGATGTAGTAACAGTGTTAATCTGTGACTGGAGTTATAGAGAATTCCATGATGTGGAGGGTTTCATGAAGCCACCTCACTATTTTGACTTCTGATAAATAGGAGTTTTCTGACCCACTGTAGCACAGTTAACATATTTCTGCTGCAAAACTCCCAGGCTGGCAGGCAGTTAGTTAGTTAGTTTCTGTACAGTTTGGCAGCCTAGATATGGTAGGTAGCCCGGCTATCAAAACAGTGGCCACCACTTCTGGTAGCTATTTTTGTAAAGTATTCACAACATCCTATCAATGTGTTCCCTGGTTTAAAATGTTTTGGAACTACTACTTTATTATCTGACGTCATTTCAGTGGTGGGTTGCTCCCGGTTCAGTCCGGTTCTTGTGAACTGGTAGTAATAGCGGTGGGAGGCTCTGCCCACCCACCCGGACAACATCATGAATGATCTGCGCAGAAGCTCAGAAGTGATCTGCGCAGAAGCGCGTGCTCCCGTTGCAAACCAGTAATGGAGGTAGGTAGAACCCCTGTGTCATTTGTTCCATGTTTTTTGTTTTTTTGCCTCAGCAGATAGCAGCACCTAACTGACCTTGGCTAATCTCAAACACTAAACAGAGTTGGCTTTTGAGGTTGGCATTAGAGTTAGCATTGGATAAGGAATCCTTCAGTGAATTCCAACACTGAGATTTACACTGAAAAGTGAAAGAAAAACATCCTGGAAGAAGATAATAGTCTCAAATTCCTGTAACATTGCCAAGAATACTACATGATGCACCCACTTAGTCATCAGTAGTCAAGCTTGTTGAGGTCACCTTAATTCACTGGTGTCAAACTCGATCATGTCATGTGACATATCACGACGTATCATGTTTTTTGCCTTTGTGGAGCTGCGGTGGGTGTAGTTTGTTCATTATACATCTGGCCAACGGGCCGCCAGTTTGACACACCTGTCTTAATTCATTATACTACTTTCAAGTCTGCGGCAGAGCCTTGCACAGATTCTTATTATGAAGCAGTCTCTTTGTCTTATATAGAGTCATGCATGTACAATTATAACAAAATGTTCTTTAGGGTTTTTTCTTTTCTTTTATAATTGGAAGAAGATAGTTTATTATATCTTAATTATAACAATGTATTTATATTATGAAAAGTAAATGACTGCACAGAAGTGTGGGCATGAGCACACACATATCCACGCTTAAGAAAAATGTGCTTAGTTTTTATATTGATTGTTTCCTGAAAATTCCTTTGTAAGAGGTTTGTTTTTCTTTTCTCTTTTTTCCCCCCCACAGAAGCAACTCTTGACTAACTACAGAAATATATTGGCTTAAACATTTCAAAGTTGACCTAAGCACCTTGGGAGCTCTGTGTTTGAAATAACAGTCTTTATGAGGCCCTGGTGAAAGTTTACTTTTTCCATTTTTAGAAATTATATCTGGGCCTTTCTCTTCTTTGTGTCTCCTAGCAGCTTTTGCTTTTAACTAAGTTGGAAAGGTCAGGTTCCAGCCCAGATGAGGTCAGTGAGATCAGGCATATCTCTTTAAAATGGAGTTTGTCCTTCCATTTCCTTGTACTTCCCTCTCAGTGGAAGTGGAATAGGAAACTTTGAGCAACTTAACTTCTTTGCAGATGTGCTCTGAGTTTATTTTCACCATTGGAGGTTGCCATGTAGCATCATCCATCAGAAATACTAGACACCCATCAGCTCATCTATAGAAAAAAAAATAAATAAACGATATCAGGTGTATCTCTGAGCCAAAATCAGAAATTGCCTAGCTAATGCACTGTGGCATGCAAAGAATCTTATTCAACTTTTCCAATTACAGTTGTGTCAATTTTATCTGCTGTTTTGCTTGGGTTTAAAAATTATCATCGTCACTGTTTAATGTTTTAGGTCATGCTAATGTATCCAGACGATATCAAGCATCAAGTGTGTTTTTCTTCCATTCAAAATTTAATTACAAAAAATACTTATTGACACAACCTTAGGCAAATCAGTTTGATGGAAACCATAACAACCGTTAATTTCATTACAAGATGCTTCCACACTTACTTTTTTCCCCTCTGGTATACTATTGACAGAATTTACACACATCATTATTTGCAAAACACTCCAGGAGTTTTAAAATACTTTCCTTCTCGTTCTTCTCTACCTTCTTAAAGTATTTCTATACTGGCTCCGGGGCTTATAGACAAGATGCCAATTTGGTAGAAAGGGTTCAGTAGATTGGGAAAACTTTGGATTCAGCAGAGGCATTGTCAATTTCCCAACATATCTCATTTTAATTCTTCTAAGCATTTGAAAACTGGAACAAATATAACTGACTAACTGCGGGGTTTTGTGTGTGTGTGTGTGTGTGTGTGTGTGTATGTGTATAGAGAAGGAAAGAATGGACACACACACACAAAGTGCATATGTTAAGAAAATGAATAATGCCTACCCAGTACAATATTAAAGAAACAGGTTGTACAAAACTACACATACACACATACACACAGACTCCTATATATACATATATTCAGCAAAAGTGTATACAAAAATACACAAATTGTGCATATTGAAAATATACAAAATATGCCACATTGATTTGGGCCATGAAAATCTGGAATTTCTTACTGAAATGCTTTTCAGCTTATAGTAAATCACACTGGATAAGGAGAAGTTGGATTAAGCAGACTCTTGCCAAGCTCTTCTATTTAAAAGCTTAACTTGCCCCTTTGTTCTGTACTTCCACTGCTGTCGAAGCGTGTAGGAAAGAGTTAAATTGCCCCTTGAATAGTAAACAGAGTAACAGAGTTGGAAGGGACCTTGGAGCTCTTCTATCTAATCCAATCACCTGCTCAAGCAGGAAACCCTATCCCATTTCAGACCAATGGTTGTCCAATCTCTTCTTTAAAACCTCCAGTGTGGGAGCACCCACAACTTCTGGAGGCAAGTGATTCCACTGATTAATTATTCTTTTTTTTTTTGCTTTTAAAAACAAACTTTATTAAACATATAGAAGTAAAATGCTGTACCATGTATATACAAAATACATATATATTAATACAAACAACATTACATAAAAAGAAAAAGTGACTTTGGTCACACGTCCGTTATCTTATTAACGGTGCATATTTATTGATTATTGTTATCGTACAGAATTTTACATTTACTCTCATTTCTATGAGTTATCCAATCATACCACCTATTCCACGCTATATAATATTTTGAGTCTATCTTATCCTTCATTTCAAATGTTAATTTATCCATTTCCGCGCAATTATAGATTTTTTGGATTATCAATTGATCTGTTGGCAGTTGATCAGTTTTCCAATATTGAGCGAGTGCCAATCTGGCTGCAGTGACTATGTGTAATATTAAATACTTTATTTCTTTCTTATAGTTTTCTTTAATCATCCCTAGTAGGAAAATCTCTGGTTTGAGTTCTATTTTTTCCGATGTTATTTCTATTAGCCAAATTCTTATTTTTTCCCAATACTTCCTAATTCTTGGGCAAAGCCACCAGACGTGAAAGAAAGTGGCCTGTGCCTGCTTGCACTTCCAGAAAATTGGACTTAAATTTGAATACATTTTTGCTAATCTCGAACTGATTAATTATTCTAACTGTAAGGAAATTTCCCCTTAGTTCTAGGTTATTTCTCTCCTTAATTAGTTTCCCTCCATTGCTTCTTGTTCTGCCTTCAGGTGCTTTGGAAAATAGGTTGACCTCCTTTTATTTGTGCCAACCCCTTAGATATTGGAACACTGCTATCATGTCACTACTAATCCTTCTTTTCATTAAACATACCCAACTCCTTCAGCCATTCTTCATATATTTTAGCCTTCAGTTCCCTAATAGTAATCTTCTTTGTTGCTGTTCTCTGTGCACTCTTTCTAGACTCTTGGATTGATGAGCACTAAACACTTGGTGAGACTCACTCAGGTGAAATAGAAGAAAGTTATGGTTTCAAAAGCACTCTTGAAGCTAGTCATATCTTAAAAATATTGTAATATAGGCGTGCTATTAAAAAAAAAGTGTTGCAATGATGCAATCCAAACTTTTTCTGTTTTCTATGTGCATTGCATGTGGTTCATCCATACAAACAGTGGATGGAGCTTTGATTGTATTATGGTAGCTACCATCTTGATTTTTTGATGAGATCCCTTGCATACCTTTGCTATAATGCATTCTTCTTAAACGTGATGTCCTTCACATGTTCTGTGATACAATTTCCATCTTTCCTCCTTTAGTGAAGTTAAATTCTTGAGGAAGATCCAAACTGGTTGGCAGACAAAGAGGAAGGAAGCATAAAAGCATTTCCACTTTTACTGAACTACAGTTTTATTGAGATGAATGAAAAAAGAAAACATTGCCATTATGCATTTTTGTAAGGAAAGAGATGGAGATGGAGCCTAATAGGATATCTTTTAAGTTACTTCTGTAGGTTGGAAACTGTAGCCTCCAGCGGAGAAGTGCACCTTTATGTCTTTTTAATATTTTAAACTACAGTCTATAGCAATATAAACATTGCCCTGAAATTTTATGGAACAGAAAAATGTTGAATGATATAGGCCCTAGAAGAAATTCAGACTGGAAAATCAAAGAGTACATTTCGGAAAGCATTAGGACAAATTTAACATTTATTCATTGCTTTATATATTTCTAACCTTGCACCTTAAAATGCATAAATTCACATAGAATGACAAAATCTCCCAGTCAGCTAAACTTTATTCCGCATTATATAATAGTCATGTCTATATTGAATCTTCTAAAATAGGGGTGTCAAATTATCCCATCACGAGCCGCGTCGGAATTTTATTTGCCCTTGGGGGGGGGGGGGCTGGGGTGTGTGTGTTGTGGCATGTTTGTCACAGCTGACTAGGTGGACGTGGCGTGGCAGGGGGTGGTCCCTCACTATCTCTGGGATGGCCCATGGGCCAACTCTGCGGCCTATCATGTGGGTTTGACACACCTGTTCTAGAAGCTTCTGAACTGCAATTGCCAATAACTCTCACTAGCATTAGATGTCGGAACTAAATCATTTTGCTGATTCCTGATTTAAAATAAAGTAATACATATAGACACAAAGTACACATGTGCATAGGCATATAACATCAGGAGACTGAGTTCTAGTCCTGCCTCAAGCATGAAAACTGGCTGTGTGTCCTTTGGCCAATCACTGTCTCTCAGTCCAGCTCATCTTACTGTGTTGTTGTTGTGGGGAAAATTTGAGGAGAAAGGAGTATTAGATATGTTCACTGCCTTATTTATAAAAACAGTAAAGGTGGAAATCAATTGATCAGTCAATCAGTTTTAAAAACAAAGAACATCAATCTCTTTTAATTCTTATTATTCTCAGCATGTATTTCATTGATGCATATATATTGAATTTTTCACTCCATAAGACACACTCTCCCCCCCCCCCCAGAAGGTGGACGGTGCCGGTCCTTTGGTGAATAGTAGCTGGGACATGGCAGCGGGGTACTTTTACAGTGTTGAACCCCACCTCTTCTGTTTTGTCATTGTCCACCTCTTCTGTCTCTTTTCTGCAGTGCAGGAGTCAATAGGCACAGCTGGCACATGAGAGGACACCTATCTGTGGTCCTCTCAGGCTCCGCCTGATATTTTTTGGGTCTTGTTTTCTTCCTCTAAATCTAGGTGTATCTTATGGTCCAGTGCAACTTATGGAGTGAAAAATATGGCATATCACTTTTGGGAAAAAGCCTTTTTGAGACCCTTCATAATTTTATATCAGCTTTTTACAAAGAGTGCAGTGGCACTTATAATATACTGCTTCTTTATTTCCTCTACTATTGTGGAAATACTATTCTGCCAAACGTCCCTGATTTCTAGCAAATAACCATGATTTATTTGTGATTTATTTTTATACTGAAAATGAGGTTTTGTCGGCAGGCCTGGGGAACCAAGAGTGGGATGGAGCCCATTAAATGGTTTGTATGAATGTGTGTTGTTGTTGGGGTGGGCGTTATTATTTTACTAATTTATTATTTTATTATTTTTCTTTGTATTCTTTTTATTTCTTTTATATGGTTTTATATCCATGTAAACTGCCTTGAGTTGCTGCTCTATCCATAGAACAAAGGCATGGGCTAGCGAGTGTAGAACGAAACTTTATTAAGTAACAATCAGCTCGTACACAGAAACCAGAACAGAACAATTTGGCTGACAGTGGCTTAAATAGCCGGCTGTCAAAACAGAGCGACCAATCGGAGGTCGCGCAGCTTCCCACTCAGTAACTCCGGAAGTTTCAACCAATCAGGAACGGTAGCAACACGCGAAACCATACGTCATCTTGCTGAGGACTTAACACCCCTTCCCACCAGTACAGCGCATGCGTAATCTTTTAAATACGTAGGCCGGCGTCGGCTCCGCCCTGATCTCCGCAGTTCAGGGCCGGCCTTTGGCGAAGGCAGAGTCGGAGCGCTGTCCTCGTGGGAACCATTGGATTGCGATTGCAGAGTGGGCGGCACGACAGCCGGCGCGGGAGACCCAAATCGAGCAGGTGAGTGAACTGACGAGAACGCATCGGGTTGATGTCCTATAGTAGGAGAAGTTGGTGCTGGAGTATTGCTGGTTATGCGCGGTGGCCTCTCATCCCCCACTGATGTTGCCTGCTTACAGGGAAGGTGGCATCCTCCTCCGCAGTTGGTTCACGTGCCACCTCCAGATGCGACCATCTTCGAGCTGGACCGTATAAGAGTAGGGTCCGGTTAATTGGCAGATGTGGCCTGGCACCCATTTATTGTCAGACCCGAAGTTTTGTGCATAGACAGGGTCGCCAATCGTGAATGCCCAGCAATGGGGCGTGAACTCCTTTGTGATTTCAGGTGAATAGGCAGGGTGTAATCTGTCGAGAACCGTCCGGAGCCATCGGCCCATGAGCATTTCAGCCGGGCTCGTCTTGGAATCTGGGCACGGGGTTGTGTGTTGGGCTAATAAGTATTGGGCGATTTTCTGATGCCAATTAGTGGTGCCCAGGCGGCTAAGCGCCTCTTTAGCCGATCTCACAGCCCTTTCCGCCCGTCCATTCGCGGCCGGATGGAAGGGGGCCGTCGTCGTATGGCGAATGCCCAGCTTAGCCACAAACCGATGGAACTGTGCTGACATAAACTGAGGTCCATTATCGCTAACAACGGTATCAGGTAGACCATGCATTGCGAACAACCCTTCCAACACCCGGATGACAGCTTCGGTCGTCGTAGAGTGTATAAGAGCTAATTCTACCCATTTAGAGTATGCATCTATGACGACCAAGAACATATGACCCTGGAAGGGGCCAGCGAAATCCATATGAAGTCGGGCCCAAGGCGCCATGGGGACCTCCACTCCCTGGGGGGGGGGCTGCCGGGGAAACAGGCCTGGACGCTTGGCACTGGGGGCACATAGCAACCCACTGCTCAATATCACCGTCCATGCCGGGCCACCACACATAGCTGCGGCCCAGCCCCTTCATGTGGACGATTCCCGGATGAGCATTGTGTAGGTGGGCCAGAACGGGGCGACGCAAACCCTAAGGGACAACGACCCTATTTCCCCAAAGGAGGCAACCCCTTTGGGTGGACAGCTCATTTAATCGTCTGAAAAAGGGAAGGAGATCCGCAGGCACGGGACCCTTAGGCCATCCCCTGCGGACCCAATCCAAAACTTTGGAAACGGCAGGGTCCGCCAAGGACCCAGTGCTGATGTCAGAAGCAGTCAAGGGAAAATCGAAGTCCTCAACAAGAAGAACTGATGAGGCGGGAGCCGGATCAGAGGCCGGGGCGGGCACTGGGCACCGGCTCAAAGCATCGGCGTTCGCGATGGCTGAGCCAGGCCGGTAAATCAGGCGATAGGAATACCCGGCCAGAAACTCCGCCCAGCGGGACATGCGGGGCGAAATCATGACCGGGGTTTGCCGATCACCGGCCAGCAACCCCAGAAGGGGCTTGTGGTCGGTGACCAGGGTAAAGGAACGGCCATAAAGATAACATGGAATCGTTTGACCCCAGCGACAGCCGCCAGAGCCTCACGATCCAATTGGCTGTAGTTCCTTTCCGGAGCGGAAAGGGTACAGGAATAAAAGGCGAGAGGCGCCTCAAGACCTGAAGGAAAAACGTGACTCAGAACGGCACCAATGCCATAGAGCGAGGCGTCGCAAGTCAAGGACAAGGGTAAGCTCTCGTCGTATTGGACAAGAACTGCCTCAGACGTCAGCGCGTCTTTGACAGCTTGGAATGACGTTTCAGCAGCGCGACTCCACCCCCAGGGCGACTTAGCATCTAGGAGATGGTGGAGGGGCTCGGCGAGGGATGCTTTATGAGGCAAAAAAATGGAGTAAAAATTGAGGAGCCCCAGGAACGCCTGTAGCTCCGCCTTGCAGGTGGGCGTGGGGGCATTTTTAATTGCTGCGACTTTGGAGGGTGTAGGGTGTATTCCCCGGGCATCGATGAGGAACCCCAAGAATTCAACTTGGGGAACTCCTATGGAGCACTTTGATTTCTTCAGGCGGAGGCCGGCGCTGCGCAGACGGCCAAGAACGGTCCGAAGCTTGTCTAAGAGGTCAGCTTGGTCTCCAGCGGAGACCAAGACATCATCAAAATAGGGTACCACCCCGGGAATTCCCTGAAGCAATCGTTCCATGATGCTTTGGAATATTCCCGGGGCGACACTCACTCCGAACTGAAGCTGGGTGCATTTAAATGCACCCCTATGAGTGACAATGGTTTGGGCCATGGCCGTTGGCTCATCAACTGGTAATTGCTGATAAGCCTGGGCCAGGTCCAACTTGGCAAATACCTTGCCGTGACCCAGGGAGTGCAGCAGGTGCTGCACCACTGGCACCGGGTACGGGTTGGCCTGCAACGCCTTGTTTAGGGAACATTTATAGTCGGCGCAAATTCTAATTGAGCCGTCCTGCTTTAAAGGAATTACTATAGGGGTCTCCCAAGCGGAATGATCCACGGGGACTAGTATGCCCTGAGCCACTAATTTGTCAAGCTCTGCGTCAACGCGCGGGCGCAAAGCTAGAGGCACTCTCCTCGGTTTGAGGCGGACTGGCATCACCTCAGGGTCCAAATTAAAGGATATTGGCCTACCCGTGTATTTACCCAACTGGTCCGAGAACACGTCAGCGAACTCACGGGCCAGAATAGAAGGAACATCGGGGACTACCCTATGCACACCAGAGATGGACAAATTTAAAGCAGCAAACCAATCCAGTCCTAATAGAGTAGGGCGGGCGTCTCTAACCACAATTAGTGGTAATTTACCAGAAAACGAGCGGAAAGACACCATGAAATTATCATATCCCAGAGTAGGAATAGCCTTCCCTTGGTAGTCCTTTAAGAGGACAGGGCACGGCTTGAGCCGGCTGCGAGACAAGCCCGGCAACAACTTAGAGAGGGTTGCCCACGCTATGAGTGACTTGGAGGACCCGGTGTCCACCTCCATTGTACAGGCCGACCCCTCCAAACCCACAGTCAGGAAGAGCTTATTGGCAGAGGCTGAATGAGTGGCGTTGCTCACAGCGATGTCCGGCGGGTCCTCGTAGCGGGTGACAGTGAGGCAATCCTCGTGGCGAGCAGGCACCTTCCGACCACGGCGGCGCTCCGGGGGTGGCCCAGAGGAAACATCGGACATCGGGGCTGGCGCTCTGCAGACCCTCGATAAATGGCCCCTCTTCCCACAGCGGCGGCACATGACGGTCTTGAAACGGCAGTCGGGACGGCAATGGTTGCCGCCGCAGCCCAAACAGGTGTCCTGCGCAAACTTAAAAAGTTTGGTGGACACGCCGCGCTTCCGCTGAATTGCCTTGAGGCGGCTCACCTCCCTTTCCTCGTCGGAGGACTCTCCCTGGTCCGAGTCCTCGTAATGTACTGACAGGGGTTTAGCATTCGATAGAGAGGGCGTCTGATGACGGTGGATTTCAGCGGCTGAGCGACCGGACATTTCGGCAGCCCTGGCCTCGTCCAGGGCGACTTGGAGGGTCAGCTCAGAGCGAGCCAAAAGGCACCGTTGTAGCTTTAAGTCCTTGATACCGCAAACCAGCTGGTCCAACAACATCTCGTCCAAGTGGCCGCGGAATTCACAATGGAGAGCTGCTGAACGCAAGGAAGCCATGTAATCGTTCACGGATTCACCCTCTGTCTGTGAGCGCTGCCAGAATGCATGACGCCGCGCGATGCGAGACGGGGTAGGGGAGAAATGGTTCTTTAATTTCTCCACCAAGGTCTCCCTAGGAACATCAAAAACTTGCTGAGGCGCCGCTAGAGCCCTAGCAGCGGCAAAAATCTCGTTCCCACAAGAGCTGAGGAAATAACCCCGTTTGCGGTCGCTAGAAAGTTCAGTCAGAGCGTTCGCTTGCAAAAAACACTCAAAACGTTCCATATAGGTGTCCCACGTCTCAGAGGCAGGGACAAAAGGAGAGAACGCCGGTAAGAAGGTAGACATGGTAACTCTAGGGGGGTGGTGGAGGTTTCCACAGTCAATTTTTACCTCAGAGGTACACCACCGATCCCATCCTCGTCGCCAGTGCTCTATCCGTAGAACAAAGGCATGGGCTAGTGAGTGTAGAACGAAACTTTATTAAGTAACAATCAGCTCGTAACACAGAAAGCAGAACAGAACAATTTGGCTGACAGCGGTTTAAATAGCCGGCTGTCAAAACAGAGCGACCAATCGGAGGTCGCGCAGCTTCCCGCTCAGTAACTCCGGAAGCTTCAACCAATCAGGAACGGTAGCAACACGCGAAACCATACGTCATCTTGCTGAGGACTTAACAGTTGCCATGTGTGAATAGGCAATATAAAATTTCTAAAATCAATCAATCAATCAGGGGTTTCCAAAGTTGGCCACTTTAAGACTTGTGGACTTCAACTCCCAGAATTCCCCAGCCACCCAAATCGCTGGGGAATTCGGGGAGTTGAAGTCCACAAGTCTTAAGGTGGCCAATTTTGGAGACCCCTGAAATAAATAAATAGTGTAACAATGGTACATCTGTGTACCAAAAAGCTGAAATGTTCATTCTGCTCACAATTCATATGTTATTCTTACATCATGGTAATATGAACAGGTGAGTATTCTACTGTATGTACAATTGGCATTTACTTCTAACATAAAAAGTAGACAGTGAGAGTCAAAATAGGTCCACTTCAATCACTGCTTTTAAATTAATTGTACTGATGAGTAGATATTTGGTTCAGTAAAGACTTTTGTATTTCTGGAAACAAATGTAAATTGGAAAACAGCTTATATTTAGGTTTTCTGAAAAAAATTGCTTCATTATGAATTGATATGATGAAGGAAATGCTGATGTGGAGCCAGTGACCTTTAATGGATATCTTTGAACTGTAAAAAATTCTCCCTTTGGAAATGTAGAGATTAACAGCCTTATACATTATACATTTTACATTTTAAAACAAGAGATGTTTGATTGTGTGGAAGATTTTTTCGAGTTTGGTTAGGACTTTTTTTTTGGCTATATTTTTCATATATGTTGTGAACACCTTTTCTTTTGGTCATTTATAAATGCTTAAATAGAAACAATAACACAGATTTAGGAGGAGTTGTTCTTTGTAGCAAGTAGTAAATTGGTAGATTTGTTCATCCCCTACTCTTGTGGCCTGTGACATTATTTCTTTCAGTTGCTAAGTTATCCCTTAATTGAATTTATTCTTGCAACATGTTGGATTTGGTTGTAACCAGAAAGTAACTTAGATAAAATAGCTAGGTCACAGTACCACCGAGCAAGAAGAAGATAAGTAAACCTACTATTGTCTTGAAAGAGGTAGGATTAGAGAATATGGCCTTTAATATAAATCTTCAGTTCAGATCAAAACCCCTTTACTTTTCAGTTGAAAATGTTTGCATTCTTAAACTTAAGGGAAAAGGTTCAGACTTTAATGTGCATTTGATATCTCTTTTTTAAGAAAACACTTTTCAACCTGCTTTACACTTTACTATGAATCAGTTAAATCACTGGAAAATTACAACTTTAAGAGCTTCCTCGACTACCAATTAAGTAAAAATTCTTCCCTCTATATTGTAAGGACCCCACTGGGAAAAGAATGTGCTGGGCGAGGAAAAACAAAGTTTTTCTTTACTATGTTCTTTTCAACCAGTGATAATTTTTCTCCAGAGAATATAAAAGTGGCAGATGTATTTATTTAGTTAGTTTGTCAAATGTCTGTGGCAGCTTGACTCCATGAAGACTCTGATATTAAATGATCCATATATACATATTTGATCAACTTTCAGCCTGTCAAAGTTAATTAATAGCAAAACAAATTTTTAAGATGGAATCCTTGAGATAGTCAGTGGGCAAGGGAAACTGTGGGTTGTGAAGGGTCCCAAGATTTTTTACTTTGTCTCAGAGAACTTCATTTGTTGTATTAAACTGTCAAAAATGAAATATTGCAGAAATCAGCAGTTAGCTTAAAATCAGTGAAAAATCAGCAAAGTTCCAGTTTTCAATATAACCACACTTCCTATCAGAGACAGTTCTATACTTTAGCCAATTCCATGGTCAAACAAACTGGAGAAAGCAAAATGTATATTTGATGTCACTCTGATGACATCATTTAAACCTGAAGAATAGAATATCATTTTCTAATTATGGGTGATACCTCTAGAAAAATGTATATGAACTGTACAAAGTGCCCATTCTGATATTTTTATTTATATTTAATCAAATATCTGCATCAAACTGACTTCCTTAACTGAATCAAAAAAGTTAGACTGAACCATTGAATCAAATTGGATGCTTCCAAATTGATTGGACAAAGTCATTTCAAATTGTTTTGAACCGATTTGATGACTTAAATCTAAGCAACAGATAGAATCTGCTCAGGTTTTCAAATTGATTCAAACCTTCACATCAAAGTGATTTCATAAGTCAAATTAGATTGGAACTGACCTAACCACTTCTAATGTACAACAATTACTATTTTCTAAATATCTATGCTAGAAGTATTATAAGCCTTGGTGGCACAGTGGTTAGACTGCAGTACTACAGGCTACTTCTGCTGACTGCCGGCAGCTTGTAATTTGGCAGTTCAAATCCCACTCAGCTTTCCATCCTTCCAAGGTGGGTAAAATGAGGACCCAGATTGTTGGGGGCAATATGCTGATTCTGTAAAACCACTTAAAGAGAGCTGTAAAGCACTGTCAGTATATGTCAAAGTGCTATTGCTATTTAAGGATGAAACAACAGCTCAATAAGATTATCAGAGCAATCCTAATACAAGGTTAGATCCAGCCATGAAATCCATTTTTTTTTTACTACCGGTTCTGTGGGCATGGCTTGGTGGGCATGGTGTGGCTTGGTGGGAGTGGCTGGGGAAGGATACTGCAAAATCTCCATTACCACCCCACTCTGGGGCCAGCCAGAGGTGGTATTTGCCAGTTCTCTGAACTGCTCAAAATTTCTGCTACCGGTTCTCCAGAACCTGCTGGATTTCACTCCTGGTTAGATCATTTCTAAACATGTATCATAGAGCAGAAAGGAGTGTCTAATTCTCTTCCATAGTTGTGATGCTGTTTACAAATTGGAAGTTGAGAAGAGAACCCTCAATCCACAAGTGGTGTTTAATAGTTCTAGAACACACAAAGAAAACAATATTTACCATTACAAAATAATGATGAATACCATGTAATTTTACACGGTAATCTCACTCCAAAACAAGTGCATCCTGGGAAGCCAGACTCCATTTCTTTTAGTATTCGGAGGAAACAGCAGCATGAAGAAGAATCCAGCCTAATACATGTCACACAATCATCTGAGGACAAAATTCCACATCCAAATGCACAGCATCACTGGTGAGATTTAGATTCATCTGTATTGTTATACTCACCAGCAACCCAACACTGCTTATTTTGTATTTGGGTTCTTACTGTATGTATTTCTATTTTTCCCAGTTACACCCATCCTGTTCTTTTAATAAAGCATCCAGATGTCCGCACACGGTCTGTTTCATTGGAAGATAGGTGGGCTTAGCTGCATGTCAACTGCACACAGAGTAACATGTAGTGAGGAATAGAACAGACATCATACGGACATTTAAACCAGGTTATTTGCTCAAGAATACCTTATGATAAAGCTGGACCAAGATAAATCCATGTTATGGATTTGAAAGTTAATTTGTTTTATTCTATCTACTAGAACAGTATGTGGCTTAGTTGCCAAAGCAATAGAGCAGTATTTCCCAATATGATGCATTTCCTATGCCATTAGATAATTTGCTATGTTAGCTGGAAATTCTGGGACTTCTAGTCCAACAACTACAAGACACTGTGTAGAAAATACTGCTGTACACATAATTTATAATTGACAAGCAAAGCAACATACTCATATTGCCCATCCAAATTTTATAGCTTTGACATCTTGAACATTTCAGTGTTAATGTTTAGAATTTTGACTGGTAGCCTTTTCTTGTTGATTTGTATAGTTTATCAAGTTCCTAGAATCATTACTTCCAAACGGAGACAGCCTGTTTATGTTTTTTAAATTGCTACCCTATTGCTCACATTTCCTCTATTCTTTCATCGCTGTAAAATGCACTCTTCATAATAATCTTTTCAATGGAGGCCATTATGAATGCATTATAAAACATGTACCTTGATTATAAATGCACACATTTTCTACATTGCTAATATAAAATAAATGTCATGTATTTTTTCACTTTCATCTTTTGCCAAAGTAGTTGATATTAAGGAGCCATTAAGAAAACCTGAGTCTCAGATCATTATTCATTCAATAGTTTAAAAAAAAGTATCTGTGCATTAGATGCTATTAACACATGCAGAATGCCAAATATAATGATCCCATTAAATCAGACATGATTAATAGTTCATGAGAACTGAACCGTTATTTCTGGAAGAGTTCTTTATATTATTATTCACTCAAATAATTTTCGAACATGTCCAGTTGAGAACAGCCTGAAGTTCCTCCAGTGGATGGTGTGGACTATTCTATTCACTTCAGATTCTGGTGATTCAATCAAAATAATGAGATATAAAAGCTCATAATGCAGAGACAACTACCTAGAACAACAAGGAATACATTATAACCCCCATTTTGTGCCAGCTTTTAATTCATGCTCTTAAAATGTCGCTCAAGATGAATCTCCTGGTCTCAGGGCGAGTTTCCAAGGCAACAAGCTGAATCCTAACCCTATCTTCTTAAAATCTCCCTGGTTACAGACACATTGGTGTACCTTTTTTAAATAATAGTGTTCATAATGCATAGTAGTAACAAATATTCAAAGATCAAAAACACAAATTGGCCCTCTTTCCACTTAAATGATGAGCATTTATAGAGTGCATCATGATAATTATAGATTTTAAATCTTTTGTGTGGTTCATAATGTTAAAAATGTTTCCAGTTATAACTTCAACAACTACCATGCTTAATTTTTTTAATAAGACACAGTTAATTTTTATTGCAAATACCAGAACAAATTGATCAGTGACTTGGAATGACACTGATATTCAGCCGTGCAATCTCCATTTTCAGTGCACATTCAAAAGTATTCAGATCCCCTTCACTTTTGGCAATGTTGCAGCCTGATTCTACAGTTGTTGAAATTCATTTTTTTCTCATTAATCTATACTCAGTACTCTATAATGACAAAGCGAAAACAGAATTTTAGAAATGCCTGTAAATTTATTAGGGCCCAGTCCAGTGGTGGGATTCAGCCACTTCGGGAGAACTGGTTGTTAACTTTCTGAGCAGTTTGGCAAACTGGTTGTTGGAAGAAATAATTAGGGCAGAGAACCGGTTGTTAAATTACTTGAATCCCACCAAATCACCTGAGTAAATGGCAGCATCTGGGCAGCCCAGATGATCTAGAAAGCTAAGCAAGACCAAGTTAATAATTAGTTGAGGAATCAGCTAGGAATTCTAGCAGACAGGGAAACCAGAAAGTAAAAACAATATCCCAGGAGATAATGACAAACACCTTCAATGTACTGCCAGAAAAATTACATGGATTTGTCCATGGAAGTCAATATCAGATAAACCTGATTTCAATGAATTAATCATGATTTCCAAAGAATTCTATTTATTAATGAGGCATATCAGTTTTAAGCATCTAATCCTAGGCCTGCATATTTTCAGTAGCCATATATGTAAATGTTTATTGCAATCTTATGCACTTGTAGTTAAGAGAAAGTTCTGCTGTATGAGTTTCTGAACAATTGGCTACCTAGATCATTTGGCATCAGTTTTTCTCATCTGCTCCACTTCCTAGCTGTAGCAGTACGTCTTATAAAAACACCACTATTTTTTGTCCCTTCTATTTGCATATAAAGCAAAGAGACTGTGGGGGTTACATGCCAGGGTTAGGAGAATAATATAGTAAATAAAGTTTTCATTTGTCATAACATGCAACCAAGAAATGGCAAAAGGTTCTTCCTTCCCAAAATGTATGCAGGGTGACTCCAGAAAGGGTTAAGCTGAATGTTAGGGAGGGATCAAGAAGATAAATTATTCTGGTTGCCTGGCAACTATAGAAATCTTTATGCTGTTCCTATAACTCTAAAAATAATAGGAAAACATGTGTATATATATATATATATATATATATATATATATATATATATATATATATATGTATGTATGTATGTATGTATGTATGTATGTATGTATGTATGTATGTATTTTAACAATGGCAGGTGATTTTTGCTTTTTGTTCTTCTCCTAGCTTCTTAGATCAAATATGTTCCCTGGCCAGCTTTATTGAATAAAGTTGGAAAGGGAAATAGTTCTGTGGTAGGTTTTAATCTGGTAGAAAAAGAAGCATGATCTCCCATGCAAAATGGTACTTGAAGTTTGTGTGATTTCTCTCCATTAGGCTGGATGGATTCTGCCTTTGAGCAGCCAATTACCAATTCCTAAGACTGGATCTACCATTAGGATGAGTGAAGTAATCGGATTAGAGAACTCATTGTGGGTGTTATGATAAATAAATTAGAGGGGAAGAGGTATAATATTTTTTAATTTTTTTTAAAAAAACATGTTTTATTGAGTTTCCACAATTAAACAATTCTTATTCACCTCTTGTGCATGACTGTGACCATTTACATATCATCACACTACAATTTACCTATACTCTGTACCAGGGGTGGGTTCTAAATTTTTTTACTACTGGTTCTGTGGGCATGGCTTATTTTGTGGGTGTGGCTTGGAGGTCATGTGACTAGGTGGGCGTGGCTAGCTGGTCAGAGTCATTTCTGGAAAGTCCTCGCACTTACGACCAGTCCTCACACTTAGGACCTGACTCATTTGTTTGCTTTTAACACTGATCAGCTGTAGGACAGCCCTTTGAAGCCCCGCGGCAAGAGTTTAAACAGTTTTTTTCCCTCTAGTCATCAGCTGGGACTTGATCTGTCCCCGTCCCCGTCCCCACACACACACAAACACAGCCAGCCGAGGGTTAAGGAAACACTTTGGAACACACCCAGTTCTTATCTCCCACTTGGCAGCGATAGACACACCGTCTGCCAAGGAACTTTATTTCCACAAACATAAAGCTAAGATACGAACGTTCACAAAAGTCCAAGCAGAAATAATATTCCTCCCAGCAGTTCCGGACGAGGCTTTAGTGACTATCCAAGGTTTACTTTGTTCGTCACAAAAATCCTTGACCACCACCCTCTATTATATAGTCTCTGGGGTGTGGTCCAGTGACTCAGTTCTAATCCCTAGCACGCCTCCTAAGCTGCTGCAAACGTTTATCACGCCTTCGGAGGCGTGCGTCCAGGAATGATGTTTCATTATCACTCTGATCCGAATCAGCTGTCTCCTCTCCCTTGGCCGGCACTTGAGACAATGCCAGAGGGGAGGGGCCTGGAGAGGGAGGCCTGGCTGACTCCTCTTCCTCATGCTCGGAGCTTTCTTCCTCCGATGGGACAGGCTCAGAGGGCGGGGCCACAACAGGACTCAGGAGGCAGCAATAGATTGAGGGTGGGACCAAATAAAAGGTAAGAATAATGTGGGGGGGCGGGGGGGGTAGGAGGGTGGGGGGGAGAACCAGTTCAGTGAGGTCATATCGTCACCGCTATCGGCTTGGCCGAACCGGACCGAACCGGGAGGAACCCACCACTGCTCTGTACATTTTTACTAAATCTACATTCTATTTTATCTGTTTTTTCCCCATTTTTCTATTTTCGATCCAATTGTACCATTTCTCCCATATTACATAAAAATCCGAGTCCACCAATCCTCTCAATTCAAGTGTCAATTTGTCCATTTCAGCGCAATCCAATACTTTTTTAATTATTAAATTTTCAGAGGTTATATTTGTGCTTCTCCAACATTGCGCAAAGGCCAATCTTTAACCCAAACTAAGATTGCTGCTTTATAATAAAGTCGCCAGTCTTGGAGCCCTATCCACCTCTGCTTCTACTATCCTGAAGATCTGATAGTTTTATTCTTGCTTTTTTCCCTGCCCATATAAATTTTGTTGTAATTTGATTCAGCTCCATGAAAAGTTTCTTATCTAATTTTATGGGTATGGTTTGGAAAAAAATATAGCAGTTTTGGCAGAATATTCATTTTAATAGTTGCAATTCAGCCTAGTATAGATAAATGTAATGCCCCCCATCTTTCCAAATCCACTTTTATTTGTTGTATTAATTTTACATAATTGTCTTCCTTAATTAAAGAACACTTTGCTGTCAACCAAATTCCTAGATATTTAATTTGTCTTGTACTCTGTAGTCCCAATTCTTCCTTTAATTCTCTTTCCTGTTGTATTGCTACATTTTTAACTATCATTTTTGTTTTTTCCTTATTGATTTTAAGGCCCTATACTTCCCCGTATTTTTCTTTAAAAAAAAAATTAAACAGTTTGTCTTTAAAAACAACACAAAAAACAATCACACATATATAAAAACAAAACATGTTAAAACGTAAAAAATTAAATATTACATAACATTAATGGTAATTTTACAGCATTTCGTATCAACTTACGTACTTTGCTTTTGTAGTTCTCTATTCTATCATTTCTATTTACTACTCAGTAGTAGAATAATTGCATTACTCCAACATATATATACACACATTATAATATTCATTTGTTCTTAACTACACATTTATATTCATTTATATTTACCTCTCTTTATTTAATGTTGTTCAGTTACTTTAAGTTTCATCAATATTAAGTTAAAGATTTTTTGTTATGATTTCTATTTTCGAGCCAACTGTACATTTTACATTACATTACATGGACATTACATTTCCATAATAGTCTATTTCATAATAGTCCGAATCCTCTCTCTCTTTCAACTCCATAGTCATTTTATCAATCTCTGCGCATTCTAGAATTTTCCTTATTACAGTTTTGTCTGACGGTATATTTTTTGGAAAAAAAAGTGTTTCCAATTTTTTGCAAATGTGATTCTTGCTGTGGTAAGTATGTGCAATATAATATATTGAAGGTTTTTATTCATTTTCAGGTCCAGTATTCCTAATAAAAACAATTCAGATTTCATATCTATTTTTTGCTTTGTAATTTCTTCCAACCATTTTTGAATTTGACACCAATACTTCCCTGTACTCCCCATATTTTTCTATCTCCCTTATTAAGATGGGTCCTGTCTCCCTTGGGTCCTCCAAAAAGAATACCAGATTGTCTACAAAGGCCTTTAATTTATTTCTTCCCTTCTAAAGGGAAGAGGTATAATATTTTGCAATAGAGATTTTGCTATATAATTTTCAACCGGTCTTTTTAGATTGGGTATAGCTAGGGAAGGAATGCAGTTTTACTCCAAAAATGCAGTATTTTAAAGCAGAATACATAGTAGGAATAAAAGCTGCACCAAAACATTTTGCTAAGTAAGACAGAATAAGATTATACTTGTGTTCTCTCAGCCAAAACCATAATATCTAAGACAAACCAACTGATTTTAATAGCTGGGAAAGAAAATCCAGATACATCTTTTCCCACTATACCCTTCGTAAAAAGAAGCAATTTTTTTTTATCAATTGCCTTTTTTTTTTCATCTCACCCTTGACAAAAACTGACTTATCTCTTAAATGGAAAGCAAAATTTATCCTTATCATCAAATCTAATTTTCATGTGGTAGATTACAGTCTTTCATTTTAGTTAAATCTGGGAAAAAATAATCTGGATTTTTTTGTTTACCATAAGAGCCGAGCTGGCACAGTAGTTAAAGTGCAGCACTGCAGGCTACTTCAGCTTCCTGCTAGCTGCAGTTTGGCAGTTCAAATCTCACCAGCTCAAGGTTGACTCAGCCTTCCATCCTTCTGAGGTTGGTAAAATGAGGACCCAGATTGTTGGGGGCAATATGCTGACTGTGTAAACCGCTTAGAGAGGGTTGTAAAAGCACTGTGAAGCGGTATATAAGTCTAAGTGCTATTGCTATTGCTATTTTTAATCCAATTTCATGAAGAGAATTTGCTTAGAAATTCTTCTGAAGGAAAACATCATTTCTGAGAAACAACATGGAAAGTGCCATCCTGGCACATATGTAATAGCAATAGCACTTAGACTTACAGTGTTTTATACCACTTTACAGTGCTTTACAGCCCTCTCTAAGTGGTTTAACAGAATCAGAATTGTCACAGGTAAATGCCTTATTCTCAAATATAGGAAATGTATGTATATAGTACATCAAGGGTTAATTTATTCTCCCTTCCTTAATGTATTCATACGTAACCACTCCTACCCCTAACCCCGCCTTATTGATATAAAAGAGCATACATGCTCCTCCTTCTTGCTTCTATCTGCAATCATCCAGAGAATATAGAATGCCTACTGTAAATAAATAATACTTTGTTTGAATACTACTTTTTCTGAATCCTTCATTGAGTCCGATCCTCGAATTATTGCAACAATCTGGTAGCAGAGGATGGTTGGCTGACTCAATAAGAAACAAACATGCCAAAGAAAGAAAACTCCAAAGAAAAGAGAGAAAGACCCAACACCAGGGCACACAATAAAGAGATAGAAACAGATCAAGAAATGATAGATGAATCCACGACTGAAACAACAAGAGAACCTGAAAACTACACCACAGACGAAGAAGAGGTAATCGATGAATCCGATGATCAAGAAGAGAGTGAGACAGAAAATGATACACTCAGATCAGAAATATTAAGACTGCTGAAGAACCGTAAAGATGACAAAAATCTCATCGCGAACCTCCAAGACATTATAAAAGACAACAGAGCAGCGAGAGAAAAGCACATCAACACACCGGAGCCTAAAGAACCCAAAATGGTGAGCAAATCACCTACAGATGAAAACATAACCGAGAGGAAGACTAACGGTCCCGCGCAAAATTTTGAATGGCAGCCATCTTGGATTAGCCAGCACACCAAAATGACTAGCTCAGAACCAATTAAAGGACAGAATTCAAAATGGCTGGCGCGAAAGACTTTACCCAGCATAAAGAATAAAAAGGAGAAATCCTATTTTTCAGAAGAATCTGATACAGACACCAAAGAAACGCCAACTGAAATACAAATCGAAACAGCTATGAGAACACTCTTCGCAGCCTTCGGCCCGAATCTGAAAATCACAAAAAAATCAGCGAAAGTACCAAAGACTGTAAATCAAATAACGAAGAAAGAGCAAACTACTCAATCCAAGGACACAGAAGCAAGCGGACAAGCGTCCCTACTTCCATCCACTCCAGCCCAAACGACGAGAGCGCTGATGCCTGAAACCAGGGGACCCTGCAAGTACTCGCCCACACCGCAAACAATCCCGGGAGCCAGAGGCCTCAACCGAGACGACTACGACAAAACAAAGCAAGCTCTGATCCCCACCTGGACACCAAAAGCCGAGCCAGAAAGCGAATCGTTAGAAGAAGAGCACTACGAGGGAGCTACAGCGACGAGAACCTCCCCCAACAGCTTCAGAAACAAAATGAGCAACGCGCATGTGTGAACTCACGCAGACGAATATAGAGACAGTGAAGAACAGAGAGAACCATTCAGACTGATCGCTAGCATACCTACACCATTCTGCAGTTATCAACATTTACAAGATCATGGACAGCCTCCAGTTGTAAGTAATGCAACAAATGACATTGGAAACTTGCCTAGTGATTTCCCAAAATTGAGAATAGACGGTATTAATTTACAGGAATGGAGTCAACAACTCCAGGTTGTTTTCCTAAAAGAGAATTTGTTATTTTTCATAACTAATCCTCCCAAAAGACCATGGACTCTAAAATTGGACTGCCTGCATCACAGAGCATTCTATTTGCTAATATTTAGCATATCTCCTGCTATCTATCATAGTATTAAGCATAATCTAACTGTCTCAGAAATAATTCATTGTATGTTTAAATTGTTTCATAGTGAAAGTGTAGCAACCACAACGAGAATGTCTAAAAATTTCTTCTCAGCCAGGATAAAACCTGGGACTACTGTAAGTGAGCATTTACTATCACTAAACGCAATTAGAGCAGAACTTCATTTAAGGGGAGAAATAATATCTGATCAGACAATGAAAAGCGTTATCATTAATTCATTAGACTCATCATGGGATAATTACATATCACATTTGGACACAATTAATCTAGGATATCTATCTATAGAAAGTTTATCAAATAGACTAATAGCTGAAGATAATTTAAGGAGAAGCCGCTACAGCACACACAAAGAACACAGACAGACCAAAAGGGTAATATTTCAAGACAGGCATCAAGAACCAATTGAATGTTATAATTTGGGTCCAAAGAACACTATAGAAGAGATTGTCCAAAATTCCTTAGAGAAAGACAAAACCATGACAATAGAAACAGATACCATAACAGACAATCATCTATTGACAGGTACAGATATAGAAACTCACCAAATTTCAGGGAACGTAGAGGGGGCAGAGATAACTCAAGAGAGAGAAAGTCTGGATCATTAAATGGATTAGATAAGTATAACATAAGCAAAAATCAAAACCCAAAAGATAATGCCTGGCTCATTGATTCTGGGGCAACAAATCATACAACACATGACAAGAAAATATTATCTTCTTTCATAGAAGATAAATTTGTAATTAAAGTAGCCAACCAAGAAGAAGTTCAAGTCATTGGAAGGGGAAATGTAAATTTACCTGGTCTAGGGAAAATAGAGGGGGTTTTATTAATACCCGAAATACCCCATAACATTCTTAGTGCAATAAAGTTGAGCAGAGACTCTGACATAAATATAGTGTTCTCAAAAGGAAAAGCATCTCTAGAGAAAAACAAAACAAACTTAGGCAATATAGTTATCAAAGGAGATCTACCATACTTAGTCACTGAAGAAAGATGGCTACACAACATTGATTCAAACATGGAGAATGACAATAGCATAGAAAATGAAAATGACAGTGACAGTAACAACGAGGAACATGAAACAAATCATAACCATAAAAACACATCAATTAAAGATACACATATTAACAAAAGACCAATAATTGGAAAACCAATTCATGATGAATGTGCACATATATTACACAGAAAATTAGGACATGCTAGTTTTCCTGTAATACAAAAAAATGGTTGAACATGCTGAAGGTGTTAAAATAAAAGATTGTAAAAATTATTTGGAATGCTCAGTATGTAAGTCTTCAAAACTCAGAACTAAACCCAGACCAAAAAAGGCAACAAGATCATCAAATCATATCTTTAACCTGGTACATATGGACCTAGTTGGTCCATTGACCCCATCAATTACATACAAAGAACGATATTTCCTTACTATTGTAGACGACTATAGTCATTATGGATTTGTCTATGCTTTGAAACACAAAGATGAAACATTTCAAAAGTTTAAAGAATTTTATAAACGTGTAGAAACACAACACAATGTAAAAATAAAGCAAATCATGACAGACAGGGGATCTGAATTCATGTCAAAAGAATTCTCCCAATGGCTAAAAGACAAAGGAATGTTACACTTCACCTCTAGCCCTTTCTCTGCATTTCAAAATGGAGTGGTAGAACGAAAGAACTCAACATTACAAACCATGATTAGATGCACATTAGAAGATGCTGGTTTAGGCAAACAATTTTGGTCGGAAGCTCTATTATATTCTAATTATACCCTAAACAGAATTTGGTCTAGTGTCATAAATAAAACACCATATGAATTAGTATATAATAAAAAACCAAAAATAGCCCACATGCATGTATTTGGTGTTACAGCAGACGTACATATACCAAAACAATTGAGACGTAAGGGGGATAATGTATCCAGAAGGCTCAGATTCATGGGATATGAAACTGGCACAAAAGGATACAGATTTATTGACAATAACAATAAATTCATAATTTCTAGAACAGCTGTTTTTCACGAATAGGCCAATTGGTCTAAGATACATCTTAATGAGATTTTTCCAAGTACAAAATCAAACATTGATAATCATGATAAGACAGAAAGAGAAGAACATGACCACAATACATAAAAGAGCAACAATAAAACATGGATAGGAAATTGTCCCAAAATCAAAACAGATTCATTAACAAAAAAGGAAGCAAGATATTTACACGATAACGATAGCAGACCAGAGAGAACAGTTAGATGTAACAGGAATCAAACACCAAATAAATATAAGGATTATATAATGCACATAAATGATAATACATCAACACCCAATACATACAAGGAAGTATTAAAACTCCCCATAAAAGAAAGAAAAAAATGGGAATTAGCCATGGCCAAAGAAATGGACAATCTGCGAGAACTAAATGTATTCACTCCAACACCAGCTCCAAAAAACAAAACAATTATTGGCACTAGGTGGATATTTAAAATTAAAAATCTGGAAGAAGGCAATTCATTATATAAAGCAAGACTAGTTGCACAGGGCTATGCTCAAAAATATCCTGAGGATTATACCGACACATATTCCCCCACTGTAAGAACTGAAAGTGTCAAGACAGCTTTAGTAATAGCATCAGCTCTTAATCTTGAAGTCTTTCAATATGACATACAAACTGCATACCTACATGCAAAACTTGATAAAGAAATATATGTAAGAGCTCCTCATAGCCAAAACACAAATAGGAATGAAACTTGGTTACTGAACAAAAGTTTGTATGGATTAAAGCAATCCGGCAAACGCTGGTATGAATGTTTGGTCAACGTTCTCAAATCTATGAACTTCAATGCTACAACTGCAGATAATTGTTTCTTTGTTAGAAGGGATGGTGATTCAATAGAATTTGTTTTTTTTTTATGTTTTTTATTATATTTTTATTGTTAAAGAATAACAAAAAGAAAAAAAAATCAATACAAAAAATCAATAGTAAGAAAAGGAAAAAAAAATTTTTTTCCCCCAACGTGCTATACAAACGGAAAGGAAGTCTTAGGAACTTGAGGTCTTCAATTCTTCCAGAAATCTCTTTGATAAGGTACTGGTGCCGATTCATCCAATCTCCCAAGTGCAAAGTTCACAAATGGTTGCCAAGTGTTCCAAAAAACATTTTCTTTATATATACCACTTCTAATTTTAATATCACAAGTCAATTTATCATTTAATGCAAATTTCCATGTTTCATTGTACCATTCTTCTAATTTTAAGTCAACATTTAATTTCCAATATCTATCAATTATAATTCTCCCCATTATAACCAAAATCCTCACCAATTCTCTTTCTCCAGTTGTTAATGTTGTTTCATTCAATATTAATAATAATATGGTTTCCAATTTCAATTTGACCCTCTTCTTAATTATTTCAAATATTTCATTTTCTATCCTAGACCAAAAAAGTTCAACCCCATTACATTTACACCACATATGAACATATGTCCCGAGTTCCACTTTACATCTCCAACACATTTTATCCACTTTATTATCCATTTGAAAAAGTCTTATTGGGGTCAAATACCACTTCCAAATAACTTTATAATTATGTTCTTTAATCCTTATTGATAATGTCCTCATTATTCGGAGAACAAAAAAAATGGCTGCAGAGCTGCAGGCAACTACTGCGGCTCCTATCCAAGCTTAAACTGACTTATTTTATCTTCTAATTGTTTTTAAGGTTTCTGTTTTAATTTTTAAATTTTTTAAGTTTTAAATTTTAAATATTTCTATATTTTATATTTTATATTTTATATTTCTCAATTTACTTTTAGCTATACCCCAGCTATAGTAGCTATATTTTTAACAACTTTTAACTACCTGAGCTGGCCTCAGTTTTGGGAGTGTTTTTGCTGCCGCTTTTGTTGCTGCTATCTACGATTTATTGCTTTAGCTTGGAAGCCGAGTACTGCCAAGCTTTGATCTGACTTCTTCTTCGATCTGACAATTATTTTTAACTATCATTTTGTTACTCTATTTATCTTATTATTTTTATCTACTCCCTGCTCTTTGCTCTGCCGGGAGGGTAGGATCCTTGCCTTACTCATGAGGAGTTTTGTTGTTATTTGCATCAGGGCTTGTTTCCTTTTGATCCCTCTGCCTTCTGGACTCGTCCCAGAAACTAGATTTTTCGTCATATTATATAATGAAGTCTAGGAAAAGGACCAGATCCCTTACTGACTTGGCTCCCCAACCTTCTTTGAAGCAATCTAAGATTGAGGACTTTGCTTTAATTCGACCTCCCTGCCTGGAAACTCTAGCTCCTTTTCATCTGACTGCTGCTGGTCGTCGTGATCTTTCATTGGTCGAAGATGTCGTCCCCCGAGTTGAGAACAAAGGCTCTTCAAAAACTACGGCCCCCACTCAACCTTCAAATGAACCTACTCTTATAGAACTCTTGGCCCAGCAATGTTTTCTGGTTGCAGAAACAACTGCGAGTATACAGTCACAGCTTGATAAAATAATAAGTACTTTAGATTGTCTAGTTTCCTCGATTACTGCCGGCTGCCCTGGACGGACTGCTCGGCAGCCTGGTGCAGTGACAGGGCCCTCCCTGTCGGGCCCCAGCAAAAGTACCGGTTGGGGTGGCCCTGCCAGTGGGTTGAACTCTACACCTCCGGGTGCGAGAAGCCACCTGGTTTTACAGCCAAGACAGGTGGCCCTTAATATTAATCCCATTAACGGCAATTTGCCTTACTGGGGCTCAATTCAGCTGGCAAGGGGTCATATACTACAGTTACTGGGGTTGACTGCTGATGATCTGAAGAAGATTGAACTTTTACCCTCCCCTGCATACTGCTCCAGAGTGTTACTTAATTTTGATAACCCCAGCACCCCGAAATTATTCTTCAGGAGAAGTTCTCTGCTAAGATCTTTCGGCATCGTGCCAAGCAGAGTCTTCAAAGATATGTCGATTAAGCCACTCTTAAGAAACCGACAATCTGTGATCAGCAGGAGTCTTACAGCCCCAAAAAGACCCTTAGCAGCACATACTAATGTGCCAATTTTGAATGCCATCCCTGATACTAGACCATCTATTAAACACAGATCCATTCCTGCAAGACTTCCCAACGGCATCTTCTCAGATGGTACCTTGTCTGTTCCTCCTACAGCTGGTCAAATCTTCTCCCCTCAGCGAGGCCCATCTCATCAGGAAGTTTGTCACGATCTGATCAGCTGGGAAGAAATGGCCCCAAAGGAAGCAACACCAGCCCAGGGCCTCCAAAATTCCTTAGTGAATAAGCCTCAGGCTAGTGCCTCTGGGATTCCACCCATCTATGAAACCAACCCATCTCAAGACAATTTTTGGAATCTGGAGGAGATACAGCTTTTCGACTCCTTTCGCGCACTTCCACAACCAGAAAGGGCCCAAATTATAAAGCGCCTGTCTGCAGTTAAATCCAAGCTTTGGAGTCTTTCACTACCTGATAAGGATCCCCCTGGACCCCAGGGTGTCCACATCAATTTATCAGAGGCAGTTCCCTCGGCCCTCCCTCCAGAATGTCCAACTAGTATACTTGAAGATCCAGGGCTACTCCAAACCCCGTCTCTTGATGTCACCGAATGCTTGACAGGAAAGCAACCAACGAACAATAGAAGCATAAACTGGACTGCGTGTAGAGCCCTACAGCCTCATGAACAAGGCTCGCCTCCCTTCCACTTTTCTTTGCCTTTATCTCCCAAAAGGGTGACACTTCCATCGAATAATGGCTGTATTTTTTCGGATTTGAAGGGCTCTCTGGAAAAAATTAATTATACAGAATGACTAGCAAACCCGGCATCCCCCCCTTGCACACTTAGATGCCTTTCATGGAATATAGCAGGTTGGGGGAGAAGGTGCGGCACCACCGATTTTATTAACTATATTCAGTCATTTGATGTGGTCCTGCTTCAGGAGACCTGGGCATGCGATAAGATATCCCTTACAGGGTTTACGGCCATTTCTTTGGCTGCTACCAAACAATTCAAGTCGGGAAGACCTAAGGGTGGTTTAGCTTGTTTGGTCTCTACCTCCCTGAAAGTAGAGACAGTGGAGCTGCCCCCCAGTGGGTCCTTAGCTATGGCACTCCTAATTAAGAGAGGACACAGTAAATTGCTAGTGTTCAACGTTTACCTTCCCCCGACGGTGAGGCAAGCCGACACTAAGGCTCAATGGGGCGAACTGGAGAGCTATATTACCCATACAGAAACTAAATTTCCAGCGCCGTACATCTTTATAGGGGGTGACTTTAATGCCCGATTGGGAGGCCAAATTCCCCCACCAATTGAGGCACTCTACTCCCAAGAAATTTGCCAGGCCATAGGACACCAGATCTCAGCCAGGCATTCTAAGGATGAGCTAACAAATTTTGCCGGCGTTCAATTAGCCCTCTTAGCATCCCAACACAATATGACAATCCTTAACGGAAGTACCCCAGGTGATCTAGCGGGTGAATTTACTTTTAGCTCTTCACGGGGGAGTAGTGTTATTGATTTTGTGATGGTTTCCCAGCCACTAAGACAGGCAGTCCATGTTTTTTTTGTGGACTGCCTCACGGAGAGCGACCACTACCCCCTGGTCACAATCATTGGGCTCTTTACAAATATACATCTGCCTAAGGGCCCCCAAATACTGGATCCTTATGTGACCTCTTATGCAAGGAGGATCAAATGGTCTCCCAAGACTGAAAGAAAGTTCCACTCTCTTTTATCATCGCCGGAGTGTCTTAGCCTATACAATCAGGCCTTAACATGCAGTGACTCAGCGGCAATCTCGACCTTCGAATCATTAATTAACAGCATTCAAAAGGAACTAGGAGCTGATCGTAGGCCAAGTGGCCCATATTGTCCAAGAAGCAATCCCTGGTTCGATGAAGAATGTGTGCTGCTCAGGAACAAGATCAGACAGGTTTACCTGCTCTATCGTAATCGAGGGGATAAACGCCTACCCGAGGACTATTACCGCCTGAAGTATAAAGGAGTATAAAGGACTAATTGTTAAGAAAAAGAAGGCTAAAGAAAAAGAGAAGTGGGACCTACTTCTCCTCTCTATCCAGCAGAAGAACACCCGATTATTTTGGCAAATGGTCGCCTGTTCGCTGCCTGGTCATCAGGAACTCCCTCTCTGTTGTATTTCCAACAGAGATTGGGAAAGCCATTTTGGATCAATCTTCCAGGTTTCAATAGTCACGACCGGACTCGGACCACAACTGCCCCCCGCAATTCCGGACTGGCACCCCGTGACTCATGCTGAGATCAACGAGCTTATCTCTGAACTTAAGTCAGGCAAAGCTCCTGGCCCTGATGCTATACCCCCTGATCTGCTAAAATCTAATCCCAAGTGGTGGTCTCCTCTTTTAGCAACACTCTTTACCCATATCAATACCTCTGGCAGGATTCCTACCTCCTGGAACCAAGCAATTATTGTCCCTATTTTTAAACGAGGAAATAGGAACAACCCAGCCGATTATCGTCCTATAAGTCTGCTCTCCATCATTGGGAAATTGTACGCTAAATATCTCCAACGCAGACTCCTCACCTGGGTCGAGGAGTCCAACATTATTGGTGCTGAACAGATTGGGTTTAAAGCAGGCTGTGCCACATTGGACCACTGCTTTGTCCTAGCGCACCTGGTTGACAAATATGCCACCATACCAGGTGCTAAACTTTTTACTGCTTTTATCGATCTAAAAGCAGCGTTTGATTCAATCCCCAGGGAATTGTTGTGGACAAGATTGCTCAAAAGCTCCATCGACAGACGTCTGTTGTTCCTAATTAGATCCCTATATAATCAGACTTCTAGTCAGGTCAGGTGTAGTTTGCAGGGAGAACTCTCTAACCCCATCCCGATAAAGAGTGGAGTAAGGCAGGGCTGTCTCCTGGCTCCTCTTTTGTTTAACCTATTTTTATCTGATTTGGCCTCTTATATTGGATGTATTGAGTCTCATGCCCCAAAGCTGTCAACAACGAAGATCCCGCTTCTCCTTTATGCTGATGACGCAGTCCTCCTATCACTGACGAGGCTTGGCCTGAAAAGGCTTCTCTCTGCATTCGGGTCCTACTGTGCTGAGAATCACTTGTCCATTAACTACGACAAATCAAAAGTCTTGGTGTTCTCTAGTGCCCGGAAGTTACACAACTGGGCTATTAAGGGTAATGCTGTTAAGCAGGTTTCCCATTTTAAGTATTTAGGTATACATTTTCAGAACACTGGTGCTTGGACTAGACACCGAACCCAGGTGCTGAATTCAGCTTTTTGTAGCCATCAGCAGATTTTAAGATTTTTCTATACCCAAGGTGGCCAATTTATTCCTTCTGCTCTGCATATTTACAAAGCCAAAACCTTGGCCCAAACTCTTTACGGAATTCCTATATGGATACAGGGCTTCAAGGAGTGTATTGAAAGAACCCAGGCTGCTTTTTTAAGGAAACTTTTGGGTCTCCCTCCCTGTGTTGGCTTTGCTCCGATGTATCTGGAACTGGGCATTCGATCAGTCGAATGCATGGCGTGGATCAACACCTTTAAATGGTGGTTTCGGGCACTCTTTTTGGCAGCCCCTGGCAGCTACCTCTCCCTGGTGTTAGCTGACCCCTATACGTCTCGATGGGAGAGGGATCTGACGAAGAAACTCCACCTGTTAGGTTTTTCGGGGGATGCCATGGGAGACTATGGCCTTAAAGATGCCCAATGTAGGGTAGTCCAACGGCTTGTGGACATAGACTTACAATATCTGAGAGCTAGAGCCAATAAAACCTGCTCCCCGCTGGTCTTCAGCCAACTTAATAATTTTGGACTGAGGATGGCCTCATATTTCTATACTCTAACCATCCCTAAGTATAGAAGAGTCTTCTCACTTGCTCGTTTTAACGTCTTGCCTTCAGCATTGCTGGACGGTCGATTCAAGAGGCTTCCGAGGGACGAGCGGCTATGTCCCTGTGGTAGAGCGGAGGTTGAGACTGTGGAGCATGTCCTTTTACACTGCCCCATGTACAGCGTAGCCAGGACTAATTTGATGTCTCTCTTAGAGACAGATTTCTGTGGGCCCAATGATAGTGATTTGGCCTTGTATTGTTTAGGGGATGGCTCCTCATACACTACCCCTCAGGTCTCAAAATTTTTTCTAAGAGCTGTAACCATTAGAGGAGAGCGCTGTGGTCCCTCTCGGCCAGGGCTTCCGGTGGCCGGCTGTTCGTGATGTTCTTTTTCCTATGTTTTTCTGTAGCTATGCTTGCATTTTGGTCTGTGACCGTAAATAAAATTATTATTATCCTCATTATTCTGCTAACGCAATTCATATTCCAATTTTGATCAGAAATTTCAATACCCAGTCCTTTTACCCAATTCTCTTTCATTACCCTTTGTGAATTATTATCAGAGTTAATAATTTTATAAATTTTACTAACTAATCCCTTTGGCCCAATTTCATCTTTTATTATTCGAGATGTCAAATTTTCAAATTCCGTTTCCTTTCTGCTCTCATCGTTCCTTTCTTTGCATTTCCTATTCCATTTATTCATTTGAATTCTTTCAAACCAATTAATGTTTAATTTTCCATAAATTTCCTCTTTCCTCATTTCATTTTCTATAAATTTCAACCATTCACTAATTGTTTCCACTTTCTCTTCTATTATAATCCTCTCTCTGTTACTATTTAATTTCATTGGGCAATTCTCTTTCAGTTTACCTAAATACAATGCGTCTGGTATTGATTTTTTTGCTACTCTGTCCCAATTTTTAGTCAAACTATTTAACCAATAATTGCAAATTTTAACCTTACCTTTAAAATTTTCCAAAAACCATTTGTAACCAAACTTCTTTATTTCCTTCATTTCCAAATTACCCCAAAGTTTAACATCTCCTTTTAAAATTTTTACTACTGTTTTTATATTAAATGCTCTATAATAGTTTAATAATTTTGGAATTCCTAAACCACCTTGTTTTTGATTCAATAGAATTTGTATTAATTTATGTAGATGACATTTTGTATATTGGCAAACATAAAGAAAAAAGGGATACATTTGTAACAAAATTAAATGAACATTTTTCTTTAAAATCATTAGGGAAAGTAAATAAATATCTTGGAGTTCAAATCAGTAAGACTAAAAAAGGATTTTGATTATCTCAAAAAGATAAAATTATAGAACTATTGAATAAATGTAATATGAGTAATGCAAAGCCTTGTGATACTCCAATGCAAACTGATTTTTTAAGAAACATGAATGAATCATCTCCTGAGTTTATTGATAATACACTTTATAGATCAGTTATTGGTTTCCTTTTGTATATATCTAATTGGACCAGACCAGATATTGCTCTACCCCTTAATTTATTATCCAGATATGTCAGTAAACCTTTAATGTATCATTGGGAAGCCATTAAACGAGTACTAAGATATTTGAAATACAGCATAGATTTCTCCTTAATATTAGAACCCAACGATATTAAAGAACCTATTCTCACTTGTTACGTTGATGCGGATTGGGCAAGTGACACTAAGTGCAGGAAAAGCACTTCTGGTTATGTATTCTTTCTTAACAACTGTCCAGTCTACTGGTATACTGGAAAACAGGATCTTGTAGCTACATCAACAACTGAGGCAGAATATGTTTGTTTGTCAAAAGCCTCTAATAATCTTGTATGGTTCAATGATTTATTATCAGACATCTGGAAAAGTCCTTCATTGCCATTTGTTATACATGAAGATAATAAAGCTGCGATAGAGATATCTAGATCAGATGCTATTGGTCAAAGATCTAGACATATAGATATCAAATTCAAACATGTAAGACAATTATCTCAGGATGGATTCATTAAAGCTATTCATTGTGAAACCACAGAACAAATAGCTGATATATTGACTAAACCTTTGCAATCTAAACAACATAAATATCTAACTTCAAAATTACAAGTTTTATATTGTTCTGAACCTGAATGTAATTACTGCTGTATGTCGAATCGGCATTTAGAGGGGGATTTGTCACAGGTAAATGCCTTATTCTCAAATATAGGAAATGTATGTATACAGTACATCAAGGGTTAATTTATTCTCCCTTCCTTAATGTATTCATATGTAACCACTCCTACCCCTAACCCCACCTTATTGATATAAAAGAGCATACATGCTCCTCCTTCTTGCTTCTATCTGCAATCATCCAAAGAATATAGAATGCCTACTGTAAATAAATAATACTTTGTTTGAATACTACTTTTTCTGAATCCTTCATTGAGTCCGATCCTCGAATTATTGCAACAAGAATATTGTCCCCAACAATCTGAGTCCTCATTTTACCCACCTCAGGAGGATGGAAGGCTGAGTCAACCTTGAGTCTGGTGAGATCTGAACTGCCAAATTGCAGTCAGCTGGCAATCAGCAGAAGTAGCCTGCACTACTGCACTCTAACCACTGTGCCACCGCGGCTCTTAGAAGGTCAAATAAGCCATGTGAATGTCTTGTTTTTCAGTTTACAATTCTCTCTCCAGAGATATTGGTATCTATTTATTTATTTTTGTAAACTGCTACATTTCAAATATGACTCACAATGATTTATACATAGTAAAACTACAAACAACTAATGGATAAAAGTTCGACAAGTTAAAAAATATACAAGCTGGAACCTAATCCCACCAGTGACAATAATGTAGCAATAGGTCTGTTGCAAAATACTATTTTCTAAATGATATCAAAGTGAGTGCCAACTGTTTTTTTGAGGAGCTATTCCTGAGGGGACTACAGTGGTGAATGTCTATGGAGATGCTCAAATCATGTTTATTCCAAAGGTATTTTTTCATAAGGCAATTGGACTTTCTTTGTTTTCCTTGAAGATGTTTACTTGTTATCTAAGAAGCTTCTTCACTTCTGACTGAATGGTGGTGAATGGAAGGATTTAAATTCCTTGCACTCATCTGGTCATTAGCACTCTTTTTGATAGATGTTGAGGCCACTTGGAGGTTTATCTATGCCTTTAGGGTCACCTGAATAGTGCAAATGGGTGTGAACCCCTCTTGGAACTGAAGTGGAGAAAATACTGCCACCACTTTCCTACCCTCTCAGATCAGCGGTGTGTTCTACTTACCTCTGCTACTGGTTTGCAATGGAAGCATGTGCACACACACTCACTTTGCTCGCTCGCTTGCACGCTTCTGTGCATGTGCAGAAGCTTCTGCACATGTGCAGATTGTTCATGATGACATCTGGGTGGGTGGGTGGATCCTCCCGCCGCTGTTACTACTGTTCGCAAGAACCGGACTGAACCAGGAGCAACCCACCACTGTCTCAGATGGAATTTCCTAAATTGAGTCTATGAGACATCCTAGTTTTCTATTTGAAGAAGACAATTATGAAGATAACCGCAGTCAAGTCAGGAAGGTTAAAACTAACCCTTTCAATTAAGTTTCACAGCAGCCTTATGCACAAAATATATTTTTTAAAATGTGGTTGCAGAAAGGAAACATGGTTTTAGTTTCACACACTTTTCTATGTCTCTAAAGTTTTTAATAGGAGCTTGGGGAATTTGCAGTCTAAGAAGTAGATCAGTGAAATGATAATTTGTCTTTGAATGGAGTACATTTATCCCATTAATTTCTGCCATTATAGCATAAGATAAAAAGTAAGCCTATGGTGAGCTGAAAATTAAGCTCTTCCCCACCAAGGCAGTGAAACAAAAGAACAGCTTATGCTCTGTTGTGTCAAATATATGCTGAAATTAATTTTTACTCAAACTTCAACGGGAGATAATTTTAACTACGAGGATTGTACATTTAGTTGTTCTTTTTTAGGGTTATTAAAATATATTAAAAGTATTTAGATGTAGTTTGTTCAAAAAAAAAACAAAAAACCACCCTTACATCTAAATACTAGCAAGACAAAGGAGATGGTGCTAGATTTCTGGAAGCATGGAGAGGAACCTGCTCCACTGTATATCAAGGGGGGCTCTGTGGAGAGGGTTTCCTCTTTTAAATTCTTGGGAGTGCTCATTAGTCAATATCTCATCTGGAAAAACAACACATCCCTGGTGGTTAGTAAGGCTCAACAGAAACTTCATTTTCTTAGAGTCCTGTGGAAAAATCAGGCTGATGACATCTTTCCATGACATCTTTCCACTTTCTATCGGTCCATGATAGAAAATGTCCTCATACATACTGTATAACAGTATGGTACGCTGGTTTAACAGCTGCATACATGAAGGTGCTACAGAGCGTGATCAATTCGGCACAAGAAGCCATTGGTTGCCGCTAATACTACTGGATGACATCGCCAGATCTCGCTGTTTCAGCAGAGTAAGGAAGATTCTTAGGGATGATTCACACCCTGGCCAGTGTCTCTTTTCACTTTTATCATCGGGCAGAAGACATTGAAATATAGCCAACCGGACAAAGAGGTTTAAAAACAGCTTCTACCCATGGGCTCTCAGATTCCTAAACAGAATCACAATCACTCCACGTACATATGGCAACGTATGACTAGTTTTTTCTTTCCCCAATTACTTGTATAAATTGGGAATTGTCTTGTCTTGTATTTTCTGTTATGGATTCCACCAGTAGAGGCTAAACCGATTTCATTGTATACATGATGTACAATGACAATAAAGGCTATTATTATTATCTCTTTTATTCATTAAACATGAAACTCAGTCAACTGAACATTTAAAAATGTGTCACAAATATGATTGACTGGTGCTAATGGTTGATATGGGTTGTTGCCAGCGTCCTAGGTATCAACCAAGTACCTTCTTAAGATGTAGGATGTTCCAAGTAGTGCAGTTTTTTGCAATTCCACTGGGGTTATTGCAGGAAGCTGCAATTTGCTGATTTATGTTATAAAATTCTTGGACATAGTACCAAGTGCCCTGATGACAATGGGTATCGCTATTACATGTTTCATCCATAGCCGTGTAGTTTCGATGGCCAGGTCGTGATATTTCATGATTTTTTCCAGTTCTTTTTCTTCAACTCTGGCATCTCCTGGTACCGCGATGTCAATAAAGTGTACATTTCGGTTTTTGACAACTGTGATATCGGGCGTGTTGTGTTCCAAGTGACGATCTGTCTGTATTCGAAAGTCCCACAAGATCTTTACCTTCTCATTTTCTATAACTTTTTCCACTTTAGGTTCCCATGACTTTTTGGATACAGGAAAGTCGTATTTTTTACATATTGACCAATGGACTAATTTAGCAACTCGATCGTGTCTAGCTTTGTAATCAGTTTGTGCGATTTTGCTGCATTCACATATTAAATATGAAACAGTTTCAACTTTGTTGTTGCAAAGTCAGCAGTTTGGATTGTCGGTGGATTTTTGTATCTTTGCTTTCATGGCATTAGTTTGTAGTGCTTGTTCTTGAGCAGCAAGTATTAAACCTTCCGTTTCTTTCTTGATGGTTCCCATCTTAAGCCATGCCCATGTAAAGTTTTCATCACATTTTCCTTCAATGTTTTTCAAGTGCTGTCTATGCAAAGCTTTGTTTTTTTTATTATTATTATTATTATTATTATTATTATTATTATTATTATTATTATTAGTTAATCTTTAGTGAGATTCACAGCCTTTGAGGCTGGTTAATAGCACAGCAGCTCGAGTCCTAACCAAGGACCTAGGAACTGTTAAGGTATCATCGGAGGTTGTAAGCTGTTCCGAGTAAGGTGGTTTTTTGTAGAGTCAAAATGTTCAAGTCCGGCAAATTTAGAATTTCTAAATAGCGGGGTAGCCCTTTGGGTATTGCTCCAAGGGCTCCAATTACAATCGGGACAACACACGATTTCTTTTTCCACAGTCACTCAACTTCAATTTGCAAATCCTGGGACTTTGTGATTTTTTCTTGCTGCTTATCTTCAATCCGTGCATCACCAGGTATTGCAATGTCAATGAACCATACTTTTTTCTTTTCAACTATTGTTATGTCAGGTGTGTTGTGGACCAAGTGCCTGTCAGTCTGAATCCTAAAGTTACACAAGATCTTGAGTTTCTCATTCTCTAAAACTTTCTCAATCTGATGTTCCCAGTGGTTTTTGCTGTACTCAAATCCAAACTTCTGGCACAATTTCCAGTGGATGATCTTAGCAACGCGGTCATGGCATTGTAGGTAGTCAGTTTATGAAATTTTGCTGCACCCACTGATCAGGTGGTCGACTGTCTCATCTTTCTCATTACAGAGATGACATTTGCTGGTAACATGTTGAATTTTTGCCTTCATGCAGTTTGTGGCTAGGGCTTGCTCTTGAGCTGCCAAAATAAAGCTTTCTGTTTCTTTTTTCAGTACTCCTGATCTTAACCAGTTCCAAGTTAGTTTCTGGTCAGCTTTGCCTTCAAAATTTTTCAAGTATTGGCCATGCAGAGCTTTGTGTTTCCAATTTTCAGCTCGCTGCTCAATTACTTCTTTCTTATATTCTGCTTTTGTTTTAGTTGTCTTTAGAAGGCCTCCTTTATTTACTTCCTTAATCATTGGTTCTTCACTTTTCTGGATGTAATCATTCAAGCTGCGTTTTTCTTCTTCCACAGTCTGCTTTACTTGTAGGAGTCTTCGGCCACCCTCTGCTCTTGGTAAATATAATCGGTCAACATCACTTTTAGGGTGCAAGGCATGATTCATTGTCATAAGCTTCCTTGTTTTTCTGTCCAAATTGTCTAACTCCATCTGTGTCCAGTCAATTATTCCTGCAGAGTATCAAATCACAGGTATAGCCCAGGTATTTATGGCTTTTATGATGTTTCCTCCACTAAATTTGTACATTAATATCTTACAAATTTGCCGAATGTACTTGGCTGAAGTTAATTCCTTGATTTTATTATGCATTAAGTCAGAGGCCTCTAAAATCCCCAAGTACTTGTAGTCTTCTTCTGATTTTACTGCCTTTATCATTTCTTCATTCTCTAGTTCTATTCCATCCTCTTCTATGATCTTGCCTGCTTTGGTTGCTATTGTTGCACATTTGTCAATTCCAAACTGCATACCAATGTCCTGGCTGAATTCTTTTGTGTTTTCAATTAATAAATTCAGTTCAGCTTTTGTTTTACCAAAGAGCTTCAAATCATCCATGTACATCAAATGCGAGATTTTCAGTCCTTTCTTTGCAAGTTCATATCCACAGTTCATCTTCTTCAAAATGATTGTCAGAAGATGAACTGTGGATACTGACAATCATTTTGAAGAAGCTGAACTGTTATTATTATTAACTATTAATTTATTAATTATTTTATAAATTATTAATTTATTATTATTATTATTATTATTATTATTATTATTTCTTTACTGAATATTTCTTTTGTAATCTATATACATCATAGAGCAATCTGCAACAATGTTAGGAATAAGCATTCTAAAGCACACAGAGGTGAAAGCATATAGGTGAAAGTATACCTGCTGAATTAATTGCAAAATCACAGAAAGAGATAGCTTTCATTTGGATGAAATCTTATAAAATGTTAATAACACAATACATTGGTATCACTAATTGCTTCGTAGAAATATAGTCAAGGTTCATTTTAAATACATTTGCTCACTATGAGATAGTGAAGAAGACAATAAACTATAGCTTACTTTAGAAACTTAAGATTCTGATTTTCAGGTATCAATTTGTCTACTGCCAGGTTAGTATTTTCTGCCAGCTATTACAAGTATTTCCTTCAAGATAGTTGGAATCAAAACTCTGAATTCCCAACCACACCAGTAATACAGTCCAGTAGCCTGAAGTCCAGTACCTTTTCAAAGCTACTACGGAAAAGAAATTGATTTAGAGTAATGGGGCGAGGCCAATCATATATGAAAAAATACACGTTTCCAAGCCACCAAAAGAAATTGTTTTTTTTAAAAAATAAAGTAAACAGAAACAAAGCCAAGAACTTACTGCTCCCATCAGAGCTCAGGAGGCTACCAAAATCACTTACATTTTCACTTCAGCATTTCTGTTCTCTTTGTATGTGTTTGTGTGTGCATGCATGTACTAGTATGTAGTAGATATATATGATATATAATTGTAGGTGCAGAAGATCAACTTATGCAAGAAAGAATAATAGTTATGATGCTGATAAAATAAAATTTATAATCCAGTTCAAGAATATAAGACACAAAGCTGCTTCTGTAATTCCTGGTTTGTGAACTTTCTATAGATTTGTCCAGTATTGATGAATGCCGATGAACTTTTAACCTGCTCCAAAAGGGCAATTGCAGCTCTTACGTCTGTTTTGTTCAACATTATAAAATTAATTTGCTCCTCAATGCTTAACATTCTGAGCATCATTTAGGAATTATATAGAATATTTCTGTTTCTTAAGTGGAATCTAGCTGGTCAAGATTTATGTAAGAGAAAGGGAAAATATTAAAAAACCTTAAATAAAATGCCAAATACTTAGAAATATTACAGATAGCTCATGATATCAATACACACATATGTGCATGCATGCACACACAGAGACTTGTTTTTAATCATAATCATAAAGGTATCCAATATATATAAACCACATGAATTTCTTGTGCTTTTTGCAAGAAAAAGCAAGGTTGTTCATTGTATGAAAATTGTGTATTATTCAGGGAAACTGGTAATGGCAAAGTATAAATTTCATGTTAGGAATGTGGCACAAATTTGCCATAATGGAACATGGTCTGATTTCCACTTACCAGTAGGAAATGGTAATTATTCCAGAAATGCTTTCTTTCCAAGTGAGCTGTAATAGAGAAATTCAGTTATTAAAAAAAAACTTTGCTGGTTTTTCTCATAAACCCATAAAATCCAGCAATTGAAAACTAAGATTGATACCTTAAGAACTACAATGAATAATTATATTGCGCACTGTCATAAATTGTGCTTGTTTTGTTACATTGAGCATATGTTTGTTGTCCAGGCATCCTTCTAGAAGGACGACTGTTCATTCACAGATTCTGCTGCATGGACACCGCATTGTACAACAGGCATTGTACACTGAGTCCATTAAATTCCCTCTGTGGCATTGAAGCCCTTTCCAAGCACAGCATATGCTATAATTAACCAGTGGAACAGCTTGCCTTCAGAAGTTGTAGGTGCTTCATCCCCGGAGGTTTTTAAGAAAAGACTGGACAGTCACCTATCTGAAATGGTATAGGGCAGTGATGGCTAACCTTTTTTTCCTTGGGTGCCAAAAGCATGGATACTCGCACATGCATGGCCACACCTATAATGCAATGCTCCCCCGCACATCCTGCCCCCCCTGTGCAGGCATACGCAACCCCCCCTGGGCTGCCTTGCCCCCCCTGCATGTGCAAATGACTCCCCCTCTGCTCCCCCACTCCCCCGCGCATGTGCGTGCGACTCCCGATGCCCTGTTTTGGGCCTAGAAGGCCTCCCTGAAGCCTCTGGAGGCCAAAAACGGCCCTTTTCCGGACTTCAGGTAGGCCCGTTTTTCACCCTCCCAGAACCTCTGCACAAGCTCTGTACTTACCTGGCATCCAAAATGGGTTGCGTGAAGACTCCTGGGAAGGGAAGGGCGGGGCGGCATGGGCATGTGCACACGTCTCCTGCATGCACAGTAGAGACCCGAAAATCAGCTGGCTGGTGGGAGGCGTGCACACATGCGCAGTGGAGCTGACCTAGGGTGACAGCTTGTGTGCCCACAGAAATGGCTCTGCATGCCATCTATGTGTGCCATAGGTTCGCCATTATGGGTATAGGGGGTTGGACTAGAAGAACTCCAAGGTCCCTTCCAGCTCTATTCTGATTGATTGATTGATTGATTGAATTTAGCCTGCAATTGCTGTCAAGGCATGAAAACCTAAATAACTTTGGACTATCATTAATTAATGAAAGATGCCTTTCTTCAGAAATCAAGAATACAATTTTCACCAAAACGTTGCAGCAACAAAACTCAACATTAAGGCCCTGCTGATAAATTTAATTTTAAATTTTAGCTTTTTAAAAGTTCTTGGATATGTGACATTTTTTATCATAGTAGCTTGAAACCTGGCATCATTGTGGAGCTCATGAAGTGGAGCATGGATGCCTAGATTCAAATTACTAGCTCAACAGTGTCATTTTTATAAGCTTGTTAAGGTGCAAGAGAATATGAGCTATCAACTGCTGTATTAAAGTTCTTAAGCCTTAGCTTAAGCTAAGGCTCCAGTCATATGCAATTTCCAATAAGTAAGCTTCACTAAATCCAGTGAAGCTTACTTTTTTTTAGTGAATAGGCACAGGGCAGCACCATCTAGCCTTTTTAACCCATTATTTTCCATGAAGTCAGGCAAGAAATAGTTTTGTTCTTCCTGTACTCTGAAAGGAAAGGAAACAGATCAAACAGGACAACAGTTCAACGGGATGAAAAATCCTGTGCTACTTGTTTAAAGACAAACACTGGAGAAAGTATTACGGGAAAATTGTTTGCCCTGGTGAACCCTGTCCATGCCCCACCCCAAGGTCAAACACAACCTGATGCGGCCCTCAATGAAATTGGGTTTGACACCCCTGATCTAGATAAAAATCTTCTTTTTAAATTGTTAATTAAAAAAACAACATTTGTTTCTGCCATTGCTTGCATGTTTTCAGCAGGAAGTCATGACTCTGAAATATTTGGGCATAGCCACAAAGAAAATATGTAGTGATGGGTGTCCTAAAGCAAAAATATTGCTAATAATAATAATAATAATAATAATAATAATAATAATAATAATAATAATAATAATAAGTCAGCTGCAGAAGGCCACTTTACTGGGATCTGCTCGCATAATCCGCTGATACATCACACAGTCCTAAACGCATGGGAAGTGTTCAACTAGTGATTTGGGATATGAAATCCAGCAAGGTCATCTCGTTTGCTGTGTATATTGCCATCATCATCATCATCATCATCATCAGTTTTAGAGAATGAGAAACTCAAGATCTTGTGGGACTTCAGGATTCAGACTGACAGGCACTTGGTCCACAACACACCTGACATAACAATAGTTGAAAAGAAAAAAGTATGGTTCATTGACATTGCAATACCTGGTGATGCACGGATTGAAGATAAGCAGCAAGAAAAAATCACAAAATACCGGGACTTGCAAATTGAAGTTGAGCAACTGTGGAAAAAGAAATCGTGTGTTGTCCTGATTGTAATTGGAGCCCTTGGAGCAATACCCAAAGGGCTACCCCGCTATTAGATTAAATTTAGAAATTCTAAATTTACCGAACTTGAACATTTTGACTCTACAAAAAAACCACCTTACTCGGAACAGCTTACATCCTCCGATGATACCTTAACAGTTCCTAGGTCCTTGGTTAGGACTCGAGCTGCTGAGCTGTTAACCAGGCTCAAAGGCTGTGAATCTCACCAAAGATTAAATAATAATAATAATAATAATAATAATAATAATAATAATAATATATCATAAAAGCCATAAATACCTGGGCTATACCTGTGATTAGATACTCTGCAGGAATAATTGACTGGACCCAGATGGAGTTAGACAATTTGGACAGAAAAACAAGGAAGCTTATGACAATGAATCATGCCTTGCACCCTAAAAGTGATGTTGACCGATTATATTTACCAAGAGCAGAGGGTGGTCGAGGACTCCTACAAGTAAAGCAGACTGTGGAAGAAGAAAAATGCAGCTTGAATGATTACATCCAGAAAAGTGAAGAACCAATGATTAAGGAAGTAAATAAAGGAGGCCTTTTAAAGACAACTAAAACAAAAGCAGAATATAAGAAAGAAGTAATTGAGCAGTGAGCTGAAAATTGGAAACACAAAGCTCTGCATGGCCAATACTTGAAAAATATTGAAGGCAAAGCTGACCAGAAACTAACTTGGAACTGGTTAAGATCAGGAGTACTGAAAAAAGAAACAGAAAGCTTTATTTTGGCAGCTCAAGAGCAAGCCCTAGCCACAAACGGCATGAAGGCAAAAATTCAACATGTTACCAGCAAATGTCATCTCTGTAATGAGAAAGATGAGACAGTCGACCACCTGATCAGTGGGTGCAGCAAAATTTCATAAACTGACTACCTACAATGCCATGACCGCGTTGCTAAGATCATCCACTAGAAATTGTGCCAGAAGTTTGGATTTGAGTACAGCAAAAACCACTGGGAACATCAGATTGAGAAAGTTTTAGAGAATGAGAAACTCAAGATCTTGTGTAACTTTAGGATTCAGACTGACAGGCACTTGGTCCACAACACACCTGACATAACAATAGTTGAAAAGAAAAAAGTATGGTTCATTGACATTGCAATACCTGGTGATGCACGGATTGAAGATAAGCAGCAAGAAAAAATCACAAAGTACCGGGACTTGCAAATTGAAGTTGAGCGACTGTGGAAAAAGAAATCATGTGTTGTCCCGATTGTAATTGGAGCCCTTGGAGCAATACCCAAAGGGCTACCCCGCTATTTAGAAATTCTAAAATTGCCGGACTTGAACATTTTGACTCTACAAAAAACCACCTTACTCGGAACAGCTTACATCCTCTGACGATACCTTAACAGTTCCTAGGTCCTTGGTTAGGACTCGAGCTGCTGAGCTATTAACCAGCCTCAAAGGCTGTGAATCTCACTAAAGATTAAATAATAATAATAATAATAATAATAATAATAATAATAATAATAATAATAATAATATAAATGTTTATCTAATATTCTGGTCTGTTTATTTTCCTAGTTGTACTGGGATACCCAACAACCATCCCTTATATATAACTCAGTCATCTCTCATGGCATTGGTTATTCCTATCTAAAATCACTTACTTTAGATAAGAGCATCTTATCTCCAATGAATAAGAATTTGTCCATTGTAAGCAGTGATAATGTCAAAAACATGTCAAAGTCAGACCATGATTCTCTTTAGCCAGGATCTTGCCACTGCAAAGAATGACAATGAAGCTTGTAATTGTCTGGATTTGCTCAGTTCATGTTTTGCCAGATGCTAACCAGCCCTGTTTCCTTCAGGAAACATTTCCCATGCTCCACACATGCTCTGGCATTATTCAAGAGAATCATAGCCAAAGTTAGCTACCTTTAAAGTTCATGTGCAAAAACTTTTTCATATCATTCAACATTAAAGAAAAGATAGTGAGGAGACAGCAGAAAAACAAGCAGAAGAACAGAGGTGAAGTCACTCATTTAAAATAAGAAAATTGACTAGATCATAGCATGCAAATAATATCTGAGACTAAGTTAGATTGTTGGATTTTAACTCATCATTCAGCCAGTATAGCCAACAATCAGAGATGATAAGTACAGCAATATGGAGGGTGGGGAGACAGTGACTCAACACCAATCTAGGGAAGTACTGATATTTTACTTTCATTGTTACATTTTTAAACAGCTGTAAAATGATGTAAAATTATTAATGATCCAAGTGCCCATTTGTGAATTAATTTTGCTGTGCAGTGATAGCTAACAGATATTACCCTAAATATACGGTAAGATATCCCTCTCCTTCCCAACTTTCCAATTAAAATATATTTGTAGTCAACTGATATAACACAAGTCCTTTTTTTGCTGAAACGTGGTTTTCAACTGGGTTAGATTTTCTTCACTTAGATTGTTTTTTTTTTAAAAAAAATTATACATCTTAAAAGGTCACCTAATATGATCAAACCCGACCTGTAATATAACAAATTGAGTCATATATCCAGTAAGTTAATTTGTCACTGAGCATGTGGTCAATTCGATAATGTGAAATAGCTCAGAAGAAAACTTGAAATCCTTGAGTTGCATAAAATCATATAACACTTTACATTTTAAATTCATTTCGGAACTGTCATGGTCATGATGCCCACTGTACAATGCCAACAACTTTAGCAGTGATAATAATTCCCCACATTTCCTACCTTTACATTCCACACCACATCATCTGGGCTGCAATCCTATATTTTCCCCATAAGAAACCAGCCTGACTCAATTCTCCTTATTTTTCATTAGAGAGCATGGGATGGCACTGTCAGCTATTTAAGGAAGCTTTTCCTGTGGGTCACGGTAGACCAAATTATTTTTTAGTATAGACTCACTAGAGAGCTGCTGCAGATTGTTTCAACTAAATTGCCTTCTCTATATTTTATGAAACTCAGGAAAAATGTATGTTTGGACACACAGTATGCTTTCTGGTGAGATTTCATGGAAATATTTTAAAGTTAGTACACTCCTTGTTTGGATGGTATTGTAACTATTGTTAAAACACACTCTCTTTCAACCAGGACTTATTTTTTCACCAAACCTGAGACTAAGAATCCATCAATCTGAATCCAGAACAAATGATTAAAGCTGTGCACAATATGCTTCTTCATGTTTCCACTTCTGCTACATTCTTAGTTATCATACAAAAGCTCTCCACATATGGGCCAAGACAGTAATGTTAAGTCAGCTTCCATCAAGAGTTTTGTTGTTGCAAGTAAAGCTGCCTTTTGCAATTGACTGAAGGGGATTTTGTCAATGCCGATGATATTCAAGTGGTGCTTGTTTTGGGATTGAACCCAAGGGACCTATTAATGTTAGTACCATCTTTACTTTCTTCTGCGGTTTGTCACACAGTCAGCCAGATGTTCAGAATGAATTTGGTATTATTGTCCACCTATTGAGTCCTTCCCAAGGCACTGACATAGGCAAATGTGAGTGTTTGGTGGTGTTAGAGGTACAGTAGAATCTCTGGTCATGACCATAATTTATTCCATAATTTTGGTCGCAAACCGATTTGGTTGTGACCTGAACCAAATTTTGGAAAAAAAAAATGGTGCGGAAAGGGAAATTGGCTGCCAAAAAAAAAAAAAATGAATTTTTTTGTTGGAATCCAATTTGGTCATGGTCAGAAGGATTCTAATGTATTGTCATAGGATGTAAAGCTGCCTTTTGCAATTGATTGATGGTGAATTTGTCAGTGACAATGGTCAATTATTATTAAGGTTCGTTGCACAGTCAGCTAGATGTTCAGACTGAATTTGGCATTTAAGCATATTGAGTCCTTCTCAGTATGCTCTGGAATTTCCCATTTTATAATTATAATTGAAGGCAGTAAACATATCTAATATTTCTGCCTGATACTTTTCCCATAGCTGCAACCCTGTAAGATGGTTGAGCTGAAAGAGAACTTACTGGCCCAAAGTCAGTCAGATGGATTTCAGCCCAAGGCAGGCCAGTACTTTTACCACCATACTGCACCAAACTGGCTCTCAACAAATAATATGAAGTTAATAATTATATGCACTAAGATGAAAAATTAACAGATAAGAAAGTGACATTATTTCTTGAAGGCAAGTAACTTGCAAAACATACCATTTCATAGAATAGAGATGACAAAATGGATTGAACTTATAAAGTGTCAAAACTGTTCAATGCTAGTAGAGTATATAGAATGGCCTGGACATAAGATATTGCAGGAGAGGCGAGGAAACGAGAAGAAATGAGAGGAAACAAGAGGTTTCATCTCAGCAAGAAAGTAAAAGATTAAACTACAGCTGCGACTTAGACACCCCTATCGTAGAGGATGTCTCTAATTGAAGTACCTTAAACTCCATTTGGCCACTTATCAAGCAGATTGGAAAGAGAATGGAACACCTTCTAAACTAAAGTTTAAAAGCAATACTTCTCCCTTCCCCTGCTAGATTTTTTACGATCATGAAAATTGAACATGCTCTACTTTTCAGAAGCTGCGCTGAATGTGCCTTCTACATGTTTCTTACTTAAACTGATTGAAAATAAATTGCTTTGGAGCAGTGGTGAAATGTAAAATTTGTTACTACCGGTTCTGTGGGCGTGGCCAACTTTTTTTTTTAAACTTTTAAAAGCATTTTTTCTACAACCTCTTTTGCTGAAGAGGTTGTAGAAAAAATGATTTTAAAAGCCTCTGACGATCCCAGCTGAGCCGCCTGATCGTCAGAGGCTTTTTTTTTTACTTTTAAAAGCATTTTTTCAGCCGATGAGGCTGTAGAAAAAATGCTTTTAAAAATTAAAAAAAAAAAGCCTCTGATGATTGTGCGGCTCAGCTGGGCATGGGGGGAGGGAGAAGGAGAAGGACATTTGGATTTTCATTGGAGGAGTATGGACAGGGATGGTTGGGGGTGGGTGGGCCAAACGAACAAGGTGGTAGCCATGACTTTGTGATTGAAATCTCACCCATTGTAAAAAAGGAAAGATGCTTTGATTGTGCAGTCACAGCAATCAACATGACTTTTCCAACACCCCCACATGTACCTCAGCGTGGATTAGCCATCATAATTTAAATGTCTGAAACTAGAACTTTGATTTTGACTCATTATTACTTTCAGACTTTGTAACAATAATCTCTCACCTTACTCATTCGATGTGATTGTATATATAATCCAACAGAAAAGCCATGATTTCTTAACAGGAAACTAAAAAAGGTTCCTAACCATACTTCTTTTGACTGTTTCATTTGACTAACATAACTAATTTCTTCCACAGTAGGAAATATTTACTCTAAAAGAGCCTTCCATTCTTATGTGTTTGGTTCCTTTTTTGCCCTTCATCTAAATATGTAAATTTAATTTCTTCCACAGAGGGGGACCACAGGTTTTTTTAAAAAAATGCCATCTGTTTTTCCCCTTGCAATATTCACACTGTGTTTTCCAGTTAACCATTAGTCAGCTAAAATTATGTAGGTTCTGAATAGAGTTGTTTGGAAATAAAATTTGAGAGGGTGGTGGTAGGGAGAATCCTTCTCTCCATTGCGTGTTTTTTTTCTTTTCTTTTTTGATATCTTTTCCAATATCTAAATTGGAAAATGTGGGTATCTGATCTGAAAATAAATTGCTCCCATCTCCCTTTTGCTTGCATTGTAGCATTGGGCTGATTGGGCTTTAAAGCTATAAACCTATTTAAAGAAAATTTATCAAGATTCCAGCAAAACGTTGGAATTGCTGAGCTACTGTTTAGACAATGTCTTCTAAATAGGGATATATTTGATGTCTTTAAATGCAATGCCACAAAAACATGTTTTTTGTTTTTTTTTAAAAAAAATCCATTCAATTGTTGGAAGAAATGTCCATCTGGGTTTAGTTCCAAGTGGGGAAAAAAGACACTGGAAACATGGAGACTGTTTGAAAAGATGGCTTAATGGTGGACAGGACCACATGGTTTTGAAAAGGCACATGGGTGAGAGAGAGAGATAGATTTATACCCTCTGTTGGGCTTTGAATTTGAGCTTGTATTCTGATTGGTTGTCGGACTCCCATGGGGCCATGCAGGGGTAACTTTGTAGGTTGTCTTTTGAGTCCCAGGCTTGGTTGAGCCTTGCTGGGTGATGCAGTCTCTCCAGGTGCCATGTGGTGAGTTCTGTTGCTAGATGGGTAGAGGGCTAATCCTATCTTTGTTGGATCTTGGGTGAGGGCATTTTCTTATGAATAGACCTAGCTATTGCTTTATCTCTTAAGTGCTGACATCTCAATAGAGAAGGTGGGGGCTATTAAGAGTGTGTCTGCTTCCTACCTAAAAAACCATGTTTCTCCATTTCTCATCCATGGAAATATAATATTCTGCCTTTTTAATATTTCCTAGAATCTTTCATTTTCCTAGGAGAGGGGTGGGTGCTAGCTTCCTATACCCCTATAGGTTTATCTAATGAGGGCTAATGATCTTGAGAGTTCTACTCTTTCATCTGATACGTTTATGCTGTTGGAAATAAACTTGTAGCTGACTTTTTTACATGGCAGTAGCATCCTCAGGGAGAACAGAAAAAGTTAAGATTCCATATATAATAATGCAATAAAAAAAGCCATGCCCCATATACATTTTGCCTTTTTAAAAAATCTCTTCTAACCCTACAAACTCATGCCTTTGCCACATGGAATGGAGAAGAAAGAAGACACCACTTGTGCATTTGCTGCAGGTAATATAAAAGCTTGGGCCAATCATATGTAAACCATATGTAAAGGAAATTAGAGCTGATCTTGGAGCAGGAAGGGGTGAGCTGTTAAAAAGAGACTTGGACAAGAGATATGGTAGTCCAGAGATTTTCAGCCTCCATGGACTTTGGGGAAACTAGCATTAATATAACTGTTGTGGTGGAATTGATATGGTTTATTTTTACAGAACCTGTTGGAAGGAGGTAAACCTTGTTTAAAGAGGTTGTTGCAACATATGTGGTTGCTTTGGGAGAGAGAATAGTGAGAGACCCAGGGTTGCTATTCAGCAGGTCCTGACAGGTTCTGTAGAACTGGTAGCGGAAATTTTGAGTAGTTCGGAGAACTGGCAAATACCACCTCTGGCTGGCCCCAGAGTGGGGTGGGAATGGAGATTTTGCAATATCCTTCCCCCAGGAGTGGGGAGGGAATGGGGATTTTGCAGTATCCTTCCCCTGGATTGGGGTGGGAATGGAGATTTTGCAATATCCTTCCCCCAGGAGTGGGGTGGGAATGGAGATTTTGCAATATCCTTCCCTTGGAGTGGGGTGGGAATGGGGATTTTATAGTATCATTCCCCTGGAGTGGGGTGGGAATGGAGATTTTGCAGTATCCTTCCCCTGGAGTGGGGTGGGAATGGAGATTTTGCAGTATCCTTCCCCTGGAGTGGGGTAGGAATGGATATTTTGCAGTATCCTTCCCCTGCCACACCTACCAAGCCACGCCCACAGAACTGGTAATAAAAAACTTTGAATTCCACCACTGGGGAGACCTCTTAGCAGTGTGCGAGGGCAAATGCTGAATAGCAGATAACTTTGGAAGTGGAAACAATGTGTGGAGAGAAATAGTGTAAATTCAGAGGTACATTTCTTTTATAAGGAAGCATTCTCCAGTCTGGTATTTGTGTGAAAAACCCCCGATAAGCTTCATTTAGAAAATAAAATGGTATTATGGAAAAACAGTGAATCAGGTAAGTTAGTACCTCTGCCACTCAGCTCAGAATAAGAAGAGGAAAAGAAAGGAAGTGATGAATGCCCTGAAAATATCAGTCTAACCCGTTGGAGGCACATTACACAAAAACTTGTGGTGGTAGTAGTTTTTTTTTTAAGATAAGAAAATGAGGTTAAAAGTGCAGAATTCGTTTACTAAATGTCTTTACATCTATTACCCCTAGCAGTCAATAGGTTAATAGGTGTAGAAAACAAGTGCACAGAAATTTGAATTGCAATATTGAAGCTAGCTGTGGGAGAGTGCGGGTGTGAAGGTGAAGTTACTACAGCTGCTTGCTTGCATTGTTCCATCTCCAAGAGAGGTGGAACAATACAAGTTTGCTGCAGGGGTGAAATCCAGCAGGTTCTGACAGGTTCTGGAGAACTGGTAACAGAAATTTTGAGTAGTTCTGAGAACCGGCAAATACCACCTCTGGCTAGCCCCAGAGTGGGGAGGAAATGGGGATTTTGCAGTATCCTTCCCCTGGAGTGGGGTGGGAATGGAGATTTTGCAGTATCCTTCCCCTGCAACGGCCACCAAGCCACGGCCACCAAGCCACACCACGCCAACCAAGCCACCCCTACAGAACTGGTAGTAAAAAAATTGGATTTCACCACTGGTTTGCTGTAGGTTGGCAGAGTTTCTGGGTGAACAACTCTATCCATAAATTGACAGAGCTCCATGTTAGTTTAGCTCTAGACTAGAGCTTGTTTGCTGTAAGGGGTTAAAGGTTAACAACTGGAAGACCATGAGTTAGAAACTGGAAGACTTGGGTCCAAAGTCATCTTGGGCTGATCACTTTCTCTCAGCCCTAGAAGAAGGCAAGGGCAAGCCACTTCTGAAAAACTTTGCCAGAAAACTGCAGTGACTTGTTCAGGCAGTCTCTGAGAACTGGATTATAGTTAAATGGAAGAGACAAAAATATCCAGGCTAATAGAGTTTTTGAGCAAGCCAGTCTATCATTGATTAGCACAGTTTTGTGATAGCCAATATGGGGTTGTATGTTTTCAATGGGCTTCATTGCTGGTTAGCCATATAGCTTCATGTTAGTCAGCAAAGAGCCATCCATTTGTAGGAAACACAGCTTTGTATTATCCAATGGGATCATTCTTCTAAACAGGATTTTCTACATAGTGTGTTTGTGTCCAGTATATTTCTTTTGGGTTCATCATATTTTTGAAATGCATAATTTAATGTGTTTTGCATGAACTACCAGAAATATCAGGCTAGGAGGGAGTTTCACGCTTAGTGGTGCATTTTGCTCCCCCCACAATTCCTTAAACTGAACCCAAAAGTGATTAAATTCTTAAAGTAGTTAAATTTAGTAGGTTAAAACTATTGAAATGTTACCATGCCTATTCTATAAAAGAAAATGACAAAAAGGAACACTCACAGATGCAGGTAATTTAAAATCAGAAATTTGCCGTATGATTTTATGGGTGAGAACATAATATATCACTCTGAGAGAGGTATATATAATCTCAGGCCTGATCACATTAACATTATTTCCTTAGTAATAAGGGTTTGAAATTGGAAAAGGCATCATTTAATTCATGTTTAAAATTAGGGGTTCTAGGAGAAACTATTTTTTTATCCTGTTTACAATTTGATTGAAAAAAATATATATATTCATCCATATACTGTAACAGGAAAGCACTGAAATGCCTCCATCTTCTTTTGTTTTCTGGGAGAGTTGAATTAAAATTATAGGGATGGTAAACTCTTCAATTAATCCTGTAAAGTTTGAATGGCTTTCACTGTAATACATTTTAATTCTACTTGGTGCCCATTCTACTTGTTGACCAATTGAAATCTGTCTTAATTGTGCAGTTGTTAGTGAGATAGTTGCTAAATGAGGACTGCCTATACTGGCAAGTCAACTCTCTTACTTTCTGTACTTGTGTCTTTCAATTTTCTTATCCAGATGCAGATTTTTAAAATTTCTTTCTGTTAAATTCCATCCTATTCATTTCACTGTTTAAACTTGTCTAGATTTCTTTGAACCTTCTGTCTTTCTTCTAAAGTGTTAGCCACATCTGCAAACTTTATAAGTGTTGTCTCAACTTCTTCATTTGAGTTAGTCAGTACTTTAAAATGTTGAATAGCACAGAACTCAGGAAGTCATCCCATTTGATAGTTCTTTCCAAACTGAATGGGGACTATTAATGAGTACTGTGGATATTCTGTTCTGAACATCACATTTTAGAGGAAACTATCTGAAGCATAATGTCATTCAGCCAAACGTGAATTCATCTAAGAGTCATACAATCTAGGCCAGTGGTTCTCAATGTGGGCCATGTCCTCTTTCCCTCACAGACCAGGCTACATTCTTAGTTGCCTATGATAAGGTTTCTATGGAAGCCACTCCAACTTCATTGCCAGGCATATGATATGAGGATTTGTCATAATCCTCATATTTCATCCTCTGTGCTATTTTCACCAACATAATTATTAAAATTACTACAGTTTACAATAATGCCAATGAAAATGCAGCCTGTCATACATTGCTGTTAAACAGTCACAGAGGTAAATGAAGCTAGGAAGGAGGGATGAGCAAAAGAAAGGTTGAGAACCCCTGATCTAGCTATAATTTTACCATTTAATGAAGTAGGTCATCATAAGGCACTTACTACGATCCAGGAATACTACGTCTCTACCATTCTAATCTATGAAGCTAGTAACTCTGTGAAATAAGAAGATAACATTAGTCTAGCATGATTTGTTTCTGACAAGCTGGCTCCTGTTGACTGTAACATAGCTATCCAAATCATTAGAGTTGAGTGACTGTTGTCCACAACAATGTCAATCTTGCCACCCCAAAAGAGGTTCGATAAGCAGACCATTTAACAAAGTAATGAGCAACTTCATTAGCCAGCTTCACATTTCAGTGTCAGATGTAAACATCCTTCATGTGGCAAACTGAAATTGCAACACTCTGGGAAGGCAATTTCAGGCAGCTGTTTTGATTTGCTGCAGCAAAGTGGGTCTCAACTTCAATCTGCAAATCTGCTTTTATAAGGTGATTTGATTGAAGCCCCCCCCCACCCCTGGTAGCTTTACACAACCTTCTTTTAAAATGTAGTGCTATATATTAAGAACAGTGTATTGCCTACATTTTAAGCCTATGTCAATCTTATTCTTTTTAAAAAAGGCTTCAAAATTCTAAAGGATTTCTAAAGTGCTAAAGAAACACAGATATAATTGTTCAGAACAAGATGGCATTCTGGTATTCTGATGAATCCTGCAAAACCAATTAGGAAGGATGACAACTTTTAAAAACCATGGGTTTCATGACTAATTTCTTCTACCGGGAAAAAGTTTGATTATGGTTTTTGCAGTCCCAAATTAATGGACTATTTTAGGAATGAGCATTTCTTAAGTAGTAAATTGCTGAAGTTTTTGGTGAAGCTAATGCTAATATTCACATATGGCTAATTCATCTGGCATTCATTAATGCCATGCTCCTCATAATGGACATAGGTAGTTGCAATACAGGTAGACCTTGACTTAGAACCATTTGTTTAGTGACTATTTATAATGTTAGAATGGCACTGAAAAAACTGACTTATGTCCTTTTTCACTTACAGCTGCAGTATCCCTGTGGTCACATGATTAAAATTTGAATGCTTGGCAACTGGCATGTATTTATGATGGCTTCAGTGAACCAGAGTCATGTGATCACTTTTTGCAACCTTCTGATAAGCAAAGTCAACGGGAAAGCCAAGTTCTCTTAACAATTGTGTTGTTGTTAGTTGCAAAGTCGTGTCCGACCCATTGTGACGCCATGGACAACTTTCAACCCATTGTGACGCCATGGACAACTTTCCTTTCCTGTCCTCTACCATCCCCCGGAGACCATTTAAGCTCATGCCGACTGCTCCATCCAGCCACCTCATTCTCTGCCATCCCCTCCTTCTTTTGCCCTCAATCTTTCCCAGCATTAGGCTCTTGCAGTGATTCACTTAACTGTGACAAGAAATTTCATAAAATGAAGCAAAACTCACTTCACAATTGTCTGGCTTAGCAGTGGAAATTTTGGACTCAACTGTGGTAGTAAGTCAAGGACATACTTGTATTATTGGTGAATTTTCACTTTTAAAGTTGTGAAATCTTCAGTCAGTATTTTTGGGCTTGTCTTGCCTTTGTCACTCTGCATTTGATTGCCTTCTGGGATCTTTGATATTCTTGTTAGAAAGAGCCTTGATAAGTAGATACTACTGTTCTGAGATGAAGGAAGCTGCTCTTTAGGCACTTAATTTAAGATACCTTTTCTGTAGTTCAGATTCAATAGTTTAGTCTTGTCCAATATACTTTTCATCCAATCTCTGGGTTTGAAGAAGACACGTTCTTGTGCAGTTTATCTATGAACATGGAGGTGACTGCAGTCTCAGTCTGGAAATAATAATAATAATAATAATAATAATAATAATAATAATAATAATAATAATAATAATAATAATAATAATAATAATAATAATTTTATTTCTATACCGCCCTTCTCCCGAAGGACTCAGGGCGGTGTACAGCCTATTTAAAAACACAGACAAAACAACAATATAAAATTTAAAATAATTAAATAAAGTGGCTCAGATTTAAAACCCCAATAAATTTAAATACCCCAATTTAAAACTATTGTGTTGATAGTCCGGCCTGGCAGAACAACAGGGTCTTCAATGCGCAGCGAAACACCCGGAGGTCGGAGATCTTACGAATTTCCGGGGGCAGTTCGTTCCACAGGGCTGGGGCTCCCACAGAGAAGGCCCTCCCCCTGGGCATCGCCAGCCGACATAACTTGGCTGATGGCACCCTGAGGAGACCCTCTCTGTGGGAACGGACTGGTCGGTGGGAGGCTACTGGTGATGGAAACATAGAGTCCACACAATGGGAGCATTGGAAGTCCACTAAATGTGGATGTTATTCTGTGACACTGCTCACATTTTACGTATCTTTTATATAGTTTGGATTCAGTTGCTTGGACTTGTCCAGTATGCCTCTAATCCAATGCATGCATTTAAATTTAAAATGAGTTCAGTCTTACTAGTTTTGAAAGAAATTATTTATATCTTGCCAATAAAATAAAAATGCAACCAGCTACTTGATATTTAAATTTTTGAAAAATCAAACATTTTTAACTTCATTGGCTCTTCTGAAACATCGGATTTTGCTTTTAAAACATGATGTTTGCCTGCTGAGATACTCCCTACCAAGCATAAATATTTTTTTAATGGAATTAGGGATTACATTTATGAAGTCACATTACCTTTCTTGACAGAGAGTGGCATTCCATTTACTATTCTTGAATTCTGATTCCTATTATAAAATAGACTGGGAATTTTTGGACAAATTGCAGTCTTAGTCTTAAGGTTATCTGCAAATGTTGAGAAAAATTACTTGAATATTAATTACTTATAATTACAAACCCCCAAGCTTTATTCTCTTTCCATGTGTCTTGTAATATGACTGCTTGTTCCCATCTTTTTTAAAGTGTGTGTGTGTGTGTGTGTGTGTGTGTGTGTGTGTGTGACAGAAGAAACAAATATATTTCATAACCTTGTTTCATCACCTGGATATTATATACTTTATGCACTTTTCTAAGCTATCTTCTGGGGTGAAATGCTACCGTTTCGTACCAGTTCGGTTGAACTGGTAGCGGCAGCGGGTGGTTTGGAGAACTGGTAGCAGCGGCAGCGCAAGGCTCCGCCCACCTGCCTGGACATTGTTACTTCCTGTTTTGCACACTTCCGAACTGGTAGGGAAGTTAAGTAGATTTCATCCCTGGCTATCTTCCTTGATAAGATAAAATTAATTAAGCAAATTAAATTCATATCATTGGACTATACTTCTGAATAATGAAAGGCTAAATAAAGTTTCTGACACTGGTTGGATTACTCTTATGCTTTTAAATATGTTTATCATGTCTATACCCATTGAATAGTAGCTGTATTAAGCTCAGGTTTCATGTTACTTTGACATTTTCTCAAAGTATGAAACCAAGCCAGGAACGAATTCCTTTCTCCATTCCTTACACCAAGGAAAAACAAAAAAGTTATAAATAATGGCAAACAAGCTTAATCTGATATTAAGAGCTAATGATTTTGGATTAACAATTTGACTTGGTCTCTTCTCTACATTATCTTTAGTGAAGGGTGCAAACCAGTGTTTGCATTTCCTGCATTAGATGAAGAGAGCACATCTTTCTCCTTCTGTCCTGGCCAATTTTTACAGAGGCATGTTTGAGAGCATTTTAACAAACTGTATCACTGATTGTCTTTGTGGCAGCAGTGCCTCAGACAGAAGGTCCATGCAGAAAGTGGTAAGGACAGCTGAGAAAATCATAGGAAGCTCACTTCCCGTTATTCAGGATACTGCTTATAAGCGCTATGTGCTTAGAGCTCAAAGTATTGTTAGGGACCCCACACACCCATTTCATGGTCTGTTTCTGTTGCCCCCCTCTGGGAGGAGGTTTCAAACTATTTATAGTAGGACTACTAGATTCTGTAACAGCTTTGTTCCTTATGCCATCCGTCTTGTAAATTTGCAGGATTTTTCCCCCGCCATAATATATGTATACATTCAAACTAGATTGTGATTTTTCTCTTTGTCATATGTGTGTGTATGTGGGTATATGCATAATGATTATTTTTTTGAGAGCTAAATGGAACAAAAATTCATTTTAATGTATGCTGCTTCATTCTATTCTATTCTATTCTATTCTATTCTATTCTATTCTATTCTATTCTATTCTATTCTTGTTCTTGTTCTTGTTCTTGTTCCTGTTCCTGTTCCTGTTCCTGTTCCTGTTCCTGTTCCTGTTCTTACTCTACTCTACTCTACTCTACTCTACTCTACTCTACTCTACTTCTATTCTCACAACTCCAGATACTGGCTCAAATGCTTAAGCCTTGTAGGCTATTGATTTTCCAACAATAGCCTGTACTAGTTGCAAAACTTCCAAGGGGAAGACAAAAATATTTGAGGAATCCTAGAAAATGATCACCATCTTATTTACAAAACCTAAAATGTGGTTACCTTTACTTGTTATGGGGTTGATTCTGAACTGTTTAAAAAAAATTGACTTAGCACTTCAGTCCTTGAAGTAAGGTTTCAAGCCTAAGGTTAAAAAAAATTGCAGGTGGTAATAGATTTGCTCTTCAACTTCTTCACTTCTTTCTTCTCTTTTGGGAGGTTGTCTCAGTTCCTTTGTAAGCCAGTGTTTGTAGACCCTAACACCAAGGCCTGAAGCCATCTCAGTGGGATGCTGGAACAGAGCAACAGCAAGGCCAGTGTTTTACTTTATTGGATTTGATTACTTGGTGCTGCTAATGAAGCAACACAGCTTGTGTGGGTCATAAAAACATCAGCTGAGGGACTGACTTGTGTGTAGGAGACACTCAGTGAAACCAAACTGCTTGCAACAATTTTAATAGGCAAGAGCAACAAATAAAAATGTACTCAATAAAATGTGCAGAGGGAGGGAGGAAGAGAGGAACAAGGATGTGTTTTTCTTTTATTGAAGTCACTAGAAGTTTTCATTGAAAAGGAAGCATTCATTTATAGTTACCACACTATTCCCTTTTGGAAACATCAACATTGCCAAACTGCACTCCATAACAGAATAACAGAGTTGGAAGGGACTTTGGTGGTCTTCTAATCTAACCCATTCTCAGCAGTGGTGGGTTCCTCCCGGTTCCGCCGAGCCAGTAGCGGTGATGATATGATGTCACCGAACCGGTTCTGCCCCCCGCCCCCCGCCCCCCACATTATTCTTACCTTTTATTTGGCCCCACCCCCAATCTATTGCTGCCTCCTGAGTCCCAGCTGTTGGCTAGAGGGAAAAAAACTGTTTAAACTCTTGCCGCGGGGCTTCAAAGGGCCGCCCTACAGCTGATCAGTATTAAAGGAAAACAAATGAGTAGACCAGTGCCTGCAAAAATAAATGGGCTCTGCAAGCAGTTAAAAACCTGGTAGACCAGTACCTCCACTAAATCCTAAATAATTGTCACATGACCATCAAGCCATGCCCACAAAATAAGCCACGCCCACAGAACAGGTAGTAAAAAAAATTAGAACCCATCCCTGATTCTCAGGCAGGAAGCCCTATACCATTTCAGATAAATGTTTGTCCAATCTCTTCTTAAAAACCTCCATGTTGGAGCCCCCACAACTTCTGAAGGCAAGTTTTGTTCATGGATACTCTCAATCAGGATTCGGCCCAATACTTCAGGTGGGGGAGATACCCTTAAACAAAATTAACACTGTAGGTTTTAGCTACCTTTTCTAGTATACAGGGGATTAATTATCAGACACTTTCAAACTTAGGGTGTTCAATGTACAGTCAAATCAAACAAAAACTTAATGATCTAATCTATCCCCAGCTCCTTAAATAGGATAGCTGGAAAGCCACATTGCTGTAAACTCATGTTATCCAATATACATCTTGAATAACCAAGAGTACTGTCATCATTATAGATAACCAGTCCAGCACAGGAGAGTTTCTCTATCTGAATCCAGGCTCTTTCATCTTCCCTTGATCTGTACCCTCCTCCAAGTCCTTTGATATCACAAGAGAAATCTTAAAAGCCTGGCCAGTTATTGGGAACCTGCAACAACAGCTATAAGAACCATAAAAAGAGAAAGTTCAAACAGGAGCAGATGTGTTCAGAGGGAAAAGCTCACATTCTCAGCAGGAAACATAGGATATGGAAGATTCAAAAAGTGTTCCTTCATTCTAGGAACCAAGTGATCCATAGGCTGATTCAGCATTTAGAACATTCATAGGATGGCAGACGATCCTCAGAGCTGGAATCAAGTTGAGAATGAGAATAAACACTACAGTATTTTGTGCCTGTACCGAGATAATATTGGTATTTTTATGGTGTTATCCTCATCTTCAAACAACCATGAACTTCAGGGAAAGAGTTCTTGTGTTTTAGGACAGGATTCCTCATCTTTTGGTATAGTTGGCACATTTGAAATGTTGCGAATATGTCATTGGCACTCAAAATGGCTCCAATCACTCTACTACTGTCCTTTTTTGGGGGGGGGGCAAGTGGCATACCTCCATATAAAGGACCATACCTATTAACACCACTTTGGGGATCAGATTCTGGAATGTCAATCTTTGGTGGAAAATATTGGTGAATACTGTGGAGAGTGCCAAAGATGCTTTTTCAAGAGGCAACTGGACTTTCTGGTTTTTCTTTGAAGATGTTTCGTTTCTCATCCAAGAAGCTTCTTCAGCTCTGATTGGATGGTGGGGAATGGAGTCAGAGCTGAAGAAGCTTCTTGGATGAGAAGTGAAACATCTTCAAAGAAAAACAGAAAGTCCAATTGCCTCTTGAAAAAAACACCTTTGGGAGAAGCATGACCTGGATTCCTATGAGAATCTCCATAGACACTGTGGAGAGTAGCAGTTGATTTAGATACATGGCATAGCTTTCAGTGGTTGGTGATCGTAAAGGAGTCAGAGACATCCTTTATTTTCCACATTATGAATCACTTTGTTTACAATCACATGTATCTCAAACATAATTGCAGCCCAAAGCTAGGGAAAAATTGTCCCTTCCACCTCACTCTCCCCAATTTGACACTATCCTTAATGTAACTTTTCTATGATGGGATTTTGGAATTACACAAATGTTCTTTCTTAACGGCATTTTTATTTCTCAAATTTGTGCCTAGGGGTTGCATCTAAAAATAAAAAAACCAGAGAGGCTTGTGCAGCATTGCTAAAATAGTTGGTTAAATGATGCTATGATGTTTTTAATATTTTTTTGTGCTTACCAACAGATACAATGCTGTGTATCGTTTAAAATGTGTTCTACTGTGCAACATATTGTGTTTCCCTGAAAATAAGACCCTGTCTTATATTTTTTTGAACCCTGAAATAAGTGCTTGGCCTTATTGTCATGCGCTCAAAAGCCCAATTGGGCTTATTATCAGGGGATGTCTTATTTTGGGGAAAACAGGGTACTCAGTCACAGACCTGAAGCAAAAGTACTTGACTATGGCAGAAAATAATTAGTTTTCAAGATAGGGATACCTTTTTATGGTGGTACTAAGACAATCTCTGTGTAAGACAAAGTTATGTTCAAGCTGTCGATCGATGAGCTGGCTAAGCCAATATGTAATGTCAGCTTATTTTAGCAGAATTCTAGAGTTGTTTTAAAACTAGATATATGAAATCATTAGTCCAATGATAGAAACCAGAACTCTGTCTTTGCTTGCATGCTACTAAGTAAGTTAGAACTAATAGTAATTTGTATCATTTGGAAAGAAGTTTTCAGTTCACATCTTTTCATGGCAAAATCCTGTCACCCCTTTCAGTATTCACTTAAGTGCACATAACACCCAAGGGATATTTCCAACTTTCCTGCTGGTAGAGTGACAGCAGTAAGTATCCAATTTGGATCTCTATAGTTTTGATCAGGTTCTTAGACACTTCAGAAATGAGTTCTGCCAAACAACTTCCCTTAGAATTACTGTATGATGTCTAGAAAAAAGAGTTTTCCTTTTGCTACTATGATTATAATTAAGAAGCCTATTTTTCTTCGCTCGTTTTGATTCAACAATGTATCATTTATGACACATCAAAGAGGTCTTTTCAGGCTCTCAGTCAAGTGCATGGATATTTCTGATCATGTCCAAGAGCTAAGTAAAATATTCATGAGCCTATATGCCTCTTACACTATTTTCTCTTCCCTTGCACACAAAGAATATCTAGGACAGAAGGGAAAAGAAAGGAAAAAGCAAAGGCCATAGAAGTAAATATAGTGACAGTCTACCCCACCCCATTAGAAAAGCTTCTTTAACCTACAACTCTTAGCATGCCCAGTACTTTAGCAATTTCCATACTCAACAAGGTCTTGTTCGGGCCTTTTCCACAGCTAGTGGTCTGATGCTTTCAGACCTTTGTATAATATACAAAGAACTCTAGCTATTGTGCCCTTCCCTACTGAGTTTGAAGAGGTTTTTTGGGAACCTGGAGCTCTGCAGCAACCTCTCCCATCCTAGCAGGGAAGCCTCTGCAATTTGTGGAGGGCATGAAAAGATCAGTAGAGGCATGGAGGGGAGAATTTAAGGTGCACGTTGTGCAGGCTGAGTTCACTGGCCATTATTTTAAGTTCTTCTAGATAAACACAGCACTTATTTTCTTAGACAAGACTCTCTTTATGTTGTTACTGAATAAAACAGTATTGAAAGCCATGTCGGAAGTCCAAGGGCAGAAACAGTATTTCACTACAAGTCACATTTTTCCTTAGGACTGTTGCATTTGTTTTTGTCATGAGAGCTTTCCAGAAGCAATTTGTTAGCACTAAGAAAATAACTGGATGGTATATAAGCGTAAGTAGATGGTATATAACAAGTACAAACCAGTATCCAACCCCCTCCCAACCTCAAAGCTTTTTGTGTTCTCCAGGAAATTGCAAGTAGCAAACACAGATCTATGATTCACAGTATAAATATGTAAGAACACCATGTTTCCAGCCTATTCGCTGTCCCTCCCATCTTTCAGTTATTTTTTTAAAGGACCTGGTTCCTCTGAAAAAAGCCCTTTTGACTGGTATCTAAGAAAATGATGAGTCTCTGGAAAACCTAGCCATCTTTTCCAAGTGGTGAGGAAAATAGTAAAACTGTTTTGGGAGGCTATTTATTAACTTATTAAATTTATATGCCACTTGTCCAGGGGTGAAATCCAGCAGGTTCTGACAGGTTCTGGAGAACTGGTGTGGAAATTTTGAGTAGTTCGGAGAACTGGCAAATACCACCTCTGGCTGGCCTCAGAGTGGGGTGGGAATGGAGATTTTGCAATATCATTCCCCTGCCACGCCCATCAAGCCACACCACGCCACCAAGCCATGCCCACAGAACCGGTAGTAAAAAAATTTGAATTTCACCATTGCACTTATCTCACTGTTGAACTGATCACCAATGGATGTTCTAGATGGGAATGCCTAAAGTACAAGGGCAGAGGTGGTATTCACTTACCTTCCCTACCATTTCGCAAATGTGCATGCATGAACCATCTTCCTTGCATGCGCAAGGCCTTCTGTGCACGCGCAGAGCCTCAAAAATGTCAAAAAAATGGGACATTCATGACATTTGTGTGGATGGGTAGGGCATCCCACAGTTGTCCCTATTGGTTTGCCCGAACTGGATATAACTGGCTGAATACCACCACTGTACAAGGGTGTGATGACTCCCCGGATGCTTCCCCGGATATCAGTCAAGATGTCAACTCGGGGCACAATGAACCAGTTCCTGGCATGTCAAGAGCTGAGTTGATGGATGGCTCTGAGCAGCCATCTGTGAGGGAGTTGGCTGAAGCACAGCTGCAGCAGAACAGTCCTGAAGTTCCAGGTGGGGAAAGCCTGCAGCTGCAGCCAGTTAGGTGATGAGGAAGAGGAACTGCCTTCTGCACCTGATCCAAGAACACATAGGGCAGAGTAAAGGCAGGAACAGAGAAGGTCAGCAGATTACTCGTGAGGAGAAAGCCTCACCCTTCTTGATGGACTGGAAACTAGCTATTTAGCACAGTAGACAGATGGACATGTTTGTTTCCTAGCTGTGTGTTTTATAGTCATTGTGATTCCTGCCTCACTTTAGATTGACACCGTGCCTTGACTTGGATTGTGCCTTGGAATCTCTGGACTTTTCTTGCCCCATGAACTCTCTTGTGTTGTGGATTTATTTTGATTGAGAAACTTTCAAATGCCAGAGGACTTTTTGGCCATTGCTCTGTGGACTAGCAGTGGTCTACTCATGGCTGGACTTAATTTTTTGTCGAAGGGAATTGTTGAGGAATATCAATAACAGTTATGTGAGTGAGTGGGACAGCCAAAAGGTGAAGTCATTGGGGGATGGTGGTAGCTTATGTAAAAGGTCTACAAATGGAAACTAAATAATAAAGTTCTAGTATTTTAGGTGTCTTAGAAGTTGATGCTGGTCCAAAGAATGTTAACAGATGTTGCAGCTGTGAATATTTCCATTGAGCTACATCTAACATATATTAATCTCTCAGCACAGCATATGTTAAAAATTCATCATCTATTAATTGATCCAAAGTCAGCATATCTGCTGTCATCCATTTTTTCCATATAACCATCTTTTCCCCAATTTTGAATGTTGCATTTCCACATAAAATCAATTTATCATGGAAAAAAGGATTGAATCCTTTTTTTAAAAGATATTGAGATCTATAGTAATTGCATTCTATTAATGCACTTGTTTCCAGAGACACCAGAATTTTTGCACTGCTTTTATTTACAAAAACCTTGGCCTATTACTTTAATTCTTTGTTCAGTTTCTTTTAGCTGCTATTCTTCCTTCCTTCCTTCCTTCCTTCCTTCCTTCCTTCCTTCCTTCCTTCCTTCCTTCCTTCCTTTCTTTCTTAGAATTTGTCAAACAAAAACAAGAACAAGAATAAAAGAATAAAAATTACAATGACAGGGATGATAGGCATGTTGGTGTACTTATGCACGCCCCCTCTACTGACCACTTAAGTATGATGTAAGATCCACGGAAATCAATTTGTGACTGAAGCTGTGAAAATTTGTAGCTGAAACAACTGAATCAGGTAGAACATTCCGGACTTTGACAATTCAATTACAGAAATCATATTTTTTACAGTCAAGTTTAGAATGATTTACATTGAGTTTAAAGCGGTTGTCAGCGCGCCTATTATTGCAATTTTTTAAAAAAGTCATTTACAGGTAAACCATAACTATGTATAATTTTGTATGCAATACCTAGGTCTGACTGCAAGCGACAGAGTTCTAAGTTATCTAAACCAAGAATTTCGAGTCTAGTAGCATATAGCATTATGCTATATTCTTCTACACCCTTCAAATATACTCACACTAACCAAATTTTATCACACCATTGCAAGAGTGCAATGTGTGGTAGAATATCTTGGAGCTGTTTCCAGAAAGGTTAAAACTTCAGAGCTGATAGAAATTGCTTTGCCATAAACAATGAATAAGATCCATGTAGTCTCCCACTCTTTGTCATGTCTCTTCCACAAACTGTTCTCAGAAGACTAGAAAAAGCAGCACAACTGATTTCGCCTGGTGGGTGACAATGCCAGGCTGATCAATGCCTAGTAGAAGCTAGGAGGAATATGAAGGAGGAAACAGAACCATTGCAAAAGAGAGAAAGGAAGCATGGGGATGAGTCTCAAGATAACACTGCTTTAATTCGGTTAGATCAGAGGTGGGTTTCAGCAGGTTCTGACTAGTTCTGGAGAACCGGTAACAGAAATTTTGAGTAGTTCAGAGAACCGGTAGTAAAAATTCTGACTGCCCCTGCCCCCATCTATTCTCTGCCTCCCAAGTCCCAGCTGATCTGAAGGAAGTGGGGATTTTGCAGTAACCTTCCCCTGGATTGGGGATGGAATGGAGATTTTACAGTATCCTTCCCCTGCCATGCCCACCAAGTCACACCCACAGAACTGGTAGTAAATAATTTTGAAACCCACCACTGGGCTAGATGTAAAACAAGTGTGAGAATTACTGTAGTGAACTTTCAAGTACTTCTTTTGTTTCTTCAATGAAGATCTTTCCAGACTGGCCTCCCTTTCAGAGCTCTAATGTAATTTTATTTTATTTTTAAAGGTCCAACATCTGGTTACCTCCGGACAAGCTTCTTCCTTTAGCAAGCAGCATAGGTCTTCAGTAGGCTGAAGGCTCAATAGGACTCTTAAGTCAGCCGTATCACAGTAAAAGAAAATCAGTTATAAGCAGAAGGAAATATGAACACTCTTCTCTTTATCCCCTCCTTTTAGAAAACTATTTTCTGAATAGTTTTTATCCCAGAGCTTTAGTTCAACAATGAACTAAAGGGCCACCATCAGTGAGCTGTTGGACAGCATTACTTGGTCTGTTGTGTGGATGTTTAGGTGGTTTAGAGGTGGGAAATTTGTGGTGGGTGGGTGGCTGTTTGGGGATTGTTAAGTGTGTTGAAGCTGGTCTTTTGGTGTTAAGTGAATTTTGTTGTATGGGTATACTGTATACAATGACAATAAAGTTATTATTATTATTATTATTATTATTATTATTATTATTATTATTATCCTTATAAACCATTTTCTTTAGCTTGGGGAGTGGTGGGGTGAAGAAGAAACAACAGCAGCAGCTCTCTTACAGATGGGTTGGATTGATCAACAGTTCTTCAATGGTCTTTGCTTGTGCTAGGCAAGTAAGCCACCATGCTGATTTCCTGTTACTTCATTTATCAGCTCAGTCTACCTGCTACCCCTTTAACACAGGTCTTAACATGTGCTGCAAACGTAAAGCAAGAGAGTTTAAGTTATATTGCCATCAAATCTTCTGCAATGTCTCTGGGCAACTCAAGCCAAATTACTCCACTCAAATGAAAAGAAAAGAGAGAAGGAGAAAGAAACATATGGAAAGAAAAAAAAAGACCAATCATAATCTAATTAGTAAAATTCAACCACACTTGTGTAGTGCTAAATGATCAGATTAAATGAATAGATTAATAAACAACAATTATAGCAGTCACATTTATATTTAATGTATATATTATTTTGAATGAGTAAGACTCATTTTAAATATTTATGAAGCTTCTCAATCTTCCCAGGCCATGATTGTCCCAAAGGTGCTTTTCCAAAAGGAAACTGGACTTTTCTTTCTTTCTTTCTTTCTTTCTTTCTTTCTTTCTTTCTTTCTTTCTTTCTTTCTTTCTTTCTTTCTTTCTTTCTTTCTTTCTCTCTCTCTCTCTCTCTGTCTCTCTCTCCCTCTTTCACTCTCTCTCTCTCCCTCCCTCGACCTTTCTCTCTTTCCTCTTGAAAATATTTCATTTTTCATCCAAGAAGCTTCTTTAGGATAAGAAGCAGAGGTGAAATCCAGCAGATTCTGACAGGTTCTGGAGAACCGGTAGCAGACATTTTGAGCAGTTCAGAGAACTGGTAACGGAAATTTTGAGTAGTTTGGAGAACTGGCAAATACCACCTCTGGCTAGCCCCAGAGTGGGGTGGGAATGGATATTTTGCAGTATCCTTCCCCTGCCACACCAACCAAGCCATGCCCACCAAGCTAAGTCACGTCCACAGAACCAGTAGTAAAAAAAATTGGATTTCACCACTAATGAGAAGCGAAACATTTTCAAGGAAAAAAAACAAGAAAGTCCAGTTGCCTTTTTGAAAAGCATATTTGGGAACCACTTTAAATGTAATGCTAGTTAAGTTGGCCAAATTTTACACATGAAAAACTGCTTTTGTACAACTTTATTTTCTAATATGGTCTACAGCTACCAGCTACTCAGTGTTAACACATAAGAAGGGAGGATTAAAATGACATAAGCATATATCAAAACAACAGCTGCTAAGACTGGCATTCCCAGGGCATGTCTGTGGAATCTTTATCAAGGAAAGTTAGCAGAGAAATCCTTCATAAATTCTCTAAGATAGGTGCCATCAAGTCAGGGTCAATCTCTGGGGAACATATGGACAAATGCTCACCATTTCGGTCTGTCCCCAGAGATAATTCCTGGGCAGAGTTCAGTAAATCTGAGGATACTAAAGGTTTATGAATAATGTCAATGATGCTGAGTTTGTGAGATTTATGAAGGCATGAGAATATGTTCTTTATTCTACAGTATTCTCCCAACATCCTAAATCTTGCAAACTTTACATATTTAAAATACCCTCATGAACAAGTATCTGTACTTGAAACTGGCAGACAACATGAACATCAACAGTATCTGGTAAATTTAAGTATGTATGCATAGTAATCATAATGACTTATGAAGGAATACACAGGTATAATATTTACTGAGGTGCCTTTTTTATATACTAATAAAAAAGCACTTGACATTTGCACTAGGTCAAATTGAGGTTGTTGGCATACTAGTGGTACATATCCAATCTGGTTAAAATGAAGGAACCTTCAAATCTCAGGACTTTGTTTCATAAACAACACTTGGAAATTTCCTACAGACTATGTTGAGTTTCACAATAGATGAAGATGAATAGATTCATGATCATTTAACACTAAACAAATGCACTCTTTGCAGCATATTACTCAAATTCATTGTCGTTAACTGCCACATATACACAGTTGACAAAATTATGGGTAATGCTTCAATATTAGATAAAATGTTCCCTAGAACCAGCCATTGACATAGTCTCCAACTCAATTAGTAATGTTCCATAAATGGTATTACTCTGAGTAATACTTTATTATGCCTGAGTAATACTTTATTATGCCAGTAAGATGTAGTAAGAATCATAGGTCAGGAGGCATAATTGCACATAAAAACATTTTGAATAATTCTGCAACCATCAAAACTATATGTCTAATCAGGTTTTTAGGAATTTTAAGTCAACTAGTCCACCCAATTATATTTTTATTACCTCTTAACGATTTCTAAAGGGATCACTGCACTTCATTTTATGGATTTCTGAAATATACATATACTTTGTTCTATCTTAATATCATTTGATGGATCTTCATAAGATAGACACTATGATTCAGTGTCTATAATATATTCTCTGAAATTTGCAATCCCATATTTTCTCATCATTTTAGTTGAAAATGCTCTTGTAATCATAATTTTGAGGTAAGTTTGGGAAGATAAGTGATACCAGTTTGTCTATAAAAATGAGATTCTGTCAAACAAGTGAACTGAAAATTGAATTAATTGAACAAATGCTCTTTTCCATGATCAACAAAACCATGACCTGGCATAGAAAGAAGATAAATCTGATATATGAATTATGTTCTCAATGTATAGTATAGACGTATTATACAAACAAATATGGCAGATGCTTTTTTACATTTCCACAGTAATATACAATGAAAGGATTGACACATTACTGAACATTTCTCATATCTTCATGTGAATCAATGACGATTTAATTTGAATTGAAGATCTGAAATCCAAAAGCAACAAGATTTTATTCAAGCAGATTTGATTCAATAAAATATTTCCTTGGAAGTTAAAATGGAGAAACATCCACATGCCTGCAGCTTCTTAATTTCTGACAGAATGGAATAAAAATAGCAGGGATCCCCTTAGTGGGTATTAAACCTGCCAAGTTTCAGCTGGATAGCTTTGAGGGTTTCTGTGCAATAAAATTCTGAAAGATTCCCTCTGCATCTCTTTTAAGGCAGAGATAACAAGCTAAGGCAAGGACGACAGAAATGCAGCCTCCCTATTATCCAGGGAAGAGCCTGTAGAAAAGTTGTACTGAACCAATGCAATGTCCTACTTCAAGTTGAAAAGAAAATGTTCAAAAATTGAAGATTTAACCTTTTCCCTAAATATCAAAGAGGTCACCACTTTCTGACCATTTGTTTTCTTGGCTACCTGGCTTTGCATTTCTTCTTTAGGCTTGGCAGAATTACTTCCTGATGGGAATTATGCTGAAGGATGCTCACTGCAAATATTCTGATGCTGGGTAGTATTTGTAAAGGTGATAAGGTTCATTAAATACCTAGTCCTGACAGTATGAGAGAACTAACTACCACTCGGCAACCCCAACTGTGGAGAAGGTGGAGGAGGCCCTCAGTGTTGGTATGCAGATACCTCTTAGCAATTCTGATTGTGTGTAAAAGTCTGCTTCTTTTGATTTCTGGAGCAATTGACTGAAGTGAGGCTACTGAGGAAATGTTCTAGTTGTTATGTGAAGCTCCAGCATTATTGTATTTTACCTCCCCCCCTTTTTATTTTTCTGTCTTGAGAAAGAGAAGATCCATGCAGCCTGTCCTGTCTTAATTTGTCAGGTGCAAGACAGCAAAAATGACACAAGGAGCAGATCAGTGTGATCAGTTTATTGCTACTTGCCTATTGTTAGGAATCTTGCTAGGCTAATGCACTCACCACAGAAACTATTAGACAAATAACAGAATAACAGAGTTGTAAGCAGTGGTGGGTTCCAACCGGTGTTACTACCGGTTCTCTTCGTGCACATGCTTTGCGTATGATTGCCGCACGCGTGCTCGTTTCACTCGCACGCACACCAAACTTGCACTCTGCACAAGCGTGTTAGGTTTCTGGCCAGCTGAGGTGCGGCAATCCACTCTGCTGCACCTATCAGCTGGGCTAAAAACCAAGAAATAAAGGTAGGAATAAAACAGGGGCAAGCGGGAGGGCCCAGCTTCCAGTCACAGAGAACCGGTTCGGTGATGTCAAATTGTCACCGCTACCGGCTCAGCCGAACCAGGCTGAACCAGGAGCAACCTACCACTGGTTGTAAGGGACCTTGGATAACTTCCAGTCCATTCCCCTGCTCAGGCAGGAAACCCTATACTATTTCAGACAAATGATTGTCCAATCTCTTCTTAAAAATCTCCAGTGTTGGAGCACCCACAACTCCTAGAGGCAAGTTGTTCCACTGATTAACTGTTCTGCCAGAAAGTTGCTCCTTGGTTCTAGGCTGCTTCTGTCCTTGATTAGTTTCCATCCATAGCTTCTTATCCTGCCTTCAAACTGCAAAGCTCTAGGGTAGATTGCTCTTCAGACACTTCCTCCCCATCAGTGTTTCGAGGTTAACAGCTTTTTCTCTCCTCCCCTCCCCTCCCTTCAACTCAGCTCCAGATTCATGATTGTACCCTGATGCTGACAATAGTTGCTCTTGGTAGCTGTTCCAGATAAGCAAAATAATTAATACTGTATTTTTAAATGAAGATAATATTTCAGTTATTAATAGATCTCAAGAAGTCTAGATTGTAAAACTGCCTTAAAGGCCAGAACTTGCAAGTCTGTCAATGAATCTGGAATTCCAGGTTCAGTGTAGGACTTGTCTGGTATAGGAATTAATTAAGCAGTTTTTCTTATTAAGTCTCCAATCAGTGTAATCATGAATTGAAATTCTATCATTGGAAACAGATGTGAGTGGTACACACACAGTGTTACACTCGATAAACACACTACACACTACACAAACACATTAAAGAAGGGTAGTGATTAACAATTCCACATTGTAACAAGTGGAGAGATATGGTTCACAACATAATAGCACTTGAAGGCCTGAGGTATCCAGGTTTAGAAGTATCAAGATTTAAACAGGATGATTAGGATAGTGTTTTAGTTACATATTTATAGGATATATTTTTAGTTAAAATCCAATAATGTAATGGTTTTAGGATATAATCTCTTGAGGCAATAATAATAATGTCACAAAACTAAACCTTAATCTCCTTCCCCTTCTGATACATATACTGTATTCAGGCTTTTGCAAATTGTTACAACATTATTATTTCTGTGAAGGTCAGAGCTTAGTTAGACTTCAGTTCATTTTTTCTAAATTTTTCCTCCCTGGGTTGGACACTTTAAGACTGTGGGAAGGAAGGCAGAGTTAATGCTAGGCATGTGAAGAATGTAAACAAACCACAATGCATAAATGCTAGGAATATGCAGCATACCAAGAAAATATTATTATTCTAGTAAAACATACCTGTCAGACAATAAGAAGGTCTCTTTTGAAACAATACTTATGGATCAAAGGTTGGATGGATGCCTAGAAGGTCCAATTTTGAAAGAGAACTCAAAGCAGAAGAAAACCAATTACAGGGGGACTTTTGGGCAGAAGCATGGACCTTTTGAAGGACTGTAGCAGTACTGTAAAAAAGCTGCCAGTAAGAGAGAGAGAAAAAAATCCTAACATGAGTTTGCCTCCCAGATTAAAACAATGCACTCTAATTTCCAACCTGTTTGAATCAATTCTCATTTTAAGAAGTCTTCCACATGTCTGATGATGTTGATATCTCATTTTATTGGCTGAAGGACAAGGAGACGTATAGCTTTACTTCAGAATGTTTTTGAGATAGTTCAAAGTAATAGGGTAATAGCAGCACTGTGTTTAATTAAACTACCTTTCGTCTCAGTAGCAGTGCAGGTCAAGGATCTTAAGGCCAACTGCTGTGTCAGAAATGTAATTCTTTATATTCACCATTCAGAATTTTTGGAAGCTCTGTTATGACTGCTCCACTTAGATGAGCTCACATCTATTTAAAATCATCTGAGGAACAGAAGTGTTTGGTGTTCCTGTAGAGATAACCACAGCCTGGCATTTGAAGCAAAACCTGGAGCCAATGGATGAATGTGGAAGATCTTCAGCAAATTCACTTCTTACATGAATGAAGATGTGTGGAATAATGCCAATACTGATATTCCTGCCTGTTCTGATCTTTCAGAAGCTGTCCTCTGTCCAATGTTATAGTAACTTGATAGTGCGGGATTGGCTGCTAAATTGTAAAATTATTGGGGAGAGAAAGTAGGCATCTGCCCATCCTTCATATAAAGCTTTTAATGTAGAGAATCCCAAAGACTGTAAATCAGTGATTAGGAACTAGTCATTTACAACAACAAAAATATCAGCACCAGGCACTAAAATTATAATTCTTGGCACTTGTTATAAGGAAGAAATTATAAACATATCACATGATTCCCAACTAGTATCTGGTTTCAGATATGTCCAGATGATCTTTATCATTTTTCTTGCCATTTTTGAGGTCATCCTACATATTGTGGGATGCTATATATTGTCTGCCTATCATTCTGTGAAATCATCTGAGTAATTCAGTTGAGTGATGGACAACTGGAAGATAGGCCTCAATGGTACACTAACTGGACTCTTCACTAAGACAGGGAAGCATTATTCAATGCAGAATATTTAGATTAATAGTAAACATTTTAGGGTTTCTTCTTATGCATATCAGATACAATTGCCATACAGTAATGGTGCCAAAGCAGCACAACAATGGCATTAATGACAACAGCTGTTCTTTTCAGTCAGACAAATAAGGCTATGGCATAAAACAATTGAGCCTGTTTGGGATTTTATAAACTGGCTTATGCCAATACAAGGAAACATAGACAATTCCTTGACATAGTTGTTGTCCTTTTCCTGGGGAAGTAAGAAATGGAAGCCAAAAAAAAAAAAAAAGTAAGATATTTATTCACACACACACAAACACTCTTTCCAAGGCTAGATACCATTTTCACACCACATCATATGCTTCAGCTAACTATTGGATATTTAGATTGTAGCACAACAGTCAGCATCAATGAGTATGCTAAATTGTACTTACAAAAGTCAGAAATCAGCTGGTGATTTATTCTTTGGTAATTCTTTCTAGAAGAGGATCAAGCCAGGGCATTTGCTGGTCCTTGACTAAATGCTTTGTGTCTAAGACATTTTCACATTACTTTTTTGTGATCCTGCTAACAAAAATGAAAAAAAAAAGAACATATAGTGTCTGTCTGTCTCCCATAATCCTACAGTCATTTATAATAAACTAAGCATTAGAATATATTATGTTGTGGTACAGTTTAATAGAGTTAAAGAGAGAACCACAATCATATCTCCCAAAAAGACAAACATACAGAGTGATGGAAGGAAATGCAAGGACATGTTTCACAAAACAATCCATTTAATGATAAATTCCACTAGAAAAATTACTTTTTAAAATTTTCTACTCTATCTTATGTCCTAAATTTTGTTGAAGACTATTTGAGTGGAAATTCTTTAGTTGTTTTTTTTTTTGAGAGGCGTGTGTTGAATCGATTTCAAAACCTTGTGATCTGTCTTGATTAGATGGCCATAACTATACACAAAGAGTGTAGAAAAGGAAATAACATTTCATCCACATGGTGCTTAGTTAGCAAAGGCATGACCAGGCAGATGGTTGGCACTGGATAGTTTGCTGGCCAGTGTGAGTAAAGAAGTGTTATTTCTAATTAGAACAGACATTGGTATCTTTCTCATGCAAATGATAACTTCTAACTAGCACTTCCCAAGCCATTCGGATCCCAGTGAAGATGGATTCTCACTGACAGCATGCACATGCAGTTGCTAGGCAACACAATTGGTCAGCCCAATCTTACTTGAATGGTATGCTATTCTGAAGTATAATAGTGATTCCTTTCCTTTCCTTTCCTTTCCTTTCCTTTCCTTTCCTTTCCTTTCCTTTCCTTTCCTTTCCTTTCCTTTCCTTTCCTTTCCTTTCCTTTCCTTTCCTTTCCTTTCCTTTCCCTTCCCTTAAAACAATAGGGAATATAATTCTTGAACAAAAGTCCAATCTTTTCATATTAAGATACCTTTCCTCCCCAAAGTAGCATATCTTAGTATTTAAGATCAATAATTAGCATGTTGTAGAATGTCAGGGACTTTAATGGTATAACTGGAAGTTTCCCTATATACCTCTAGAAAATTATAAGCAGAGATTCCCCAGCTCAAATTGATAACCAGATGGATAAGTATGAAGCTAATGTTCTTTCTTATGGGGCCAGAATGTCAAAGTGAATATCTAATTAGGTTTCTCTTTCTCTGGAGCAGTTTGCTTGAATCATAGAAAGCAGAAATAAATCAAGTATCAGTTTTGCCTCTAGGGGACAAAAAACACCCAAATAAGCTACAAGTCATTTAAATTTATATTAGAAAAACAGGGTGAAGAGTGAAGCTTTGCTATTATAAGAGATAAGAGTAAATAAAGTCCCTAGCACATTTTATGCAGCTTGAAATACAATAAAGCATGATTTACATGGAAAATCAACATGCACTGTAAAGTTCCTATCAATATCCAAACTTCTTGGCTACCTAAGTGAAAATCACAGTGGTTGTTCCTTTTAGTAGTAAAGCTCAGCAGATTAATGATGGAAATATTTTTTTTATCCATTTTAGTCATGGACACACTTGGAGTTATTGGTTAGGTCTAAGACAATCAAATCATTTTCTTTTGTAAATTCAATCATATTTTATGTTTTTCTCTTTTCTAAAATTAGCCAGGTTTAAGCTCTATTAAGTTCAGCAATGTTTCCATATTGGAAATCAAAATATATATCTTTACTGCTGTATAAAACCCATCCGTGGGTAGTTTTATACTGCCTATACTGAATCCTCCACATCTTGGTTTGAAAATATATTCTATTCGTGCCACGACTGTTGCACACAAAGCTTCAAGGGGCAGCAATGGTCTTCATTTTAATAAAAACTTACACATTCTAAAAAAGGAGTAGATTCTAACAAGTTCATTTATACTGTTACCTAAAATACCCATATGGACAAAACTACTATTTTAAGTCCTAAATTGTGTCAGATTATTCATGAACTGGCAGAGACATGGTAACAAGGGCAGCCAATGAATAGGCAGAGCAACAAAGTCAGCCAATGGGAGGTGAGACAGACTGGAGCCAGGGTGTGTCTTAGTCTGCAGCTTCTGAATCTGTGCTGAGAGTTGAAACTGAAACTAACCAGTGTGAACTAGTCTGCTCTGCTGAAATGAAACTAACTGTTCTCTCCTGCCTTGTGTTCTGCCTGTAACTTCTACCATGAAGAATCAACTATTGGTATTGTAAATACTTCATATGTTATTATGTATATAAAGAAGTTAATGAATCCAGCTGAATCAGTTATCTGTGTGTGCTTCTGGATTTGATTTTTGCAAGAAACTCTGATAAATTGCACCACACCATTCTGAAACTAAGTGTAGATGTTGTAGATAAATTCCAGGTTCATTCAGTAAGTATAAAACAGTTGATTTATCTAAACTTTCTTATTCTTATAGGCTAAAATTCTCAACATATCTAGACTGGAAACTTCAAAAGTAAGTTTTTTTTTTTTAAAGCTGCCATATATTGGACTATGGTATAATAGAATTAAGAAACATTTTCATGATCAAGAATCACATTGAACATTTTTGGGGATTGGGGAGTAAAAGGCGAGTGGGGATAAATTCTATGTTCAGGTAAGAATGAATTTGGGGGTGGGGAAGGTCATTCATTCCTAGACTGTAATTTAACAGAATAACAGAGTTGGAAGGGACCTTAGAGGTCTTCTAGTCCAACCCTCTGCTCAGATAACTCCCTGCTCAAGAAAACTGCTCTCCCACTGCTCAGGAAACCCTACCATTTCAGACAAATGGTTGTCTAATTTCTTCTTAAAAATTTCTAGTGTTGGAGCATTAACAACTTCTAGAGGCAAATTGTTCCACTGATTAATTGTTATAACTGCCAGGAAATTTCTCCTTAGTTCTAGGTTGCTTCTTTCTTTGATTAGTTTCCATCCATTGCTTCTTGTCCTGCCTTCAGTGCTTTGGAGGATAGTTTGACTCCCTCTTTTTTGTGGCAACCCCTGATATATTGGAACACTGCTATTATATCACCCTAGTCCTTCTTTTCATTAAACTAGACATATCCAATTCCAGCATTCTGACTTCCATTATTCCTAGCTGGCATATTGGTCTACTTTGGGGGAATAGCAGAATCTTTTTCCTCTCTCACTCCCAACAAGCACCAGGGTACGTAACATTATTCTAAAAAGTGGTAGCATCAGGAATCTTTCAATGGCATGGTAGTATGACTATGAGCAGGAAACTGTTGGATTACAATGTCAGAACTACAGCTTCATCAGATTTTAAAACACTATTGTTCATTATTCCCAGTAGAGTAGACTAGTGATAATGTAAATGGTGTATGTATCAGTGATTATGTTGCCATTAAATAATAAAAGTAAATTGCACATTTACATGCATATGTAAGCATATAGGTTCCCACTTCTGCAATTCCATTTAACCAAATGAATCAGGGCTCACATCAAAATGAAAGCAAGAAACAAACATTGAATATCAAATTTTGATATTTATATGAAAGTAGACTGGAGTTCTTCACTGAAGACTGATAAACATGTCTAAATTATATGGCTTCCACAAATTATGAAAGAATGTCATAACCACTCATACCAATGGATGTACAGATAGTAGCCATGTAGTTGGCCCCAGCTGATAAAGATATCAGCAACACATCTTCAGAGCATCATATTAAAGCTCTTTGATTGATCGATAGATGTTGGCAAGGACAATGAGGCTGATGCTATTTGAGTACTACTGGGGGGCTTTTAAATTCCATCTGTTTATCTAGATAAGCAGATGTGGCTAAGCAACAACGGCTTCACTTTAGGCATTTAAAGGGCAGGAGCAAGATCAGTGTATCTTTCCACTTCTGCAATACTGAAATACTAATTATAGCATTCTGGGTTACTTAAATGATTTAATTTAGTAAAATTAAGCTCAGTGCTTAGGAGAAAAAGAACAGGATGGCCTTAAAAAGGATCACAGGTCTCAATTTATCACCAATAATCACTGCAATTCATATGCTCCAGATATCTTATTTTATTTTTACTTGCAGTAAGAACACTTGTAACCATCTATCTGAAGCTAGATAAAGAAAAAAAACTTGTACATAATGATATGATTAAAAGATGGCAGCAAAGAGGCAGAGTATTCATTGGTTCTTTGCTGCTTTCTTGCGGTTTTCCAGATGTTTTCAGTCCATTTATGCAGCCAGAGCTATGACTATGAAAGAGTGAGAGAAAGTGTGTGTGTGTGTGAGAGAGAGAGAGGTGGGGGGGGAGGGAGGGAGAGAGAGGGGGGGGAGGGAGAGAAACTATCAAAATTTCCAGTCTGACAAGACAAAAAACAACCATGTCCTTCAGAACTATAGTTAGGGACGTAAAGGGAACATTAATGTCTGGTGAGTTTCTAATTTTGCTCCTTTCCCCCTCTAACTTCAGTAGATAAAAAAAATACAGTGGGTCTTGGCCATCTAAGTATGTGTAGTCTAACAAAAAGAAGAACTAGGAGAGGCATATTAGCAGCCTTCTAGTATTTGAGGGGCTGTTACAGAGAAGAATGGGTTGAATTATTCTATGAAGTATCAGAGTGTAGGACAAGAAGTAACAAGTGAAAGGTTCATTAAAAAAAAAATCCAACCTAGAACTAGGAGAAATTTCCTGTGAGAACAATTATTTAGCAGAACAGTTTACCTCTGGAAGTCGTGGGTGCTCCATCACTGGAGGTTTCAAGAAGAGATTAGACAATTCTTTGTCCGGAATGGTAGCATGTTCTGTCTGAGTAGGGGACTAGATCAGAAGACCTCAAGGTCCTTTTCAACCCTATTATTCTATGTTCTACATTTTGTTTCTTAATATGCCTTTGGGAAAACATTTAAATGGTAAATTTAAATGTATAGGCAAGGATCTTTTCCTCCCCAGATCAACAATTGGCCTTCTAATCTGATCTGTGAATGTATTCATTGATCTTGATACTTTCCAGATTTGTTGGATTTAATTTCTACGTGCTTCAAAAGCATAGCATGGGTGAAGCTATTAGAGTTTACAGGACTTGAAATCCTATGTTTCTAGTGTGTACAAGGCTGGGCAGAATCAGAACATTCATGTTCAAAGCCAGCTACTAATGTACTGTATAATACTCACCTTATGAGAAACTCATTAAGGCACAGATCTCTTAAGATATTTATTTCAATCTGAGCAATTTTAAGCCACTCATACTTAATGCTAGTTACCAAGGCTAAAATTTGAAGTTTTCAAATTAGTAATTATCTAGTTTTGTTTTTTGTTTTGGTTTTAAACATGCATAACCCAGTTATGTATGTGTATACATTGTGCTAAGTTCTAATGTTGTTTGATTTTGGCTTAGACCTAACCCAGGGGTGAAATTCAGCAAGTTCTGGAGAACCGGTAGCAGAAATTTTGAGTAGTTCAGAGAACTGACAAATAACACCTCTGGCTGGTCCCAGAATGGGGTGGGAATGGGGATTTTGCAGTATTCTTCCCCTGCCACGCCTACCAAGCGACTCCCACCAAACCACATCACACCAGGCAACCAAGACACATCCATAGAACCAGTAGTAAAATATTTGAATTCCACCACTGCTTAGTAGAATGTATGAGAGAACCTGTTTGGTACAATGGTTAAGGGACCAGGATAGAAATTGGAAGTCTCTGAGTTCTACTCCCACTTTAAACACAAAACCATCTTAGCTGACTGTGGGCCAGTAACTCTATTAGCCCTAGTTTAGTTCAGTTTACTTTACTTTATTGTCACTGCACATGGTACAATGAAATTAAATGCCGTCTTCAGTGTACATTATAACTATAAAAATAAAGACACAAAGAATGTACATCCTTTACATTCTATATAATTGAAACTGAAAACCCGATGTTGCACTATACTGAGGAAATTCAATATGGTTATTGCCCTGGGATAGAAGCTGTTTCTAGGAAGAAGACAATGGGTAAACCACTTCTGAAATCTTACAAAGAAAACTTCAGGGACTTGTTCAGGCAGTTATTATGAGGCAGTTATACACAAACTTGAAAGCACCCCAAAAAATATAAATAAATAAAACTGAAGCTATGATTTATACCTTAGCATTATCTTACAACCATGGCTTGGTGAAGCCAGACATTGTGAGCAAGAACAACTCCTCAATATCCCTATCTTCCCAACTTTATGTCTTGAAGCCAGTTGATGATTCTGTGTCTTTCTGAATACAGAATATCTTCGATGAAGAGGGAATCATTTCAAAGAAGGGAATTACCTTTTTAAGGGCATCAAAATGGCATAATGGATTGATTGTACCAAATAGCAGCTCTAGTCCCCAATTAAGGTGCAGCTACACTTCCCAGAAGTTAATAAAAAAAATAAAAGTTTCCTTGATAGCATTGATTTAGAATCGTGGATGCAGTATAAGCTTATAATAGATTCCAATTAGTATGATGGTCTTACATTTATATTGTTAAAAAGTTTGTAGGGTTTTTTTTTTTATTATTAGGCAGAACAAAAAGAAATAAAAACTCATCAGTGTGAAAATGTTTCTTTTTTTTATACAGCATGTTAAAAGAGATACAGAAATTAGATCTGGCTTGATCTATTGTTGTCCCTTTGTTAAAGGAACAGTCTAGGTGAAAAGAGGGGCACGTTGTTAAATGTTTCTTTCCCGAGAGACATCCGTGTCGTGATTTATTTTCCAGAACACATGCTTGATTGTATGTGTAGCACATACAATTAAGAGTACAATGATGGTTTTATTGTTCATTAAAGATTATGTATTAAAATTATTAAATCAGCACCGAAATCCTAATGTATAAAAGTTTATATACATTATTAATTACAAATAATGCTGTAAAAAACTGGATAGCCATTTGTGAGGATGTTTCAATTTGTGTTTCTTATGTAGGAGGAGGTTGAACTTCACGTAGATAATTCTTTGTAATCTTGATTCTATAAGCAGACAAAAATAATATTTTATAAAAACGTTTCTAGAAGTAATCATTCAGCAGGTTTGCGTGCAGTGTCTTAGGCAGTTCAGATACAGTTTCTTATCCTGCTACAAGAAAGTTTGGGAAGATACTTTGGGTTGATATTTAATGGAACTAGGATATCTTAGAATTTCAGCTTATCTTTCATGATACTTTTGGATTTAGTTTTATGATTCTTCTATCAAGGGAAGAAATTTGAGAACTGGATTCCAATAAGTAGAGGAAATCTAAGTTCTTGGGTAGAACTCTGTAAATGTAATTTACCAATAAAGCAGCTTCCATCAAGTTTTCTATCAAGTCTCCAGAGATTTGGAAACCTACCGAGCAGAATTTGAGGGGCATAAGTGCAGAGGAAGGGGAAAAAAGGAAGTTATATTGTTGCTCAAGAATGATCGGTTGTGCCCCTTATCTTCCAATTAAAGAAAATCTGAGTGGATCTATTTTTTTATTGAAATTATTAAAAGTTAGTCAATCATGTTTTCAGTTATACAAAAATCACCATCATTCTTAGTAGTTTATTATTGCTCAATATATTTTTGAATCATTTCCCTCATACTTTGTTTGATATTAGAGTGATATCTGCCTTCAATATTTCAATAATAAGAGAGCACATATAAAAATATTAGATCGCTAGTACCATAAAATGAATATAGAGAATAACCTTTTCAATTAGAGAGCAATTAAAGGTCAGAGAAAATACTTGTTCCATATCAAAATAAAAATCATACGAAGAGGCATAAGAGTTAAAACAGTGGTGGATTGCTCCCAGTCGCACCAATTCACAAGAACTGGTAGTAAACATTTGTAGTAGTTCGGAGAACCGGTAATAACATTGGCTGGCCACGCCCCTGAACCGGTCCCTGGTCCAGTCGCCATTCGCTTACCCCACCCACCTCATCAGAGGCTTTTTTAAAAAAACTTTTAAAAGCATTTTTTTCTACAATCTCTTCGGCCGAAAAAATTCTTTTAAAAGTAAAAAAAAAAAAAAAGCCTCTGATGATCGCGCAGTTCAGCTGGGATTGCCAGAGGCTTTTAAAAGCATTTTTTCTACAACCTCTTCAGCCAAAGAGGCTGAAGAAAAAAAAATGCCTTTAAAAGCCTCTGGTGATCCCAGCTGAGTTGCCTGATCGTCAGAGGCTTCTAAAAGCATTTTTTTCTGCAACCTCTTAGGGTTGTAGAAAAAATGCTTTTAAAAGTTAAAAAAAAAAAAGTTGGCCATACCCACCCAGTCACATTACCCCCCACCAAGCCATGCCCACAAAATAAGCCACTCCCACAGAACCAGTAGTAAAAAAAAATTAGAACCCACCCTTGAGTTAAAAGTATGTCACTAGAATTGGGGAGACTCAGATTCAAAGCACAGCACAGCCATTAAATTAGGTTATAGCCCAGTGCTGTGTTTCATAGGGTACTGGCCCTTTTGAACTCAGCCCACAATGTTAATAAAAATTAAAGCAGGGTCCTTAAAATTGACATGAGGCTAGAGTTGCCCCACCACTGTTCTGGCTACCACATTAAAAGCTACAAAAGTAGTTTTATGTGGATGACATTATAGAAGTTCAATGATTGGGGCTTAAGTAGGAGAAAAGAGTCCACAGGGGCCCAAATCAGTGGTGAAATCCAAATTTCTTTACTACTGGTTCTGTGGGCATGGCTTGGTGGGTATGGGGTGGTTTGGTGGGCATGGCTTGGTGGGTGTGGCGGGGGAAGGATACTGCAAAATCTCCATTCCCTCCCCACTCCTGGGGGAAGGATATTGCAAAATCTTCATTCCCTCCTCACTCTGGGGCCAGTCAGAGGTGGTATTTGCCGGTTCTCTGAACTACTCAAACTTTCCACTACCAGTTCTCCAGAATCTGTCAGAACCTGCTGGATTTCACCCCTGGCCCAAATCACAAAACACTCCCTTTGGGGATGGGAACATAACTATGTTCAAAGTAACTAGTAAGGATTGGAAGAATAATGAGATTTCCCAAGTGAAGAAATGGATTGTAAACATGTCAGAATTTGCAGAAACATCAGAGAATAAACAGCAAACTTTTTTTTTTGAAGACTAGAAGTCTTATATGGACTTATATGGAACTGAGTATTTGTGGACCTGAATACTAATAAAGATGAGGACTAACTGAAGAGATGAAGAGACTTGCAAAATCCAAAAAGAGGCAGGAGGAGCAATGAGAATGGAATTATCTGTTGAACTCTGGTGTTATCTGGTGTTCTTTATCTTTTCTTTCACCTTTCTTTTCTTTTTCTTTGTTTTTATATGAAAAAAAATAATAAGTATAAGTAAAAAAACCAAAAGTCACTAACAGAGGTGATACTATTGGATTGCATTTTACTAGCAAAGAGCAACTATTTGACACTTCACTGCTTTTATAATTGTGCATTTTTGAACATGAACTCTTACCACTGTACTGCACTTCTAATTACCTGTTTTCATCAAACTTTGTTTCTTTTCTATAGCTTCATTTCCCTCAGCCCCTCAATAAACCAAGGAACAACTTTGAATCAGCAATTGGAAAAGGGTCTTGCTTGCTGGAAAAATTTCATCTAACACTTTGGATCCAGATGAAACTGGTTCCAAAATTGTCAAGAAAATCCTAAATACTGTCTGGAAACCTTCTGGGTTCATTAGTGTCAAGAGTGGGCTATTTAAAAAATAATAATCTGAGGCTATATTCCATGATCTCATCTTCATCCTGCTGTAAACTGATCACAGCAAAGGATAGTTGTGAATATTTCCATTTTGAGATTATGTATTATTTCCACCTTGATATGATTGTAAAGAGAAGATCTAATATGTATTCTAGTTATTTCATAGGTTTTCTGACACCTTTCACATATATGTTAGCTTTCTTTAGTTTTCTTCCTAGAAAAGAAGGTCTGTATTATTTCATATACAGTGTACAGGACAAATAGGCTTATTGGTTTTGGAACTTCAACACTACTATCTGATAGCCTTACTGGATTCCATACCTTGTATTGGGATCAATCTGGTTTATTTATTTTTTTCATCATTCTGCATGGACAAATAAAACCCCATACAATTCAGGACCAGGAAAAGCATCCAGCTGGAAAGTGTTATGACAGTAGTAGAGGCAAGGCAACTAATCAAAGTCTTGAATGGCCACTCAGATAGGCAGGCAAACAGTTATGTTATGATATTACAGCCATCGGTTACAAAGTCAACTTTCTTTACATCACATTAAGTTCCCGTCCAAATTGTTGTGTTCTACAACTCATAGGCTAATGTGTGGATTGAATGCCAGGAATCAGTTAGTTTTCATGCTTCCTGGCATGGTTTAAAAAAAGAAAACATTTCTTTACATGGCTTTAAAAAGTAACATTTGCTAAGAGACCTATTTTGGAATAGTTTTGTTGTCTTCAAAAAAAGGAAAAAACAAACAAACCAACAGACCCAGGAAACTACAGACATATCAACCTAACATCAATACCCGGGAAGATACTGAAAAAGATAATAAAAAAAAACAGATCTGCCAACACCTAGAAACGAGTAAAGTAATAACTAGCAGCCAGCAGGGGTTTGTTAAAAACAGATCATGCCAAACCAATCTTATTTCATTTTTCAACACAGTGACTAAATTAGTAGACCAGCGAAATACTGTGGACATAATATATTGACTTCAGCAAGGCATTCGACAAAGTAGACCACAACCTACTTCTTCATAAGCTAGAAAAAAGTGGGATAGATAGATTCACCACCAGATGGATTCACAACTGGCTGACAAACCGTACTCAATGAGTAGTCCTTAATGGGTCCAAATCTACATGGAGAGAAGTAAGCAGTGGTGTACCACAAGGTTCTGTCTTAGGCCCAGTACTCTTCAATATCTTCATAAATGACTTAGATGAGGGAATAGAAGGAGAACTTACCAAATTTGCAGATGATACTAAGCTGGCAGGAATAGCTAACACCCTGGAAGAAAGGCTCAAGATCCAGCTGGATCTTGACAGACTTGAACACTGGGCCCTATCTAATAAAATGAAATTCAATGTAGAGAAAAATAAAGTCCTACACTTAGTTAAGAAAAACCAAAAGTACACATATAAACTGAATGAAATCAGGCTTAATAGCAGTGACTGTGAGAGGGATCTAGAAGTCTTAGTGGACAACCAACTAAATATGAGCCAGCAGTGTGCAGCGGTAACCAAAAAAGCCAATACAATCTTAGGTTGCATTAACAGAGGGATACAATCAAGATCAAGTGAGGTAATAATACCACTTTATAAATCCTTAGTAAGGCCACACCTAGAATACTGCATCCAGTTTTGGTCACCACACTATAAAAAAGATGTTGAGACTCTAGAAAAAGTGCAGAGTAGAGCAACCAGGATTATTAGGGGACTGGAGACTAAAACATATGAAGAACGGTTATAGGAACTGGGCATTGCTAGTCGCCAACAGAACCTCTTATTCTGCGAGACTCCCCGCTCTCGCAGGTGTGGCCCTCCACTTTATCAAGGGCCTACCTTTATGACGGGCTTTGGCACCCCGATAGGTGGCATGCTGCAAAAAGGGGATTGAGGGGTTTTTTAGGGAAACTTTTTGATAGATTTTTAAGGGATTTTAAGGGGCGGGAGGGTTGTGTGGGTTTGGGGGTTAACCCACGGGGGGAGGGGTCCGGCCCAGCTGTCAGTGGGGCCACGGAGGGTGCGGATTCTGGGGGTAAGGAGGACATCAGAGTCCATTCTGTCGAGGGCTTTTCTATCAATGTGTTGAGTGGGAGGGGCAGATATGGCGGGAGCAGGGGGCCGCATCATGTGGTGGGGGTGCGCACTTGCTATCTTCAAGCGGTGGCGCACCCCGGTCCCCATAGCCCTTCTCACACGCCAGGCTGTTCAGACTCTCAGGGCCTGAGCCTTCGGCTGCTGTCGTGCAATGCCAGGTCCGTGGTAAATAAAGCCTCCCTCATTTGCGATCTTATTCAGGAGGGGGGAGCGGACCTGGCAGGTATTACGGAGACCTGGTTGGGCCATGAGGGGGGGGGTTCCCCTCATGGATATGTGCCCACCAGGTTTCCGAGCATTCCATCAGCCGAGAGCTCAGGGCAGGGGCGGGGGGGTGGGGGGTGGCGGTTATTATAAAGGAAAGTCTTGATCCGAGGGAGACCACTGTTCCACAGATAGCCGGATGTGAGTCCCTTTTTGTGAAGTGGGGTCATGGAGTACAGATGGGCTTGTTGATCACGTACCTGGCTCCCTGCCGTGTGGCAACGGCCCTGCTCGAGCTGCTCAACGTCATAACTGAGGTGGCGGTTGGTACCCCCCAGACTTTTAGTCATGGGGGATTTCAACCTGCCATCTGTCGGCCAAATGTCTGAGGTGACTCGAGAGTTCATGGCTTCCATGACGGCCATGGACCTTACTCAGTTAATTCATGACCCTACTCACATGGGTGGACACACTCTGGACTTAGTTTTTGTCTCTTGTCAGTGGTCGAGTGGCCTTGATACAGGGGATATAGTCATCAAACCCTTGTCATGGTCTGACCACTCACTCCTTCAACTGGACTTTCTAACCGCTGCACCCCGCCGCAGGGAGGCGGGACCGACCAGGTGGTTCCGCCCCAGGCGCCTGATGGACCCTGATAGGTTCCAGATGGAGCTTGGGCCATTTCCTGAGACTCTGGCTCATGACTCGGCTGAGGACCTGGTGGCCGCCTGGGATAGTGCGGCTGCCGGGGCCTTGGACCGTGTCGTGCCTTTGCGGCCTCTGACCCGGCACCAAACTCACCTAGCTCCTTGGTTCTCTGAGGAGCTCAGGGAGATGAAGCGCTGGAAAAGACACCTGGAGAGTAGTTGGAGGACCAGCCACTCCGAATCCGACCGAACACTGGTGAGGTCTCATATTAAGACCTACCTAGTGGCGATAAAAGCGGCAAAATCTAGCTATTTTGCCGCTCTTATCGCGTCATCAGATAATCGCCCGGCCGCCCTGTTTAGGGTGACCCGCTCCCTCCTCCATCTGGAGGTGCGGGATGACCCCTTGCAGGGCCGCGCTGAGGACTTTGTGCAGTATCTGTATGACAAAATCGCTCAGATTCGGGAAGGGCTGGCCTCTGACTGGGTATGTCCGGACGGGATGACTGAGGCAGGTCTTGAGAGTGTTACCTGGGGGGAGTTCGATCCTGTGGCTCCCGAGGACATGGACAGGGTCCTGGGTCCTTTCCCCAGAGTTACGTACAATAACAGACCTCCGGATTTTTCGTCGGGCCCTGAAAACCTACTTATTTCAACTAGCTGGGCTGGCTTGAGTTAAATTTTAAATTGATTTTAAATTGGGTTGTTTTAATTTACGGCCAAAATATTTAATTATTTTAATACTGTTTTTAAATTTTGTATGCTCTGTTTTTTACTTTGGCTGTTCACCGCCCTGAGTCCTATTTGGAGAAGGGCGGTATAGAAATGGAAACAAATAAAATAAATACATAAAATAGTCTAGTGAAGAGAAGGACCAGGGGAGACTTGATAGCAGTGTTCCAGTGTTTGAGGGAATGCCACAGAGAAGAGGGGGTTAAGCTATTTTCCAAAGCACCTGAGGGCCAGACAAGGAATAATGGATGGAAACTGATCAAGGAGAGATTCAACCTAGAAATAAGGAGGAACTTTCTGACAGTGAGAACAATAAACCAATGGAACAGCTTTCCTTTAGAAGTTGTGGGAGCTTCATCACTTGAGATTTTCAAGAAAAGATTGGACTGCCATTTGTCAGAAATGGTGTAGGGTCTCCTGTTTAAGGGGGGGGGATTGGACTAGATGACCTGTAAGGTCCCTTCCAACTCTGTTAATCTGTTATCTGTCTCTGTCTTGATCTCCATCTCATCTTCATTTTTGTGTGTATGTGTACAAGTATGAAAATTCTTGTGTATTTTTAAAATACTGTACACATACTGCAGAAATCAATACAAAAGTGGAGTGAACCAATCATGGCTGAACATTTGGGTAAACCAATGATTGGCTAATCATATATAAAAATGGCATGGGTTTGAAATAGACTACTTGGTCCATCTTGAGTAAGAATAACAAATTCAATACATATTTTAGCGTGTTTGAGATGTTACATTATCCAAATGGGTAAAAAAAAGAAGAAGAATCTAGATACGTTTGACTGGCTGCAAACCACACTAGCATTATGTTGCAGCAAGTAAAACAAGGAAAACAAAGTTTATCTAAAACATGTAATCTTCCTAGCAATTAATTTTGCATTTAATTTGCTTTTCTCTAGTGTAGCTCAGGATCGTTCTAAAGGGAAAGAAATACATCCGTTAGATATCACTATGCCATTTCAGTTTGTCATGCTTTTTAACTAAGAGCTGCTCTGAGTTGAGAGTGTTTTTCTCCATTTTGGCTTATGAATATTTAGATATTTTGAGCTATAAAAGCCTGAAGAAAGGCTGCTGCTTCCCAAAGAATATGAGTTACAAGATAATGTACAAACACTTCCCCCCCCCCCAAATTTAGCATTCAATTCTCAAGAAAGTGTCCGCTAGATTATTATTATTATTTTTTTGGTCTGCTGCTTCTTCTTCTCCAGTAAAATGCCTTTTCTTTTTAGCAATTGTATCAATTATCGTAACTGTGTAATTAATGCCATACAGTTTCCAACATGATGTGCTCTAAAATACATCCATCTCACTTTTCTCTAGTTTGTCTCTTCCATTTGTTCCGCTCTTGCAGACATCAGCATTACTGGCTTTGGCCTCTCTGCTTTGATTAACTTTTCCCCTCTAGTTCTGTATTCGAAGGAGGAAAATTGCCCAGGGTTTTCCCCAGCATACCATGGGTAAGAAAAGTATAGAAATCCCAAGATTAGTGGACTTGGGGGTCATGCTTTTGTATTGACTGCAATGATCTCTAATTGAAATAGAAGAGCTCAGGGAAATTTTTTGATCCACAGTTTTGCATTCCCCACTGATCAACTGCCTGTCTGACTCTGGTTGGTACTTATTATCTGTATGGAAATGGCCTTGCCTAAGCAGTGTCTTGTTATTTTTAGCTATTATTCTGACTGCGTGCTACAAAATGCAATTCCACTTTTCAAGGGATTTTAAACACACATTACAGCCTAAACATCTCAATTTACAGACTGAAAAATAAACATGACTCTAACCTAGAAGTATGCACACAGATCAGCGGGTGCTTGCCAGAGCTCTGCTTAGGCAACCTTAACCTTAACCCTATTGCCCATTTTAAAGAAGAAATTGCAAAATGTATGGGAAGCATATTTTTAATTCATTTAATTTGAGATTAAACTAAACACAAATAATGATGCAAAAACCTAAGTGGGTGAGTGTTATGACTGTGAACATCTACTTTCCTAATTTGCTGGAAAGATTTGAAGGTGCACTCCAGAACAGAACTATAGCGAAGTGACAAGGTGTTTCTGAAAGGCTTGGTTTTATCATTTGATTGCCTCTGAGATTTAAAGAGTTTCTGCAAAACTGAATCTTAGCGATGGGTATGGTTCCATTGTCATTGGAATTTTCCATGAGAAATGGCCAAAAGAACGATTTAGATGTTTCACATCTACAAAAGAAACTGCTTGAGGTTTTAAAATACAAATGACAAACCAACAGAGTGACCACCTGGATAATTTTCCCTACAGGATTTACAAAAGAGGCATGTTGAAATCATGAAGAACTCTTTGTGATGGAACAAAAAAGAAAGGAAGAAAAATTAAATTCCTTCAACAATTGTTGAAGGAACTAAAGGTGAATACTGTTAGAAGAAGAAAAAAAAAGAAAGAATATGAAGTTGGTTTATTTGATCAAGGTTTAAGCAAGATATCTTGTTACTTCTGGCAACTCTTTATGGACTTCATGCTGATACAGTACTGAAAAAAATGAGGTTTTATTGATTTGTTTATGGATAAACAAGAAATGGGATATGGGATGAAGAGATAAATATAACTTTATAGTGAGAGTAGAGATTTATTTGTTTACATTGGTTGTGATTAAAGTTGGAAGTCACTTCTTTATATTTTTTTTATATTCTTATTTTTTTCCTTCTTTTTCTTGTACTTTTTATTTCTTATCATTTCGCTTTATTTAAGTTTAGTTTGTGTTAGATTTTACTATCATTTTATAATAGTAAAATCTAATACAATACTAATAATATAGTATGTATGTACTATATACAATATAGTAATACAATTACTATACCATTTGAAACAAATGGACAACCATTTGTCTGAAATGGTATAGGGTTTCCTGCTTAAACAGGGGGTTGGGACTAGAAGACTTCCAATGTCCTTTTCAATGCTCTTATTCTGTTATTCAATTCTGTTATTACAATTATACTCTTAAATATATGAGTATATTTGTGTGCATGTATACACACAAACAAGTGGTGAAATCTAAAATTTGTTACTACCGGTTCTGTGGGCATGGTTGGTGGTGGGGTACTGTGACTGGGTGGGCGAGGCCATTTTTTTTTTTTTTTTACTTTTAGAACCATTTTTTCTACAACCTCTTTGGCGATCCCAGCTGAGTTACCTGATCGGCAGAGGCTTTTTTTCTTTTAAATACCTCTGACGATCAGGTAACTCAGCTTGGATCGTCAGAGGCATTTAAAAGAAAAAAAAGAGTTTTTTTCTTTTAAATGCCTCTGACGATCCAAGCTGAGCCGCGTCATCATCAGAAGCTTTTTTTTTACTTTTAAAAGCATTTTTTCAGCTGAAGAGTTTTACTTTTTTTACTTTTACTTTTACTTTTAAAAGTAAAAAAAAAAGCCTCTGATGATTGTACAGCTCAGCTGGGCATGGGGGGGGGGAGAGGGATTTTTGCTACCGGTTCTCCGAACCACCCACCTACATCGCTACCGGATCAGGCGATCCGGTCCAAACCAGGAGCATTTCACCCCAGGATTTCACCTCCATCGCTCCCGGATCAGGCGATCCAGTCCAAACCAGGAGCGTTTCACCCCTGACACATACATACCATACAAGCTGTGGCAAATATAGATAATAATATAGCAATCAACTGTAAAGATTAGAGCTGTGCTGAGATCCAGATTTGAATGGGAAAATTATGATTCAGAAGTCTTGTAACACCTCTCTGGAATATTTTAAACCCAACATGTTTGTTCTTAAGCTAGTACAGCAGATACAGAGGGTAGTTCCCAAGAGAAATTACGTGCATGCTCAAGTATGCTCCCAGTTACACTTTGCTCTTCAAACTTGGAACTTTATCCAGCCATAATTAATGTGTACAATTGCAAATCGTAAAATTCTAACTAATAAGAAGTAATCTGAGAGTTGCTACATGGTTAGTCAGTCTAAAAGATACTCTGCCCATGAATCTGAAATGAAGGAACATGAAATGACAAAGATTGAAGGATTTAATACATTGTGCCCCACTTTTTGGTATTTTTCTCTGTTGGCTGATTTTTAAATTTTGCTTTAATGTACTGCACATAAACCCCACACAAACTGTTTGGGCTTCAAGCATATTGCAGGTAGTTATGAGAGCTGGCTCATTTTGTTGCCTTCAACGAATCACTTCTGAAGCTATTTTGGGTCACCAAACGATAGTTTTGCTGTCATTTGCTTCAGTTATTTACTTGCAGCAAAATTAAGATTTGGGTCAAATAACTAAGGTATAAGTTATATGTAGCCTAATGACTGAATAAGGGACATGGTGGCTCAGTGGCTAAGACACTGAGCTTGTCAATTGAAAAGTTGGTAACTCAGCGGTTCGAATCCCTAGTGCCACATAACGGGGTGAGCTCCTGTTACTTGTCCCAGCTTCTGCCAACCTAGCAGTTCAAAAGTACATAAAAAATGCAAGTAGAAAAATAGGGACCACCTTTGGTGGGAAGGTAACAGAGTTCTGTGCGCCTTTGGCATTTAGTCTGGCTTTCTGAGCTGTGCCACCAGAGTCTTACTAATCTCCAGCTAAGGTTAAATTAAGTAAAACTACTAATTCCTCTACTATAATTCTTCATACTAAGTATAGGTGGGAAGGAGGGTTTGGGATAATTTTTGCAGAATTGGGGCTATAACTTATTCCTTTGAGTATCAGAAGGCTGCAGTTCATCCATTAGAAAAGAGGAGTGCATGATTTTTTTCCTTTTTTTCCTTGGACATAATGGTGGAATGGAAGTGGGGTGTTTTTAGTTTTCTTTAATTTGGCTTGAAAAAGAAACAAAAAAGTAAACTAAAAGACAGGATGACAATAGAGGCAATATAATAACCCACCAATAATGGTTTAATATTGTCTTTCTGAAGTATGTGTTAACCTGGCAATGAAAATCCAAGGTCAATCATCCAAGGGAAACCATTCCATAAAGGTCCTTTAAAATGTCAACAGTACCTTAAATTGCTTCTATGTTTTTTCTGAATGTAGAAAATTAGCTACCTAATGGTAAAAGGTAAAGGATCCTCTTGCACATACATGCTAGTTGTTCCCGACTCTAGGGGCGGTACTCATCTCTGTTTCTAAGCCAAAGAGTCAGAGCTGTCTGATGATGATTCTGTGGTCATGTGGCTGGCATGACTAAACTCCGAAGGTGTACAGAACGCTGTTACCTTCCTATCAAGGTGGTCCCTATTTTTCTACTGCATTTTTACGTGCTTTCAAACTGCTAGGTTGGCAGAAACTGGAACAAGTAACGGGAGCTCACCCCATTATGCGGCACTACGGATTCGACCCGCTGAACTGCCGACCTTTTTGATCGACATGCTCAGCGTCTTACCTAATGGTAGGACCACCCTATTATGAAGAAACAAGAAATCAGAATTGAAACCAAAGGACATGCAGGACAGAAAGCTAATTTTGGAATTTTAAGACTGTGGCCAATCATCTTTTTTTTAGTATTTCATCAATTTCTAAACTACTCTTTATTGTATCCCTCCTCCTCCTCCTCCACCTCCTCCTCCACCACCACCACCACCTCCTCCTCCTCCTCCTTCTCCTCCTCCTCCTCCTCCTCCTCTTTTTATTTCTATGAAACTTTCATATAGCAATCCATCTTATGCAATATAGCCTTTCTTCCCCTTCCATTTTTGTTTTTTGTTTTCTTTTATCTCTGTTATATATTTGATATAATTCTCTCTTTCTTATTAAAAAGATTTTTAAAGCTAAGGTATTTTGGTTTATTGGTTTGCTTCATTTTGCTGGACCGTATATTTAGCATGAGCTGAATTAACTTTTTTCCTCTTTATTTACATTATGTTCTATATCTAGACTGTAATTTTAACTGTACTTACTAAGCAGTGAATCCTACTGAAATAAGTTTCCATGAAATCAATGGGACTTATACTAAATAAATATTCATAGGATCAGCTTGTTAAGTACATCTTTGCTGCAGGGAAAATAAATGTCTCCATTTCAAATTTAGTTGCTACTTTAATGATGCCATTTGTCTATGATAAAAAAGTTTTATTTTCTTTAAAAAAGTTTTGTTTTGTATAGATTCCTGTTTTTGTGGTTCCATCAGATAATAGTCTGAACACTCTAAACATAATGAACAAAAATAAATTTTGTTCATATTGGAACCACCGAAAGATAAGATGCTGTTCAAAAGCACTTATTTGTAGAGGTATACTGAACTCTGATAGCTGCTAAAATTGGATATTTTGGATTAAACCTAGCTTGATTTAAAAAAAGAAAAAGGAAAAAACCTTTAGGCATTTCCAGTTCTATTTTATTATCTAACTCTGAGGGAAGGTAGGAGAAAAATAAATACAAAGGAAAAAAAAATCAACTTTTTGCTGAAATAAAACAACCCAAAACTTCTGCAACATTGATTTCATATTTGTTTTTTTGAAAATAAATACATTTTGAGTTATTCCAAACATAGGATAGCAATATTGGATATTTCTTACATTACAATATACACAACATATATACCCTGTTTTCCCCAAAATAAGACATCCCCTGATAATAAGCCCAATTGGGCTTTTGAGTGCATGGCAATAAGGCCAAGTGCTTATTTCAGGGTTCAAATATATATATATATATATATATATATACATACATACATACATACATACATACATACATATATATATATATATATATATATATATATATATATATATATATAATACAGGGTCTTATTTTCGGGGAAACACGGTAATATGTTACATTATATATAGAGGTGAGCTTCAGCCAGAATGGACCGGTTCGGGTAAAATGGTTGTTACGATTCTGCACAGCTCAGCAAACAGACAAATCCTACCAATGGCTACCCTTCTCCACCCCATCTGCCTCTCTCCACCCCACCCACCCCACCCCTTACAGCCACTTCTTTTTTTGCTTCATCTGCTTTGGCTGCTTGCTTGCCTTGCTCACAGCTCACCTAGGCACTAGACCACGTGGCGTTCATGGCCCAGCTGCTCTCCAGTTGTTTTCCCATTGGATGAAGAATGAAAATATAAAAATATGGTTCAAAATGCAATTCCTTTTTAATTGCAGAATGCATGGCTTCAATGTCAACCTTGAGTTACATTTTAGTTCTTCCTTGTTCTCTCATCTTTGAAAAATACGTAGGCTGTTTTAGGCGATTGAAGGCAATAGATAGACTTAAAATGTCATTTTTTTTTTCATGGGAATTCCAACAAATTAAGGAAGTTGCTGAAATTTTTCATTTGGGAAAGAATGTAAATATAACCATGAGTGAAGGGAAAGAATAACTGGTTGTTAAGGGGGGATTTTGAGAAAACATAACTCAGTCCTGAGAAAGAATAAAATATGAAACAGAAATACATACCACCTTGTCTTAATTTTGTTTAGTACAAGATTATCAGAGGGTAATTCAGACCATACAGTACCTCAAAGTTATGTTGTTCTGTCCTACTGCTATAAAGAACATCCATGGAATCTCTGCTGTACTTATTTCTTGATCTTGTCTACCTTAAATGGTTGACAGTAGTCAAGGTTATGTGATGTGTAAAATCAATTGTTGTCCCATTTTGTCTTCAATCTTCCCTAACAGCAGATACAAAGCTTTGACAAATAAGCTCTTCTACTTGAAAATCATGAGCAGTTGATATTAATCTTTCACAAGTTGGGTGCTGTGGGCCAACAATACATTAGTCATGTTATTATCTGCCTCTGAAATCCTTTGCAAAATTAATGAACTTCCAGGCACCGATAAAAAAATAAATCTGCTTCCACTTGCATGTACATTGACATTGTGGCATAAAAGTTCTCAACTGAAACCAAAGGAACTAATCCATATCTCTACCTGAGGAAACGTGATAGAATTTGGCTTCCTTCAAACACAAATTATGAATCATCCATTTGCAAATTAACTTTCTGGGTAATGATTTTTTAAAATCCCTTATTTGGAGCATATTAAATTAAGCAAAAAGCTGCTATTCCCAGATCAGGTAGCAAATTAAAATGGAAGATATGTAAAAGCAACCATTCAAAAATTTTCCCATGCCTGATGTCCAAAATAAAATGGCTGAATTGTTTAATGACAAATTCTGCATGTACTGTATGAAACATGCATATAAAAACTAACTGACAAAACTGTACAAATACTTGTGATCAGTTGAAAGGCAATATGAAAACAAAACATCTAGGCTTTGTAATAGTAAAGCTTCTGCCAAGCTTAATTTCTGAATGTGATATTTATGCATTATTCCAATGAACCAAATAATATTTCAAACACAGTGCAAAGGAGTTAGCATATAATCAGATTTGTACATGAGAGTTCTGAAAGGGTCTAAAGACTATTACTTAATCAAGTCCATTTGATGATAATGCTAAATCTACAGACAGTTAACATAGCCTCTTGAATAAATATGAATATTATGCAGTTTGAAAGATAATATATAGGGCTTAGATCTACAGAAATAGGCAGTGGTGAATATATGAATATATGATTAGATAAAGGAACCATGAAGGAGGTGAAGCAGGAATACTGTTTTAGTATTTACTATTGATATATACTGATATCAGCCAAATAATACTGCGGTTATTATTATTATTATGATTGGTCGCACAGTTGACAAGATGCTTAGATTGGATTTGGCATTTTTATCTAGCTACTAAGTCCTTCCCAAGAATCTGAAAAAGGCAGATGCTGTTATTTGATGGTGTTAAAGGTATTATTGCAGGATGTATGCTGTTCCAAGTAAAGCTGCCTTTTGCAATTAACTGTAGAAGATTTTGTCAGTGTTGATTGTGATCAAGTTGCAATCTAGTTATTTTGGGAATGCAACCAAGGTGTCTATTATTATTTTCAGAATTCCTTGTTCAACTTGATTTGTAGTAACAGATCACTATTTCTTTGTTATGTTTGTGTGTTTTGCCGCTCATTCACGCCCACACACATAACTGTGGTTTAGAGAGTTTATGAATCTTCCCCAGCAATTCCCTTCACCAAAAACCCCAGAACTTTTCCAATTAAGTCCAGCCACAAGCAGGCCAATGCTAGTCCACAGAGCAATGGCCAATGAGTCCACGAGTCCACTTGAAAGTTTCTTAATCAAAATAAATCCACCAGGCAAACTTAAATCCACAACACAAGAGAGTTCATGAGGCAAGAAAAATCCAGAGTTGCGAAGGCATGATCCAAGTCAAGGCATGGTGTCAATTCAAAACAAGGCAGGAATCACAACGACCAGAAAACATACAGCTAGGAAACATGTACATTGTTCCCAGCATTGCATCGATGTTCTGTCCCCGCACCTCACATAGGCAGACACACAAGCAAAAGATGTTTATCAGTAATTTATTTTTACAAGCCGACCTGAATCCCTTTGGCAGATAAAAATTCTGGCAGCTACTTTCCAAATGCCTGCCAAGTTTCTTATCACCTCTAGAAACAGGAGTCAGCGAATCTGTAGTCCATTGCTGGGGCAACCAAGAGTTCAAAGAGTAGTCAGAAGTCATTCATAAAGTCCAAGCCTTAATTCCAAACAATATCCCATCCAAAGTTCACGATATGTAGTTTTTGTCTATCACAGAGCCTGCAGAGCAACCCCGCCCACTTTTATCCCCTGTGGGGCATGGCTCAGTGACTCACCAATCTCTGGCCCTTCCCCACCTCTTCCTTTGCTGCGCACACCTCTCCCTACAACGCTGCCTGGGATCGATCCAAGATTGATCTTCATCACTTCCTATTAGTGGGTGCCCAGACATGCTTTCCTCCTGGCCTTCAGCTGGAACCTGAGGCGTTGCCAGAAAGGAGGGTCCTGGAGAGGGAGGCCTTGTCAGTTCCTCCCCATCACTTTCAGAGTCATCTTCCTCTGTGAGGACAGGCTCGGGAGCCGGAGTCACAACATTCCATCTGTCTGATGTACTAAATAGCCAACTTCTGGTGCAGCCTATCAAGAAGGGTGAGGCTTCCTCTCATGAATAGTCTACCTGACCTTCTCTGCTCTTGCTTTTTCTCTGCCCTACTTGCTCTTGGATCCTTACAGAAGGCAGTTCATCCTCCTTCTCACTGACCAGTTGTTGCATTGTTCCTATATTTCTATCCATTTCAAACCACAAACTCACCCCTTCATCTTGCTTTTTGCAATTGTTTGGTGGAGAAGATTGAGCCAAAATAGGAGTCAGCATTTTATCATTTTCATTGGTCAATTCATACGATTGGTCCTTTTCATGTTCCCTTTTTTTAGTATATACAATGATGGATATGAAATATGTTCATTAAACAATGTACTGGAGAAGAAACTAGGTGTTCTGTTCCCGTTTCACACACGCACAGCAGCAGTCAACCAAGAGTTAAAATAAACCAGCAGACAAGAATTTCCTTTGATAACAGAATTGGCAGCAACCCAGTGGCTGCTTGCCAACAGTTTTTTACTTACAAAGGGAGGTTTATCTCCTCCGACCGAAAACATCAAAGTCCACAAAAGCCAAAGAATAGTCAAGTCCAGTCCAAAAATCAGTCCAAGCAGAGCATATAACAAAGTTCCAGAAATGCAGAATGACTTGCTAGCTTTCAGTTTTGTCCGTCACAAAGCCTGAATGGCCACCACACCCCCTTTTATCCCCTGTGGGGTGTGGTCCAGTGACTCAGCTTAATCTCTGGCACGCCTCCTTCTCTGCTATGTGCGCTTGTCTTTCTGACGCTGTTGAAGATCCAGCCAAGACTTATCTCCATCGCTGTCTAACTGCGGCTGCTCGGAAATGCCTGGCTCCTGGCCTATCTCTTCTCCTTCGGAAGCACCTGAGGCATTGCCAGAGAGGAGGGTCCTGGAGAGGGAGGCCTTGCCAACTCCTCTCCTTCACTTTTGGAGTCTTCTCCCTCCGATAAGACTGGCTCGGGGGTTGGAGTCACAACACTAGGAAATCACTGCATTATCTTTCCCCAAGAAAATAATCAGCACCTGAAAAAGAATATCTAATGACTCTCAGACTTCAACAGACCTTATATAGTTAGAGAGTGTACTGTAAAGATTTTTTGGGTTAGCCCTGAAGATGGAAATTTGGTGTGATACATCTTTATTCAAAGTGGGAAGCCAAAAAGATAGTAAATTGATGTTCTAGAAATAAGTAAAATATGTTGGATGGTATCTGGGCAACTTGATTGAATAGGTGGGAAATATATTATTCTGACAGCAACAACAACATATATTATAGCAATATATATCATTGTTATACATTAGCAATGATGATCACAATAGCTGTACATGGAGAAAAGTGGTATTAAATTTTAACAAAATTGTTCAGTTTACATCTGTTATAGGAATTATTCCTTATGATCATTTAATATCCAGATCTATTACTCCCCTGAAAATATATAAGTTATATAAGCTCAAATATATAAATATATAAGTAACCAAAACTAGATCGGTAACTAGTACACCTCTTGATGATGATGTGCCCATAATCAGCTGAACTTCAGGATTCTAGACAAGTTATAGTGTCTGAGTTGCCTCTTGTCCAAAGAAGCCAAGAAGTTGAGTTGAGCTGTGAAATATCAGGAAATCTGTGATGTAGTGTTGAGTTCTGGTCAAGCATATCCTTTGCAATGAAAATCTCTCTGAATATCTCTCTTGTATGAAATTAAATATTGAAGAGGAGGGATAGAACATCCAGTTGACACCAATGGAATCTCCAGGCACTGGGAACCTTGAAAATCTGACACAGAGAGTCAGTAAACTAAATTAAATCCAGCCTATTTATATATGTATCCTATGTCAGAATAAAGTCAGTTCCTCTGACTATATGTCCACCAGGAAAAAGTGACTGTGCAAAATGAAACATATGCTAGTATTTATAAACTGCTGTTCACAAGCGATTGTGAAGTTAATAGTAGAAAAAGTATTTTAAAAGGAGAAGATGTTATCAAAACCACGCGGCATACTGCTTTAGATGACCTTTTTTTTTCTAGTCCAGAAAATTGAACATCTCCAGAACTGAGATGCTCTGTTGTAGAACAAAACACCACATTGTGCCAATCACATCTAAGACATGGTAATAAGATGTGATTACTTTGTGTCAGGGGAACTTTAATCAAAAGGAGGAGGAAGAGGAGGAGGAGAAGAAGAAGAAGGATAGAGGAGAGGAGATATGTTATTTCCTGGAAACTGAACTTAAATTAAAAATATTTTCAATTGAATGTCACATTTGGGCAATCGACCAGAGTAAAGATTTGGCATTTTAGCAGCTGCTGCTTAAACATCCTGCCAGATGCACAGTTATATCTAATTCATTCTAACAAAGTGCAGACATAGAGCTTTAAAATCAAGGATGCTTACAAGAAAATAGTGGCAGAAACAAATATTGTGATATTTTTGTAACCGAGGCTGTGAAACTGTTTTTTTTTTTTTTTTTTACATTGCAAGAAAGCAAATATTTGCACTTTTGAAATTCAACAACTGGAAACTCCTTATGGACTTTTTGCTGAAAAAACAAAATGATTTTCTGATTTATTACTTTGATGATTAGAAAGAATAAATTATAGAAAAAAGGGAATTATGATGTAATCTTAGAAAGAGAGGTTTGATAAAAATTGTAGGTATAAGTGCCAAGAGGAAGATCATTATTTCTTTATATTTCTTTTAATTTTTTCTGTTCTGTTTTATTTTTCTTTTTTCTATTTCCTTTTTTCTTGGTCTCTTTTTTCTTTTCCTTTCTTTTTTTCTTTTCTTTACACTTTTTTCTTTGAATTTACTTACAGAATGGTCAGATATGGGAGATTCCATTCTATACTCTACAATGGACATCTCTGTCTTTGCGGAGCAGGAGAGGTAGAAGACCTGGCTCACATCCTATTTGATTCTTGCCTATATAAGAGGGTGAGAGACAGGTACCTTGGTCTATATACCAAACGAATGACCCATTGGGATTCCCATATCAAAACAACTTACCTTATGTGAAGCCAGAATCTGAAAATAACATTTAACACAGCACAGTACTTAAGCAAAATGGTACGGTTGAGATCGGCATATGTGGGCTGATTGGGGTAAATTGTAGGGGTGACATCAAAATATTATTTTATCATATTTTATTTATCTATATATTAAATTATTGTATTTTATTCCAATTTCATTTTAAATTGTATTTTATCAGATTTTAGTAATAATTTGTGTCTGGAACTCTGCACTTTGATATGGTCCAAGGGCTAATCAATAAAGTAAACTAATATATCCATATATCCATATCCATATCCATATCCATATCCATATCCATATCCATATCCATATCCATATCCCTCCGTCCGTCCGTCTGTCTGTCTGTCTGTCAGTCTGTCTGTCAGCCAGTCTGTCTGCATGCCTGTCTGTCTGTCTGTCTGTCTGTCTGTCTGTCTATCTATCTATCTATCATCTATCATCTATCATCTGTCTATCTATCTATCTATCTATCTATCTATCTATCTATCTATCTATCTATCTATCTATCATCTATCTATCTATCTATCTCTATCAAAACTATTTTGAAAAATAACTTCATGCAATCAATGGTTTCTTGGTTGTCTAATTTTTGAAATAGCAAAACTTGTTGAAAATAATAAAAAAGGCTCTTACCGTACAAACACTTCTGCTCTCTTAATAAATTACCTTGCTAATAGAGTTGCTTTTTGCTGAGAACCATGTTTTCAGCCTAGCAGAAAGAGGAAGATTTTACCAAGAAAATCAGCATGATAAAGCATTAGTTAGGATAGGATGCTGTTTATGAAGAGCTTTATCTTGTGTACATATTTGTTTCTTTGATTTCTGTTTGCCATTCCTGCATCTTACACTTACTATTGATTTGAAGGTTTTCTGAGTTTCAAAAACAGCTGGTTACTGGAGTGGGGAAACAGACCACAGCAGGTGTCTTTGAAAGCTTGTACTGCTTGTGGAAATGTTCCATTTTTTTTTCTTTGAAGTTTTAGAAGTAGCTGTCTCGAGACAACACTCTACTGCACTTGAATTCCTGTTTTGCCAGAGTCTTTTCCTGTCTGGAGCAGCAGCCCATAACTCCTGCCTTATCATTGAAAAAAATCATTTTTTTTAACTTAAACTCAAAATACAATTTTTCAACCTGTACATGCTATGATTTTAACACAATAATAAAAGAACAGAGTTGAAAGGGACCTTGGAGATCTTCTAGTCTTAACCTCCTGCTCAAACAGAAGACCCTATACCATTTCAGACAAATGGCTGTCCAGTCTTTTTTTAAAAGCCTCCAGTGATGGAGCACTCAAAATATCTAAGGACAAGTTGTTCCACTGGTTTATTGTTCTCACCTGTCAGGAAATTTATCCCCAGTTCTAGGTTGCTTCTCTCTTTGATTAGTTTCCAGCCATTGCTTCTTGTCTTGCCCTCAGGTGCTTTGAAAAATAGGTTTCTAGTCCTTCTTTTTTCTAGACTAGACCTACCCAATTCCTGCAACTGTTCATATGTTTTTGTCTCCAGGTCCTTAATCATCTTTCTTGCTCTTCTCTACACTCTTTTTATATTGTAATGACCAAAACTGGATGCAAATGTATTACAAATGTATCTTAGTTACAAAGTGGTACTAACATTTCATGTGAAGTTTATTTTAGTAGAATGTTTTAATAGATTTCTACACTGAGCAAGCTATTGGATTACACAACCAACTCATACATTCTGTAAGTCTGTGATTTATTTTCTAGAAGGTGCTACATGTGGGAGAATTTTACATCCTCAGAGATGCAATATTCTGCAGCTACTCATGTTATGAAAATCTTCCTTTCTGAACAATGAATGGGGCTACTGATGCATCACATTGCAGAGATGAGTTTCTTTGACTTGTTCCCCCTAGGAAATATCTATTCTCATTCTCATTCTCATTCTCCCTCCCTCCTTCTCCCCTCTCTGTATTGGGGTCAGGGGTGGTATTCACTTACTTTCCCTACTGGTTCGCAAATGTGAGCATGCCCGTCCACGCATGCGCCCGGCCTTCCACGAATGCGCCCAGCCTCAAAAACATGCCTAAATAGAATGTCATAGAGCCTGGGCGGGTGGGCAGATAGGTGGGCCCACCCGCAATTTCTGCTACCAGTTTGGCTGAACCGATCCGAACCAGCTGAATACCACCTCTGATTTGGGTGTCAGGGAGAAAGTTCAATATGTTCAGAATGGATATTTCTGAGATGCCAACCCATTATCATTAGTCACTGTGGGTCGGTATCAGAACAGAAGATCAGAAGAAGAAAATGGTGTGACAATTGAAAGAACTATTGATGATCAGTGTGGGATCAGGGGACAATTGGGGAATAGATGATGAATGAACAACACCTGGATGCAGTAAATAAAGATGTCTACACTGATTAGCATCTTCTACCATTTCTAGCACATATAATAATAGCTGTCCTAACATAAAGGGTAGGTTGATTACCCCATATAAATCAAATCAACAAAAGTAAAGCACATTTTGAGACTTAGAAACCAAAATAACCTTTTTCTAGAAACATTGCCCACCATGCCAAAATGTTCTCATATATTTGGCACATTTTCGATCTGCAGGAAAGCATAAAACTTCCATATTCTTTGTTTTCCAAAATTATTTGTCATATGTTATCTCCCTGAGAAGACAAAAAAAACATATTAAGGAAAAGATAAAGATAAAAAATAAAATAAAGGTGGCCTGGACATTTTGTTCTCTATTGGTGGAAAAACATGTTATAAATTCCACTGTCTCTAGAACTGAAAAGAAAATAAACAGGATAACATGGTTTCAATCTTCAGTCCAAAAAAGGTGGAGATTCATGCACAAAATTAATCAAATACAATCCTGGTTTAAGCATACAAATGACAAAACTGTCCATGAATCACTGGGAGATCAAATCATGACTTTAACTTTGATGCCACAAGGGAGAGCACCAAATATATGAGTAGAGAATGTCCTTGCCTCTCTCGACAGTATTCATATCTTTTTAAAGCATCCTGACTTCAATATTACAATTAATGAGACAGGGGAGAGTGTGGACTCTGTCCTTCCCATCTTCATTTTTTTCTTTATTTCCTTGAAGAATGAAATGATATATAACAGGTTGGTTCCCTGCAGTCTTGCTCAGAGCCTAGAGATTAAAATGTTGTCAAATAGATAACAGGGAATGTGTTGCAGAATTATTCTATGCTTAAAAACTATTGGATATCTTCATGAAAGCTTTTGCAGGCAGGTGGAACTGAATACAACCCAACCACAAAGGGAATTTGTCATATACATTAACTTAGATGAATGATGATTTCTTAGTAGTGATGCTGCCTTTTTATTTCTGCTTTTATTATTTAATGCATCAGCTCTCTATGAAAACCAGACATCTATCCTCTGCTTTAAAGCTGATAGGCAATAAATCTATTTAATGTCTTGCTGCGATGTAGGATTTCTAGCTGAAAAATTTGCCAATACAAATGATGCTTGGTATATATTCTGGGTATATCTTTTTGCCCAGGGTCCTCCTAGCTGGCATTTTAGCACCAGCAACCATCTTTTCTTATGCACAACCATGGCAAAATCAAATTGAATTGCAGCCGAAATGCAGAAGATCACTTTTTGCAATCCTATTTGTATTTTACATTCTTCATTTTGATGAAATATATCAAAGTTGAGATTTTTTTTTATCAACTGCTCTAGATTGCTTTTTTAAATTTCTTGTTTGCTTTTCTTCCTTCCTTCTCCAATACCCGCCCCCCCCACAAAAAAAAAGCTATTTGTACTCAGAAGTTTCCAGGTTGGCAAAAAACAAACAAACCCCGAACTCTTCTATTGTGCCTCAGTCACAATACTGTTAGGTTCCTTATGAACATCGACATGTAAAACAAAAATAAAGCAACATCTCAGTTCTCTTCTTTGATTTGCCAAAGAAATGATACTTAGGATTTCATGGGCTACCAAATGGAGCCTTATTTTCAGCATGTCAGTGAGCTACAATATATTCAGGTCATTTCCTATGACCACCAATGATTACCTGATTTACCTTTTGCCTGCCATAATTGGAACCATTAGGTTTTCTGAAGGGTTTGGTTTATGCTTTCAAGGATTAGTTAGCAAAGCTAGATTTAAAGATAAATGACAAGTATCCAATATTCCAAGGTGGATATAATAATGATGGACTCCCCAGACCATAGCTCAGCACAGTTTTTTAAAACAGCTTTTTTGTAGTAGATATTTTCATGAAAATTTCATTCCCTTCAGAACAACTTTTTTTAAAAAATATATAGGTTATTTTAAATTCATCCTGGAAAAGATAACAGGGTACAACATCTTTTATATATATCTCATTCCCATTGTAGATAATGGAAAACAGTGATTCATACCCCAAGTACCTAAAAGATAGCTGGAGGTAGCATTTCACAAGCCCTAATGGTTACGTAATTTTGAGCATCATTCTTTAAAATAGTCATGACGGATGGTTAGTGGAGATAATGTGCTTTCTTACTGGCACTTGAGGCACATAATTTGGCTTTTAACACTGACTTTCAGATAGTTCTTGCATCTACTGATTTTAGCAGCTTTCCTTTCAAATTCACATTGCTTCTTTTCCATGAAATTTAAATTTCAGTTACAGGGAAAGTCTGGAATTTTAATCTGAATTTCTATAATTCTTATGCATTCCACACTATTATATAGAAAATAAAATAAAGAAAATATAGTAATAGATTTCACTTGTTGAAACCACAAACTGAAATTTATAAGAATTTCTCTCCCTCCGTCCCTCTCCCTCTCCCTCTCTCCCTCTCCCCCCCTCTCTCTCACATAAATCCTGCAGAGACTGAACACAGAGAAGTGTAAGAAATTGTAAGAAAATATCTTGACACAGTTCTGTTAATAAAGCTAAAACTCAACTTTCTAGGGGCAAAATGTAAGTAAGGCATTTCTGGAAGATTAAATTGTAGATTCAAAATCATGAGAAATGTGTAATTTCTTAAGGTCCTGTGATATATTTCTTATAAACCTTCACCATAGTCTGTGCCTTTCTCCCAATGGAGTTAGGGAAGATCCCAAATTGGCAGAAGCGCCACAGTGCACAAAACTGTTAATCAAAGTAATAGATTCCCTTTTCCCTGATATAATGACAATGTGCCAAACTCAGATTTTAGGAAGCTTATTGTCAGCAAATCATAAAATATAATTTGCATAATTCATAGCATATGTAATTTGCAACCAGTGAGCCTTTCGATACTCCAACCAGTAAAATTACTTTTTAACAATAATAATAGCATCATAGAGTTGGAAGGAACCTCATATGTCATCTAGTAAGATCTGCTAAAACATTTCAGACTGAAGTGCCTGTTTAAAGGAATAAAGAGGAGGATACCACTCTGGGAAGAATATTTAACTGGCTGACAGGAAATATATCCTACTAACTGGAATATATTTTTTCACCATTTCAACCAATAGGTTCAGTCTCTGGCCTTCTGGGCAACAGAATGTAAATCAGGGGTGAAATCCAGCAGGTTCTGACAGTTTCTGGAGAACCGGTAGCAGAAATTTTGAGCAGTTCGAGAACCGGCAGCGGAAATTTTGAGTAGTTCGGAGGATCGGCAAATACCACCTCCTGGCTGGCCCCAGAGTGGGGTGGGAATGGATATTTTGCAATATCTTTTCCCCAGGAGTGAGATGGGAATGGGGATTTTGCAGTATCCTTCCCCCAGGAGTGGGGTGGAAATGGAGATTTTGCAGTATCCTTCCGCTGCCACGGCCACCAAGTCACAGCCACCAAGCCACGCCCACAGAACTGGTAGTAAAAAAAAAATTGGATTTCACCACTCGTGTAAATCTACTTTTTTGTCTTTATGGCATTGCTCTACATATCTGAAAATCACTATCCTATTTTCCCTCAGTCTTCTGATCTTCAGGTTTATATACATTACTTTAACTGTTCTTCATAAGACTTGTTTTCTAGGTTTCTTGGGGATATTAGGGTTTGAGAAGTCAATGAAATCCGGTTTTCACCAAGCTGTACTTATTATAAATCAGGATGTTCTCTCTATTAATAATAATCTGTTTCTTCGTGGGCCTGATTCCACCCTCTCTTTTCAACTCGGTTCTGTCTCCTTTCTATTCAGCCAAATTCTTTCCAGTAGCCACTTAGTAAAATTTACTTTTATATCTGCACTAAAACTGAATTGGAATAAAGTAAGAATAGCTTGGACTTACAGCATATGTGTTGTGTTCCTATATAAATCATGCTTATTTATTTTCATTTTGTTCAATAGCCCAGTTCTGCTGAACGCAAAAGATAACATAGTAGAAACTACAATAAATGCATTTCTACTTACATCTAAACTAGTGGTTTCTTCTCAGCCCTGACAAGACAAATAAGGGTCCAGGATTGTGACTCAGAGTGCAAAATTGATTCTAGGAATGTTGTCCCTGAAGAGCAATCAATGTAATCCAGTCATACTACTACAATACTATCCAAAGTCCACCAATCTGGGTTTGCCAGTAAGTGATAATAAAGATAAAACTCATCATGAATAAAATAAAGCATTAGTGTTTGGGGACTCTGATTTTTTTTTTTTAAAAAAATGTTTGCTATGTTCATTGGTTGCCTGAGTAGCATGTACACCGTCTTCCATCCAACACTTTTTAGAAGCAGATTTCACAGAGTGTGGCATGAATGTGTGAGATTAGCTTGAGTTTATGAAACTGCTCCTACAGGTCAAGGCAATTAAGAGATAACCATGTGAGCCAATATTCCAAAATCATGACATATGGTGATATGGCATTAAAACATCCAAGTAAAATATGTTGGCAGGGATGATAACTTGAAGTGAGGACATATGTCAAAGGTAGCTGATTATATGTTTATGGTGAAATTGCTTTCTGTCTCCTAGAATATTATCTTCATGGAGAATTTCTATTTATGGTCATAGATGTCCCAAGGCTTATAGCTGTTACTAGTTTGGCAGAGTCCCAATGGTTTAAGGCAAAAAGTATGTTGTATTTAAAGAAGCCAGTGTCTTCACACTTTCTATTACTGGGCTCTTTTCTGTTGCCAACTTTCAGAAACATAAACTCGCGGTAATGAACACACAAACAGGAGAAATGATGTTTGTTTTAGTTAATGTGTGCTATGATAAAGAAGAAAAATGTACCAGAAACAGTGTTTTATTAAATGTACAAGAGTAACTGCCCAACTTTGTAAAACGAAAAGCACAATTATAAAAGAAACCAAAAGTTAAAGCGTTAAGGATAGATTCAAAGATTTAATATCATGTCCGCATCATAAAAATTATTTAAGCAAAGCGAAGAGCATAAAGATGTCAACCAACAAAACCATAGTATTTTCCCCTAATACTAGGTCCTCTAGGATTTCAGCAACTAGATGGGATATTGACTTTCTCTGTACTGTTTACACAAACAGTAGGCTTCCTATTGTGTTGTTTGGTTTAAGTTAACTTAATATCAATACGGAATATGCTGTTTGGTAGCTGGAAACCTGTATGTACCTGAAATATAGGCAACCAGATGTCGATCTAAAATTATCCCAGAAATTTTACAGAATACTGGCTTTATTGTAAAGTTCTCCACATTCAATATACAGACTTCATTCCTGTCCATCTCTAGTGCTCAGGAGTGGTATCCTGGTACTTGCTCAGGTGCCAGAATTTATTTGTTAGATAACTGCCAAATTGTACTCAGTTTTCACTTACATAATTTAAAACAACACAACACAACGGTTTGCCAATTATTACTGGAGGCAAACTCTACTGAAAGATGGACATTTCATGATATGGATATGGTTTCCTCAGGGGTGGGCTTCAAAAATTTTAGCAAAGGGTTCTCTGCCCAGTTGCTGGGCAGGTGTGCCCATGGTGGGCATGCCCTAGTTGGCCTCCTGCACCATGGTGGGGGGGTTGCCCTCCCCCAGCTCTGGAGGTTTTCCTTGAGCCTATGGGTGAGCGAAAACGGCCTCCCCAGGCTCTGGAGGCCATCTGGAGGATGGAAATGGGCCCATTTCTGGCCTTCTCGAACTTCCGGTAGGCCTGTTTTTCAGCCACTGTGCGCGCCATGCACTTACCTGCATCCAAAACGGGCTGCGTGGGGACTCCTGGGAGGGGAGGGATGAGGTAGGTGGAGCCAGCCAGGAGTGGGATTTGGGGGTTCTCTGAACCTCTTAGCTAGAGGTTCTCCCAAACCCCTGTGAACCCCCATCAGCCCTCCCCTGGGTTTCCTATACATTTGCTATATTACTTAGGTATGAGACAGTATATCCTTCTCAAGCTTAAATTCAATTAAATGCTTTACTTCAAACATAGGTGGCATAATGCTTTGGTGCTCTAATGCACTTCTTGACATTGTCCTTGGGGTCTCCAAATTACCAGTTTCATAGAGGATTTTGTTTTTTAAATAAAATCTGGTCTTACATATGCAACAGGACACTGGATTTAGTAAGCTAATTCAGGTGTAACTGCTGGTCTGAAGATGGAAGAAATTTGTGTGGCCTTTATACTGGTACTCAATATGGATCTCTGCAGGGGAAATGGAGCACTTAAAATGGTTTACTCAAATACTAGATGGCTTCTACCAGATTTCATAGTGGAATATGGCAATACATTTTAGATCCCCAGATACATAACTTTTTTTTACTGATTGGCTTAATTTAACAAAAGATATTTGGGCACCTGTTATGGAGGTTTTTATAGACCGCAACCTTATCCGCTCACAAATGCACCAAACAAACAAGCCAGAGGAATTTAATACTAACTAATTTAATAAGACAAACAAAACAAAATCTACAAAAGAATATCAGTAGTCATCTCCCTTTTACAATGTACATTCAGTTCTTTTTGGAGTCGCTCTGTGCGATTGGAGCCCGGGTCTTCCTTCCTCAGAAGGAGGCTTTAGTGACTTCAGCTCTTGTCTGCGACCCGGGATCTAACTTCCTGCTGGAGAGCAGTTCCTTATATACTGTATTAGTGTCAGTTACAAAAGCCCGGAAAATTCAAAGTCAGGAGCTGTGCTCTGATTGGCCAATTCAAATATCCAAACCAGAAGCCAATCAATAGGCACAACAAACTGTGAGAGAAGTTTTCTCTCACAGCACCATTCAACTTGCTTAGAATCTTTATATCCAGTAAAATATTTGTTCCCTGCGGTACAAAGAGGTCAAAGCCTTTATATAGGTATATGTTCCAGAGTACACATTCTAGGCATTTTTCTCCCATCTTTTGGAATTTATAAATTCTTGCTCATTCTCTTAATAGCTATAAAAAATAGTTGAACTATTATTTCTAGCCTGTAAAACATTGGTCACCATTGTGCCGATTCAGCCCTTACTTTTTATCTTTCCTTATTTACCCTACATTCAGAATACAGAATAACAGAGTTGGAAGGGACCTTGGAGGTCTTCTAGTCAAGCTCAAGCAGGAGATCCTATACTATTCCAGACAAATGGCTGTCCAATCTTTCCTAAAAACGTCCAGGATTCACAACTTCTGGAAGCAAGCCATTCAACTGATTGTTCTCACTGGCATGAAATTTCTATGCAGTTTTAGGTTGGAGCTCTTCTTGATAAGCTTCATCTCTTATTTCTTGTCCTGCCCTCAGATGCTTTAGAAAACAGGTCTCCTAGGAAGCTTCCCACTTCATTTATTGGTAATACTGTTCTATTCTGAAACATGGAGCTGAGATGATTCAGGTGATTGACATTAATGCTTTTAAGTACTTTCTTCTTGCAGAAGTAAATCAACACTTCGTCTTACTAGAGAGATGAAACTGATGAAGTAGACAGTACGTCTGCTGGAAAAATGTTCAGGATGTCAGATCAAGCACATAGCAAGGTCTAATCAGGCCTGTCAAAATGGTGGCCAGCGGGCTGAATATGGCCTACAGAGGCTACACCCACTCTGGCTCCGCATAGGCAATAAAAATTGTTATATGTCATGATATGGCCTGTGACTGGATCAAATTTGACACCCTGGTCTAAATGAAGGTTGCAACACAGGAGTGTCTACTGTTCAGCCTCCTTGCTTCCACATAAGACAAATCAATGTTCTTTTTTCCACTCTATGAGACATTTCCTTCACCAGTTCAAAGGGAATACAACTTTTATTCAGGAATAGTGGAATAAGCTCACTGGCTGTTGTGCTACTACATCGCCAATCCGAAATGTTTACTTTATTTCATCAGACTTTATACCTAATACCTGTTTGCAAACCATTTTTCTTCGATACCCAATATTACATTCTAGTCTCTCTGTTTTAGACACCATGATCAATAATCCCGACATCCAATTCCACCACTGGATGTCTCAGTTGCACAACTAGCCCTCCCAGTGGACAGTAGATTGTAACTCCTTTGTAGATGCACAGCTGCCTTTTCTGTCCCACTTTCTATATTTACCTTCATAGTAATATCTCAATAAAAATGGGCTTATAGGTTCAGTTTGTAACTTTTGAGAAAAAGACGGCGTTCCTGTCAGGCTCTTCATTAGCTACTAGCTGGCATTGGCATAATCATTCTTCTCTGGTTTGTCTTCCTTTGTGATATCAATTAGCAAACAATCTGTTTTTATGGCACATGGTGCAATTAGGATGCAAAACACAAGGTTGTGAAGCTAGGCATGTTTTAGGTGGCATATCTACCTCGTCTAAGAAAAGGGTAAAATTGATTTCACCTTGCCAAAATTGGCGGGGAGGGGAAAATAAACCTTAATGGAACAACACCAGGTATATTTGCAGATTGTCTTCCATGTTATAGGAGGTGATTTGATGTCTCAAATAATAATAATGGTTTCTCAAACTGGGACTGTCTTTTGTTTCTGTTTTTTGCCTTCAAAAAGCTTAACTGAGGTCTCCCCAGAGACGCTAGAGGGCAGAAGAGAGCTATTTTCCAGTTATTGAGTTTAATTTGAATGTGAAGACTCTCTTCAAGATGGCTATTTGGTTAAATGAAGGTGTGAGAGAAATATGACATTGTTTGAGGTTTATTCATTGTTAAACTGTACTTCCTGTTTAAAATACTTATTGGTTTACTAAATGTGTTTGTATATGTACTTTATATCTTTATATCTACTGAGCTATTTTATAGCTTTATATCTACTGAGTTTAATATTTGTCGGTGATTCACTAGTGAGCTAAACTATGGACTTATTAAGGAAAGGTTTAGCAGTTGAATACCTTAGATTGTTCTTTCATCTCTCTTCTTGCTTTTTTCCTTGAAAACTTTTTCTTTGCTTTGGAATGAATTCTCCTACTGTATCGTAGGCTTGCAAGTTGATTAAAACTAATAATTAAACATTTGAGCTTCATCCTATGAATGGTTACAGTATCAATTAAATGTGTTCTATGAATTAAACTGGTGTCTCTAATGCATATTTTGTTTACAGAAGAGATAGACATTTGCGTTGTCACAGACTAAATCTTAGCACAAACCTTTTACCTAGGGGTGAGCTTTGAAATTTTTCGCAAGGGGTCCTCTGCCAGGTTGCTGGGTGGCAAACTCTGCCATGGTGGGCGTGGCCTAGTCAGCCTCCTCCACCATGGTGGGGGGATATTTTTGCCTTCCCTGGGTTCCAGAGACTTTCCTTGAGCCTCTGGGAGGGTGAAAATGGCCTCCCCACAGGCTCTGGAGGCCCTCAGGAGGCCAGAAACAGGTCCGTTTCTGGCCTTCCGAACTTCTGTTTTTCGCCCTCCCTGAGCACGCCCTGCACTTACCTGCATCCAAAATAGGCTGCGTGGGGACTCTGGGGAGGGGAGGGGAGGGGAGGGGTGGATGGGGCCAGCCAGGAGTGGGATTTGGGAGTTCTCTGAACTGCACAGAATCTTAGCTAGAGGTTCTCCCGAACCCCTGTGAACCCCAGCAGCCCACCTCCTGCTTTTACCCAGAAGAGAACAGAAGAGAACATGCCTCTTCAGTGTTTTGAGAAAAAAAAAAACACCTTCCAAATTGTGGCTATCAGGCCAGCATAATGTTTACAAAATTGCATGCAACCCTTTAAGTTTCTCAGAACACTTTATCAAGCAACATTAAGAGTTCATGAAACTGTGTACACTTGCAAGTTTAGGGAGGAATTTTTCTTACGGCAAAAAGCAGTCTGCCTCACTGTGTCCTTTGGTTTCTTTTAAGATAATGCTTCTTCATTTCCAGTCCATATGTTGTAGAATATGATATTGTGATATGATTATATCCCATTTCATGATTTTCATGTTTTCTTATGGTACTTAATACTTGGCAAGACCAAATTGCCACGTGTCCTGAGTAGAGATGTATTTCACATAATTTTACCACTGGTTTGTCGCACACCAAAAATGTGAGCGCACATCCAGAGAAAAATGGAAAATCTCCACTTCATAGCGCCAGGGTGAGTGGGTGGGGATAAGCCTGGGCTCATCTGCAGATTGCCACTAGCGGTTCGCCCAAACTGGTTCAACCTGGCTGATACCACCACTGGTCCTGAGGCCTCCTTGAAGTGGAGATTTTCCATTTTTCTCTGGATAGGGTAGCAGTCCCCCAAATGGTTGGCACACAATTTAGATGCCTTCTTGTACTCACAGTTCCTGCTTGAAGGAGAGATTATAGCTGTGGCTTGGAGGATCTTTCCGCAAACAGTTTTGTTTACCAATTGTGTCCATTCTTGGATTGGGAAGTTCAGCTTGCACTCATTCATATCTTGGTCACTTTCTGATTGGTCATCTGCAAAGTCTAAATGGGGATGCCCTTGAAGAGTAGTGAGAAACTATAACTGTTTGAGAATTTAGTGGTATGGACAGTTTTGGCCACACCATGTAACACCTCTGCTTCTCAAGCTGCTCTGGTTCCCAATGATGGTCCAGGCACAATTCTAGGTGCTTGTTATCACCTATGAAGCCCTACCTCGCATAGGAGAGTGTTATTTGTTGGTCTGCTTCTCTTCATTTGTTTCTGCTCATCTCAACTCAAATTAATCGGGTGAGCAATCTCTGCATTTTTCCCCTTCAAACATCATCATCTAATGCACAGGTGTCAAACTTGCCCTGTCACATTGCTGTCATGTGATGTTTCACAATGTTTTTCCCATTCATGAGCTGGGGTGGTGTGGCCAGTGTATGACTCATCCAGCCTGCGGGCCACCAGTTTGACACTCCTGATAGCAGGAAGCAATGATGTGCCTTCTATATCACAGTAACTGCTTTTATGAACACTCCTACCCCAACATTTGAATAGCCCTGACCCTGTTAGCATTGTGAAAAGTTTTTAAAAACTTGAGTGTTCATTCAGACATTGAGTTGGAATGTTAGCTGAACCCAGCTGTATGGTTGTAGGATTGTAGAATTAAAGACTTTTTGAGGACTGCAACTGCACTGTATTAACCTTATCATGGTATGCTAACTGCCAGCATCCTGGACATTAGTTGGGTAGCCATATAAACTAGATGAATGAATAACTGAGTAGATTTTGATTTTTGCTTTTCTTGATGTCATGTGGTTGTTTTATGAAGGATTCTTATTCCAATTCATCTGAAAACTTTCTGGAGACCTAATGTATACTAGAGGTGGGACTGAAAATGCTCCAAAGTTTTGCTTTGTCTAATGCCGTGATGGCGAACCTATGGCACATGTGCCACCTCAGTGGGCATGTGTGCTCAGCTCCAGCGCACATGCGTGCATCGGCCAGTTGATTTTTGGGTCTTCTGGGCCCACCAGAAGTGGGGAAACAGGCTGTTTCCTGCCTCCGGAGAGCCTGGGGTGGTGCGGAAGGCCCATTTTTCTTTCTTACCTGGCTCCACGACCAGAGGTTCTCCAGAGGCTGAAAACGCCCTGTTTGAAACCTCAGGTCCCATTGGGTCTTCCGGTCCCACCGGAAGTTGTTAAACGGGCCATTTTCAGCCTCTGGAGGACCTCGGGGGCGGGGGCGGGAAGGCCGTTTTTGCCCTCCCAAGACTCCAAGAGAGGCCCTGGAGCCAGGTAAGAAAGAAAAATGGGCCTACCGGGCCATTGCGTGTCAGGAGCGGAGGGAGGGCGGGTTGCATGCACAGGGGCGGGGTGCATAGAATTATGGGTATAGGCATGCACACACGCAATTCCCCCTGCACCCCCCAGCACATGATGGCAAAAAGTTAGCCATCACTGGTCTAATGCATTATATGCAGTGGTGGGATTCAAGTAATTTAACAACTGGTTCTCTGCCTAATGATTTCTACCAACAACCAGTTTGCCAAACTGCTCAGAAAGTTAACAACTGGTTCTCCCAAAGTGGTGCGAACTGGCTGAATCCCACCACTGATTATATGTTTTTTGTTTGCTCTCCTTTGTGAGATAACTAGATAACTTGCTTTATTTCAGAACCTTGTGATGCTTTATCAGGCAAAGGTTATGTTATCAGGTTTTCTACCCTCTGCTAACAAGGGGCAGTTCTACTTTACATTTTTGTAAGATGTATTTTATTGTTTGAATGGTGGCATTACATGAAGGTAGAGACACTGGCACCGATCTAACTGTGAGGCAAAGAAGCCAGCTGCCTCTGGCAGCTAATTTGGGATATCATGAGAACTAGCAGAATATTCTGTCTTTAATTTATTGTTATTGTATTTTATTGCCGATGGGGAGGACAGGCACTTGTGGGAATTTTTTTCTCCTTGGTTGCCAATATAACTTGACCAGCCTTGATTTGTGATGGAGGGGAAACTGATGCTGTGCCTCAGGCCACACAATAGCTCAGGCAGGATCTGCTTTGTTGGCTGAAAAATGTAGCATAACATCAAACATATAAATTTTACTAAGTCCTCCAACCCTCAACAATGGTCTTTTGTGTATTTTGAGATTGCAGAATCAATAATCTGAATTTGTTAATTGAGGAAACACTTTGGTGGCAGCATTCTAGTGTCTTGAGCAAGTGAATAGCCCTCAGGTTGCCTAGTGAAATTGGCTGAGCTATATGGGAATTGTAGCTCTGTAGGGAGGGAAAAGGCATAACAGTACTATAGCCTTAAGTAATATAGATAATTCTATTTCCAACAAAGTTAGGAAATTCAAAGACATGTTTTCTGCAAAGATTGTAAATCAGCCAGTTCGTAAAAAGAAGAAAAAAGCCAGGCAGATGGAGGCAACAGATTATTTTCCATGGATCCCAAGCTATTCTTCATTTTAAACAGCTTGTTAACCCTAGTGGTGAGCTTTTCCCCTGATACAGAACAATAACTTCAAGTCAGCAACATACGGTAGTGGGGGAAAAAAGACAAAGATAAATGCTGAATATAAACTTGCTGAAGAGTTAAGCACAAACAGGGAGTTAAAAGACATTTCTAACCCTACCAGCACTAATACGTCAAGGTGAGGAATGCCCCTTACATTTTTGATTAAGCATGGCACTGGAGTCAGGAGAAAGTTCAAATAGCTTCAGACCAGCCAAGTTATTTAATTACATGAGGTAGCCCTGTATAATCTGCACAGTGTGAATTTTCAGGGGAAGAAGGGACTTTGTTTACTACATAATACAGTAGTACGTAAATTTCTGTTACATTGCAAAAGCATCCTTCTGGAAGCTCTTAAGTAGACATGAAGCCTTCTAGACCGCAATAGCAATAGCAGACTTATATACTACTTCACAGTGTTTTACAGCCCTCTCTAAGTGATTTACAGAGTCAGCATATTGCCCCTAACAATATGGGTCCTAATTTTACTGACCTCGGAAGGATGGAAGGCTGAGTGAACCTTCAGTTTGAGAGACCGACCACCACGGCTCAGTATGTAGCAAATCTGGTGAGATGCTCTTAAGAAAAAGCGATCAATTCCATACTTGGTACTCTATTGACCAGAAGACACAACTTTACAACTCAAAATATGACCTTTCAGCAGAATCTACCAAACTTTGCAATAAGCCTTTCTTAGTCTTATGATGTAGTCCAGAAAATAAGCATCCACAAGAATACTAGTTCTACATTTAAAGACCTTGCAAATCTGAAAGTGTATCTCTTCCCTCTCACATTTACAATCCAAACAACATGGGGGGCAGGGGTGGTTTCTACTTACCTTTACTACCAGTTCGCAACAGGGCTGCGCGTGAGACAGGATGCATTGTTTTGCAAAGTCATTTTGAAACTTGCTTTGTACAAACTTTATTACAGCAAAACAGCCTTTTGAAGCTTTTCACAATTCTGGGGACATGTCTACTGGAGCTGGATTGACTTTGAACTGTCCAAGATCCTGTGTCCTACTAGTCTTCACAAGAAAACATCTGCCTAGTCACAGAATAAGCCAACTTGGAAAATTCAGTTAGAAAACACTTCTAATAGCTGTTGATGATCTGTCTTCCTTTGTTTGTCTAAATCTTGTTTTAAGTCTCAGTGACATATCAAGGTGGGGCCAGTGGAGTGGAGGCAAAAAGTACATTGTGCATAATGGGAAACCTGTACAAAATTCACAAAGCTGCACTATCTGAAAGAATAGAACAAAACTATGTATAGTGAGCAAGCTTACACGCATGCATGCATGCGTGCGTGTGTGTGTGTGTGTGTGTGTGTGTACAGCAACATATTTGTGATGTGGAGCTTTTTTTAAAAAAATCATGAATTTATGTGGAAATAGGATGGAACAAACTTTAGCTGGAAAAGAAGAAAACTAAAAACAAAGGGCTCAGAAGGTAGGAAGTTTGCTTCTTTTAGATAACTTGTTATCATTCTGTTTCATTGTATTAAGAGCAAAATGGCTTGTGATAAGCTGGCTATAAGTGATATCAGAGGGAAGACACATATCAAATCTTTGCAGTCCAGGATGTACACAAACTGTGGCAAGGGACCAGACCAGGAAAGAAGAAGGGATAAAAAGTGTCACTTCACTAAATGAAAACTGAGAAATGGTTGTAGAAGTGAGCAAGTTTGCTGATGTGTGTAAGTGTACCTCTTTTTGATATTTTAATCACTTGAAGTTTATGAAATTATGCATGGTAAAAAAACAGGTTAATAGGGAGACATTTAAACAAGATAAGAATATGTATTTATTTATGCACAGTGTAATCAACCTGGGAATACTCTGTTAGAAGATATGATCTTGACCGCAAGTTTCGAGGATGTCAAAAGTGGACTAGAGGATAGGTCTGTCAATGGTTGCTAAGATTGATGATTGGATGGTGTCTCCAGACATGGATACAGGTGCATGGAAACAACAATGGGAAAAGAGAGGCTGTTTTAGTCTTCTTCTTGTAGGCCCTCTAGATAAATGTTTCTTAACCTTGGAAACTTTAAGATGCATGAACTTCAACTCCCAGAATTCCTCATGCTGGCTGGGGAATTCTGGGAGTTGAAGTCCACACATCTTAAAGTTCGCAACTTTGAAGAACATTACTTTAGATTCTTCTGGTGGGTCACTGTTAAGATAAACTGTTAACTCTTATGGCCTTGGCCTGATCCAGCAGGACTCTTCTGTTCTCATTTTCACTTCTATTGACAATATTGATCCATTTGTCAGTCCTTTAATACACACTCCATTTACTCTTTAAAATAATTTTAAGAACTGCCATTGTTACTAAAACAGAGAGGAATCAATCCCAATGAAATCACACTGGAAACAAAAACAACCTCACCAACCATAGCAAGAAACAGACAAATTTCCCTTAAAGCAAAACACAAAAGGCTGTTAAAATCAGTACAACAAAATACTCTGGCTCTGGCTGCCTCTTTCAAGTTCAGTAGCCAAATAGTCAAACAGATCATCTTGAAAGGGAGCTTTCAAATTCTGATACTGCTACAAAAGGCACTGATCCCCTCACCCTCCAATTGCAGTTCATAATGCAATAGAGCTAAAAATGAAGATTGCAGATGGTGGATAGTAAAAATGGAAAGAGGTGCCAATACTTTGAGCCTTGGCCATGTAGATCTTTGTAAGTCTCTCTTTTTTTTTTGGTCTTCTGTAAAATTGTGTCCAATTGCCTCTTTTCTAGGTCTGAGAAAAAAAATGACTGGCTCAAGGTCACCCAACTGGCTTTGGAGCTAAGGCAGGACTGGAATTCAGTCTTCCAGTTTCTACCTTGATGCTTTTACTATTAAACCAAAGTTTAGTTGCAAATTATTGCATCTTATATTTAATTTTATGTAATCTAATGCAGACTTCCCCAACCTTTCTGATCTGGCAGCCCGGAGTGGGAGGGAAAGGGCAGTCACTTTATGCATGTATGCGCAAGCACGAACGGGGATGTGAGTGTGCACGTGATACAAATGGGATATGTGCATGTGATGCTCATGGTGACACTAGTGCCACTGCGATGCTTGCAGTGATGCTAGTGCCCACACAATGCTCACTGCAAGGCTAGCCCTCATGCAATGCTAATGGGGATGATAGTGCAAGTGGGGTGTGTGCACACAAGTGCACAAGTGCATGCATTGGCCAGCAACTCATGCAACCTGGTGGCCAACAGGCCACAACCCAGTATTGAGCCACAGCTCACAGGTTGGGGATCCCTGTTCTAATGGATATAGTACCATTGCTGTGTTTTAGTGACATTCAAATGATAATTTTACCTGCCTTTTGATGCTCCTACATTTCTACAACTAAGAGGAGTAATGGATCTCTGCCTCTTTACTTCTGGGATATGTATTACTTCTATCAATATTTTCTCTTGCTTTCTATTAGGGTTATGGTCCAAGAAAACCTCTTATATAGCCAGACACTGAGTAAGTAGTTGGAAAAAAATGGGACTGTTGGGTATTGTCACATGTAACTCAACTGCATTGACAAATGTGCTCATATATAAGCACACATTTTCTTCCTTGCCTTGTGTTTAAAGTACAATGAAATCATTTTCTGATCTTTTCTAAAGCTGGATTTCTAATGCAAGTAGTTAGCATAGCAGACAAAGAGGTGGAATACATTATGACACTATGAATTTTATGAACTTCCATTGTTATGTTACACTCAGTAGATTTGCCCAGGATAAAACTCCATGATAGGACCAAAGATCCTTTTGATGCAATATAATATGTTTTAATGCAATGTAATATGTCCAGGTTTTTCTGGTGCTAAAGAGGGCCCTTTCCTTTTTCTTAATAAGTGGAGTTGTAAAAAAAAATGTTAATGGCTGTTTGGACTCTGCATAGAAGCAGTAGCTATTGCAAGTATGAAGGTAAATGGGGAAAAAGGATTCACAACTAGAATAATTGCATAACATGAATAAGTGCATAAGTAGGATTTTCAGTGGGGGAATGTCCAAATGGTTTGGCAGGCTAACCATTTAGATCTGTTTCAAATGGCCGCACTGATACAAATTGCATGATTTTAGCAATTCTTTTCCACATAAAGTGGATTCTTGGACAATCAATTCATATGAAGGGAATGTTCATAAAGAGAAGAGAACCTGTACTTCCTGAATGCATGGACATTCTTTTCCATATAAAATACGCATAGAATAATTGCTAAGTGTTTTAATCAAAAGCTTCTTCTGACTTCAGTCCATTGTGACTGAAAAACAAGTGCCTGTTCAGAAAAAGCCTTCAGCAAGGATTCCTTGGGGGTTTATTTTATGTCACAGATTAAATTATTTCTTGTTTATTCTCCTCACTTGAAATGCATAATTAATATTTCACAGCACGCTCAGATTAATAGTTACATTTGGTTCTTTGCTTAATTTTTGAAAGTCTCTTAACTGAACCTTAGCCTTAGTGTTTTCACAATGCAACCCATAAATCAGGTAAATATTTGAACAAGTAAGCTCTAAATCTTCTTCTAATTCAAAGACACTTACTACCAAGTTGTTTTCAAAGACTACATACATTCAGAAAGATCTAATTTTGGTGTATGGCTTATTTGCTTGGTTAGCGTGCCAGCCTTCATAAGTGACTCACTACTGATTCATTTACATATTCCATGTTCATTTCAATGTACCATTACACATATACACTGATACATTCTCTCTCTCTCTTTCTCTCTCTCTCTCTCTCTCACACACACACACTTACTTATTTATTTTATTTTGTCGAATACATGTTAGCTAATATATATAAGCATGAATTGAATACATAAAATGAATACAATTAAAGGGAACATTAGGACAGGGACGGTAGGCATGCTGGTGCTCTTATGCATGCCCCTGTATGCAGTATATATACATATATACATATATACTGTAATATATATATAAATATATATATATATATATATATATATATATATATATATATATATATATATATATATATATATATATATATATATATATATATTCTCAGGTTTTCGCGGGTGTTTGTATGTAGGTCTTTGATTATTTGGGTCTTCTCCCACGTAAAATTGGAAGTGTCTTGGCGACGTTTCAACGAAGTCTCATTCGTCATCTTCAGGCTGGTGTTCTTGGCTTCGTGCCTTGCTCCTGGAAGCACGAAGCCGAGAACACCAGCCTGAAGATGACGAATGAGACTTCGTCGAAACGTCACCAAGACACTTCCAATTTTATGTGGGAGAAGACCCGAATAACCAAAGACCTACATATATATATATATATATATATATATATATATATATATATATATATATATATATATATATATATACACACACACACACACACACACACACACACATACACATATATGCTGTATGTATGTATGTATACATGTATGCCCATGTATGCAGGGGTGGGATTCAGCCTATTTGGACTGGTTCGGGTGAACCGGTAGCTCCAACTATCAGCTGAGAGAGAACCGGTTTGCTCTGATGATCAAGTGGGCCTGCTTGCTCACCCCTGTGCTATACTGACTATATTTCCTTTGTTTGAAGCCCAGCTGATCGGCGCGGCAGAGCGGATTGCCATGCCTCAGCTGTTTTACTCATTGGGGCTGCAGTAGAAGATAAGTTTTAGAGCTGTTTTCAAACGTGAAGTGCACACTCAGCGAACCGGTTGTTACACCAGTTGAATCCCACCACTGTATGTATGCATATACACAAATACATATTCATTTGATAGTTATGGAAAATCTCAATCTGGTACTGGTGATGATGATGATGATCTTCCTTCTCCCAAAGCCCCCAGAAAAGGGTACCAAATCCATAAAAACTGTTTAATAATGATAAAAGCATGAACATCCCAAAATTATAGACTTATTTTTTTAAAAAAAAGTGTGAATTCTGAAGCACAATTAATCAACAATTTTGCAACTGTCTAGTGAACAATGTCTTCAGCTATTGCTTTAAAAGAAGAGTGCATGGGAATTAGGAGTGTTTCCTCTAGGAGAGAGTTCCACAATCAGTTGCCACCACAAAGATGACCCTACTTATAACCAACAGCTTAGACTGGGGAAGATCTACAAGCACATACGTGAGGATCCAGATGCATATTTTAGACCTAAGTGATCTATATAAGATAAGGACCGTGCCAAACTATTCACAGGAACATCTTATTCCAAAATCTTCCTGGTGCCACCTGAGCAAGTGTTCTTTCAAATAAGTTTGTAGTCTTCACCGTACCTTCTCAGAATTAAAGGCAGAAGAAAGTGTTCTGGAATAATATAAGTTGTGGTTAGGTCTATTGATCTGGATAAAGATGAAATTCTTTCTTTTCATAGGCTATACTTAATAACTCTATCCTTGCCCAACTTTCTATAAACATGTTCTCTATAATTTATCTTGGCATGGCAGTTAGAATCAGAATACAGCTGGAAGGGACCTTGGAGGTCTTCTAGTCCAAACTCCTTATCAAGCAGAAACCCTATATCATTTCAGTTAGGTGGCTGTCCAGTCTTTTTTAAAAAAACCTCCAGTGATGAAGCACCTATAACTTCTAAAGCCAAGCTGTTCCACTGGTTAACTGTCCTCACTGTTAGGAAGTTTCTCCTTAATTCTAGGGTGCTTCTCTCCTTGATTAATTTCCATCCATTGTCCCTTGTCTTGCTTTCTGGTGCTTTGGAAAATAAGTTGAGCCCCTCTTCTTTGTGGCAGCTCCACAAATACTGGAATACAGCTATCCTGTCACTTCTAGTTCATATGTTTTTTATCTCTGGGTCCTTATTCGTCTTAGTTGCTCTTCTTTGTACTTTTTCCCAAAGTCTCAACATTTTTGATAATGTGGTTACCAAAAACTGTATGCAGTATTCCAGTTGTAGTCTTAGTAAGGATTTATAAAGTGGTATTAATACTTCATGTGATTTTGATTCTATGCCTCTGTTTATACAACCAAGGATTGTATTAACTTTTTTGGCTGTTGCCATACACTGCTGGCTCATGTTTAAGTGATCATGCACTAGGACTCCAAGGTCCCTCTCATAGTTACTGTTTTTACAGTATCTAGTTATGTAACAGGTTTAGTCTTTTCCCTTCTTTTTGATTAGATAGACCTTCAATCTACTCCTTCTCTTGGTCCTCCAGACCTAGTTGTTTCTCCCAAGCTATCTGTTCACAGATGGATATCTAGCTTGGTTTAGATGCTTTAGTGTTCTTTTGATGAATCTTGTATTTTCTATTCCTTACCTCTTGTTTCCAAGTAGTCTTTCTTCCTATTAGGAGGTTCCTCACCCTCTACTCCCAGATACCTTTTCTTTCTTCTTATCCTTTATAACCTTTAGGAGCAAGGGCTGATTAAACTATCACCCAGTATTCATGGATTCTGTTTTCCAAAATTTGTTCTTCTATTTACCTGTCTTGTCAAGGATCTATTCTGTGTATCCTGCAATGGAGCTATTTAATTTAATGATTTAATTTTTTCCTATTGCATATCAACTTTTCTGTAACCACTGGGTTCCACTTTAATAGAAAAAATCTCATACCACACTGTGTCTCCCATTTCTTACTAGAATATCTGTATCTTTTTATTACTTTTCACTTTTCAGTTTATCTTCTGTGCTGCTACAGGATCAATAGGATCTGGTGACTATAGATCTTTTTCACAGATAGGTTGTTTATACTTCAGCTGTTCAGGCTTAGGACATAAGATTAATGTACACATTTTTTTCTGGGTTGGGAAAGAATACTTAGAAATATTTTATAATTAAATTGAGTCAACTTATTTAAAGCATTGACTGTTAAGTACTTGCAGAAGATTTTCAGATTTTCCTTTAGGATCTGAATTCTTCTTTTCTTTAGTTTTAAAAATCTGGGTTATTTGAAATAATGCAAGGTTTAATTTTACACATGTAATAGCAGAAGCATTACTATAGTAATATTTCAATATTTATGCATTGTGCCAGAGTATATAAAGGGGGAAATAGATCCTTTAACCTGTTTTAGAGATTAAAGAATAACAGAATTGGAAGGCATCTTGGAAGTCTCCTAGTCCCAACCACCTGTTCAAGCAGAAAACTCTATATACAATTTCAGACAAATGACTGTCCAATCTCTTCTTTAAAAACCCCGGTGTTGGAACTACCACAGCTTTAGTTGCCTTTGGAACACAAAGAAGTTGAAACACTTTGGAATCTTTTACTTTAAAGTCTGAAGGTAAGTAGTCTGCAACAGAGCATTAATGGGTTGTAGCAAATGATCAATTCTGCTAGTAATTCAGTTCAATCTACTGATGAAATTTATTACTTGCTATAGCCATTATTGCCATAGTGCTTTTCATTGATCTCTTATTTAGGTTACATTGATGATACATATATTCATGATACGGTTCCTTCTATTGCTTCTAATGTAATCAGCAGGAAACCTTAATATTATTGGCTTATGCAAATCATTAAATGCCACTCATTCAATTGTGCAACTTTTCTTCAACGGAACCCTTAATTGCATTGAAACAAATTCCATGATAGTATTTATGACTCCATTAGCTTGCCTGGGCTTTCCACCAGATATTTTGCATTCTTTGGATTGATGTCCTGGTAAATTAAGCAGAACTGAATTTACATACTCAAAAGCAATGCCTGTTGCACAAAACAGAATCCAGTTCTGTAGATAGCTTAGTTCAGCATCTACTCTAACAGGGTCTTTGGTGTTGTCCAGAGGCAGAGAATTAATCTACTATTGAGAAAGAAATTGATCAGAGTTCATCAGAGTCAACCATAGGGCCTTGACTACTCAAGTTATTTTGCGGAAATAACATGGAACATATCTGGATTTCCATTATTACTAATGTCTTTCCCATCTTACATTGTCTTCCTATCTGACAGCAACCTGCTAAACAAAATCAGTGTGTAAGAAGGGCCTGGTGGTTCCGCAGACTGATAGCATTGTGATTAATACCAGCTGTCTGCAATTATTGTAAGTTCGAATCTCACCAGGCTCAAGGTTGACTCAGCCTTCCATCTTTTCTAAGGTAGGTAAATTGAGGACCCAGTTTGTGGGGGCAATAAGCTGACTTTGTATAAATATACAAAAGTATGAAGGCTATTGCTTAACGCATTGTAAGCCGCCCTGAGTCTCCGGAGAAGGGCGGCATATAAATCAATTTTTTTTAAAAAATGATCCCATTACCTGTCATTTCTTTGTTACAGAATTGTTTTCATAAATGCAATGTGGATGTGAATCTGTTTGTGCACACGCAAAAAAAAAAAAAATGGATGTTTCCCTGACATTATTTTATCTATTTCAATTGGAATTTTATCCCTTTTTTTGCTTCTGTTTAAGGGTAAATAGGGGCAAATGAAAACATTTCAGAGTGTATTTGCATACCTAATGCACATTTTTTTCTAAAGGGGATTTACAACAGAAGGCTTCTCATATCTAAAATCATATATCAGCTAAGAAATATAATCCCATTAAGAGTCTACTACTTAGACATCTGCAGGGTTGCATTTAAAGTCATTATAAAAAGTAGCACATTTATACTTGCCTGGTTTGAAATCAGATCATTTTAAATGGCATCAAATTAATCAAAGATGTGTTTTCCTAAAATCCATAAAACCAATGAGTTTCCACAATATTTATCTTCGCTGCTAAGAGGATTATAAAGGTTAAGGCAAGAAAAGATAAATGCATCATTTCTCCGAAAAGGCAAAGATGCGAAACAGTTGATGAATGGCTAAATGCAGAAGGCTACAGAAGTTTTGGGCAGTGCACAAATATATTTAAGCTACTATTCTTAATCTTTGGTTAGATAGAAATCCTCTGTGCTTAATATGAAGCATTTAGCCTAAATAAAGAAATGGTTTCTATATATTTGATGCATTCAATTAACTATATGCTAAACTAAATAAGAATTACTTTTTAATGTGGGTAGATTGTGGCTCCTTTTTGTACTCCTTCAAAACCAACTTTTCCTAGCGCTTTCTGGTATGAATCATAGGGCACCTAGAATATAAACCACATAATAGGTACATCAAGATAGAAAAACCAAGAAACCCAAAGAAAACCTATAACTTCTTAGCTCCAAGTAGAGCCCTTGGCTATCAAAATATGGCCCAGTTCTGTTCTATAACATTGCTTATATGAACAAATTCTTTTTAAAAAAGAGAGACTTTTTATAGCTACTGTTATGTCTTAATTGTTATTGTTATTTTCAAAAGCGCTGTTTGAAGCCTCCCTCTTCATAGCATGGCTAGGCTTATGAGTGGTGGAATACCAGAGAGTAGATGAGCTTCTTAGATCTTGTCATCCATACTATAACTAGTCCAGACCGTGAAATCAACTCTACAAGAAGACTAACACTCACTTTGTTGAGATTCTCTATTGTAACAGAATCTTGCAAGTCTGTGCTGTACATCCTTCCTCCCTCTTCTTATGCAACTATGAATTAGAGAGGTGTCTTAGTCTCTTCTAAATACTATTTGTTTATTGCTTTGTAATGGATGTGACGTATCTTCAGCAAGATCATCTTCCTTACTCTCTGCATCACCTCCACTCTTAACATATGAAAAATGGTTGCAGAATTTGGGTTTGGCTAGTTTCAAGAAAAGAAGGACTAGGGGTGACATTGCAGTATTCCAGTATTTGAGAGGTTGTCACAAAGAGGAGAGAGTCAACTTATTTACCAAAGCAACTGGAGTCAGGAAAAGAAACAATGGATGGAAACTAATCAAGGAGAGAAGCAATCTGGGATAAAGGAGAAACTTCCTAATAATGAGGACAATTAAGCCAGTAGAACAGCTTGTCAACAGAAATTGTAGGTGCTTCATCACTAGACAGTCAATTTTTTTTAAAATTTGATTTATATGCTGCCCTTCTCCAGAGACTCAGGGCGGTTTACAATGTGCTCAGCAATAGCCTTCATCCTTTTGTATAGTTATACAAAGTCAGCTTATTGCCCCCACAACTGGGTCCTCAATTTACCTACCTTAGAAAGGATGGAAGGCTGAGTCAACCTTGAGCCTTGGCGAGATTCGAACCTGCAGTAATTGCAGGCAGCTGGTCTTAATAATCAGCTTAATAACAGGGTGCCTTAGACCACTGTACTACCAAGGCAATTGTCTGAAATGGTATAGGCTCTCCTGCTTGAGCAGAGGATTGGACAAGAAGACCTCTGTAAAGGTTCTTTACAGCTCTATTCTGATTAAATTCTGATTAACTTCAGGAGCCGCTACTGCAAATCCAGAAAACTCTGAGTCAAGGCCATGGGAACAAACTCCATCACTTTAATGAAAAACCATTGATGATGTCAGCCTCACTATGTAACCAAACCAAGAAATCAAGTCCACAAGAAGGGTAAAAATATTTTTTTATTAAGGTTGGTATACTAACAGAATCTTGAAAGTCTGATACTTGTGCTTTACTGCACTCTCCCTGTCATACTCAGGTGAATTAGGGAGCTATCTGCCTGAGCTCCTTTCACATTCCTTCTGTTCATTTTGGACTTAAGCCATGTTTTTTCCCCATCATCATTTTGGTAATGGATTTGGCCTATCTCTGTCAAGGTCCTCTTCCTTACTACTTTTATTGACTGGCTTACTACCGTATTTTCCTCATTACAATAACAACATTTTTCAAGCCTGATTGTGCTATGCCACCTCCCCCTTATCTTCTGTGAATTAGGGAGGTATCTGCCTATGACCTTCCAAATATTATTTGCCTGTAGTAAAAAGTTTCACTCCTCAGAAAAATGATTACTAAAATATATAACTTTCTTCTAAGATATAAAATGGAGGAAGAGACAGTAAAGGAGACAATTATAAGTTGGGCCAGAAATTTTGGCTATAATATTGAGTTAGAACATTGGGACAAATTGTGGGAAAGAAATTATAAGTTTACCATGGCAGCTGCCTATAAGGAGAATCTATATAAGATGTTCTACCAATGGCATTTACCCCCAGCAAGATTGGCCAAAATGTTTCCAAATTTATCCCCTGAGTGTTGGAGATGTAGACAAACATCTGGAATGTTCTATCACATGTGTGGACATGTCCCAATGGCTGGAAGGAATCACGGAACATAGGATAGAATTGAAACCAGAACTATGTTTATTAGGCATACTACACCCAAAATAGACAAAAACTATCAATATATAATATTACATATACTAACTGCTGCTAGGATCGTTTTCACACAAAACTAGAAACAAAAAACTACTCCCTCAGATGAAATGGTAATTAGGAAGACACTTGAATGTGTTGAAATGGACAGGATGACTATGGAATTAAAAGAAAGAGAAGAATCAGATTATTATAAAATTTGGAGTAGACTATACAAGTGGCTAGAGAATAGAAGTCCAAATAAGAAATAAAATTTCAAAACCAATGACTATAATGGAAAGATAACTGTATGTATATATGTATATATTTGTTTTCTTTTCTTTTCGTAGGTCTTTATGTGTATTTCTCTTCAGCCAGATTCTTCCTACGTAAAGCAAGATGTTTCTGCAGCCCTAGTTCACTGAAGCTCTAGTTCACTGAAAAGCCCTAGGATTTTATTAAACTAGGGCTGCAGAAAAATCTTGATTTATGTAGGAAGAACCTGGCTAAAGAGAAATACACATAAAGACCTACGAAAAGAAAACAAAACAAATACTGTACCTTTACAGGGAGGATACATGGGATGAAGGTGTGGCTAACTGATGAGGGTTTATAAACCCAAAATAGATTTATCTTAGTTTCCTTAGTCTCCCAATGGGCAACAGGGAGCTTGCTGGCTGCTGGAGAAAAAAAGCCTAGAAACTAGTGGATTGAGATTTCACTGAACTAGGGCAACTAGGCTGCAGAAAAATCTTGGTTTTCGTAGGAAGAACCTGGCTAAAGAGAAATACATATGTATATATGTATGTATGTATGTATGTATATATATATATATATATATATATGTATATATATATGTATATGTATATGTATATGTATATGTATATGTATATGTATATGTATATGTATATGTATATGTATATGTAATGTATATGTATATGTATATGTATATGTATATAATTAGAATATATTATTATTATTACAATATAATTATATTATTAGAATTGTATTTTACGAGAAGACAAATATTGAATAGTGAATTATAAAGGCAGAACATACATGCTGATATGGAAAGCTGTAGAATTATACTGTATTATTGCGATGTTTGCATATTTTATTTGTTTGTATTTGAATTTGTATATTTTTTCTTTTTTTTCTTATTTTTTTTTTTACTTGTGATTTTTAAACTTGGAAAATGTTCAATAAAAACTATTTTAAAAAAAATTTCACTCCTCATTGCTTTGTTAAGTGAGTTGCATATCTCTGTCAAGATTATCTTCCTTGTTCTCTATGGATCTACACTTGCACCATTTGTCCAGGACTTTTGGAATCATGTGAAATATAAATGATCACTGGTGAAAAGGGCTGCTAATGCCTGATCCTTGTTTGCCATTAATATGTTCAATTGTTAGGAAAAGAAGAAGCTATATAGCATAATATAGGGAGGTGGAAGAGCTAATAAAGATTATTTTAATTTTTTTAAACCAGTGATCTCTTTGCTACTCTTTGAAACCATTATTACCAACCTGCCTTCCATTGAAGACCTGTATACTGTGCGAGTCAAAAAGAGGGCTGTGAAAATATTTACAGACCCATCGCATCCTGGACATAAATTGTTTCAACTACTACCCTCAAAACGACGCTATAGAGCACTGCACACCAGAACAACTAGACACAAGAACAATTTTTTCCTGAATGCCATCACTCTGCTAAACAAATAATTCTTTCAACACTGTCAAATTATTCACTAAGTCTGCATTATTATTACTATTAGTCTTCTCATCGTTCCTATCACCCATCTCCTCCCACTTATGGCTGTATGACTGTAACTTGGTGCTGTATCCTTACGATTTATATTGATTGTTTCCTAGTATTTGGTTGCCTATTTGTACCCTATGACTTTTTATGTACACTGAGAGCATATGCACCAATGACAAATTCCTTGTGTGTCCAATCACACTTGGCCAATAAAGAAATCTAATCTAATCTAATCTAATCTAATCTAATCTAATCTAATCTAATCTATTTTTCTGAAAAATTTACATTTTTCAAGGGAAGCATTTTCAGGAGAATAGCTTGTTTCTTATGATTGAAACTTATTTAAATGGGGAGACCCATTTTTTTAAAAAAGCAATTAAGTGTGTTTAGGAATCACATTGGCAAACCCAGAATATGAGGAACATATGACTTGGTTCCAATAGATTCACTAATGAGATAAATATAAGGTTGGCATGCGTTGGATGGAGTACTGAGTGGCTTTCTGCTTTTGCAGCTCCTGTCACTGATGGAAAGAATGGGACCAAATGTCCCTCGAGCTTCTCCCTGAAGCAAATGTATTGTTGGCCTAGGTAATCCTGTTTGAAATAAGAAGAGACCAAAAGAAGGAGAAAAGATCGACATAAGTGATTGGATTGGGTTTACAGTGAAATTGGCAAAACATTGATGGCCCTCAAATGCTTTCCAGATTCCTTTTGATTAATAAGAATGAGTAAGGAAATAAGATGAGCCATTGATAACTGTATACCTGTTGCTGATTCTGGTATTTCTTTATTCAAATATTGTCTTGTGCATCTCTGATTGTTTTAATAAGATCCAGAAATCAACAACGGAAATGGGGAGAATTAAAAGAAATGTTTCTTCAATCTTAGGTTGGAAAGGTCATCCTTAGGCTCTTTTAATATTATTTCACACAGTGAATTGAATTGGAGGTAACATTCCTATGAGAACTGCAAAGAGTTTTAAGGCTTAATTATATGCTACCTGAAAAACCTGCCTTCAGTATTATTCCAGTAAACTTAATCCATTTAGGTTTTCTAATGATAAAAAGAGTGAGTTACCAAGGAATTCTGTAAACAAAATAATTGAAACACTAATTTGTTTATTTTTTTACACTGAAAAATCACTTCCTATTGATACATACAATTTCATTTTATGAATTTGTCCTTTTAATGTTTCCCTTTGAATTATTTAGCATTTATCTTTCTTAACTGAAAAATAGTAACATTTAAATCCATTTCAGTATTAGACTGATATAATGTTCTATTTATTTTCATTTTTGGGCTGTAGAGGAAATTTAACAAAACATAACAGTTTTGTTATGATTTTTAATCTCTACGATGAACAGATTTAAACTAAAGCCTAAGCACTTTTGCTTCTTGAAGGTATGAAACAAGGTAAAATAAAACAAGGTATCTATTAGGGTTTGGAACAGTGTGGAAATGGATAAAAAGCTGAAGTGTTCCATCTATCAATGGATTGTGGAAAAAATTAGAAAATTGCACTGGGTCTTGAAAAATCACTAGTCTGAATTCCAACTACAGTCCAATAAAGAATTTGCAGTATAAGAATTATCAAATTTGAGTTCCTAAGTAAAGAACTGTATGAAAACAGAAGTTAGTGCATTCTGAATTCTGCAGTGGGGATATTTTATGGCCTCTAGGGCTAGAAGAAACCCCACAAATAAGTGAAATGGGAGAAAATAAATATAAATGGGGCAGGAGAACATTAGCAGTTCCTCTTCCCCCTAGATATCTCAGCTGCATTGAGATTATCTTGGAGGAGAGAGAGAGTACAAGTATGTGTCTAGTTGTGTGCATAGATAAAAATGTATGTGTATGAAGGTTTGATCCTTGACTCATCACCTGCCACCACATGTAGCCCTTGGCGTCAAAACAATTTGTTACTTTTACTCACAAAAACATGTATTCCTCTAGCAAAAGAAAACATGTCAATAGGTCATTTGGAAAGAATACTGGCTTGCCTTAGCTGCTATTCTGACACATGACCAAGATAGTGTAAATCAAAGAAGATCATGGTTGACTACCTTAGTCTTTTTAGGCTTCTCCTTCCTGTCTTTCATTTCATATTTGTTCAAAATTAAGCTGTGCAAGTTTTTGCCTTATAGAACACTGGTAATGTTGGTAGTCAGAGAAGGCAGGAACATGAAAGTTGAAGATTTCAGAGCCATCGTACAGAATAATACTGATTATTTACGCCTCTTATCTCTCCTGCTGACATGGCTGCACAATATATTTTCTAATCTTTGGCTCTGCTTTTAAGTCTGGCTTTATTTACAAGCCACACCCCACTCATTGTTTTTGGACCATTCATTTTGAAGAATTAAGGTTCAGTTAACTTCTATCTTAAATCCAAATTCTCAAATCATGTGGCATGCCTTCTTATCAAAACAGGAACATTTTTTAAAAATTCAAAACATGAATTGCAGGAAATACTCATTTTAATTTACAGATGTATCTATATTCCCAGTAAATATCCACAAATTTGTTCAAATTCAACATTCTGATAAGAGAGATTATAACCTTTGATAAATTGTATGAATAACCAAGAATGGATATAGGTGGTAGCCAAGAGGTGAAGAAGCTCGCCCCCTACTTGGAAAGTGGAGAATTCAATCTTAGGTAGCGGCAGATGTTTCTCTCGTAGGGCACAAAGAAAAAAAATTCTGCTCCTCATGGTGTCAGGAAGGGCCTCCGGCCAGTAAATGCTCAGATTCAGCTAGTTGCCCTGATTCTATCCCAAATTAAAGGATTACAGCAGTGGTGATTTTTTTTTACTACCGGTTCTGTGGGCGTGGCTTGGTGGGTGTGGTGTGGCTTGGTGGGCATGGCATGAGAAGGATACTGCAAAATCTCCATTCCCACCCCACTCCAAGGGAAGGATATTGCAAAATCTCCATTCTCAACCCACTCTGGGGCCAGCCAGAGGTGGTATTTCCCGGTTCTCTGAACTATTCAAAATTTCCGCTACTGGTTCTCCAGAGCCTATCAGAACCTGCTGGATTTCACCCCTGGATTACAGAGTTGTAAAAAGGGAGTTTATTCTTGAATGGATATGGATACCCATATTCAGGTACCAAAGCACTGATAAATGCATTTCAATGACTGATTACTTTCAACAGTATATTTCTAGGCTTGAACACAATTTATTGAACTAATCAAAATCTACAGAAAATCCATACATGTAGAAGGCTGGACTCCACAGAAGGATAATATACAATGCTTATTATTTAAATAAGCAATAAAGAAGTTGTTATTTTTAACATACTACTTAATATGTGCAAATTCAAGTATTTTGATTGCTGAAAAATTAAAGAAATGCATTTAAAATTAGAAAAGGGCAACAAATAATATATAACTATGTTTTGATACATGTATTTGTCCAATGAACAAATTACATAGCTCTGCATTAAAATACATGAAATGAATTTATTTTAGAAAGCATGGAATTTTCTTATTCTTGACCAGAGTTAAATTTTAAGGCATCTGGGTGTGACAGAGTACGGAGGGTTAAAGGAAAACAAACAAACAAACAAACAAACAAACAAACAAACAAGAGAACACTTTTTGTAAAAGATTATTTTACTTAAGGAGAAATGAATGATTATGTTTTTATTACATTTTAAAAACAGGTCAATGTGCTATTTCATTGACAATGAATGACACTTTAGTCTAAATATGGTTAACAGAAGAATATCTGCTAAACTCTAATTACATGACACTTTTGAACAGCAAAATAAATAAGTTTCCTTGATAATACTCCATTCCGTGCTGCTAGACATTTCTTAGTATTTCACATGTGTAAAATGTATTTTTAATTGTGTAATTATATGCTTGCTTACTTCTGCAAAGCTATTTTAAACAGAATAATTTTAGCAGCAATGTAATAAAATAAAACCTGTCAATAGAAATAATTGGTGTGATTTTCATAGCAGGGGATAGATTTTTATGGAGTGCAACAGAGCTAGAAGGAATTGGAAAGAGAAAACAGACTGATCTCTTATTTATGATATGTATTGGAAGTGATTTCTATTTTCAGTAAGCTACAATCAAACTGCTGTACTGGGAAAATTTGACAATAAATCTATCATTAATCCCAGGATAATAGGATAGGTTCTTAAAATGCATTTAAAAATACTAAAATCCTAAATGATCATAGATTATTTTCCCTGTTTGAAGATCAGGTAAGGCAGTCTCTGCTGAGATTTCTGAAAGCATATTTTCAGAGATAGAGATAGGGGAAACAAACCTCAAACTGATTAATAGACTTCATTGTTCATTCATTTTTAAGTTAATTTAATAATTAGTTTAAATTATTAGTTAAGTTTAATTATTCTTAAATTAAGTTAATAATTACATTAATAATAATTAAATTAAGTTAATTTAATAATTAACTTTTCTGCTCCTAACTTAATTTGTTCCTGTCCTTTTTGTCCAATCCTTTAAGGCAAAATAAATGCTGAAGGATACAAATACTTGATGTTAACAATAGATAAAGTTATCCAGAGATCTACCTGGTATTCTTTCATCAGAAGCTGACTTACTGAGTGATAACTTTCTCTGGATAACCAGCTTCTTATATAGGTGGTCCTCAATTTACAATAGTTTGCTTAGTGACTGTTTGAAGTTACAACGGCACTGAAAAAAGTGATTTATGACCATTTTTCACACTTATGACCTTTGTAGCATCTCCAGGGACACGTGATTTACATTCAGATGCTTGACAGCTGTCTCACATTTATGACAGTTGCAGTGTCCTGGGGATCACCTTTTGCGACCTTCTGACAAGCAAAGTCAATGGGGAAGCCAGATGCACTTAACAGCTCTGTTATTAACTTCACAACTGCAGTGATTCACTTAAGAAATGTGGCAAGAAAAGTCGTAACAAATCTCTCACTTAGCAACATAAATTTGGGGCTCAATTGTGGTCATAAATCGAGGACTCCCTGCATCATAGATGTCAGTATTTAAATTTTACACCAGATATTTAGCTTTATGACATCACTAGCAATATTATTCCACGTGCATAGATTGCTGTATTGTATTCGACTGATAGAAAAATAATGTCTGTAAAAAGTGTATAGCTGTCAATCAGTTATTTAAGGGAGGGATTTAGTCTGTTTTATTTTTCCCTGTCCTCTCAGCTCCCTTCCTGGTTTTATGTTATGCAAATTTAACAGTGTTTGTAGTAATTAAGGCGTTAGACTAAGATGGGGAGATCCAGCTTCTGTTCTACCTTTAACCATGGAAACTCACTAGATGATACAGGATCATACAATTTAGTTGATGGGGTTGCTGTTGTGGGGATAAAATTGTGTGTGTCTGTGTGTGGAAGAACAGGCTGTTTGAGAAAATTATAGACACTGGTGCTCTTACCTTTCCCTCCCATTTGAGTTTTTCCCCAGCATCAGAGTTTCCAAGAAAAGAAAAATCTTGACATGGAAATGTGTGATGAGAGGAGACACATTAGTTTTGGAACTCTGTAGCTACCAGTGAATGGAGAAATCCAATAGCAAAAGGAAAATGTTTTTTCCTTTAGAAGGAGAGGATCCTCCAGAAGGAAAGAGAGTATAGAGACCCAGCAAGGAAAGGCGCAATTTGATAAGGTGCAAGAATTTTACCAATAGAATATAACAGAGATAATATTGATTTATTTATTAAATTTATATGCTGCCCATCTCCCTTTCAAGTAACTGGGCAGCACTAATAGGAATCATTCACATATATATTTGTGCATACAGTTAAATTTTACCCATTTATTTTATAAAGTAGCTTTGTTTTACAAAATAAAACATTTCCCCACAGTGCTTTCTTGAGTCTTGGGAAAGCTGAGTGCATATGGATTGAAACAGGATGAGAAAATACATTTAGTATCTAAAAGTCACAACTACATATCATCTTTAGGATCAGAGGCAACTTCTGAAGCCCCAATTCCTATGAAAACAGTGGATGTGGACTAATACTACTATATCTCTAAGGCAGGGGTCTACAACCCGCAACTCTGGAGCTGCATGTGACTCTTTCATCCATCTGCTGTGGCTCCCTATCTCTCAAAATATGTGTCACAGCCACCAATGTGCGACACTCACCGGCACGTGATTTATTGAGCTTTTTGACCCATCTTTTTTTTTTTTTGGAGTTCAAAATGTTTTTGTTGCATGCAGAAATAAAAATGTTTTCTCTGTAGCAGTTCATTGATTTCATAAATGCAACACATTATAGTTTTTTTATACATAGCATGAATGTAAAAAATGATATATGCAGTGTTGTCTTCATTTTAGATGTCAAAAGGGTTTTGTGGCTCCCGGTGTTTTCTTTTCTGTGGGAAACAGGTCCAAATGGCTCTTTGAGTTTTTAAGGTTGCCGACCCCTGCTCTAAGGGAATAACTGGTCATGATGAAAGTGAAGATATTGAACTTGATTCTGACTTTCTAACAATTTTTTGTTGCTCTTAAAATGTACATCACTCTTAAGTGTAGGTTCATAATTAATGTTTGCATAGCCTAAAATATAATCTTTTAGTCTATAAATGTAAATAATTGCATCATTTTAATGTTACCTGAACTTCCAAGCTTATATAAACAAGGGCCTGGTGGCTCAGCAGACTGATAGCGTTGTGATTAACACCAGCTGTCTGCAATTACTGTAAGTTCGAATCTCACCAGGCTCAAGGTTGACTCAGCCTTCCATCCTTTCTAAGGTAGGTAAATTGAGGACCCAGTTTGTGGGAGCAATAAGCTGACTTTTTATAAATATACAAAAGTATGAAGGCTATTGCTTAAAGCATTGTAAGCCACCCTGAGTCTCTGGAGAAGGGCGGCATATAAATCAAAATTTTTTTTTAAAAAAAAACAGCTCACCAATTGCCAAGATCTTCAGGGACACCCTGGACAATTCATAGAAGTTTCTATCCCGATAAGTTGAATTTTGGGTAGGAGAATTTGAATCTAGGTCAGCCGCACAATAGCAGATAATGATGCTAATCATCTATTTGGATGCAGTAAATTTATTTCAGCATATATATCTCCAGATAAAAAGAGACCATCTTGTCTAGTGGTTAAGACACCAAACTAGAAATCGGGATGCTATTGAGTTGTAGTCCTGCCTTAAGTGTGAAAGCAAGCTAGATGACTTAAGACCAGTTACTCTTTCAGCCCAAACCATCAGACTTGGGTGACAAGGCAGTCAACCACTTCCTGTCACAAACCATGGATCAACATTTAGTTGATCTGAGAAAAAAAAAAAAAAACATTTCTTGCAGAGAAATGCTAGTAATAATAATAAAAAAATCCAGATGAAGTATAAAGGCCTGTAGATAGGATCACCAATTTGTAGGATATGCAGTATACAATAACAAGGCATATTTAGAGAGTATATCCATGTCTGTGTCCTAACCATTTTTTAATAAGTCTGACTTCAAATGCCTACAGAATGAATTGAATTTCACAGCTAGATTGCTACCGAGCAATGCATTCATATTGACTTGATGCCAGTTTATATTTGAAACCAGTTCCATTATTTAGAACCAATAATTTAGGACATTGGCTCAAAACAAGAAACAACATTCTATCTTAGATTTGTATGGTCAGTATTTGAGTGAACTGTGATGATGAGCTAGCAATTGAAGTTATTAAGGAAAAGCAGTAAGAGAGAATTGGTTTTCTTTCAGTACATAATAACATATTATATATTTGCGGATAGTGAGGTGACCTTATTTCACCAAAGACCTTTGGAGAGACAAATCCACCAATTTAATCAGAATTGCTTTCTTGTTTTTTTAAATTTTAATTTTAGCATTTTAATGAAAGACTCAATAGAACAGCATGAATGAATGAATGGGTGAGAAGTTCTGCTTATTGTTTACAATAGAAAAGTTAATAGTTGATCCAGCAGATCTTCCCAGAGATTTAAACGCAGAATATTCTATGAATTAAGGGCATATTCTATGAATTAAGGGCATATGCACAATAAATAAAAAGAGGGAGGGAGGAAATTTATAGAGTATTTGCAGAAATAATCTATACCTTATGTCATGTAAAGCATTTAAATTGCCTCCCTGTCCTGCCTTCCCAAGCAAATGCAAGAGGTTTAGATAGATTAACTGCTAAAAAATTAAGTTTAGAAACCCATACATACAAAACAACTTTTTATCTAAGAACAAATGTGATTCTTGCCCCCAGATTTAAATCCTGTTCCTCATCATTCCAACCTTTTGAGTGAAAGGCTTTATTTAATTTAATTTAATTTAATTTAATTTAATTAATTCAATTTATATGCCGCTTTCTCCAAAGACTCAGGGCGGCTTACAATTAAAAAAAACAATTATAAAAACATTTAAAAATTAAAAAATTAAAACCTATTCACACCTTTCATGGCTGGATCGCACACGATCGCAACAGTGAGATCAATGGCCCCAGGTCTGCCAGAATAGCCAGGTCTTCACCGCTTTTCGGAAGGCCAATAGGGTGGGGGTGGTCCGGACCTCAGGAGGTAACTGGTTCCAGAGAGCTGCGGCAGCCACAGAGAAGGCCTTCCCCTATGGGCCCGCCAGCCGGCATTGTTTAGCTGACGGGACCAACTCTGTGGGATCTTACCAGTCGCTGGGAGCTATGTGGTAGAAGGCGGTCTCGAAGATAACTTGGCCCTGAGCCATGTAGGGCTTTAAAGGTAATGACCTTTAAAGATAATAACCAGCTAATTTCCTGGCTTGAAAGTTTCTGCTTTTACGAAATGTATCTCCCTGGCATGGGAAGCATCAGAGTCTCTGTGATTTAATCTAACTTAATTGTGGATTGATCTTCCACTGATGTAAGAAATTGACCGATGTTTTTCAACTGTTCTTTGCCTGAGCTGAATGTGACAGTTCCACCACCACTTGCCGCTAAGAGATAGCACTATGCCTCAGGGATAATTCACCCAATCTGTCACTGTTGAAAAATGTACAAGTTAGCCTTCAAACAGCGCTTGACTGCTACTTCTGTATGTCCAAAAAATAATCACAATAATTGGAAGCACTTGGTAGTATTTTTTTTCCTCTCCCCCACCCATTTAGACTGTGCAGGAGTTTAGATTGATTTGAAAAAGGTGAATGTATGCACAAAACTGTTAAATGTGAGTTCTCCTTCAGTGAACAAGATAAATGCTGAAAGGCACCTGCAGTGCTTTAATAGCACTTGCTAACCAGGCTGGCTAAATGTTTTCCATTGATGGTCTCCTTTGATCTCAGATAGGAATATTTATTACACACAAGGCACTTCGTCAAGGTGAAGACTTGAAGTGATAGCTCTTTTATTTATCTAGAAAATAATGATCTAATCCCTGTTCCTGCATTTCTACAGACAGAACAGATCTTCCGACTAAGAACAAACTCTCCATTTCAACAGATGAAGTCAGTCTTTTCTACAAAGAACTTCTACAGTATTCATGGCAACTATTTTCATTCATGTAAACCCAGCATTCTTGACAGCTAAGAATAGGGCTGCTGCATTGGAGCTTCAGGTTGAACCTTTCAGAGAGGTGAAAGAGTTTCTATATTCACCCATGGGTTTTTTGCACTCATCCCTTCTCCATTTCTTATTCAGGAAACCTCAGAGTTGAATTGCCAAATTTAAAAATGTCAAGAGCAAATTGAGACCTCAAATACATATAAATGTTCCGTTGTGTTAATTATAGCAGGCTCCGATGTGAGCTAACAATGGTGGCATTAAAAGCTCCCTCATAACAGTTGTGTATTTCTTTTTTTTTCCCTTTCATGACGGCAGATATGTAAAGCACCTACCAACACAGAGTGAAATATTGGAGGATGTACACACCATACTTCTCATATTCTCTAGATTCTTCCATAAAAAAAAAAAAAAAACCCCACTTGCTAACCAACACCTAAATGCTGAGGTGGTGCAGTGGTTAGAAGGCAGTACTGCAGGCTACATCAGCTGACTGCTAGCTGCAGTTCGGCAGTTCAAATCTCACCAGCTCAGCCTTCCATCCTTCTGAGGTGGGTAAAATGAGGACCCAGATTGTTGGGGGCAATAGGCTGACTCTGTAAACCGCTTAGAGAGGGCTGTAAAGCACTCTGAAGCTGTATATAAGTCTAAGTACTATTGCTATTGCCATTTCTATTCCTAAATCAATGTGTTGTGTTTACTTAAACACTGTCTGAATTTTCTATCTGGGACAAGGGAAAAATCACTAGAAGTGGAAAAGAAACTATCCCAAAGCTGTAGGATTAGATTATAATGAAATATGATATACAATATGCATTGTAATCTTTTACATACCTACTCAGGGAGAGCTAAACGCTGCTGAGATCAATGGGGTGTATTGCCAGATAAATCTATACAGGACTGCTGCTTTAATGGTTCCTCTGCTTGAGACATTACTTTGTTGTGCTTTACCAGTGCATTAATCAAAAGGATTTCCTTGCACCAGAGATCTGCCACATGTTTAGTTAATTTCAAGGCACATAAGAGTCATTAATAACTAAATTCCTTTCATTATGCCTGTTTATTATTTTTAATAGTCTCTGTAATGTGTGCTGAATGGAAACATCTCCCCAAATGCAGGCAGCAATTAATATGTTTTCCAAATGGTTCTTGCAATAAAAAGGACGATATGGGTCGTCTCTCATATCTCTTCCTGCTGTAGTTGAGTCAAAGCATATGTGAGTTGACACATGCAGTTGCTAACTGAAGTGTGCTTCAGAAGCAAGTGCCTGGTATTTGCTGGGCGAAGTCTATTATTTAAAAATGAATAAGCTTTGTTTGCTCCTTAATTTATCACCAAGGGGTGTGCAATTATGCTTAGAAAGCCACCATTGAGGAAATGCAATTTTACTCCATGTGGTTTAATCAAATAAAAGAGAAAAGTATATGTGAAAGTGTTTTTTTTTTTTTTTAAGTTTAGCTCTTCGATTTTCATCAAGTAAAGTGGATTGGTAGAATAACTAGATTATTTACTCTGACGCTTGGAGATTATGGATTTAATACACAGAAGTGCTGCCAAAATGTTTAATGTGAAGAGTATGTGTATGCATGCAGGGCTTTCCATGTTTCCTCTCTCTTTCTCTAATTTGCAAAAATATTAAAGTCTATTTGCCCCATTGTCTCATTTAGTTATGAAGCTCATTGTAACTTGAGATATGAGTTGTTCACTGGAATCCTCTTATTCATGTTTTAGACTTCAGTCCCCTAATCATCTTTGTTGCTTTTCTTGGCACTCTTTCTAGAGTCTCAGAAAGATGTTGAGACTGTAGAAATACTTCAGAGAAGAGCAACAAAGATGATTAGGGGACTGAAGGCTACAACATAGGAAGAATGGTTGCAGGTATTGGATATGTCTACTTTAATGAAAAGAAGGACTAGGGGTGATATGATAGCAGTGTTCCAATATCTAAGGAGATGCCACAAAGAAGAGGGGGTCAATCTATTATCCAAAGCACTTGAAGGCAGAACAAGAAGCAATGGATGGAAACTAATCAAGGAGAAAACCAACTTAGAACGCAGGAGAAATTTCTTGACAGTTAGAATAATTAATCAGTGGAACGACTTGCTTGCAGAAGCATCCAAAACTGGATGCTTATAAAAAGTAACAGGACAACCATTTGTCTGAAATGGTATAGGGTTTCTTACTTGAGAAGGGGGTTGGATTAGAAGACCTCCAAAGTCCCTTCCAGCTCTGTTATTCTGTTATCTTCTTCTTAGCTTCAGACTATTTCTATTTTTCCTATCTTGCTATGAGTCCAAAGTAACTGTCTAGGTTGCAAACTTTTGTATTGCTCAAAGGGGGCAATTCTGGGATATATTTTGGGGTGCAGATGGCATTAGGAATGAGATTCACCTTTCCCAAACCTAATGTTCCACTCCTCACCATGGCCATGGTTCTGGATGAGAAAAGAAGAACAGGTCTTCAGGGACATATCAGCAGGTCAGATAGGTCTTGTGACCCAATAGTAATCTGGATGGCAGAGGCTCCTAATTCCTGCTTTATATTAAGAAGGGTGCAAATTAGTAATGGTGCTAGTAACTCTCTTAATTGTAATATATATACTAGTGAGGTAAACAAATAGAGGGAGAGAGAGACATAAAATATCTTTAAGAATTGGAAGGTTGGGATCAGCTGTACACTGATCAATTCAATTTAATTGCCCCAGTTTCCAAATAAAGGAACACTTTTCCCCCTTCCTATTCTTTACTGAAGCCCTTCTGTATTTACATATAAGAAGTACAGCTAATGAAGAAAATTTATACAGTTATAAAATGTAACTAGGAAAAATTCTGGGTTATCATTTATGGAAAAAGCTAGTCATTTTCAAGAGCATCCCAGATTTTTACCATGGACTCTCTAAAAAGAAAATGTCTAACTGAAAGTTCAGATTTCTTAGTCCCAGGGTGGAATATAATAGTAATCCTTTTAGCTGTCCTTAGCACTATTGTTATAGTTCTCCTCCTAAAATAGCCATATAATCACTAAGTTCAATTCATGTTTCCTTCCCCATGGCTCTCAACCCTATTATTTTGGACCTCACTAGAAGATTGCTTACTAAATCTGCAAAATGAGTTTATCAGTGGAGATGTTGGGTTAATGGGTAACATCAATACCATATCAATAGTTGTAATTAGCCTTAATTAATACCAACTAGGGTTTTTTTTTAAAAAAAAATAGTTAATTGGATCTTAGAGGACTCCAAGAAAATAAATCTAATTAACACATTATTCATTAAAAAAAAATAAGCTAAATATGATTGTTTTAAACCAGAACTTTACAGATACATTGGATAATATGTAGTTTATATAGTTGGGTCTTACAGAGGAAGATCTTCCAAGTGAAGTGGAAGAAATGTCAGAAAGGAAGCATAATTTAGTGTTCTGTTTTTATTTCACAGTAAGAACTAATTCTCAACCACTGATTAAGCTTTTCTTGATACTTTAAATTACTACTGAGGTTAAGATCAACTAAGCATCTGAAAAAATTTCAGGGTTTGGAGCCGTGGTGGGTTGCTATTGGTTCTCCCTGATTCGGGAGAGCCGATAGTGGAAATCTTCATAGGAGAGCGAACCGGTTCGCTTCGAATGTCAGTTGGGCCATCCCCCCCACCCCTGCGCTATACCCACCTTTATTTCTTTTGTTTTTTGGTCAGCTGTAAGGCACAGCAGAGTGGACTGCCATGCCTCAGCTGTTTTTTTACTCAATGCGCTTGCGCGATACGAACCGGTGGCAAAACTGATTAGAACCCACCACTGGTTTGGAGGCTAAATTATTTCTCATGACAACTAAAAATCAAACAGTTTCAGTAGGAAGGTTTATTTATTTACTTATTTATTGTTGCAATTTATAGGTAGCTCAAAAAAGCTTGGTGACAAATTCTACATAGCCTGATCAGCATTCCTCTTCATTTTTTAAAAAATAAAATAACAGAAAAATGATGCAACCTAATAAAAAATAGTTTATTAAGAAATAAGGGATATAAGCATAAGTACAGGAGGCTACATTTTAGCAGATGGTAACTGCTTCTTAAATATTTTATTGTTACTACTAGATTTGTTTTATTTAATATTAACTTTTAATAATATTTATTTAATATTAACTTTTGATATTAGTAACTAATAATATGTGACAATTAAACAGTTTCTCCAGATGCTGGATTTAGATCTAGAATACATAACTGCTTCTTTTTATCCCAACATAACAAATATACATACAGATTGCATTCAAAGATTGCAGTTCCATTTATTGCTCTTAGGTTTCTATGCAACCACTTTGAGATAGGAAACAGTATGTGAGTGTTTTAAATAACTTTAAATGAAGTGCCATTATGGAAAGACCATTTACATCATAAGAAGCAGTGGTCTATATACAACTCAATCTTTGTTCAAAATTATTTGAAATCACACAAAATCATTGTGTGCTAAGAGTATACCTGGCATCTCTTTTCAATTTATTTATAAAGAATGCCTTTTGCAGCCATACATATGTCTGAAATATTTTTATGCAAAATAAATGTCGTAAATTCTTCTACTTGCCAATTATAGTTCACATTATTTCCATCTCTTAGCGAATATTTTCACTAAGTAAAAGTTTCACCATGAAAAGAACAGAAGTTTACATGTGAGCAAAACTGAACAATTGTTTTTTGAGTTTTAGATAGATTTTAGGGGGAAAAAAACCCTAAACTGGTTAGACCAGCTTGTCTCTCTCTCTCACACACACATGCACAAACACACGTGTGTATTTGTGTGTAATTATATCTATATAAAGAGAGAGAGACAGATTCAAAAGCACTCATATTAAGAAATTCAGCTGAAAAAACAAATTCTTTTTTCAACCTTTTAATTTTAATTGTTTAGAAATTAAAATGCATTTCTATAATCATTATGAGCCTTATGAGTCCTTCTATTCCATGCAAAATTGAACTGGTGATAGCAACAATATAATCAGTGGCTTATATAATATTGTTATGTATTGATTAATAATAGTATCCAGAATAAACCTTAGAGATATCTTTTGAGTAGCCCTTGAGAAATTCAACCATCATTTCTGGAAGGTTTATCCCATTTTAGTGCTGAAAGATGACTTCTCTCTGATGGATAGATAGACACAAATTAGCAACAAAAAGATATATAAAATAACTATAGCAGTGTCTAAAACAGCACCATATACTATGAATATTTGCTGCATTCTTCTTGATTCCTCTCATTCTGATTTCTTTTTTCTTTTTTTAAAATAAACCAGATATGGGAAGGTCTTTATTAAAGCATGACATCAGTCTAATTATTTCACTAGTAGTGTCTGAGTGTCTAATCTGTCTAATCTAATCTACATTACTTTCTGTTTCCAAAAACATTAGAATTGCTTTCATCTAGAGTTAAGAAAGATCCTGCAATGATCCTGCCCAAAATCCCATCATGAACCACACCTGAAGCTCATTCTCTGCTGCCCTTTCTCTGGAAGGAATATTTTGAACCTTATCTTCTATCATCCTCAAACCCCAAAAATCTTTCTTCATTTATCAGAATTTTGCCATTGCTTTGTCCTCTTTTGCATACTACTTCAAGTAGTGCCTAAACAATTCCCTTCAGTAATCTTCCCACTTGCTTGTGAATTGACATAACTTAGATGTATTAGCCTATTTACAGAACCGTTAAAGCACCTGAGAATGAAAATAACATACTTGTATAGAAGAGTAGTGTACAGTTTTATTTCTGATATTTTTTTAGTTATAACTAATCAGAAGCAGATACAAACGAGTGTTATCTAATATCAGGTTTATCATTGGCAACAAACAAACAAACAAACAGCATTTCCAAGTACATCAATATATCAATATATAGTTATGCTACTTCTGCTACTGCTGTCACAAGAGATGAAAAATTTCAAGGAAAACATTTGCCCAAAAGTCCTCAGGAGAGTGTAGGCTACTGTGCAATTACCACATTTAATTCAAGTTAAGGATAATTGTAGATATGTATGAGAAAAGACAATCTTCATTGAAGTAAAAAAAAAATGCTCTGGGCTGGGCGAGGATCTCTGGAGAAATTGGTTAGACTTAAACTTTTTAAAAGAGACACGGTGGCTCAGTGGCTAAGATGCTGAGCTTGTTGATAGAAAGGTCAGAAGTTCAGCAGTTCAAATTTCTAGTGCCGCATAACAGAGTGAGCTACCATTACTTGCCCCAGCTTCTGCCAACCTAACAGTTCAAAAGCACGTAAAAAATGCAATTAGAAAAATAAGGACCACCTTTGGTGAGAAGGTAACAGCATTCCGTGCACCTCTGCTGTTTAGTCATGCCAGCCACATGACCACAGAGATGTCTTCGGACAGCGCTGGCTCTTCGGCTTTGAAATGGAGATGAGCACTGCCCCCTAGAGTCAGGAACGACTAGCACATATGTGCAAAAGGAACCTTTACCTTTAAACCAGGGGTGAAATCCAGCAGGTTCTGACAGGTTCTGGAGAACCGGTAGCCGAAATTTTGAGCAATTTGGAGAACCGGCAAATACCATCTCTGGCTGGCCCCAGAGTGGAGCGGGAATGGAGATTTTGAGGTATCCTTCCCCTGCCATGCCCACCAAGCCACACCCACCAAGCCACACCACACCCACCAAGCCATGCCCACAGAACCGGTAGTAAAAAAATTGGATTTCACCACTGCTTTAAACCTTTCAAGCAGAACTGAAGTAGCAAGCTTTCTGGATCATGCAAGTCAGAGTTCAATCAGGACCTTGGACAGTGTCATGCAATACTAACAGGCTGGCTCTTCTAGCAAATGTGAAACACTTTATAGAAATCTTATGAAGGCTGACGGCCTTGTGACCCAATAGTTCCATATCTGCTTTTTGTTCTTGCTGTTTAAGAAGTCCATGACCATTTCTGAAGTGATAAAATTGAAGGATCAATGAGACTGAAACTTCTCATAGTAGCTCTAGAAAGATCCACTGGATTCAAAATCATGTCCAAGGCATTGCTAGATCCTGATGCACAATATATATTGAAAACGGACCATATGTACATTGATTTCCCAATTCTGAGTTGTATCTACAGATAGCAATACAATATGCCCATTTATGGAGAAATGGAAAAGTTTTTGATGAATTATTTGCATGTTTACGCAGATCCACCTCTCAGATGTTAAATATCAATTTTTTAAAAAAACTACACCACTAATTGCAATTTCTTATAATGATTTATCTTTAAAATGGACTTCACAAATGGCAAACTTTCTATTTAAAAGTATCTAGATTAATTTATAAACAATAGAGAATGAAAAATCATGATCCAAAGGTAGGCTTTTAAGAGTAGAAATAAGAGCAGCTTGCTTCCATTTCTACTCTAAAACCCTCAAAAATGTTTAGAAAGTTTGGGGAGAAAAACTTTTCTTGTACCTGTGATATCTGTCCATTCCAATGACTTCATTTGCAAGCCACCAGTTTTTGGGAACAGAGTTGTCTTTGGTGCTCAGAAAATTGTCCATAATTGAAATAAAACAATGATTCTTTCTAATTTGTTGGGTTTTTTTAAAAAGAACATATACGTACATTAATAATAAGAAAGCAAATCACCTGCTCTGCATAATCTGTAGAATCTGGATGTCATGTTGGTACAAGATCTGTTCCTGTAATGGCATGTGGATATGACATAGGGAAACAGAAAGAAAACTTTCATGCTAATTGATGGTCAAACAAGGGGCAGCTGAGACCGCGGGAGGAATGTAATCACGGAAAACGTCACAGAAAATGTCACTGGGGATCCTCCCCAGTTTCTGAGATGGTAAAAGTGAGAGGAGAGAAAATACATTTTCATATTTTTAAGACTCTTTTAAGATAACCTTTCAATAAAGTTGAAGAGCTAGTCCTTCTGATTGTGCTTCTTGTCTGGGCTACTTCACAAGGCTGACAGCTCCTTAACCTGTGTGACATCAAAACACATATAAGGAAGTAATGATTTTTTTTAAAAAAAATTTGATTTATATGCCGCCCTTCTCAGGAGATTCAGGGCGGCTTACAATGCGTTAAGCAATAGCCTTCATACTTTTGTATATTTATACAAAGTCATCTTATTTTTGCCTGTGATGTCACATTTTGCCATCTCCCCGCTCTTCCCCTGTCAGCCTTGTGAGACAGGAGGCATGCCCAGATAAACTAAGCACGCCAGATGAATGTATTGCCTTCACAGCCTAATTGATTAGGGATGGCCCCTTCTGAGACATTGACCTATTCCTTCTTCAGACTAAGCTCCATTTTATCTGACTATCCCTGGTTGTGACTCTTTTCCCTGTCTCTCAAGGTCATTCCCATACACTTTTACATGCCCTGCCTCACTGTGCTTGCCTATGATGGTCTGTTTTTAAAAGTTTAAAGTCTCTGATCTGAGCTCAGTTCTTGTTGATTTCATGGATATGTTCATGTAGATCATGTAGAAATAGTATGAAAGTCCTGTTTCCATGGTCTTCTTACGAAGTGTTGTATTTAGACCAGGGGTAGTATTCACTTACCTTTGCTACCGGTTCACTTTGCTCACATGCGCCATCTCTGTGTATGCACAAGGCCTTCTGTGCACATGCAGAGTGTCAAAAATGTGGATAAATAGGATGTGATTACTTCCAGGTGGGTGGGCGGAACCTCCCACAGCCGCCACTACCGGTTTGCCCGAACTTGACAGAACTGGCTGAATGCCACCACTGATTTAGACCTGCTAATCCTCTGCAGCGTCTCATGTAAACATTCAGGGCAGAACTTGCTTAGTGTCCAAACCCAGACAAGATCAGCTAGATGCTCTATTTAGAGGGACATTGAGAGGAATAGAACGCTGGAGATTCTCTCCCCCGCCCCGAGTTTCTGTTGAAATGCTTAGGCAATTAACACCTGCCATATTCTGTGTTAAGAGAATGATTTAAAAATTAGATCTTCAAGATTTTTTAATGAAGTTTAGGACAGGTAGGAATTCTCAAGAAGGAACTAATTTAGCTGAAGCTGAAAAATTATTTCCTTTTCTTTTCTGATGGAACTCTTACACCAGAGGAGCGGTTGAAAAAGTAACCATGCAAACCATATTTGCATTTCTAATTAAAAGATAGTTGTAGTACTTCACCATTTCCTAAAGGCTCTGCATTGTCATGGTTGAATCCAAGGATTAGAAATAAACAGTGTTGAATGTAAGACTGCTTACCCTGGGAAATGAGGCATGGTATTACCAACATAGTTATTCTAATGAATTGCTTACTGTCCTCCTACTATGTGTCACAATGGGCATATAGATGGGTAATATTGACACAGATGTGTTCGTGACAGAGGGCTGTACATCAATATGCATGGCTTCAATGCTGCCCACAAAAGCAGCCTTTGATATTTGCCCAAGATTGATTATACAAAACATTTGTTAGCAATTGCACATCAGGAACCTCGCACCACCAAGAACCAGCTGACAATAACTGGGGCTGGATAAGAATTTTATCCATTTATGTAATTAAAAACATCATTTGCTTCATTATTCAATCATTAAGATTTCATTTGCTTGCATTATTCATGTTCAATTTTGTGTCATTTTTCTTTCTTTCCTTACATGACTGCTACAACTGGATGTTATGTTTGCACCATTTTGTTCATTTTTCACCGGATGCCTCAATGATCAGTGGCATTTCCTTTTTCCCCTTTCTTCTTAATGATGCACTTCAGCTGCCATCAGAGACAGGTAAGCCTTTCCTCTCCAATGAATGATGACTGAGTACAAATGGGGTAGAAACCAAAGCCATTCATACCAGTTGGTTCTCTATGGAATGACTTTAACAATGAAGGAGATCTGGATCAAATAAGCATTGATTCAATTGAATCAATGCTTTCATTCATTAGGAAAGGAAAACACAGTCTTCCTGCAGAATAGGGCATTTGTATGCTGAATATAAATCTTTCCAGGATAATAAGGAGTTATGCTATTTGTTGATTGCCATAATGTTCTAGGAATTCCTGGCCACATATGACTCTACTACAGCAAGCATTTAAAACAAAGGTATTTAGGTGTACCTATTTTTGTTAGGCCAGAAGTACGTTTCAATGAACAGACCCAAAGAAGATCTTTTTTTTCCCCTCCTATTAACTTTGGCTCATTCTTGCAATGACAAATGTCTCACTTGCCATTCTTGCTACTGCTTTAGGCTGCAAAACAGTTACCTAAAAGCAAGTCCTACTAAATAAAATAAATTTACTTTTGAGCAAGCTTGCTTAAAATGGCACTGCATGCCTAATTCATAAACGTTAAGTATGTCTATATTTCAAGCTCTCCTCTTAACTGTGTTTAATGTTTTTACATAAATTATATTTCTAATAAAAGTGAAGAATGGGCATAAATGTTATAAATGAGCAACTGGAATATGCAAATAATGCTTGGGTTGGAATAACAGATTATGGGAGCACATTATAGTTAATGGAGACATAATTTATAATAATGGATAAGATGCATGAGGGGGGAAATGGATATGATATTCTTCAATCTCACTTTAGTGCTCAGATGGCCTTTATTATTTAGATTTTGGAGGCAGAAAGGTACCACATATATCATCAATATATGTACTGTATATGCCTAGTCTCAGAGATTTTAATAAGAGAGTTTTGGATTGCAGTTTTATAGTGTTTCTACAATATTTTGAAAAGAGATCAATATATTGTTAAATGTATTTTCTCATTTCAAGTGCGGTCTTTGCCAATCTCCATTAATTGGAGTGACATTGAGAGCATTTATAGAATTCCTGAATCTATAAGTCATTGGTCTTATTGGTTAACTGTGTAATCATGCTTCTGTATATTTGAATGGAATAATACCAATAACCAGCCACAAGCATGTATGTGTTTGTGAAAAATTATCCCTCAGACAATAAGAGAAACCATGACAAAGGATGCATGGATCTGGACTTAGAAAGCCAAGACTAAAGTTGTAGCAGAGAACTGAAACCAGGTCCCACTGTCTTTGCCCCAGTTCACTGAAGTGATGGTCTCCCAGTAATATGAAGGCCACCATCTTTATTTGGAGAGATAGAGAATAGGAAGTAGAAAAGTGGACAGCTACATGGAAATGCATCAGATGCAAAATGTTTCTATTTTGGAGTAACCTGGCATTGAGAATCAAGACTAATTATTAATTATATTAAGTATTAATTATATTCAGGTAGAGGCTGACAGTTTCCTGAATTTAAAAAGCTGTTTCAGTATAGAATATGTTCTATTACCCCTCATTCTTCTAAATTCCATGTTCTAATTTTGCTTCTTAGAAACTTTGGACCTTAGTTATTGGTGGGACCTCTGTCTCTTTTTGAATTTGATTTGTATTTTATGAATATGACTTACCTGATAGATATTTTTAAAGTATAAAATGGTCCTTTACTTATCTGCCACATCTTTTTTTTTAATTTATATTATAAATTGTATTCAAAACACATTTGAAATCCTCATGGATTTCTTTGAGACAAATCCAGTATCATCGGGATATAACATGTGTTAAGAAGCTATTTAATTGCTTTGCAAGTGTTGTCATAAAAAACTTGTAATCTACATTCAAGTAAAAATAGACTAAACAATTCTAAGGAAATTGAATCATTCTCCTTTTTCTAACTCAAAGAGATAAAAGCTCCTTGCTATGAGGAAGGAAGAAATTGGTAATATAGTATATCATTCATTACCTGGGTTAATGATTTAATCAACATTTCTTGGAAAAATCTTATAATTTATTACAGAAATATATTATCTCTATAGTCCTGGGGACTTCTTCAATTTTAATTTCTGGATTTCTTCTTAGTTTTATCTACTGTAATTAGTTTATTAAGAGTTTCATTTTGTTGATCTGCAAATCTTATAATCTTTGGAATACTACTGAAAGCCTAAAGGTCCTATCATGGACCAGGACTCAAGGAACTAATCCTGAAGAATAGGCTTCAGAAGAACTTGTAGAATTCAGATTTAGGAAACACAAAGTCATGTATTACCTGAGGCTGATCAAACACACAAACCATAAGAACATTGCTGGAGCAATTAGATGATGATGCCATAAGGCTTCCAACCCATATACCCAGTGTGTAGAGTAGAGAGCAGAGCAGAGACATTCTAGGAGATTCCTTGTCAAGCAAGACAGTAAATATCTTGATTAAAGACAACTGATTTAAGAGACAGTCCTGACCTATGAATCTTCATTGGAACCAACTGTCTGATAAGTAATTCTTGTGTGACATTTGTGGGAATTCTGCTCAAGAAATTTTGACTTTTAGACTAGCTGACAACCCTGTCCTGGCTCTTGAACTCTGGATTTTGATTACTCTTCTGCATGTTCCTGTTAAAAACAAAACCATACTCAGGCAGGCTTTTTTTAAATGGAGACTCAGTTTGGCTTGCATTCCTTGACTGCTGTTATCTCCATGATTTTGAATACTCTGCTAAATTTCCATAGCAACCATGTGAATATATAATTGAAGCAGGACAGTTTGCTTTGTTAAAAGTTTAGTTTTCATATTATTTCAAACTGATGTTTTAAATAAAACAATATAGAAAATGTAAAGTGAAGTGAAGTGAAGTGAAATGAAGTGAAGTGAAGTGAAATGAAGTGCAGGGACTTGAATTTGCAGGATGCCAAGAAGGATATAATAGTCACTATTAAACACTTAGAAATGCAGGTAAATAACATTAAAAAAAGCCCACATATATTGAACATATTACCTTGTTTCGCAGTTCCTGAATTAATGTAGGAAAGGGCATAATTCATTTTAGATTGCTCTGATGTAGCTTTAAGTTACACTTATCTTTAGTCTAGCAAGAGACAATTGTATGAATGACAGGCCATCTATTACCATTAAGGCCTTCAACCAAGATGCTGACACAACAGGCACAATGTGATTTTTACATACTTTGACTTCCTCTGGATTAATGAAGAGGAATTACAGCACTCTTATATCCCTCAAGGAATTCTTCAGCAATAGAAAGGCTACAATGGGCAATGGACTTAACGAGAAGAAATGAGAGGGTATCATCAAGAAGTATATCCCATCAGCTTTTTCAATGGAGATGAATGAGAGAATACCAAGAAGAAAAAAGGGAAGAGGAGGAGAAGAAGGACAGATGGAAAGAACAAAATCTTCATGCCCTACTTGGGTTGTAAAAATGAAGACAGGAAAACTATTTATTCTAAAATTACTGGGATATCTCTTTTGTATTCCTTTTGTTTTCTGTTTGCTACACATCTTAATTCTAATTTTGTTTCTAATACAAAAGAATAAATGGAAAAGTGCCTATCTATAAGAAGTGAATATCTTTAAGCTGCAATGTATCTCCATAGAGTAAGAAGGTTTATTCTTATTATGCAATCTTTTCTGAAAGCATAAGCATTCAGATTATAATTCTTGAATGAATAATTTAATTGTAAACATGCAAGCACACTTTTTATTCATGTTTGGATCATAGTAGCTACAAGTTCCTTCCTGATACTAATGGCACCTGTAAATGACACCCAACCACTTCATTTTTGTAGGTTTATATTGGCTGACCCCGGTATTACAGTACAAAGAACACATACAACATGTTTCATATAATGATTTCCTTTCCTTTCCTTTCCCTTTCCTCTCTTCCCCTCTCCTCTCCTCCCCTCCCCTCTCCTCCTCCTCCTCCTCCCCCTCCTCCTCCTCCTCCTCCTCCTCTCAGGGGAAATTGATATTTAATCCATTCCCATACATGAAGTTTCTTGATTCATGCCTCCTCTTCCCAAACCTTTTCCCCCTGAATATACAAAAGTGCATATAACATTTTTCTTTTGCCCTTTAAAAAATTCCATAGGATAGAAGCTAAAATAGTGTTTTGGGTTTCAAAATAGTTTCATCAATTAATGCCTTTGATAGCAATTTTACCTGCAAATAAATAAAAAATGAAAAACATATAAAGCAGAAAAAAAGTCTTTGATCATTACTTTGTGCTAATTAAGCTGCTTTTAACAAATTAGCACACAGTGTTTAAAAATAAAAAGCAGCTTTGGTAGATGCTTTTTTTTTTTTTTTGATCAGTGAACAATCCTTAGAGTACATATATAAGGTATGCAAAGTATTTTAGTTTTCTATCAAGTATATGCAATTGTCTATGGATTAAAGATAGCATCCTACATATTTTAATGCTCTTTTTAACACAGGTTTCTTTGACATAACTTTCTTTATGCTATTATTACAGTATTTATGCTGATCTTTTCTCAGAGATTGCCTGAGGTCCTTGAGCTCCAGAAAGTGAATCTGACAATGATTTATATATTTAATCTATGCATAAGGATTCTACGGGACCTGTTTCAATGTCCATAAGAACCACATTAATATTTCTGCAGAAGTCAATGTTCAAGGAGAAAAGTTTCATGCGGAGGAGGGGAGTGCAAGGGGAGGAGTTGTAGGCAGTTTTAGTGGTGCAGTTGGGGAAAACATGAGATGCAGGAAAAATAGGATAGGCATGTACAGGTGAAACTCAAAAAATTAGAATATCGTGCAAAAGTTCATTTATTTCAGTAATGCAATTTAAAAAGCGAAACTAATATATGAGATAGACTCATTACATGCAAAGCGAGATAGTTCAAGCCTTGATTTGTCATAATTTTGATGATTATGGCTTACAGCTCATGAAAACCCCAAATTCACAATCTCAGAAAATTAGAATATTGTGAAAAGGTTCAATATTCTAGGCTCAAAGTGTCCCACTCTAATCTAAGCTAATTAAGCCATAACACCTGCAAAGGGTTCCTGAGCCTTTAAATGGTCTCTTAGTCTGGTTCAGTAGGAATCACAATCACGAGAAAGACTGCTGACCTGACAGTTGTGCAGAAAACCGTCATTGACACCCTCCATAAGGAGGGAAAGCCTCAAAAGGTTTCCCTCCTTATGGGAAGAAGTTGGATGTTCCCAAAGTGCTGTATCAAAGCACATTAATAGAAAGTTATGTGGAAGGGAAAAGTGTGGAAGAAAAAGGTGCACAAGCAGCAGGGATGACCGCAGCCTGGAGAGGATTGTCAGGAAAAGGCCATTCAAAAGTGTTGGGGACTTTCACAAGGAGTGGACTGAGGCTGGAGTCAGTGCATAAAGAGCCACCACACACAGACGGAACCTGGACATGGGCTTCAAATGTTGTATTCCTCTTGTCAAGCCGCTCCTGAACAACAAACGTCAGCTGGCTAAAGACAAAAAGAACTGGTCTGTTGCTCAGTGGTCCAAAGTCCTCTTTTCTGATGAGAGCAACTTTTGCATCTCATTTGGAAACCAAGGACCCAGAGTCTGGAGGAAGAATGGAGAGGCACACACTGCAAGATGCTTGAAGTCCAGTGTGAAGTTTCCACAGTCTGTATTGATTTGGGAGCCAGGTCATCTGCTGGTGTTGGTCCACTGTGCTTCATTAAGTCCAGGGTCAACACAGCCGTCTACCAGGAGATTTTGGAGCACTTCATGCTTCCTTCCACAGACGAGCTTTATGGGGATGCTGACTTCATTTTCCAGCAGGACTTGGCACCTGCCCACACTGCCAAAAGTACCAAAACCTGGTTCAATGATCATGGGATTACTGTGCTTGATTGGCCAGCAAACTCGCCTGACCTGAACCCCATAGAGAATCCATGGGGCATTGCCAAGAAAAAGATGAGAGACATGAGACCGAACAATGCAGAAGAGCTGAAGGCCACTATTGAAGCATCCTGGCCTTCCATAACACCTCAGCAGTGCCACAGGCTGATAGGATCCATGCCATGCCGCATTGAGGCAGTGATTGATAAAAAAGGGGCCCAAACCAAGTACTGAGTACATATCCATGCTTATACTTTTCAGAGGTCCGATATTGTTCTATGTACAATCCTTGTTTTATTGATTTCATGTAATATTCTAATTTTCTGAGATTGTGAATTTGGGGTTTTCATGAGCTGTAAAACATAATCATCAAAATTATGACAAATCAAGGCTTGAACTATCTCGCTTTGCATGTAATGAGTCTATCTCATATATTAGTTTCACCTTTTAAGTTGCATTACTGAAATAAATGAACTTTTGCACAATATTCTAATTTTTTGAGTTTCACCTGTAGATCTCGACCTGCAGATTGTCCATCCTGGTCATAATACAACAGCAGAACTTCTGGAAAGGTAAAAAGGAGACATGGTGGTTCTCTAATAATAAGGATTTTACTTGTGTAGGAACTTGGCTGATCTTCAAAAGCTAAGTAGGTAGAAACTCAGGAGGAAAGCTGGAAAGGCAATGGAAAAATCTCAGAAGGTAATAAGAAATCATTTTTTACACTGTTGGAAAGAAATGTAATGGAAATATCTATGTAGCCACTAAGTCAGACTGAACCTGAAGGAAATTTTACCTTTTCCTTTTAATATGCAAATATATGTCTTTTTTCCTTGAACTATTTAGTTATGTATGTATTGCAATTATTTGTATTCTACCTTCTTGAATGATTCTTAGGACTTATAACATTTACATTAAAACATCCATACAAACCCAAAAATATTAAACGTGGGGGAGAAAAAGTCTGCCGCTGTTTCCCATTAAAATTCATTTCTTAAAAGACATGCAGAAGAAGATTTTTTTTAAAACCCATTTCCCAAAAATGTAAAAAAAAAAAAAAAGTGGAACAATCTTGACCTCAAGAAGTAAGCTCTGGGTGAAAAAATAGCTATTGGATTCATTCATTTTAAAGTTGCAGTTGAATGAGAATTAGAAACACGAATGGGGACAAAGTTATTGTTAGTTTTAAAAGGATGTAATGAGATACTGGGAAAAGATTTCAGACATTATCATAGTTCTTCTCAGAATCTCAAAATAATCCAGCCAGTATATTTCCATTATTAATATTATTTCTTTCCTCGTCTCTCTGCTTCTCATCATTTGCATCAACTCTTCAGGCAAATTTCCCTTTTGTAATTTTGAGCTCCTAATTCTGCATGTTTCAAGATGCACCTCATTAAAGTCTGATTCTGAATTAAGAGTTACCCCTTTCCCCCCCAGTCTCTATCATGATCTTCACTCTGTGAAATGAAAATTAATATCAGCTCCCCAACTACCTAAGTGCATCTTCTGGATTACTTCAATTGCATTAAAAGTATTTGAGTAAGTATTATATGCCAAATAAAATTCCTTGTGGTCATAAAAATTAGCATTGTTTTCTCCATCATATAGCATTAAATGTTTATTTTCTAGAGAAGTATTCCAGCTTTCTTTCTTGGGTGATTGACATAAGATGAAGAGAACGTAGAAATAGCCAATGCAACATCACTGTTTTTCTCCTCTGTCTTGCTGATTTTCCTGCCTTGCACCAGTTGGACATCTATCACTGTCTAACAAGCTCCTGATTACTGAAAACATGCATTAACAACCTGCTTGCTGTTATTTCTTAGCTTGGGATATCTTTTGCTTGTCTGTTGGATCAGCAGCCACTACTGAAATAACCCAGTGGGTAATTAATGCCTTCTGGGCATTAGATGTCAGTTCTGCAACTTCAATTTCTCTATTCCTCTGCTTCTTTCTTTTCTCCCCCTCCTTCTAGGATGCATATTGGATGTCAGCACTTGTCAGAAGATGAAATGGAAATGGGTCCACTGGAAATAATGACGTGCAGAATCATATCTTGTCATTGCATCTTCTCAAAAGGCACTTCGGATTTCTCAAGAGGGTGTAAAATTAAACTGCCATCACTTTAAAGGTAGTTTTCCAGTTAGAAGGACATGCTGTAGATTTCAGCAAGTGCACCCAACAATATGCAGACTTAGAAAGGAGCCAGGGAACACTTTCACATGGGCATTTTTTTGGGGGGGTGGGGACCTCTGAGTACATATCCCATCATATTGCCAGGTGTTTGCTGGAGATTTATGAACTGCATTGCCGGCACTTTTAAAAACTGTAGGAGAAAAATCACAAAACAGGCAGCAAATGGATGGAATGTTCATTTGTCTACTGGATGTTTTTCATATAATTTAGCTGAAATAGTTTGGTTGGATGCTTAGAATCCTTGAGAGGTTGTCATTTAGCCAATTGATATCAAGCCTGTCACCAAAATGCCTCTTTTAAGTGTCATTTATTTTATTTTGTCGTGCCATAATGTGCCAAGGTTTCCATTTCAAACAGACATATCTAACTTTTAGTTAAGCAAAAAGGCTTGCATTTCATTCATGTGGTAATTCTGGTCTTTCCTAAATTACATAGTGTTAATATCGTAGGAATATATCACTAACTAGTCCTAAACGGATTTCTATGATGATCCAATTATAATTTCCAAAATATTTGAAGTCAGTGCTTGTAGGTTCTATGAGTCTTGTCATAGTATACCAACATCTGCAGAAATTATGCTGAAAACAAGGGTAAAAACTGAATGTCAGTAAGCTATTCTCCCAGAAATAAATTCAGTGAAATTCTCATCTATTTGTACTGGCCAAATTCATTAGGTCTATTTGGTGCTATGAAGGGGAGGAACATATTGTACTGTGCTATTCTACCATACAGCAACTAAAATGTCTGATAGAAAGGAAAATAATTCTAAATTCTACAACAAAGTATGGTGATAATTTTGTTTCAAATTCTTAAAACAAAGCATTCATTGTCCTCTATCAGTTCTTTTTAAATATTTCTCTCTATCCCTCTCTTTCTCTCTCTGTCTCCATCCACCCACCCGTCCATCCAACCCATCCATCATCTATCATCTATCATCTATCATCTATTTTTAATTGAGCATTTTAACAACAATAAGAAGAACTAATACAAGACTAAAGTAGAATGAGAAAGAAATAAAAGGAAGAAATAAAAGAAACAGCTATAAGAGACAGAAAGAAAAAAGTAAGAGGTAAAAAGAAAATAAGAAGACAAAAAAAAAAAAAAAGCTACACAAAAAATTATAAAGAAGTGGCTTCCAATCTTTTTCACAGCAGTTACCAGCACATTTTAACTTCTTTTGCTAAGATTATATCATGGCTCTTCTTTCTTCTTTCTATAGTTTATTCTGTCTAATCATCAAAACCATAAATCATTTTCTTTTTTTCTTTTTTATGCAAAAAGTCTATAAGGGATTTGCAGTCAGTGATAAATGTAGATATCATCCTTTCTCTAATGAAGCAAGTCAATTTAGCTGTTTCAGCAAGTTTAGTCATTCTTCATCAACTATTTCTCCATTGCAGTTATTGCCAAATCTTTCCATCTGTGTGCATACAATAATCATGCTGTATGTTAATATACAGAAGCAGTGTTCCATGGCTCTTTTCTAAGAGTTATTCATCAGCCCCATGGAAAAGGTTACTTGAGGGACTGTCTCACGCTATTGGTTTGGCCCATCACACTTGTGCTGGCAGAGGAGGCATGCTGCAGGTCCTATGAGCCCCATTATCTTGGCTGACAGGGTCCAGAAGGAGGGCCTTCTCTGCTGTTGCTCCTGCCATCTGGAATATTTTACCCCCCCCATGTGAGATTGACCCCAACCCTTGTATCTTTTTGTAAGGGCCTAAAAACATGGCTCTGCCAATCAGCTTGGAGCTCCAGTGGTGGAACAGCACAATGGAGATGGTTGGTTGAGTAATAACAGATCTTTCCTTCCTCCACTCTGCCCCAACCCCCGCCCTCCTCATGTGTCCTTGGTTTTAATGTCTGGTTTTATCTTTGTATGTTTTAACCGTATATGTAATTGTAAGATGCCCATGGTAAGATGGGTGGTCAATAAATGTAATAAATAAATATAAATATAAACATAAAACATAAATATCACTAATTTTGCACTTGGCATCTGATAAACCAAGAATGCTTCTGAGTAATCCACAAGTGTACTTAAATTATAATAGTTTTGCTGTTACTGTATTGAACAAGGCCACAATCCTATACATGCTTATCATAAATAAGCACTATAGAATTTAGAGCATAGTTTTGGATAGATATCCATAGGATTGTGCTATAAATCACTTTTAAATTTGGTGTGTTGATCTAAGGCACCAGGCTAGAGTTCTAGAGTCCATCTTAGTCACAAAGGCAGCTGGGTGACTTTGGGCCAGTCAATTTCTCTCAGCCCCAAGAAGGAAGCAATGGCAAATTACTGCCAAATAATCTTGCGAAGAAAACTGCAGGGACTGGTCCAAGCAACCCCCAGGAGTCAACATTGATTTGTAGTCAACACTGAACACAGAATAAAAAGGAAATAGCTGACTAAAAAACCGGATGGTAAAAATCCTGCCTCTTTCCTCCTCACTCCCTATCAATATGATATGGTGGGATATTTTGAACACCTACCGTCCTGAACACAGTTGTAGAGCTTAGACCACTATTTCTTTTCAAAGAAAACCAGGAATGAGATGTATTAAATGATTTGAAGTCTGAAGAATCTGTTTTGTACCTGCACCTCAGCTGGATTTGAGAGCATCGGAAATATCTTTAAAAACACAGCATGTTTACAGGGTTCATTACAGAAGAAAGAATCCAGGAAGATCAGATAATCTTCTTTTCCCCCCAAGCTTGTGTGCTGGTGGGAGTTCCTTTTCAAATTTTATCACTTTAAAGCGGAACTTTCACAGTTCATCTTAGTGAAAGGGTACATTTTTAACTCTTTACAAATGATTTTACACACACTCAATTCAAATAAATAAATAAATAAATAAATGAATGAATGAATGAATGAATGAATGAATGAATGAATGAATAAATAAGAAAATAGTTTTATGACACCTGAGAAAGTATAACAACTGAGATAGGATTTTTCCCCCTCTTCTCCAGGGCTGCAGTGTAACTTCAGAAAGGAGAATTTAGCACTAGTTTTCAGCAAAGTTAAGTGTTTTAGAAATTGCTAGTTTAACAAAGAAACAAAGAAAATGCAAGCATAAAGGTTGTTGTTGTAGCTGTTATTAGTCGCGAAGTCATGTCCGACCCATTGCAACCCCATGGACAATGTTTCTCCAAGCCTCCCTGACCTCTACCATCCTCTGGAGTCCATTTAAGCTCACGCCGATTGCTTTAGTGACTCCATCCAGCCACCTCCTTCTCTGTCGTCCCCTTCTTCTTTTGCCCTCAACCTTTCCCAGCATTAGGCTCTTTTCCAGTGAGTCCTTCCTTCTCATTAGGTGGCCAAAGTATTTGAGTTTCATCTTCAAGATCTGGCCTTCTAAAGAGCAGTCAGGGTTGATCTCCTCTAGGATTGACCAGTTTGATCTCCTTGCAGTCCAAGGGACTCGCAGGAGTCTTCTCCAGCACCACAGTTCAAAGTCTTCAATTCTTTGGTGCTCAGCCTTCCTTATGGCCCAAGTTTCACAGCCATACATTGCAACTGGGAAAACCATAGCCCTACTATACACACTTTTGTTGGCAAGGTGATATCTCTGCTTTTTAGTATGCTGTCTAGATTTGTCATAGCTTTCCTCCCCAGGAGCAAGTGTCTTTTAATTTCTTGGCTACAGCATCTGCAGTGATCTTGGAGCCCAGGAAAATAAAGTCTGTCACTACCTCCATTTCTTCCTATCTGTTTGCCAGGAATTGAGAGAGCCATATGCCACAATCTTAGTTTTCTTAATGTTGAGTTTCAAGGCAACTTTTGCACTCTCCTCCTTCACCCGCATCAAGAGCCTCTTTAGTTCCTCTTCACTTTCTGCCATTGGAGTGGTATCAAATATCAACATCTGAGGTTGTTGATATTTTTCCGGCAATCTTAATTCCAACTTGTGATTCATCTAGCCCTGCCTTCTAACCCATTTGAAGTGTGTCTACATTTTTGGACAAAAGATGAGCAACAAGCAAAATATCAATAGAATTTACAGTGCTTTACAGCCCTCTCTAAGTGGTTGAGACTCAAAGTACTTATGATATAATGAGGAATACGGAAGTGGTGGGATAAATCTCATCAGTGGAACATTTAGTTTGATGGCTAGGTCTTCTTGGTCAAAAGAGCAATCACCACAAGACAGGTGATATAATGTATATCAGCAATGAACTTACCTTTACAGAGGGCTTCTGGACTGATGGTAGCCCATCTTTGGAAAGTATCTGATTTAAGGTAAAAGGACAATCTTACAGAAAGGATATCTTGTTAGGAGTATTACCAAACCACTCTGGTGCATGAAGATTTACTCAAGCAGATAACTGAAGCCTGAAAAAGTATGGAATGATTTTAATGGAACATTTCAACTACTGCATCTAGCCATTTATTGTGCCAAAATAAGATGCTGGAGCAGTTCAATTTTTAATAGGTGTTAATTGATAAATTTTCTTATTCAAACGTTACTTGAAGATATCCCATCTTGGATTTGGTCCCTACTACCTGGACAAGTTGAGACTGGGACGTTTGGATGCAAGTGAAAATACATTATTACAATTTTTGATTCTTAACTAAAAGCTTGTAAAAAAATGAGTTGGACTCAAAACTATGGAATTTAAAAAGAAATAAAAATATTGAGGAACTGTAGAATGTTTTAATTGTTGGTTTTATTATACACTGCCCAAAGTCACTTTATATGAAATGGGTAATGATATAAATTTGACAGATGGATAGATGATAGATAGATAGATAGATAGATAGATAGATAGATAGATAGATAGATGGATGGATGGATGGATGGATGGATGAACGGACGGACGGACGGACAGACAGACAGATGATAACTAAGTTACCATGGGAAAAAGACATTAATTGTAAAGATGTAGCTGGTTGAGACTGATTGAAAAAGGAATTAAGAATTATGTAGTCTCAAACAATACCAATCAATATCAGGAAATAAGCTAGAGGAAATCTAAAGGTGACAATGTGATTGAACAGGCAACTTGTGAAGGAGGTAAGAATGACTATGTTTGCTTATTGGAAACAGAAGGACTAATGGGTAAAGAAATTTACAGGAGCTTCAACTTAGAAATGTAAGAATGAAGTCAGGAAGACACAGCCAGAAAATGACTACAGTTATCAAGAGAGGCAAAATTTAGCAAGAAAAGTTTCTTCAAATATGCCAGCAGCAAGATGGAGACAGAAAAATTGGTGGGCTCACTGCTTGCTCCAAATGGAGAAATCTTAATGAATGATCAAGAGAAATCAGAAAAGCCCAATTCCTATTTTGTCATTGTTCTTATATCCAAAGAAAATGGTGATCTGAATACCATACTCTGGGAAAAAACACAATGTAGGTTACTAAGGATATGGCAAAAGATCCTCTGGCCAATTTGAACAACCTAGAACTAAGGGAAAATTTCCCAACAGCCAGAACAATTAACCAATGGAATGGCTTGCCTTCAGAAATCGTATGTGCCGCATCACTGGAGACTTTTAAGAAGAGTCTAGACAACCACTTGTCTGCGATGACATAGGGTCTTGTGCTTGAGCAGGGGGTTGGACTAGAAGACCTCCAAGGTCCCTTCTATTAACAAACAGGTTTCCTATGAAGTTATACATGGGACAGTTTCTCTGAATGCCACCAGAATATCTTGGATAACCATAGCCACTCCCCTGTTTCTGCTTCATTTTTATAACTGTAGCAATATAATACATGTCTTATTCCAAATAAAGACTAACAATCCACATTTTGTTACCCAGTCATACATAATGAGGTCAAAAACATCTTTTCTTCCCTCTTTGTCTGATTTTATGGTTAAATTCCCAGAAGGAAATTGTCAGGTTTCGGTGCTATCTTGAAAAAAACTTCATTCTCAAGCACAAGCTCTCTAATGAATCACTTTTATTTTAAGAATAGCAGGGTCCGACATTTCTGATTCATTTTGCAGCCAAACTGGCCCCTCCTTCCAACCCCCTCCTCTTCCGCACTCCAACCCCAATGTCTCATTGGCCATCATGCAAATCCATCTCTACATCCCAGCACGTTCTTTTCACAGGAATGTGCCCCCCTCCTCGTCTCCCAGGAAACCTTATCTGTAACATACAAAGACTAGGTAAAAGTTCATCTCAGCAATAAATCAAGCTACTGTTCTATGTCAGCGCTGGAAGAGAGCCTAATTTGGAACGCTGACATCTGGCCCCTCTCCCTTCACTTCTGCGACATCACCTATCCCATAGGGAAAACACAAGATTAGTCTCATCAGCCCCTCCCTGGCTGTGCACCTCCCCCTCTGCATTAGGTTTCTGAGCTCGTCTTCCACATAGGGGTCCTCCTCCTCCTCCTCATAACGGGCTCTCAATAGTTGCAAGAACCCATCTGCATCTCGTAGCTGGGGGGCCCTGTATTTGTAGAGTGATGCTGACCACCTCTTTGCTTCTCCCTCCAGCCCTTCCGAGATAGCATTCACTAGGGCTCTGGGGAAAGGGTAGAGGTGTCCGAACCGCTCTATGTATATCTCAGCTGAATCGAGGAATTGGGCGAGGTTGTCTGGGTCACCATCGAACTTCCCTCTGAACTGGGGTGGCTCCTCCCTCTCTGCCCTCTCCTCTCTGTGCTGAGCTCTGGAGGGCCAGCCTTGGTGTTGATAGTACTCTGCCTCGTCTCTCATCCTGGGGTGGGGAGGTGCTGCCTTGTCTGGGCTTCGCTGCCATTCCCATCCCCAGCTCGCCCTTCTCAATTCACTTAGGGGTTTTTCCTTATCTTTTACATTTGCAAAAGAAAATTCCGCCCCTAAGGCTTTTGGCACAGTCCCCGGGTACTTATCTGCCTCACATTTCTTTGCTTGAAGTTCTGCGGGGAGGGAAGGCGGAGAAAGTTGAACCTTTGTATTTTCCAAGTTGGCTGGAATCACGACCGCTTCTGCTCCTCCAGTCTCTTGAAGCAGGCTTTCCTCCGAGAGCTTGGCTTCAGCCATAGTCCGTCCGACCAGATGTCTGGGAGGGAACGGGATGATTTAAACTCAGCCAGCCTGGATTTGGGGGAGAGTTTGGCTGTCTGTCAGGTTTCGGTGCTATCTTGAAAAAAACTTCATTCTCAAGCACAAGCTCTCTAATGAATCACTTTTATTTTAAGAATAGCAGGGTCCGACATTTCTGATTCATTTTGCAGCCAAACTGGCCCCTCCTTCCAACCCCCTCCTCTTCCGCACTCCAACCCCAATGTCTCATTGGCCATCATGCAAATCCATCTCTACATCCCAGCACGTTCTTTTCACAGGAATGTGCCCCCCTCCTCGTCTCCCAGGAAACCTTATCTGTAACATACAAAGACTAGGTAAAAGTTCATCTCAGCAATAAATCAAGCTACTGTTCTATGTCAGCGCTGGAAGAGAGCCTAATTTGGAATGCTGACAGAAATGTGTTAGTTGAAGAGAGGTCAAGGGATTTAGTTTCTCATGTTTAAGGTTGTAATCCTAGGGGTGTTTTTTCTTTTCTTTCAAGTCATTTTTAACCCCTGGAGACTCCTGGATTAATCCCTGCAGTTTTCTTGGCAGGATTTCAGAAGTGGTTTGCCATTGCTTCCTTCTTAGGACTCAAAGAGAGTGACTGGCCCAAAGTCACCCAGTTGGTGTGGGACTAGAATCCACAGTCTCCTGGTATCTAGCATGTGCCTTAACCGCTACACCAAATTGGCTCTCTACAGTATAATCTTAGGTATCCCCATTTGTTTACTGTTTATTTACTAGTAGAAAGCAAAACTAGTCACAATGATAGTGGGAAAGTATTTATCTCACATATTTGAGTTAGTCTTTCATGTTTCATCCTGATGAACTGCTATGCAAAGGTGGACTCTGAATATTTTCTGTTCTCTTGTGCTCTTTGTAATTTATTGAAAAAGCCTCCCAACTCTCAGACCTGCTGTATTGTTTCAGATCAGAGTATTAACCCATCCAGGGAAAGATTGTCTACTATGAAACTTTTCCTACAGCAAATCACAGCCTGGCATGCAATTTGCCTATGGTCATTTTCTAGAATATACTAGTTGGAATCCAGTGAAATACTGTGGTTTCCCCATCCATAGCTCATTGATCAGTGAATAGATTGATAGTTTTTTCCTGTCTTCCAATGCCTCCCATCTCATTCCAAGCATTTTTGCTATTTTAAGTCTATGTTGGGATACTTGGCTGATAAAATTACCAGCACTGATATCTTAATTTCTCTTTCTGAATAATACTACAGTAATGTTAAAGTACCTTACACAATGCCATTGTTCACAATAAATATGTTTTCTATATGTCATGAAATTACAAGGAATTATATTTAGTAGGAGATGCTCATCTCCCAGAGTTACTTTAAAAAATCAAAATAAATCTGGCATTAAGTAACTTATAATATATTCCATTAGGTATAATTCAGTAATCATGCAAATAGTGAAGAAATGGCTTAGGTTTGCCTTTAGTATTTTGTTGCTATGGTTATAGCTTTAACTACCACTCTAAATTACTGCTTTGCCACTTAAAATGTTCACTTTTCATTTGGTTTTATTAAAATATCAGCAGCAGAATCTGACTTTTTAATTACTATTTAGAGGCAAGGTGAAATTTGTTTGCATTTTAAACATTACATTTGCTTAATATGAAAACTATATTTAAATGTGCTGTCAAGACAGCAGTTTCATAACCTAGTTTAACATTTTTATAATTTAATACCAGGAAAGACCTATTTTCCAATGCACATTTCTTATGAAATGTGGCCTAAACCCACGAGGAGTCCCGAAATTCATTTGTCTTTTCCCCTAAGTTTTGGTTTTATTTTCAATTATGATTATTTTTCTTTATAATAGTTAGCCATTAGTCTCTTTACATTTCGTGTAAAGAGACTTAGATATAGCATTTTTAAAAAGATATGTTCTAATTCTATTTCCTTTCTTTTTTTCCTTTAGCCTTGTTTATTTAAATAGAGATATCTATAAACTACTTTTAAAAGATGATGATGATGACTGCACCCACTTTATGGCTGTAATAAAGATTTAATCTTATTTGATTTGGAAAAGGCCTTTACTAAAATGAAACTGTCAACTGATTATCTTTTTTTTTTCCTTAAAAAAAATCAGAACTAATTTGAACAATATGCCAAAAAGTGTATGGAGCATCTCAATCATCCAGGCCATGGTCATCCCAAAAGTGCTTTTCAAAACGATTTCAAGGGGTGGGGGGGAACAACAACTAACAAAATCCACTTGTCTTTTGAAAAATGCCTCTAGGATACAAAAAAAGTAGGAATAGAGAGAGAAACAGGATATCGTCTATTGTTCAATTAATGGCTTCAGGCTTTAAAGAAAGTTGAACATTATTTTATTTGGTTATTAATCAAATTAATACAGTTCCTGTCTGAAGACTGTGCAGTGGACAAAATAAATATATTATTCCATTAAAAACATCATGGAAATGGACAAACTTACCAAAGAAATACAGGGAAAAGAAGATTCAGATTACTACTTAATTTGGCAAAAATGGTACAATTGGTTAGATAAAAAGAACACGAAATAAGGGAATACCACCCAAGGATACAAAAATAAGGAAATAAAATGAAATATTGTTATATAAACATTGTTATATGATGAAGGATAAATATACATAGATACATAGATATATAAATTACTGAAGTAGCTCTATTTTCAAAGCTCAAGCTGTATGACTTGATTTTACTGTATAGTTAGTTTATGTATAGTTTGTTTAAATGTGTATGTCTGTATATGTATATTATTAATAAAAAATTAAAAAAAAAGAAAACATCATCAATAACAACAAATGAGGCACAATAAGATATTAACAATGGTGAAATTCAATTTTTTTTTAATACCGGTTCTGTGGGCGTGGCTTGATGGGTGTGGCAGGGGAAGGATACTGCAAAATCTCCATTCCCACCCCACTCCAGGGGAAGAATACTGCAAAATCTCCATTCCCTCCCCACTCTGGGGCCAGACAGAGACGGTATTTGCTGGGTCTCCAAACTACTCAAAATGTCTGCTACCGGTTCTCCAGAATCTGTCAGAACCTGATGAATTTCACCCCTGTATTAATATTATCTAAATGCATACACTCATGATGAACATTCCAAACGTAATACTCAGGGAATACCCTGTTCTTCATGACCTCCTGAAAGTCCCAACTGATCTGTCCATATCTCAATCGGGAAGCTATCCATGACAAGGAAGGCACATGTTCTGAGACCTGACACTGCTTTCTCGAGTGGCCCCTGAACATGCCTATTCTGCCAGATCTAGTGGGATCATCAGAAACTACTGAGGAAGGATGGCCATGAAAATAACCTGGCTTCATGTATGTAGGGCTTTAAAGGTAACAACCAGCCAGGGGTGAAATGCTCCCAGTTCGGACCGGATCACCTGATCTGGTAGCGAGAGTGGCGGGTGGTTCGGATAACCAGTAGCAAAAATCCCTGCCTGCCCCCCAATGCCCAGCTAAACTGCGTGATTTTTTCGGCCAAAGAGGTTGTAGAAAAAATGTTTTTAAAAGAAAAAAAAAGCCTCTGACGATCAGGCAACTCAGCTGGGATCCTCAGAGGCTTTTCAAAGCATTTTTTTACAATCTCTTCAACTGAAGAGGTTATAGATAAAATACTTTTAAAAGTAAAAAAAAAAGCTGGCCACGCCCACTCAGTCACATTACCCCACCCACCCACCAAGCCACGCCCACAGAACTGGTAGTAACAAATTTTACATTTCACCATTGCAACCAGCATCTTTAATTTCACCTGGAAGCTGAATATGAACCACTAGAAGTTCATATAGCTGAAGTGTTACATAGGCATACTGAAGTACACCTAGAATTACACATGCCACAGTACTCTGGATCAGCTGAAGCTTGTAGATATACTTCAAGGGCATGCAAAGCTCTATGAAGCTATGTTTCTTATGGGTATAAAAAAATCATTTAGTTAGCAAAAACAAACAATGTTGTGGCCCATCAGCAGCCTATGCAGCTAGTAGCTGATTCCGACAGTGAGGAGGCTGGTGCTGTGCCAGCAGCCTGTGCAGCTGGCACTCGAGTCAGACAATGAGGAGGCTGGAGAAGATGTGGTGTCAGAGGCAGTGATTCAGCCAGGGTCTTCAGAACCTCTAGAGTGAAGGCTCCTATAAGGCTCCTATAAGTGAAGAGGAAGAAGAAGAAGAAGAGGAGGAGCCTCTTCTCGATGCACGGGCGCGCAGAGCTGCTAAAAGGCAGGAGTGGCTCCTCAGGAGGAGGTCTCCTCGAGAGTAAGGCTTGGGGCTAATTGGCCACTCCCTTAGCTTATTTAAGGAAGGATGACAACTGAGGCAATTTGCAGGGAACAACTTCATTCACTCTCCTTCGCGTCTTGATCTTAGTTCTCTTATCAGTTTCCTGCAAATTGCTTCTGGGCTTTCTGCCAACCATAGTAAGATTACGATTATTTATTCTTCGGATTCTTGTAGGCTGTTAAGAAAGTTAATTAACAGCCTTTGTTTGAAAAAGACTGATTTAATTTAGTATACTAAGATTTGTACAGACTTTGTGTGTGCTGCATTCTTTGGAGTCTGTAGCTGATGCAGAACAAACAAACATTCAATAAATAAAAATAAAAAACAGTTTTAAGGATGGCTCTATTTTTTTTATTAATTGAAGGAATGTTCGTGTACACTTTATGTTATAGGTATACCCAATATTAATTCCTTATTAGATAATATTACTATGCCAAACCAGGTTTTTGGATACAGTACATCAGTGCAATCCCAAAGACATCACCATCACTCATGCCATGTAAGGTGCTGACTGGGATATCACAGACTGCTCTGGTTATTCCTCAACCTACACATAGGCCCTTTACAGAAAATAAGAAAAGTCAGCAAATCATTGGCAGTCTATAAGATCCAGACCAAGGACAATGCTACCAAGATGTACTGTACTTAATGAAAATTTATCCAGCATTTTACCATTTGTAGGAACTTATTCTGTAAAATTGACACAATTTAAAGGTGTCATCATGCAGATGGCAACCACTGCACTTGGACTGAAAACCTGGGTGGATCAAGACTGGTTTGATAAAAATTATAAAACCATTTTAGCAGCCCTCCAGGACAAGAACAATACTTATAGCCTGGCAGAACAATCCATCATTTTTCTCAAAGAAAGAAAAGTTTAAGCACCTGCAAAGTACATATAGAAGTGTGAGAAATGCAGAATGAATTATGGCAGAAGGCGGCTGAGCATGTCCTACATTATGCAGAGCTAACAGAGCAGCGGTGAAATCCGACAGGTTCTGACAGGTTCTGGAGAACCGGTAGCAGACATTTTGAGTAGTTCAGAGAACCGGGAAATATCACCTCTGGCTGGCCCCAGAGTGGGGTGGGAATGGAGCTTTTGCAATATCCTTCCCCCAGGAGTGGGGAGGGAATGGGGATTTTGCAGTATCCTTTCCCTGGAGTGCAGTGGGAATGGAGTTTTTGCAGTATCCTTCCCCTGCCATGCCCACCACACCACACCACAGAACAGTAGTTTTTTACCACGCGGTAGTAAAAAAATTTGGATTTCATCACTGTACCAGAGAGTTCTTTAGTGCCATAAAAACACTTTGCACTGCTTGTCCTTGGTGTCATCTGATGACTTGAGCTTGATTAAAGACCAGGAAGGACTGAATAAACCACCAGATTGAACACTGTTTCAACTTACTCAATTAATCATGATATCTTACAGCAGATTTTTCAACTGCTGGTCTTAGATGCCGTATACTTGTTCCCTCTACCAGAGTTCCAGAAAGTGATATTGTAGATGAGCTCAAACATGGCAGGATGGCATTCCTGCTGAAACCTACAAAGTACCAGATCCAAATGCCTTGCAGGCATTGCAAGACATCTTAGAAGACATTGGTCCATAGAGGAGATACTTGATGACTTCTGTGTAAAAATAAGGGAAGCAAATCAGGCTGCAGAAACCACAGAGGGATCTCACTTCAGCCCATCACAGGCAAGATCTTTGCCCACATTCTCCTGAACTTGTCACTGTCTTGGAAAAAGATGCAGTCAGACTTTTGGTTAGAGCAGAATAGAGCAGATATGATATTAGCTGAGACGCAAGTCCATTGAGAAGTGCATTGAGCAGAGAAAGCCCTTTTTATGCTGACTTCATTGACAGGCATTTGTCACTAAAAACATCCTGGGTCATCCTGAGACTTCTGGATGCCCAAGGAAATAGAAAAACTGATTGAAAACTATGAGCACCATCACAGAATATTGTGCTAGACTCTGTGCTTTCAGACTAGAACTGGAGAGTCCCTTCCCTGTCCATAGATGAACTCACAAGAGAGTGGCTTCTTTGAACCCAAGAGACTACCATCTCAGACTACCATCCCATATAAGGACTAAAGATGCGAATGTTATCAACTATTCCCGAAACCTGAAATTAATTCAACCTGTGAAAATCTTTGGATATATTGAATAAGTTGTGAAGCATCTATGTCCCGACATCTGAAAAAGCTGCTTTAATGGCATTTGTTCAACTTTTGACCTTTGAATGAGCTTGGTCCTAAATGAAAGACAAAACTAGACAAAAAAGCGATTCTACCTGGCCTATATTTAATGTGTTGCTTAATAAATCTTTATTTAAATGCTCAGCTAGCAGAACATATTCCTGCAGAAAGCTGATAATGCCCCCTGCCCATCTGAAATGGCAGAAGCTGTGCCCTTTCCCTTTTTAGACTGAGTCAGTCTGGGATTTTACAAATGCCATTTTCAAATGATGTGTGATGAACCTGTCCTACATGAGTAAGGTCAGGGATTGGTTTTACATGGGAAAAGGAAAAAAGAAAAGAACAAAAAGCTCAACTTGCACAATACATAGTTGTACCTACAAATGGTTGGAAGAATTAAAAACTGACCTCAGAAATGAGAGAACATTTCTAAGAAAAATGACAGAATTTGAAATGCTCATATAAAAGCAAGATTTCCCATTATGCATTTATACACATTGCAGTATGTCTTAAATACACAAAATTAGAACAAATCAAAATTTGTATGATGAAATGGATGCAAAACTTGAAAGAAACAATCAGAATACAATATTTGGAAGAACTAAGGAACAAGTCTATAAAATATATCCAAGTTATAAGTTAAGAGGATATTAGTATAATATTTTAAATAGATGGTATATAGCTCTGTTGATAAGTGCCAGGATAGATAGTAACAGGAACAGGAAGGGACCTTGGTGGCCATCTAGTCCAACCCCCTGCTCAAGCAGGAGACCTGTACTAGGGATTCGAACCGCCGAACTGCCAACCTTTCTGATTGACAAGCTCAGTGTCTTAGCCACTGAGCCACCTAGTCAGGCTAGATATATTATTACATAGGAATAATTGCTGGGAATGCCATAAGACACAAGGAACATATATTTTACCAAATGTGGTGGACATTTAAAAAAATCTCAAATGTACTGGAAAGAAATACACAGCACTATTCAGAAAATGTTAGAAAACAAAATTGAAATGAAGCCATATCTTTTTTTTTAAAGTAGGCATAATTCCATGACATATCAACAACAACAACAAAAATCACAATTTACTAAGTTAAATGTTTATAGACATGTGGATAATTCTGGAAAAGAGATACACTTCCATAGATATTGTACTGGGCATTTTGTGAATATGCAGTAATGGCAAAATTAACAGCATACATTCATAATACAATTAAGAGTTTAATTACAAATTTAAGTAAGAATGGCTTCCATATATATTACATACATATCCGCCCTCCCTGCCTGTGATGGCAGAAATCCATCAGACCAGATTCCATCGGTCAAGGAATTTTGGCTAGTGGGGTCCAGAAGAATACCCTTTTCTGCCATGGCTCCTGCCTTTTGGAACATCAGACCCCCAAGATGATATCTGCACCCATCCTGCTGACCTTCCCTAAGGGCCTGATGACCACTCTCCTCCCCCTTCCTCTCCCTCTCCCTCTGTGGATGTAGATATGGATGTGTGTGTATATGTATGTATTAGCCATATGGAAGAGCCATGGTGGCTCGGTAGTTAGAATGCATTATTGCAAGCTAATTCACTGCCCACTGCCAAGAGTTTTATCTTGACCAGCTCAAAATTGACTCAGCCTTCCATCCTTCCAAGATCGGTAAAATGAGGACCCAGGTTTTGGGGGCAATATACTGATTTGGTAAACTACTTAGAGAAGTAAAGGACTATGAAGCAGTATATAAGTCTAAGTATTACTATTGCTATTCTAGGCAGAAGTATCCTAAAGTGGGGGCTTGGGACAGGGAATAGTGAAGGTGGTATGGGCTAAATATTTTTCTAGCACTGAAATTTTGTGTGATAGGTAGACTATTTGTAGGTTTGTGCTGTTAAATGCTTCATTAGAAAATTTCAATGCAGAATGTTTTTGGTATGTCTGTGGTCTGTTTAGCTTTGTGGTCTTATCTCCTAGTATCATCAAGATGGTGAAACACCTGTATGATCTTATGCTTTCATGAAGATGGTGATGACAGCATTGCACATGACACCAGAAGTGATGCCCTCTTATTCATGTGTTCGATGTTACTACACATGAACAAAAGGGGTAGTATCTATGGAATACCATATCATATAACATGATTAAACTAAAGTTAGTGCTGTGTGGAAATGATAAATTGCATGTTGGTACTCCCAAGCTAGAGATTCCCTTCATTTCTTGCCCACATAAACATTATAAACTATTTTAAATCATCTGAGAAATATGTTGAATACCAACATTTTCATATGAGGTTTTGCTCTGGAAAACTGAAGGATCATTCACAAGTCTAGATAGCTCAAACATTTCTTTCTCTCTCTCTGATGTTAAGAACAACTCTTCTTTTGTCCATCAGTGCTAACAGTGGGAAGACACTGTGATCACATGCAATGTATTTTTTTCTCCCCAAAATTTCTAGATAGCTTTTTCACCATCTGGGATTTTAAACGAACAAGATACCTTCAATTACAGACACCAGAAAATTACAAGACCTTCAGGATTTATCTTTTTATGTTCTAGATTGGAACAGCTGATTTGATTGTGCTTACTTTTAGTGTAATTAGATCTGGATAAATACTTCCAAACTTATTCCTCTAAGTGATTGGGGAAAGAGTTTGTTTGCTGCTATGTGGATAATAAACATTGTCTTGAAATTACCAACAATTTCTCCATTTTCTGATTATTTGCAAAACAATAAGCATTTGGGCAGAAGTTAATTGTTACCGTTCAAATATTTGACACATTCTTCATTACTTTTAATGCAGGCAAGACTTTCACTAAGGTACAGTTATAATTAAGACTGATGAAATCATTAGACTTGCTGTAAACATTACGTTTTTTTCTAAATAGAGTTTGGCAATGTTTTAAAGGTCTTCTGTCAGGCTCATTCAGTGTTTAATTATTTGTTGTTGAGGCAGAATTCCAGAATGATTGTTGTCATTTGTCATTACATTTTATTGTAGGTCCATTGGTTAATTTTATTTTTATTGGTTGGTGGTCCCAAGAGAGCACCATTTCAATGTGTAGAAGCAATGATAATATGCCTGCAAAGTTTTTAAAATTGCCTTTCAGAATGAGCAAGTTCTGCTTTTTCATGATTCTTGATGTAGGGCAAAGAATAATGGAAATGCTATGCAAAAATTGTACAAGGAAAGCCATAGGACTGTGATGGCGAACCTATGGTATGCATGCCACATGTGGCACGCTGCACCCTTTCTGTGGGCATGTGAGCCGTTGCCCGAGTTCAGCTCCACCACGCATGCCCATGTGCTTTCTACTGGCTAGCTGGTTGTCAGGTCTCTGCCGCGCATGCACGGGGGAGAGGGGCGTGTATGTGGGGTGCATGTGCACATGTGTGGGGATGGGACACATGCAGGGGCATGCATGCATGCATGGGGGCCACACATACATGTGTGGGGTGTGCATGCATTGCATTTTGGGGGTTCGGATGTGCGTGCTTTGGGCACTCAGTCCGGAAAAGATTAGCAATCACTGCCTAGAACAATCTCAGCTATTTTAAAAAATCCCATCAAATTTAATTAAGATCTCTAGACTTAAATGTTATACTTACATTTCCTAAACTGTTGAAAGGTGGCATAAATAATATGTGAATTATTCCCTGTATAGGTCAGGGATAAGGAATATAGTACTTTCTAGATGTATTTGAAATTTCTGCAATTCCTTGCCATTAGCCACAATGGCAGTAAGTGATAAAAAATGTAATTCAAAATTTCTAGGCGTGCCTGACTGATTCTCTCCCTCTCTCCCTCTCTCTCTCTCTCCCTCCCTCTCTCTCTCTCTCTCTCTCTCTCTCTCTCTCTCTCTCTCTCTCTCTCTCTCTCTTTGGTTTATTAATCTGAAAGTTGTACTCCATGCTTTATGGTCTTTCTTTTCCCCAATTGTCTCTTCCATTTCCCATCCTTTGGCGGTTCTAGTTCCCACTTTAGTTGACTCATACAAGTCTGAACTGGAGACTTCCTCTTTGTTCTTTTCTTTCTTGAATGATCTGCATGAAGAGAAGTGGTTTCTGTGAATTACAAAATATGTCCTGATATTTTGAAAACCTTAAGATGATTTTACCATCTAAGCCCTACCTTGGAAAGAAAAAAAGATACAGAGTGAATGATACACAAGATGGCTTCCAAGAAGTTACTGTAAATGAAAACCTACTTGATAAACCAACAGAAAATTCTCACCGGCTCAAGATTGACTCAGACTTCCATCCTTCTGAGGTGAGTAAAATGAGGACCCAGATTGTTGGGGGAATATGCTGACTCTGTAAACTGCTTAGAGAGGGCTGTAAAGTACTGAGAAGCAGTATACAAGTCTAAGTGCTATTGGTATATACATATATATATATATATATATATATATATATATATATATATATATCCCCTCAAATGCTAGGGAATTTCTGGAAATGTGGTGTTCAGATAAATCAGTCATCATAGAAATAAACAATATGTTCACACCATTCAAAAGAGAGAACAAAAAAGCTAAGACAGAAATAAAAAACAAAACAAAATAATCCTCACCAGAAGTCAACATCCAGATAAGCAGGGATTAATACAATATATCTAACTGAGGAACTACCAAGGGAGGGAAAAACCCATACTCCCATTATGGTAGGGCAAAATACTGTATATACTGTAAACAAGGAACAAACCCCACACTCACCTGCACTGATGATGTTATTTAGTTGGGTAGTGAAATGTCTGCAAGCAAATAATCAAGCACAGAGAGCACCAAGGATTCCATAATTATACATCATTAAACTTATTAATAAAGTTAGAGATAGTAGTAGTTATAGCTATAGAATGAGGCTGCTGAAGGAATTCTGTAATAACAAGCTCATGGATGCAAATTTAGCTATGATAAGCATTATTCCAGTGTCCCTGTCTGATAGCAAATAAAAGTCATCTGACCACTTGCGAACAACATAGGAATGAGTTCAAGAAGAGTAATGAGAGATTCAATAGATTCACAGTAGAGTAGAACATGAATAACTCAACACTTATGCAAGAATATGTTATTTCTGCCAAGGAGATCTTTCCAAATTGAACTATTCTAAATAACTTCTCAGGGTAGCATGGTGAGCAGCATTTGTGTGAAAGTCCTGTGGTACAGTGTTTGTGAGATATGAATTGGTTAAGTATCTATTTGATTTTAGATGGTTCTTACTTCTACTGAGAATACTCAACTAGGATTCCCTAACTTAAGTTTTGCCAAGGCCAACTTGTAGCCCAAAGTCAATAATCTTTCAAGAAGATATCAATAATGTTTTGTTTCCAGGAAAATCAACAGCTATTGGCCAGAATTAAAGAGGCCAAACTAATATAGTTTTTGCCAATAACTGAAAATACTTGTCATGCTGTGGTATTTATCTATACTTATTCATCCCCACTTCTATGCAGGGTGCTGCAATAGGAGAGCACTAAGCAACCAAATCTTGCCAGGCTCAAGGTTGACTCAGCCTTCCATCCTTTCTAAGGTAGGTAAATTGAGGACCCAGTTTGTGGGGGCAATAAATTGACTTTGTATAAAATATACAAAAGTATGAAGGCTATTGCTTAACGCACTGTAAGCCACCCTGAGTCTCCGGAGAAGGGCGGCATATAAATCAAATTTAAAAAAAAAAAGAGCTTCCATAGAAAGAAAGTGATTATTTTGAACTCTGCACTGAAATGTTGTACTTAACAGTACATCTAAGAGAGAGCAAAATACAAGAATCTCTTTCCCCCCTCCTCTTTGAATTTTAAGAATTTTAACTTTTATGAAAACATATTTAACAACAACAAACTGATTTGTCCATTGAGTGCTTGATGTAATCAAAGAAAAATCAAATATTCACCAACAATCTAAATTGACTCAAAAGGAAAATGCAATTCTTGCTTTCATGGATGTTGGTAATCATCTTGTTTTAAATAAAAGGAAGGAAGGAAGGAAGGAAGGAAGGAAGGAAGGAAGGAAGGCCACTTTTGAAACATTGACATTTTCTTACCACTTCTCTTAATTTAACAGCTACTTCAATGATTAAAGAATGGTAGAAGACAGGATTAACTACTCCTGTTCAGCCTTGCCAAGTTATTCAATTTGGCACTCCACCCTCCTTTTTATTTACCGTGGGTGTTAATGTTTTCCTACTTTATTCTCTTGAGTGGGGGTTCAAACTACAATTGACATTTAAAGGTCTACTTTTGCTATCTTTTATGAACCATGAATTGGATTAAGCACCTCTTACGTATTGGCATTAAAAGATTGTTGCCCTCTAAAATTAGATGGAGCACATAGATTATCCTCTTATGATTATCATCATTGCTGGTGGCTAGTGGTGGGGAGAAGAACTAAAGTAATTTGATGGGAAGAAAAACACATATCATACAGCATATTTTACTACCTTCTGTTGCTTTTGGCATTATTTGGTAATACTGACAAGGAATTTTTCATAATTTATTTTGCTCTTTTCAACCCTAGTTTGAGTCTTGTTTTCTTGATGTGCAATAAGCTTAGATTCCTAAATAGCAAATGCAAAAACTATGGCTTGGGTTTCCTCTTCTTTCAGTTTCAACTATTAGGATGTGTTCTTTGCTCAAAGGTAAGCAAGGATCAAATGCAATTAGCATTTTCGCACAATCTGAATGGCACAGTCACCTATTTAGGCAATAAACTTTATAGATAGTTCTCAATTTACACCCGTTTGTTTAGTGATCACTTGAAATTACAACAGCACTGCAAAAAGTGATTTATGTCCAGTCCTTGCACTTACAATCGTCAGAACATTGCCATAGTCACATGATCAAAATTCAGGCACTTGGCAACTTGCATGTATTTATGACAATTGCAGTGTCTCAGGGTCATGGGGTCATTTATGACTTTCCCAGTTGACTTCCAACAAGCAAAGCCAGTGAGGGAAGCTGATTTGCAAATGGGTTTTTACAGAAAAAAGGAGAACCATATGTTCATACTAGGTATCTCCCTTGGGACTCACTAGGCTCCCTGTTAATTTTTTAAAGTTATGTTCAATAATAATAATTAAAGTACAAAATGTCAGCCTCCATATTTATTATGTAGCCATTTATTATGCATTTAATAAGAATAAATAAATGCTTTAAGCAGCACAATAAAAAGCAAACGTGAAGCAGGAGTCTAAAACATTATCATCTTCCTAAACTAACAAGTCAGCTTCAGAAAATATAGTTGGGCCTATTTGTCTCTCCGGCCACTAGGTGGGACTAGAGAGCAACAACAATATAATAGTTAGGTGTTGTGGCATGACATAGGTCCAGTGTCAGCATCCTGCATCTCTGGAGCCACATGCGGCTCTTTGGGCCCTCTCCTGTGGCTCTGTCAGGTGATCCCACCACTGGCTGGCTCTGTCCCTCATCCTCCCCTTCCAGTCACTCCTCGCCAGGCCTGAGAAGGTAAGGGCAACGGTGGAGGATGGAAAAGCAGCCAGGGCAGAGACAAAGAGATACAGAGAGAGCGGGGAGAGAGATAGAGAGATACAGAGAGAGTGGGGAGAGAGGAAAGGAGGGAGAGAGAGAGAGAGATGTCAAAAGGGTTTTGTGGTTCCCAGTGTTTTTTAACAACCGGTGCTCTGCTAAATGACTGGCTGGTAGGCATGGCTAGGGGGGGGGGGTCATGTGACTGGTGTAAGTGAGTGCCGTTGAGTTGGCCATGCCCAAACAGGTTTTGTGGCTCCTGGTTTTTTCTTTTCTGTGGGAAACAGGTCCAAATGGCTCTTTGAGTGTTTAAGGTTGCAGACCCCTGACATAGGTTATGGGAGAGAGTTTCTAAGGTCAGCTTCACTGTCTCTCTACACAGAGGCAAAGATCCAGGCTATTCCACAAAATTTTAAACCAGTGCTCTGTTCATCTAGCAGTTTATTTACTGGCTGTCAGCTGTCTTTAGATTCTTTGTGCAAACCACTCAATAAAGTAATTCCTTCATAGATTGCATTAACTATTTAAGCCAAGAGAACCCATTCTTTTCTCTCTAATTGCATTTATTGAATTTTTTAAAAGAGTAAATAATATGCTAAATTAGATTATTTTATCATTGATGCAGAGAGGTCATGGATTTCCTTTTGGAATAAGTATGTCTCAAAATTTTCCACATGGGAGAGGATAGATTTTTTTTTTTTAAAAAAAACACCCTTCTTAGGTGAAATGTTTGACTGGGAGAAATCAATTGTTCTGCAATTTCTTTATTTTTAAATATGCTGTTTTATGTCTGTATATTTTCAGCATAGTTTAGATTTTCCCTGCTCTCAACCCTATTAAAAAGCATTGAAGACCTGGCTATTCCCATCCCCCCCTCAAGATATTTGGGTCAGGGGTGGATGAGGTCTGCTGATGTTTGTGGTGAAAGGGGGTCAATGGCTTCCTTGAGTACCAGGGGTTGCTGTTGGGGTTGTGTCTTTTAATCCTGTAAACCTTCCAGAGTCAGTTGTATGCTGCCTGGGGGAATTTTGGGAGTTGAAGTTCAGATATCTCAAAGTTGCCAAGGTTTAGAAACACTGATAGAAAGTATATAAAGAAATAACTTTTTAATTATTCTGATTAATTCTTTTTCAGTTCCTATTGGCTATTTTCTTTATTTCTTTTACCTTTTTTTTTAAAAGAGAATTTTTATTCTTATTTCTTGAGCCTCAGTACAAAGTGCAGATTATTTCTTCCACTTAATCTAACTCATGTTACAATTTGCATTGATCAATTTGCATTTGGTCCTTTCCAATCAGTCCTTTTTTCTTCTTCTTGAAAATATACACAGATCCCTTCAGACGGCAGTCAAATATTTAGCTGGCAAAGAAGGCTATTTATGTTTTAAGCCCATTATTGTTTTCGAGAAGTGCTGTCACTACCTTTCTTTGAATGAAGACTGGGAATGAAATACCTTATTACACAGTTAATTATAATTGAAAAGGACAACTTCAGGGTTTCCTGCAAGGTTATTGATAGAAATCCTCATCCATTTGCAAATAAAAATTTCTGCACTGATATTCAACAAGCATTTGTATAATGAAAACTTGTTTAGAGGAACAATTTCTCATAGCAACAGTTTCATTCCTAAGCAATAGGCTGGATCCATATTGCATAGTTGAAGTAGATGCACATTGGAATCAGAGGAGTTTAAATTAGTCATAATTAACCTCTGTCTCATTGATTTTAATTTTTCTCTTCTCTGTATGAATAAATATGCATCCAACTTCAGTATATGAACTTGGACGGTAAAACTATTTGAAATGTACATTTCCCCTTCGTTTGTAACCTGAAAATCAAATAGGCCTGTGCAAATCAGTCTTTCTATTCAAATTCAAGGAGAGTATGATTACATTCAAGTTTATAATCCAAGATTTAAAAGACAAAATGACTTGATTTGAGCCACTTCATAATTTAATTTGGGAAAGATAAAAGGTTATAATGGAGAAGAACCAAAACACCTGCAGCTACTTTATTTTTTGGCAAAATTTGATGTAAATAGCAGAATAGCAGATCTTTTTGAGCCCTGCAAAATTTCAGGTGATTTTCTTCAAGATTTCATCACAATATCTTCCCCTCCCCACCTGACTTTGCCAGATAAGATTAGCAAGAAGAACAAAGCATCAACTTCCATTGTGTCCAGCAAATAACCCAAACAAGCTTAAATATTGAACCTGAAATAGATTTAAAAGAAAATTCTTATCTGGGCACTTGTTCTTCTGGGGTGACAGGAAAGGCAAGGCAAGGTATGACACTGAAAACTGATAATTGAATTGACCTCAAGGTAGTATACTTTTGCTGCCTCTCACTATTGGAATGATTGACAGTTGGCAAGTTTGACCTCACCCTAAGAAGATGTTACAATTGAAAGGACTGCTCATGATTTGCTGGACAAGCAGTAAACATCTGATCTTAGATATTTAGACAGAAACAGCTAAATAACATTAAATAAAACAATCCTTAATCTTAAAAAAACAATAAGGAAAAGAAAAAGAGAAGGGAAGGGGAGAAAAAAGAGAAGAAACCCAGGCAAACTGAGACCACATAGAGACAAACTGGTGTGTGTGTGTGTGTGTGTGTGTGTGTGTGTGTATATATATATATATATATATATATATATATATATATATATATATATATATATATATATATATATATATATATATATATATTCTTACTTCTTCATAGGGTTTATGTGTGTTTTTCCTCTAGCCAGGTTTTCCCTATGTAACCAAGGTTTTTCTGCAGCCCCAGCTCAGTAGAATCACATCCACTAGATTCTGGGCTTTTTTCCTTTCTAGCAGCCAGCAAGTTCTTCCTGCTAGGTGGGAGACTTATATAGATCTATTTCTAGCTCGTTTGCTTTCATCAGTAAGTTACTTGGTTAAGTGGATGTGATTCTACTGAGCTGGGGCTGCAGAAAATCCTTGGTTATGTAGGGAAAACCTGGCTAGAGGAAAAACACACATAAACCCTACGAAGAAGTAAGAAAATAGATACTATACCTTTACAGGGAGGATACAGAAGATGTGGGTGTGGCTTACTGATGAAAGCAAACGAGCTAGAAATAGATCTATACAAGTCTCCCACCTAGCAGGAAGAACTTGCTGGCTGCTAGAAAGGAAGAAAGCCCAGAATCTAGTGGATGTGATTCTACTGAGCTAGGGCTGCAGAAAAACCTTGGTTACGTAGGGAAAACCTGGCTAAAGGAAATATATATATATATATATATATATATATATATATATATATATATATATATATATATATATATATATATATATATAATATATAAATTTTCTTACTTCTTCGTAGGGTCTATGTGTGTTTTTCTTCTAGCCAGGTTTTCCCTACGTAGCCAAGGTTTTTTTGTAGCTCCAGCTCAGTAGAATCTCATCTACTCGGTTCTGGGCTTTTTTTTATATATATAGTTATTGGACTATTATCTATGAATTGCCTCACTAGCAGAAGGGAAACCTCAAACTTACCTTTCAATTTACAATCTGTTTGAAACTAATAAATACAAAAAGCCTACATAATTTTGAACTAGATTATATTTCATCTCTTGATTTGATTCTAAATCAAGGGATTAGCTCCCTTTCCTTCAGATATTTTATGAATGTTCCACCTTTCCCCCCAATTTTTCATTTGAAAGTGGTCCTGGGATAAAGTGAAGTATTTCCAAGAATAGGAAAATGACAGTATAATGTCTTTATTCACTCTAATTGTAAGAATATTTTACTCAGAGAAAAATGGAAAGGAAATTGTTCAGAAATGCAATATTTAGTGTCCTGCTTTTTAATACCATGTAGTGACTGATTCATAACTGGTGGAATATGTGTGAAGTTCAATGAAATGAAGAAATAACAATTTCTCAACATTTTGTTGGCTGTCAAGTAATCCCTTCTTACAAACTACAATCTTCAGACAACTGTAATTTTTAATTGAAATTGTTTATATCTTTCTTCCTTAACTTAGCATTTGAATGGAGCAATTTACATAATAATACCATAATTTGCATATTTATTAGTTACATAAAATACAGAATTTAATGTGAATTTAGGGTGACAGTTAATCATACATTACCATTGTTTTTATTGTGATTACAATTCAAATAGATTCTAATGTATAGATGTCACATTGTATTATCCATCAATATGTACATTTATCTAAAATAATTAGGATTATACTAAAGCAATTAAGATGTTTTCCTGCCCCTTTTCTATGTAGCTTAGTAATAAAAAAGGAAAAAAAAATTCCCTAGTCATGTTCAACTGTAAGGGGAAGTGCTCATCTCCATTTCTAAGCCAAGGGAGCCAGCATTGTCTGAAGACATTTCTGCAATCATGTGGCCAACATGACATCACGCTGCAGCACAGAGCATGAAGACTACTGTTACCTTCCTACCAAAGTAGTACCTATTTATCTACTCGCATTTTCATGCTTTCAAACTGCTAGATGGGTAAGAGCTGGGGCAAGAATGGGAGCTTGCCCTGTCATGCAGCTCTTGAGTCTTGAACCTGGTCTGTCAGTTTTCCAGCTGACAAGCTCAGCTTCTTAACCGCTGAGTCATCCTGCTCCAGGTTTGGTAAATAGTTTGGTAAATAGCATGTAAATAGTTACTAAAAGAACTTTCAAAATTATCCTCAAGAAATGGACTGTGCATAATCCCTCTTTCTAATTTTTGACATTTTAATGCACTTCTTGAACTTGGTGCATTTTTTCTATCAGTCAAAAATATCTTTTTAAAAAAGTTTTATTGTTTTATTACTACACATTATGACAAACACATAACATACAACATATAAATATATCCTCTTTTTAACAAGTGTTTCTTTGTGGTCTGCTTTCCACTGTGATTCCCCCCCCCCCATGTCTCTCATATTGTTTCATTTTCTTCATTGCCCTCTTTTTGATTGATTACAATATATTTTCTAATCCTAATAGCCTTAATTTTATACATTTCTATATATTTGTTTCAGATGCCTGAAAAACCCATTAATGCTTAACTTTTTTCCCTTAAAACAATTTTCATATATATAAAAAGGTAGACTAGAATAGATCTATTTATGCCTTATTTGGCTTCATCGGCTAGCCACACCCTCATTTTATGACTCCTCCCTGTAACGGTCAAATATTTATTTTGTTCATTTTTTGTAGGTCTATATGTGCATTACTGTTTTAGCCAGGGTTTTTCCTACGTAAATCAAGATGTTTGTATAGCCATAGTTAAGTGACATCCCATTTCTAGGCTTTATCAGACATTTAAGCAGCATTATGTTGTCTGCTGCAAGACTTAAGGGAGACTAGAATAGATCTATTTCTGCCTTATTTGGCTTCATCGGCTAGCCACACCCTCATTTTATGACTCCTCATAAAAGATGCACTTGGGTAATCACAACCCCAAATAGGAGAATGCCTGTATATCATAGGAGCAACAGATGGTTGAAGATACAACATCTCTTCCCAAAGTATGATTCCTTCACAAGGAATCCTGATTAATTACTCACTGTATCTTGGAGGTATCACTATTGCTTAGATAATTTCCCTAGTCACCATCTTGCTTTCTGTGTATATATTTTGAGCAGACTTTTCTTTTGTACTTTTGTTCACCTGGTGTTCTGACCTAGGCTTCCTTAGAAAGCATGAAGCCCAAGTTCCTCCCCAACCTCCTCACTGTCTGACTGTGTTGCCAGCTCCGCTGGCCACTGGTGGATAACAACACCTGGAAAGAATTCCAGAATTGTTTTGTGGACTCATAGAATCAGTCCAAAGCAGCCAGATTAGCTCAGGACCTGAAATATAACTAAATATAACTAAAGCTGATGCACATTTTTATCAGGTTCACCTGATTCGCCAGTTGCATCCCTTTCTGGATCGGGACTCATTACGCACGGTCACTCATGCCCTCGTCACCTCCCGCCTGGACTATTGTAATGCTCTCTACATGGGGCTCCCCTTGAGGAGCACCCGGAGGCTCCAACTGGCGCAGAGTACGGCCGCGTGGGTGGTAATGGGAGCGTCATGGTGCTCCCATGTGACACCTCTCCTGCGCGAGCTGCACTGGCTCCCGGTGGTCTTACGGGTGCGCTTCAAGGTTTTGGTTACCACCTTCAAAGCGCTCCATGGCTTAAGACCTGGTTATCTACGGGACCGCCTACTACCACCAATAGCCTCCCACCGGCCAGTACGTTCTCATAGAGAGGGACTCCTCCGGGTGCCGTCAGCCACCTTGGGCTAATCTCCTCCCTCTTTTAATATGTAAATTTTAATCTGTTTTTAAATTATTGGGGTGTTTTAATCTGTCTGGGCCAAAATGATTTAATTTGATTTTATCTGGTTTTAAATTTTGTGTATTTATGTATTTTATTGCTTGGCTGTTCACTGCCCTGAGCCCTTCGGGAGTAGGGCGGTATACAAATCAAATAAACTAACTAAACTAAACTAAACATTGTTACAGCTCAGGACTTTCTCAACTGCCAATGAATACAACCTTTGGTATTGTCACTAGTTCTTCTGAAATACAATCAAGGTAAAAGTCTACACATATCTGTCTAGAAGTCCAACAGAGTACAGTGAGATTGTCATGCCAATAAATTAGTTACTGATTGCAGTCTTATTGGAATAAGTATAGAAGCACTGTGGTGAAAGACTCCCCCCCTCAATGCAATAAATTAATTAGAATAACTGGAAAAAGAAGCCTTGCATAGTGTAAGAAAGATATTTAAGCTGATATTATAGCCTCTCTCTCAATGTGAACGTTTACAAAAGGATCACTTATCAAGACACTCAAAAGTGATCTTTAACATATACATACAAGATGAGTCTAACCAGACTTAGTTTTGGTCTAACTGTAGAATCTGTGAAGACTGTACTAATTCTTGTATATAAAAGCAGGTCATTTTTCTGACTAAATCAGAGTAGTGAAAAATTAGTTGGCTGGGGCTAATTCTAGAACTCAGTCTCCTGGTTTCTAACCCAGTGCCTTTAATTAGAGGCCAGTGCCATGAATTAGAATCACATTTTTTAAAAACAGAAAATTTATATTATATTAAGTTATTCAACAACAAAATAGTGACACGTGTATTTTTTTAATTATCAAGACAGTCCTACCATTTATTTTTTTTTAAAAAATATGACAATTCAGTTTTCAGATTTTATATATTTATCACTTTTGAAATGTTCATGCCTTGGTAACCCTGTCAGCTGCAATATTGCAATGGGCTCTATATGGGTCTCTCTTCAAGACCATTTAGGAGCTATAATTGTTCTGGAATGCAGTGGCATGTGCAATTTTGGGCACACTGGACACATATGTAACAACACTTCTAGGTAAGCTGAATCGGCTTCCAGTAGGTTTTCAGATGCAATTCAAGATGCAGGTTGTCATCTATGAAGCTCTCTGTGATCCAGGACCAGTGGCTTGTGCAACTACTTGCCTTCAGTGGATTCTATCCATCCCATCAAATCTGCAGAATAGGCATATTCTGTGTCTCTTCTGGGAAGCAGTCTTATACTGCTGGAACCAGAATATGTGCTTTCTCTATCCTGTCTCTTGCTCTACTGAGCAGCTCTACCTCTTCCAAAAGTAAGATGCCTATAAGCAAACAATCCTTGCAGAATGCTTGAAGACCATTTTTTTCTCTTAAGTGCTGAGGCCAGGATGTTACATGATATGTATAGGTTACATTGCATTATTTTCAAATTTTGAAACTAATGGAGCCCAACTAGAGGTGGATTTCAGCAGGTTCTGAACAGTTCTGGAGAACTGATAGTGGAAATTTTGAGTAGGTTGGAGAACTGGTAATACCACCTCTGACTGGCCCCACTCCCATCTATTCTCTGCCTCCTGAGTCCCAGCTAATCAGGAGGAAATGGGGATTTTGCAGGATCCTTCCCCTGGAGTGGGGTGGGAATGGAGGTTTTGGTATATCCTTCCCCCAGGAGTGGGGAGGAAAACGGGATTTTGCAGTATCCTTCCCCTGGAGTGGGGTGGGAATGGAGATTTTACAGTATCCTTCCCCTGCCATGCCCACCAAGCCCCACCCACAGAATTGGTAGTAAACAATTTTGAAACCCACCATTGAGCCCAACAGAAGAAACTTGAGAATGTATCCATAATGCCTGAGGTTAGGTAACAGACTACACATGGAAGACATCAGGTAAACCATCTTAAATCAGGGGTTCTTAACCTGGGATCCATGGACCCTGTGTGATCTATGAACATGGATGGGAAAACAAAAATTACTTTTGCTTTCATTATTTTATTTTATGCCTTTAAATACTTTTCTTAAGATGAAATCTGCAGGCTTCACCAAACTCTCAATTGGTCCATGGCAAAAATAAATAAATAAAAAAAATCCATTAATGGTAAATATCACCATTGATATGACAGGAAACACTCTGATATGGAATTAAAGTTGCATGTAAAAAAAAAAGAGGACGGGTTCGATTGTGCATCTAAAAATGGGATATGCTGCACTATCTCTTTGCTTGAATTAGGGCACATTACATCCACTTTGCAACTCAGATTCCTTATTTAATCAAATCAAAGCCACTTCATACAGAGATCTTGAACACAGAGAAGTAAAAAAAAAAAAAAACAACTAGAACACTAATGAGCTTGGAGCTTTACTGTTTTGTCTTCAGCCTACCTATTGGGAAAACAAATTTACTGCTTAATTGGACCAACAGGCTGTTAATGTTCCAAGATTCTCTTTTTAACATGCAATTTTCTTTTAGAATAAAATCCAAATGATAAAGAAAAAAATTGGAAAGCTCATAGAACAGTGCAAGAAAAGCATTGATTTTTTTTTTAAAGCATATATTGTCCCCTTTGTTTCTGAGGTGTTTCAGAACAACTTTCACAATGACAGATACCATTAAATGATATCAAAAACAAAAGAAAATGCACTCATAGAAATCATCTCTTATCATCTCTTTCAAACACACTTTTCTATATTTTAATTCTTATAGTGTTGATATATTTTGGACATAAATTGTTATTTATTAATAAATAAATATATTTATTTATTAATAAATAAACTGCCCAATTTACTAGACTAAATGGTGGTTGGCTAGTTTAGGGCTCAGTGAAATAGGTGAATCTAGCCAATATGGCTTAATTGTGTTGTGTTTAATTGTATTCGCCAAATGCAAGTGGTTGGGGTCAGAAACCTCAGCTTATTAGGCCATAAATTAATATGCTGTGCAAACAATGGCATTGTTGATCTAATGAACCTTGAATTGGCTAAAAGAATTCTGATTTCATTTCTTGGCTATGTTATTAACAATCCAAGAATAATAACAAGATAAAGACATGTAATTGTACAAAATGATTAGTAAAGCAGAGTCAAAAGACCAATGTAGTTTAGCATGTGAATTAGTGTGCATGTTGCACCTGTCAGGAACACCTTAAACCAAATAAATCTTTCCCAAGAATCACATGTGAGCTATGGAGGAAAGCTGCATGAAACTAGGAAAATGTATCTGTTATAATGTGTCCCTAGTAATTGTTATACGCGCCTCCATGTGTGTTCCAAATCACATTTATCATCCTGGATCCATATCACTGCAGAAATCTGATCATTAATTAGCTAGTCATAGTATAATACAGTGCAACAAAGCTTCACCAGCAACAAATTGTTTAGGAGATATAACAAAATTATTGGAGTATTGCCAACACCTGCCTTAAGCAGGATAAATGCAGATCCTGTGCCTGGACATTACCAGACACAAAAGATCAGCATCAAATCAACCACATACAATAATACAAAAGAGAAGATGGAGAAGTTCAATTCAGCCAGCTAGCAGAGTTATTGGAACAGATTGTGGAGCAGACCATAAATTATTGGTGTCAAATATGTAAACTTAGATAATTAAAGACAGTAGGTGTGCAGCAAGATTTGACCTGGAAGACATACAGTCAGAATATAAGATCAATGCTATGAATTGATTTAGTACATTTATCTTATGTGAAAGGGAAGCTGAAGAACTAGGGGAAGTAATAATAGACATTGTGAAAATCAAAGCAGAAAGAATATTTCCAAATTTTTAAAGGAAAGAATCCATGTGGCTTTCAGAAAAAGTTACCTTGATAACTAGGGAAAGAGAGGAGATGAAAGACTTGGGCAACAAAAAAGAAGTATGATGACTGACAGCAAACTTTCAGCATCAAAGAAGGAAGTGCAAGAAAAGTTTTTTAATTAGGACAGTTAACAAATATAAAAAGAGCAAGAGAAGTGTTGTCTTTCTTTTTTTAAAAAAAAAACCTCTAAAATAAACAAGAAGCTACTGTGATCTTTGAGACTAAGGAAGAAAAATAGTTGAAAAGGGGTGAAACAAAATGCAGATTATATGTCTGTATATAATACGTTATAAGAATGGTAGGACTGGAAGAGATGACAGCTGGAATCAAAACAGGAGGTTGAACTACCAACTGGTTGAGATAAGCAGACAATGTCTCTTTGTTAGCCAAAAGGAAAGCAGACTTTGAAGAACTTATTATAGATGTAAAAATGCAGAGTGAAAAAACTGGGTTAAAATTAAATATTAGGACAAAGGCAATGTTAACTAGCTGTTCTGTGACCTTACAGTTGATGGCAAAGAAATGGTGCTAGTTATTTTCATCACCATTCCTTGATCTCAAGAATAGATAAAGGCAAAAATGTAATGAAGAAGTAAAAAGGAGATTAATCCTAGGATATTAAAGACAAAGATAACTAAAATAAGGATATTTCTATAAATCAGATACCTGTACAATTAGCACAGTGCTCCCCTGAGGATGTGTGCTCTCTCTACTTCTCTTCTCTCTATATACCAATGATTGCATCTCAAATAATCCATCTGTTAAACTACTAAAGTTTGCAGATGATACAACGGTGATTGGTCTCATTTGAGACAACGATGTATCTGCATACAGATGGGAGGTTGAACAACTAGCCTTGTGGTGCAACCGGAACAATCTGGAACTGAACACACACAAAACAGTAGAAATTGTGGTAGACTTTAGGAGAAACCCTCCTATACTACCACCTCTCACAATATTATACAACACAGTATCTACAGTACAGACCTTCAAATTTCTAGGTTGTAACATATCTCAAGACCTAAAATGGACACCTAACATCAAAAACGTCATCAAAAAAGCACAACAAAGAATGTTCTTTCTGCACCAACTCAGGAAACTCAAACTGCCCAAGGAACATCTGATACAGTTCTATAGAGGAATTTTTGAGTCTGTTATCTGCACCTCTATAACTGTATGGTTTGGTTCTGTAACCCAACAAGACAGACACAGACTTCAGAGGATAATTAGAACTGCAGAAAAAACAATTGCTATCAACATGCCTTCCATTGAGGACCTGTATACTGCACGAGCCAAAAAGAGGGCTGTGAAAATATTTACAGACCCCTCGCATCCTGGACATAAACTGTTTCAACTCCTACCCTCAAAATGACGCTATAGAGCACTGCACACCAAGACAACTAGACACAAGAACAGTTTTTCCCCGAACACCATCACTCTGATAAACAAATAATTCCCTCAACACTGTCAAACTATTCACTAAGTCTGCATTACTATTACTATTAGTCTTCTCATAATTCCTATCACCCATCTCCTCCCACTTATGACTGCATGACTGTAACCTTGTTGCTTGTATCCTTACAATTTATATTGATATTGATTGTTTCCTAGTATGATTTGATTGCTTATTTGTACACTATGACTATCATTAAGTGTTGTATCTTATGATTCTTGATAAATGTATCTTATATTTTTATGTACACTGAGAACATATGCACCAAAGACAAATTCCTTGTGTGTCCAATCACACTTGCCCAATAAAGAATTCTATTCTATTCTATTCTGTTCTGTTCTGTTCTGTTCTGTTCTGTTCTGTTCTGTTCTAAATGGAATGTTTGGGGCTAAAGTTAACAAACTGTCAGTATGAATCTATTGCTGTGTAATAACACTGCATCGTTTCTGAAATACAGTATTTGGAATCTACTAAAAAAATCAAGGACTTTTTTTCAGGAAAATAGTCTAATAAAAGAATTGTCATCTAACACTAAAAAGAAAAATCTATACTCTATTTGCAGAAATGGGTTCTTGATTTGTACTGTTTGTTAACATTTGAATTAGATATTTTTTTCCCCCAGTAAAAGCGCAAACACTACTTTCAAGCAACATGGTTAATTTGTGGACTTCTGTTCAAAACATATTTTCTCATGCTTGTTAAAATTTTAATGAATATTAAGGTTAATAGCTTTACTAAATCCATGTTTGCTTCTCTTACTGGTTAATGTAAAATAAAACCATATGTAAGAGCACTTCTTCTTTTTCAATCAACATTAGGCAATCTCAGTTCATTCCCCCACCTGCCCAACATTCTTCAGGGAGAATGCAGTATATAAAATATGTTAAAGGATAATTATAAGTCTACCAGTCATTTTAGAACAAAAATATAAACTGAATGTACACTATACTATATGAAACCATATCTCCAGAACTTCCCATCATAGTTCTTAGGGTCCATTAGACATGAAAGCTGGTTGGGTGCCATTCTCTCTCAGCCTAATTCACTCCATTGTTGTTGTAGTAGGGAAAAGAGGAGGAGAAAGGAGTATTAGATAAGTTTGCTGCCTTTATAAAAATAATAAAGGTTGCCATATATCATCATCATGAGTCCTAGCGGACAACCATTTAAATATGAGCCAGCAGTGTGTCACACCTGCCAAAAAAGCCAACACAGTTCTAGGCTGCATAAACAGAGGGATAGAATCAAGATCATGTGAAATATTAATACCCCTTTATAATGCCTTGGTAATACCACACTTGGAATACTGCATCCAGTTTTGGTCACCAGATGTAAAAAAGATGTTGAGACTCTATAAAGAGTGCAGAGAAGAGCAACAAAGATGATTAGGGGACTGGGTATGTCTAGTTTAATGAAAAGAAGGACTAAGGGAGACATGATAGCAGTGTTCCAATATCTCAGGGGCTGCCACAAAGAAGAGGGAGTCAAACTATTCCCCAAAGCACCTGAGGGTAGGAAGCAAGAAGCAATGGGTGGAAACTAATCAAGGAGAGAAGCAACTTAGAACTAAGGAGAAATTTCCTGACCGTTAGAACAATTAATCAGTGGAACAACTTGCCTCCAGAACTCCAACACTGGAAGTTTTTAAGAAGATGTTGGATAACCATTTGTCTGAAGTGGTGTAGGTTTTCCTGCCTGTCACAAGTAAACGCCTTATTCTCCTTTATGTAAATAATATATGACCAGGGTATCAGGGGTTAACTTATTCTTCTCTATTTAATATATTCATATTTAACCACTCCTACATCTAGCTCCACCCCATGTATATATAAGGAGCTGTATGCTTTCCTTCTGCCCTTCTATCTGTGAATATTCAGTGAATATAGAATGCCTTCTGTAAATAAACAGTGCTTTATTTGAATATCTAATTCTTAATCTACTTATTGAGTCTGATCCTGAAAATATCGTAACAATTTGGTAGCAGAGGATGGTTAAATTGACTCAATAAAACTTTAAATATGTCTGAGAGAGAAAACTCCAGAAATAAAAGAGAAAGACCCAACACCAGGGCATACAGCAAAGAAATGGACGCAGATCAAGAAATAATCAATGAGTCCACGAATACAATATCGAGAGAATCTGAAGACTGCACTACTGACAATGAAGAAACAATGGATGAGACTGATGACCAAGAAGAAAACGAAATAGAAAACAACGAACTCAGGTCAGAGATACTAAAACTCTTAAAAAGCCAAAAGAACGATGAAAATCTCATCGTGAACCTCCAAGAAATATTAAAAAACAACGGAGCAGCAAAAGAGAAGCACATCGTTACGAATAAATCTAAAGACTCAAAAACGGTGAGCGATCTGCCTGAAAATAAAAATACAGCGAAAAAGAAAACTAACAGTCCCGCGCATCTTGGTTTCAACGGACCCCTAAGATGAGCAAAGCAGAGCCAATCAGAAAGCTAGATTCAAAATACCTGGCGCGAAAAGCCTTACTCGATGCAAGAAATGAAAAAGAGAAAATTTACACCTCAGAAGAATCAGACACAGAGATTGAAGAGACTTCGATAGATATGCAAGTAAAATCAGCAATGAAAACGCTCTTTGCTGCTTTTGGACCAAAATTGAAAATCACTAAAGAATCAACAAAAAGGCAAGCAAGCAAACAAACATCTCAGAATCCACCCACTTCTATTCAAACGACGAAAGCGCCGACGCCTGAACCCAGAGAGCCCTGCAGATACCACCCCACACCACAGACGATACCAGGGACCAGCGTTCTCAACCAAAGAAAGTGAGCGCCTGCTATCACCAGGACTCCCAAGATCGAGCTGGAGACCGATTCCTCAGAAGAAGAGCGATGCGAGGGAGCTGCGGCAGCGAGAACCTCTCACGACGGCTTCAGGAGCGAAATGAACAATGCGCATGTGCAAGACTACACAGACAACTTCGAAGGACATGAAGAACAGAGAGAACCATTCAGAATCGTCGCAAGCATACCCACGCCATTTTGTAACTTTCAACATTTGCAAGACCACGGACTACCTCCAGTTGTAAGTAATGGATCCAACAATATTGGGAATTTACCCAATGATTTCCCAAAACTGAGAATAGATGGCATTAATTTGCAAGAATGGTGTCAGCAGCTCCAGGTTGTCTTTCTAAAAGAAAACTTATTATTTTTTATCACTAATCCCCCAAAAAGACCTTGGACTCTAAAATTAGACTGTCTGCACCATAGGGCATTTTTCTTATTGATTTCCAGTATATCTCCTGCCATGTACCACAGTATTAAGCAAAATCTAACTGTATCAGAAATTATTCAATGCATGTTTAAATTGTTTCACAGTGAAAGTGTAGCCACTACAACAAGAATGTCTAAAGATTTCTTCTCAGCTAGGATAAAACCAGGGGTTACCATAAGTGAACATTTAATATCTTTAAACAAAATTAGAGCAGAACTGTATTTAAGGGGGGAAATAATTTCAGATCAAACAATGAAGAGTGTTATCATTAACTCACTAGACCCATCGTGGGATAACTATATATCTCATTTAGACACAATCAATTTAGGATATTTATCCATAGAAAGTCTATCTAACAAGCTAATATCTGAAGATAATTCAAGGAGAAGTCGTTGTAACAATCACATGGAACATAAACAATATAAGAGGGTAGTTTTTCAAGAAAGATATCATGAACCAATAGGATGCCACAACTGTGGATCCAAAGAACATAATAGGAGAGACTGTCCAAAACTCCTCAGAAATAGAAAAAATCCTGACTATAGAAATAGGTATCAAAACAGACAGTCATCAATTGATAGACATAGATATAGAAGTCCACCCATCTATAAGGAACATAGAGGGGGCAGGGATAACTCAAAAGATAGAAAGTCTGGTTCACTGAATGGGTTAAACAAACATGACAACACTAACATACAACAGACAGAGGACAATGATTGGCTTATCAATTCTGGAGCAACCAACCACACTACAAATAATAAAAATATACTATCTTCATTTGTAGAGGATAAATTCGTAATTAAGGTAGCTAATCAAGAGAAGGTTCAAGTCATAGGTAGAGGAAACATAACCTTACCTGGCCTAGGAAAAATAGAGGGGGTATTGTTAATACCTGAAATACCTCATAACATACTTAGTGCAATAAAACTAAGCAGAGATTCTGGCATAAATATTGTGTTCTCAAAAGGAAAAGCAACATTAGAGAAAAACAGAACAAACATAGGTACTGTGATTATTAAAGGAGGTCTACCTTATCTAATGACAAAAGAAAAATGGTTACACAACATTGATTCCAACATGGAAGATAACAATAACATAGACAACGAAAGCAGTAGTAATAGTAACAATGAGGAACATGAGATTATTCATAATCACAAAGACACACACAACAACAAAATATCTAATATTGGTAAACCAATTCATGATGAGTGTGCTCATGTCTTACATAGTAAATTAGGACATGCCAGTTTTCCTGTAGTTCAAAAGATGACTGAACATGCTGAAGGTGTTAAAATAAAAAAATTGTAAAAACTATTTGGAATGCTCAGTATGTAAATCTACAAAACTCAAAACTAGCCCCAAACCCAAAAAATCAACAAGATCAACCAACAAAATTTTTGATTTGGTACACATGGACCTAGTTGGTCCATTAACTCCATCAATCACATATAGAAAACGTTATTTCCTAACCATTGTGGATGACTATAGTCGTTATGGCTTTGTCTATACACTAAAGCACAAAGATGAAACTTTTCAGAAATTTAAGGAGTTTTACAAACGTATAGAAACACAACATAATATTAGAATAAAACAAATTATGACAGATAGGGGATGTGAATTCATGTCAAAAGAATTCTCCCAATGGCTTAAAGACAAAGGGATGTTACATTACACGTCTAGCCCTTTCTCTGCATTCCAAAATGGAGTGACAGAGAGAAAGAACTCGACATTACAAACCATGATTAGATGCACATTAGAAGATGCTGGCTTAGGAAAACAATTCTGGTCAGAAGCTTTACAATATTCCAATTATACACAAAATAGAACTTGGTCCAGCATTGTTAACAAGACACCATATGAAATGATGTATAATAGGAAACCCAAAATAGCTCATATGCACATATTTGGAGTCACTGCAGACGTACACATACCTAAGCAATTAAGACGTAAAGGTGAGAACGTATCTAGGAGACTCAGGTTCATGGGTTACGAAACAGGCACAAAAGGGTACAGATTCATCAATAATAACAACAGATTTATAGTTTCCAGAACGGCTGTATTCCATGAACAGGCCAACTGGTCTAAAATACATCTTAATGAAATTTTCCCAAACAACGATACAAACACTAAACACCAAGAGGAAAGAACTGGAGAAGAATACAATCACAACATACATAAAAACAAAAACAAAACCTGGACAAACAGTCAATACAAAATAAAGACAGATTCATTAACAAAAAAAGAAGCTAGGTATTTACATGACAATGATAGTAAACCAAAAAGAACAATCAGGAATAACAGAAACCAAATACCAAACAAATACAAAGATTATATAATGTATATGGATGGAGAAACATCAACACCAAACACATACGAGGAAGTGCTAAAACTTCCCCCTGAAGAAAAGGAAAAGTGGGAATCAGCCATGACTAAAGAGATGGATAGTTTGCAGAAATTAAATGTATTCACACCTACACATGCACCTAAAGATAAAACTGTTATTGGTACTAGGTGGATATATAAAATCAAAAACTTAGAAGGAGGCAACACCTTATACAAAGCTAGACTAGTTGCTCAAGGTTATGCACAAAAATATCCCGAGGATTACACGGATACATACTCTCCCACAATAAGAACTGAGAGTGTTAAAACTGCACTGGTCATAGCATCAGCACTTAACCTTGATGTATTCCAATACGACATACAGACTGCATATCTACATGCAAAATTACATAAAGAGATATATGTAAGAGCGCCTCATAGTCAATATACAAACAAAAATGAAACGTGGTTACTAAATAAAAGTTTATATGGGCTGAAACAATCTGGCAAAAGATGGTATGAATGTTTAGTCAAAGTGCTCAAAACTATGAATTTTAATGCCACTACTGCTGATAACTGTTTCTTTGTTAAAAGAGAGGATGACTCTTTAGAATTCGTGTTAATTTATGTGGATGATATTTTGTATATAGGTAAACACAAAGAGAAGAGAGAAACATTTGTAACGAAACTAAATGAACATTTCTCTTTGAAATCATTAGGTAAGGTAAATAAGTATCTTGGAGTTCAAATTAGTAAAACAAAAAAGGGATTCAAACTTTCTCAAAGAGACAAGATTATAGAACTCCTGAACAAATGTAACTTAAACGATGCTAAACCCTGTGATACTCCCATGCAAACTGATTTCCTGAGGAACACAGATGAGTCATCCCCTGAATTTAAAGTTAATACACTTTACAGATCAGTCATCGGTTCCCTTCTATATATCTCCAATTGGACCAGACCCGATATCGCTTTACCTCTCAACTTGTTGTCTAGACACGTCAGCAAACCACTAGTATATCATTGGGAAGCTGTTAAAAGAATATTAAGATATTTGAAAGGTAGCTTAGATTTTTGTTTATTATTGGAACCCAATAGTGTCAAAGAGCCCATCCTCACATGTTACGCCGACGCAGATTGGGCTGGCGACACCACATGTAGGAAAAGCACATCTGGTTATATATTTTTTCTTAACAATTGTCCAGTTTACTGGTATACTGGTAAACAAGACTTAGTAGCCACATCAACAACTGAGGCAGAATATGTCTGTTTGTCTAAAGCTTCAAATAACCTTGTATGGTTTAATGACTTGTTGTCAGACACCTGGATGAAACCTTCATTACCATTTATCATACATGAAGATAATAAGGCTGCTATTGAAATATCTAGATCTGATGCCATTGGACAAAGATCCAGACATATAGATATAAAATTCAAACATGTGAGGCAGTTATCTCAAGATGGATTTATTAAAGCAGTCCATTGTGAAACCTCAGAGCAAATTGCTGACATACTAACAAAGCCTTTACCCTCTAAGCAGCACAAATATTTGACTTCTAAGTTACAAGTTTTATATTGTTCAGAATCTGAATGTAATTATTGTTATATATCGAATCGGCATTTAGAGGGGGATTTGTCACAAGTAAATGCCTTATTCTCCTTTATGTAAATAATATATGACCAGGGTATCAGAGGTTAACTTATTCTTCTCTATTTAATATATTCATATTTAACCACTCCTACATCTAGCTCCACCCCATGTATATATAAGGAGCTGTATGCTTTCCTTCTGCGCTTCTATCTGTGAATATTCAGTGAATATAGAATGCCTTCTGTAAATAAACAGTGCTTTATTTGAATATCTAATTCTTAATCTACTTATTGAGTCTGACCCTGAAAATATCGTAACACTGCCTAAGCAGGGGCTTGGACTAGAAGACCTTTAAGGTCCCTTCCAACACTGTTATTCTATTCATCATCAACGTCAACATCATCGTCATCTTGGAGAATCAGGAAAACTCAGAAGTCCTTGATCATTTCACAAAATAGAAAATTCATCAGTTACAACTGAGGAAATGATGAAAGTTTATTATTTCTGCTTATTTCTTCTTAAATCTGGACTCAAGAAATATTTCTATATGTGTTTGTGTAGGTAACAGTTGGAATTCAACAACTAAAAGTCCAGTTTCCATTGTGTTTTCATCTCAAAACCAGCGGTTGCCAAATGAATTCTATCTGGCTTTGAAGGAATGATATTTATTCACTGCTATAGTCATTTCATTCCCAGACAATTTGTCTCTCATTTGCTTCCTGAATATTGAAAATGAGCAAACATGTTTTTATCTTTTCTGATTACCTGTGTCAATCATGTCATTTCAGAGTAAGCAAAACCTTCTATGAGTGGTAGATTAAACAGTAAGGAATAAAAGAGCCTGGTGATCAACTTCCTCAATCCTCTTTTCTTGCCATCCATCATAATCATTCTGAAAAAGATATTTATCCCAGAAGGCCACATTCACAAAATTGTTTTTCTTCCCTTTATAGAGGCAGAGTTTTGGAAAAATACAAATGCGAATCATTTTCGTTTTGCCAGTCAGATGCACTGAACAAACAATTACAAATAGCTAAGTAATTAATTTTCATGCCTGACTTTTTCTTTTTAGTGTCTATTGTCTTTCTTCACTGAGTAGAGAAGAAAATAAAATTACATTCTAAAGAACATTTGAAGTGTTTGCAAAACCAAGATAGAAGTAACTTGATTTGAAAACCAAAACACAAGTCCTTCTCTAGGAAATTTGAAGCAAACCACAGAGCCCTGAACAAACCTTTGATTCAGGGATTTCCATAAAGAGGAGGGGATTATATATATTAAAAAAGTCAGATGGAAGGTGGGACCACAGAATTGATGCCTTTGACTCTTTTGAACCTATATTGTGTGCACTAAAACAGATCAATTTAAAATGTAAGCGATGGTAGGGGTGGGGCTGAGGGCTTGAGGAGGTTGAGAAAAGCGCACCACCACCCCAACATTGGAAGTATATGCTACTATTGTGCTGGATTGGAGGTATGGTTTGGTAAAAATACATACAAGAACCAAAGAGTGCCTTTAAGCTTATGTGTTTATTCAGCTGAACAAAGATAAGCTCCTTTTAAAGAAAAGAAGCTCTGAATGACAAGAAATCCTTATATTTATACTGTTTGATTATAGAAGCAAACCACCCAGCAAAACTGGCACACATTACATAAGGAAGTTACCCAGAAATGTTGGTGCACCATAGATAAGATAAGAGGAATTGCACAAGTAAATGCCTTATTCTCAAATGGGGAAAATGTACATACACAGGGTATCAGGGGTTAATTTATTCTTCCTTCCTTAATATATTCATATGTAACCACTCCCATCCTTTACTCCGCCTTATTGATATAAAAGGGGATGTATGCACCTCCCTCTTGCTTCTATCTGTGATCATTCAGAGAATATAGAATGCCTATTGTAAATAAATAGTACTTTGTTTGAATACTTTGTTCCTGAATTATTTATTGAGTCTGATCCTCAAAATATTGCAACAAGGAAGTAGAAATTGCTAGAAATAGCTAAATATGTTCTTTTGGATGTTTCCCTAATGACACTGCTTGTTCTCGGATGATTTGGGATCTTGGGTGCTTTTCCTGGTGACCTCTCATGACTCTGAATCCCTGACTCTGCAAGTACCCAAGGCAAGAGGACTCATCTGCACCTATACCATGTCTTCAGAGCCTGGGTCAACAGTACTGTATATAAATAGGGAGCAAACCCTTCACTTGCACTGATGATGTTACCTAGTTGGGTAATGACATGTCTGCAAGCAAACAACCAAGCTCAGAGAACATCAAGAACGCCTCAGTTCAACCATGAACTACTGTATTTTTTAGACTATAAGATGCACCTAAATTTAGAAGAGGAAAACAACAACAAAAAGTTTTTGGCCTATCTTTCTTCGGGCCTTTTTTCGGTCCTTTTCCAGTCTTTTTTTCGGCCCATTTTCGAGGCTTTTTTTTTGGCCCGTTTTGGGGATTTTTTTGGCCTGTTTTCAAGTCTTTTTGTGT